>CM038343.1:20509175-21709175 GCA_021464625.1 Proterorhinus semilunaris
CCGTTTTTTTTCTCTTATAGCCAATATCTGTGTTATTACTTGGACAACGGTCAAAACGTTCAACATCTGCACTACCATGAACTAAGGTCCAGTTATTTTCTCATAAGGGCATACAAAAATGGTGACGATATATTTTACCGGTAGTTCAGTTTAGTTGAGCAGTTTACATTCTTAACTTTTTACAGCATTCACATCACAGCACACAGTTACAGATGCTCAAAGGGCTGAAGCAAGAAAGCTTATATTACGCTTACCCCATAATCGATGTAATACACTTTTACATTTCCCTGTGATACAGCACGACACGGCATGAGGTCCGTATAAAACATATCCGCAATGTTGCCCATAAGAATAACCAAATGATGATCGAGTACAACATTTGTCAGTTTTGTTTTGGGGAGATTTCTTTGAAAAACTCTTTGGCGTCGCTTTATATTAAGGGGTGCTTGTTAAGTATTTATAAGGTCATAAATAGATCATGAATAATGTGCTTGTATAGCTGCTTATTGTGCTATTAACATACTAATAGGCCATGAATAATATGCTTATTCATGGCCTACCCTTAAGCAGATCACTAATGCCTATTAATACTTAACGAGCACACCTTAATATAAAGCAACTCTTTCTCTCCCATAGAGTTGTATTGATCCTTACTCTCCCTCTGAGATTATGACATTATCAAATATAGTTTGTGAACGCAACCTCTTAGCTCTGTACTGAATAGCATTTAAGGGAAATGTGTCCATTGCATTCTGCCCTTCCTTCAACCATCTCCAGATCTTGCGCTAGGTTTGATTAGGACAATATGAGGGTTAACCTATTGTGCATGTTTGGGTTGAGGGGTACCAGAGACAACCCACGCAGACACAGGGAAAACAGGCAAACCCCAGAGAAACCGAGTTAAGCAGGTTTCGTCTCGTTTTTTTGTTGGCTAGACTTTATTTTGCTTTTAGGCTTGTAGGACGTGCAGTGTTAGGTTGTTTTATTGTACCGCGGCCCCGCAAAACTCACAAAAACCTCGTAACCTGTCCCTGGACCAACCTGCCCCTGGACCAGCCTGTCCCTGGACCAGCCTGTCCCTGGACCAGCCTGCCCCTCAGCCCGAGCGAGTGTAACCCGCGGTTTTCTTGCACACGACCGAATATGCAGTTGCCACGCTGTAACTTTAAACCCTCTGAACGCGCCTGTATCCATGCATCTCTCCATCCCCCTCCTCCTCCTCTGCGGCCCGTAGGTGGCGCCATCCGCTCACACAACAATGACCACGGCTGGGACCCCCCCCCCACCCCCCACCCCCCCTCTCTCGTTCTCGCTCTCTCTCTCTCTCTCTCTCTCCCTGTCTTTAGGCCTACCTTAGATTTAAGCGGAGACGACTCGGAGCGAAACGATCTTTGTTTGTGAAGCATTTAAAGACGCCTGCATGACCTTTGAGTTCTTCGATGAAAAAAAAAAGTGAAGTTATTTTTCGTTTGTGCCGCGTGATTTCTCTGGTAAGGATTTCTTTCTCTCGTTCGGCGCTATTTATTTTGTACATAACATTCGATGAGTTTGAATTTTTTTGTATCCATTTTGTGTTTCTATAACCATTGGACGCTGTATAGCCTTGACTGTATGCTTCGGTTGTTCTCCTATACCTACCTACACTGTTTCCTCTAATCTTTGTACAGGACTTGTTTTTAAAAACGTTGATAAACTATATCTATATTAGTATCTTAACGAATGACCATATATATGAAATTCAAAAGGGGGTGGTGTTTTGGGCAGCCGTACGCATGATTGCATGGTCGAAAACTTGACCATGCAAGAGCAGGTCAATGCTGTTCTGACGATTCCCCTTTTTACCCAATTGTTATCCTATTTATTATAAAACTATTTGGACGTTTTCTCGATATCTAACACTTTCTCTCTTTGGGAGACCCTACGCGAAGCCCTGTGCCATAGAAACTGTGCCACGAACTTTTGCATTTCTTCTCAAGGGCCTTTATTATGCTTTATCCAGGCGTTCGTAGCAATCTTAGTACTAAGTTTAGGTCGTTCAGATTTTGTTTCCGGATCACAGAAAACCATATTCTGCAGATGTAAAGAGAAGTGAAGCAGTGTAAAGCCATACTGCGCAACATTTCGCCCAATACATAGTGTAAAGTACAAGTGTTTGCTTCATCACGCGTGTTTTACTGGTGAAAAACGCGTCTTTACTGTGAACGTGACTCGTAGCTGGGAGCGGGACATCCCCTGCTCGTCTCCATGGAGAAGTTGGCCATTTCCTTTGACGAGGGAAAGCCAAACATTAGTTTTTATCCATAGAAATAACAGAAAAGCCATCTGAGCCGGTTCCTTCAAATCCGTACTTTTGTTAGCCGACCTCTCATGAAGGATGTAGCCAGGCCCTGTAGAAGCAGACAGCCTCTTTGGACTTTCCCATATGGCCCATAAGTATGAATATGTTTTCTACTAAAGAAAGATAGAGACATGGAGAGGAGCAAAGTGGTTCAACAGCCCATGAATACTTAAAAAAAACGGACAATTCTAACCAGGAATCTAACATGAGCTTCATGCTACATATGCTAACGTTAGCAACGAGTGCCATTCTTCGCCTCTACTGAACAATTTGCTGTGAAAAAACATCCATATGGACCCAAGTTTGGCTTGACTTTATTTGTGCGACACAGAAAACGACCAAAACGAGTGAAAAATTGTGGTTCCCATGAGAGGTTTCTTCTCACTCGGCTCGGCCACGCCCCCTCCCTTTTCTATCTTTATCATATTATAAAATGATGTTTGTCGCTGGATGTGTATCCGACCCACAACAAGCAGAAACTTAACTGAATATGATTTAGCCACTTTTATACGCTAATTCTTCAGTAAAGTAAAATCTTAAAAGTACTGTACATTCATTCATGATTTATAACTAGGCTTTCGCGTCACCTAAATGTGGTCGATGTGTTGACAACAGCCGAAAACATCTGGATCTTCTATCATTTGTGATGTTTAATGGCTAATGCTAACGGCTATAGGAAAAATACACTGAGCAGGCTAACGGAGGCTGAATGGTTTCCTGGGCTAGCCGACTGGCCAACTGTCCGCATACGTTACTGTTTATTTTTGTAAAGTACACGTTTATACTGGAAGTGGGACGTCACCCGCTCGTCTCCATGGAGATGTTGCTGCTTTCCTTTGACGGAGGAGCCACATATGAGGTTTAGATACACTAGGACCCCTTTTTTTTTTTTTACATCACTGGCGTCGAGTTTTACACCAGTACAGTCGCTCACAGAAACATATAACCTGGAATGTTCCGCAGTGTGGCTTTAAGTAACGTGGGAAAACTCCTAACAGGGCTACGATAGAGGGCTGACATGGTCGCTAAGAGTGTGGTGAAGCGGCCTGGACTTTGAAACCACATCGAATCACCACGTTGTGACATCAGCAGGTGGGGGGGTACACGTTTTTGGGGTGAAATTAATATCCAGGATGACTCAAAACGTGCACGAATGGAACAAAACACCACTCCAGGTCTGTATTTTTTATTATAATATGGCAAAAAAAAACAACTTGATTTTGCACGATACAGGCCCATTAATCTCTTTCTTCTGGTTTCATTCGACTTGTTTACCTTTGTTTTTCCATACGGTTCCGAGTCACTAACACTGTACGCATGCCCCACGGGACGGTTCACTTTTTTTACTCTTGAATAAAATATGCATGAAGCTTTGGATCCGGAGAGTTTATTTCATTTGTATCTAATGCAATTCTGGGATGATTTACAGCGTACAGGAACAGCTGGTCTCAAGAGAGTTCCACTGAAGAAAGTTTCGATGTTATGAGATTTTTAAACTTGCATCAACGAGCACTGAATCAGAGCGAAACAAGGACAAAACAGGGAGTAATTTAAAACCAGACTAAGCCCAGTTGAATCTAGATCTAAGCCTGATTTGTTTTAAGCTTGGCGTTATTGTGGTTAAACCCAGTTTGGAGTCAGTCTCTTCTCTGTTTCTGAAAGTGTGTATTTGTTAGCTGCACCAAAGCTGAGGCTACACTTCCTGGGGACCTATTTTTATTTATAACATTCTAATGCAATACAATATGGGATAATGTATAGAACACCGGGAAAATAAGTACCTTCAGGGCGAGTTCGCCCTGAAGGTACTTATTTTCCCGATAATGGCTATTTGCCAACTGTACACACACAAATAAACTTCATACACTTTTATGAAGGCAGAAAGGTTTATTTAATGATTTCCGTGGCAAATAGTTCCCAAATGTTTGCACATTGCTTTGCAACGTTTGTTGTGATTCCAGGCAGTGTGGCTAGGCTAGTAGCAGCAAGACTAGCTACTTATTGCTAGCCTAGCTACTTAGTTGAAGGTGCAGTTGGAGAGGAGGAATGGTGGTGAGTCTCTGGGTAAGTTGAAAGTCGGACTCCCGTTAACTTAACGAACGGTTCCCCCAACTTCTCTCGCAGGGACAGGGACAGGGACAGTGTCCACTACTACTACTTGCAGAGTGATATGAAAGACCTGACAAGCACGAACTCCATTGCCATTGGCAGCGGTCATTATTTTTTTCAGAGGTCCTCTGTCTAAGGTGACCAGATGTCCCAGTTTACCCGGAACGGTCCCAGTGTTGAGCCCTCTGTCCCAAGTCCCAGTGGATTTCTCCAAAACCGGTAACCCTAACCCTAACCCTAGGAATATCTCGCTAATAAGATGCAGTGCCCCTTTTATATCATTAGGAACAAGAAAACTCATATTACAGTCTTTAGTTTTATGTCACTTGGACTATTGTCCCGCTGTATGGTCCCGTGCTGCAAAAAAAAAACACCTAGACAAACTCCAGATAGCTCAGACTCGGGCTGCTAGGCTTGCCCTTGGTTGTCCTTTTCGAACAAATATTATTGCTATGCATCGAAAACTGTCAAGGATAGATTAGACTGCAGCTCTGTGTTGTCTTTGCATAAAATCTGGCCCTTACACAAACCCCAAGATCTAATGCACTAAAAAAGTACATTTATATACAGACTGGAATATGCTGCCTCAGGTAATTAAGAGAATAAGTAATCATGTTTCATTTAAAATAGGTCTGAAGACATATGTAATCAGCAAAAATAAATAAATTAATAATAATAATAACCTGACTTAATGTCGCTTTGTGTATTGTATCTGTGTAAGTTTGTGTATTGTAACGCGCCTGACTTGTTTTCTAATGTCTTACCCTCATTATTGAATTGAATGTAGAACTCTGTATTGTTGGTGTGTGTTGTATAAATTACACTTTGACTTGTTTTTATAATGAGAATGGACCCCAGGAAGAGTAGTCTTTGCGCTGGTAAAGACTAATGGGGATCCTTAAATAAAGAAATAAGATTAGATAATTCTTTATTGATCTCACAATAACTCAAACACTCTGAATGTGCAGGATAGACAAGAAATGTGCAAACAGTTAGACAGCAAGTAGAGGTGTCTTATACACAATGACTACCACAAGCTTTAAGGGGGCAAAAAGTATATACAGTAAAAATAAATTAAATTAAATAACCTAATAAATTCACACACCCTTAGTTTCACAAGTGTCATCTGACGAGTACAGTAACAGTTATCTATTTGAAACTGGGACGTCTGCTTTTGCAAATAAACTCTTCAATTACTAAAGCTCAGGAACAAGTTGGTAAATGGTCTCAACTTCTAAAGCGCTTTTCTACCTTCATCAGGCCCAAAGCGCTTTACAGCAATTAACCAGTCACCCGTTCACTCTCTCAGCGTACACAGACCCTGGAGGCAATGTGGGTGAAGTGTCTTGCCCGAGGACACAACGGCAGTGTGCGTCTTCAGGAGATGGGCTTCGAACCCCCGACCTCCCGATCATGAGGAGGTGTCTTCAACGCCACCAACACAGCTTCACAATGGGAAAGAGTGAGTTCTTAAGCGAATGTGGAAAAGATCATGTCGGTGCATGCAGGTTAAATTATATCGGCTTTCAAGCCTTGTTTATTTTTGTTCAGTCTCAGAGACGTGAAATGTGTCTTAATAATCTTTGCCCATCAAGTACAGACAGTACTACTTCATATGATTCATAAGGGACATAGAAACATATAATACACATAAGGTAAATAAATGATGTGAATAAAGAAGGAGCAGAGAGAAGAGCAAATGCTTATGAAATCTGCTCCCTTTGTTTTGTTCAATCAGTTTTCTTATCTACGGTATTTACGGTAACGCTGTAGGGCTAGGCGTGGACTGCAGCTGAAGGTGCTGGTCGGCAACCAGAAATAGGTCCGGCCACGGAGCCAAGCGTATGAATAAAACAGGACAACAGAAATTACAGTTCAAGTACTTGTATTAATATTATAGGTATAGGTTAAGAAGTATTGGAAAAATAGTTATTAATAATTATTATAATATATTATAGTGAATAGTTGTAATGTGGCTTTTTAAGTTTAGGTCATGATTACTCCTAGATTTCTAACCTGATTTTTTTGGTTTTAGAGAGAGAGACTCAAGGTGACTGATAACACTTTGTCTTTGTGGGCCAAAAACAATGATCAGTTTTGTCTGAGTTTAGTTGGAGAAAGTTGTTTTGCATCCACAAACTGATCTGTTCGATGCAGTGACAGAGAGTATCTACAGGCCCGTGTTCACCTGTATCAGTGACAGAGAGTATCTACAGGTCCATGTTCACCTGCCGTCAGTGACACGTAGATCTGAGTGTCATCTGCGTAGTTGTGGTACGACACATTGTTGCTGTTTATTAGCTGACCCAAAGGAAGCATGTACAAGTTGAATAAGAGGGGTCCCAAGATTGACCCCTGGGGGACTCCACAGGTCATGGAAATTTTGTCTGAGACACAGTTGCCAATTTCGACAAAGTACGTCCTATCCTCCAGATAGGACTTGAACCAGTTTAGCGCAGTACCAGAGATTCCCACCCAGTTTTCTAACCTGTGAAGTAAGATCCCGTGGTCCACTGTGTCAAAGGCAGCGCTCAGGTCCAGCAGAACTAAAACTGAGACCTTACCTGCGTTGGTGTTCATACGGATATCATTTGTCACCTTGATCAGAGCTGTCTCAGTGCTGTGGTGGGGCCTACATCCTGACTGGAAAGTATCAAACACATTGTTAAATAGGAGAAAGTAAGTATGCACGGACCGTGATTGTTTACGCAAGGCAAGTTTATTTGTAGAGCACAATTCATACACAAGGCAATTCAAAGTGCTTCACAGTTGCATAAAATTACAAGAAAACAGATCAAATCAATCATTAAAACATCCAACATAAAAATTAATCAATTACAGTAAAAGGCAAGAGTGCAAATAAAATACTTTCAGTTTTCATATGCTCGGGTAAAAAGAGCTGTTTTCAGCCTGGATTTGAACATGTTACATGCTTTGTTAGCATTGAATTAGCGGTGGAGCTAAAGGGACATTCGCGCCGCCATAAACTCATAAAATACATAGTGCCGGAGTGACTCACTGATGAGTAGCAGTTTGAGTCAGGTTAGCCGGTAGGTCCTGACACGTTGATTCAAGAGAATCTGCAGGGTTTTTTCATAGAACAGCATCAGTAAACAGTACGATGGCTACTTGTAAATAACTAGATATATGGCACGGATCAACTCACCGATGAGAAGGGCACGGAAATAGCACACCGTCAGTCGTTTTCTATTAAATTGCATTAGTTTTAGGCTTTCGGAGTGAAAATGCTGTCCTGGCCACGCCACAGCAGCAGCAGCTATTTGGGGAATAGTGGGAGTGAAGCAGGAGGAAGTGATGAGGGGGAGAGAGATCTTTAAGGAAACCGGGCCACCACAATAAAGGCACAGGATGTTGGGCCGCTACTTTACGTGGGTTACATCATCTAAAAGACAAACCTTTCAAAATTCTCCCAGATAATTTATTGTTATATTGTTTATTCCCTATTATTCCCATGCCCCTTGAATATTGTAGTGTTACGAGTTTCATGAGTGGAGCGTGTGGCGTATTCGCCCCTATTGTGGGAGATTTGGTACAGTCCATTTGTTACGCATGTGCCACGTCTCGCCGCGTCCATTCAGACAGATTGCTGGTTAAGTAAAGTTCACCACGAAATGTGATCACTGTCCGAGTCTTATTAAATACACTACAACTGGCGACGAGGATAATTTGCGGAGGGACACAGGCACACGGTGTCGGTACAGTGAGTAGAATGGCCCAAATCGGCAAGGTGGACGAATTCAAGCCATAAAATGAGCTGTGAGCTGCATACGTCGAGCGGCTGGAACAGTTTTTCGATGCTAACGACATAGATCAAGGGAAGTACGTAGCCGTTTTGCTAAGTGTGATGGGAGCTACAACATATGGACTATTGAGAAACTTAGTGCAACCCGACAAGCCCAAAGATAAATCATTTGCAGATATTGTGAAGATTTTAAACGGGCATTTGGAGCCGAAGCCCATTTTAGTCGCTGAAAGGTTCCGTTTTAATAAGTGCAACCAAAAACAAAATCAGACCAGTATGTAGCGGCGCTAAAGCAACAAGCCACAAACTGCGAGTTCGGTGTCAATTTGGATTCTGCATTGCGGGACGGGTTCGTCAGCGGGATCAAAAATGAAACGTGCCAAAGAAGATTGCTCTCTGACTCACGTTTGCAAAAGCTTTTGAGATCGCGCTCAACATGGAAACTGCAGATAGGGACACACGACAGCTAAGAGGAGCTGACGGTGCCGGGGCAATTCACAAAGAGAGACCGGGACTTGCTACAGATGCAAAGGGAAAAAATCACAATGCAAACGAGTGCCATTTCAAAGAGACTAAATGTCACAACTGTGGAGAAGATTGGACATCTCAAAAAGGCATGTCGTACAAAATCACTAAATGCACAACCAAATAAAAGATTCCAATGTAAAGACACAACATACATGACAGCAAACGAGGATGTCGAGCAAGAGGAGTTCGTCATGATGACAGTCAGTAGTGAAGATGATGAGCTGTACAGGGCCACGTTCTCTATTGACAAGGTGAATCTTGACATGGAAATAGACACTGGAGCGGCAAGAAGTGTGATTTCACAGGCAACATGTGGGAGGAGGTTTTCACACGTGCCGTTACAGCCAGCTCAAGTTAAACCCAAAGCTTATAATGGAGGGCGCATTCCTGTTTTCGGACAGTTTTATGCTAAAGTGGAGTACGAGGAGCTAAATGTTGAACTGCCATTGTTGGTTGTCAAAGGGCATGGAGCATCGCTTTGTGGCAGGAACTGGCTGAGAGAACTAAAGCTCAACTGGAAACTGATCAAATATGTGACTGCGACGAAGCCACATACCATTAAGGACTTATACAGTGAAGTGTTCAAGGACGAATTGGGCACTCTCGGGGACATTACATCCTCCATCATCGTGAAGCCAGAGGTACCCCCTAAGTTTTGCAAACACAGGCCACTCCCATTTGCAATGAAAGAAAAAGTTGAACATTAACTGAAAAGGCTGGAAAAAGCAAACATAATCTCGCCTGTAAAGCACAGTGAGTGGGCAGCACCTATTGTGCCAGTGCTGAAGAGAGACACATCACTGCGCTTATGTGGAGACTACAAAGTGTCAGTGAACCAGGCCATTGAGACAGACACGTACCCGCTGGAGCTGCTCGTGACCCTCAGTGGAGGTAAAATATTTTCAAAAATAGATCTTACGGCAACTTATCAGCAAGTGTTGTTAGACGAGAAGTCTAAAAAGTACACGACCATCAACACACACAAGGGACTATTTGTCTACAAGGCTTCCTTTTGGAATTAGCGCTGCACCTGCAAAAGTGATTGTAACTTTGTTTTGTGGCTTTTTCATTGCTTTATTTCATTGCTTTGTTGTGTTTTCTTCTCTTTTATTGTTTTTGAACTTTTCTAATGTCCCACTTCTTCACAGAAATAAAATCCTCACAGGTTCAAAAATGCTTAGATCAATTGTATTTATTAATTTTAACACTTCATCACTGCAGGCTGCAACAATCCCTATTTTACACTTGGTTGGTTAGAAAATGCAATATCGTTAGGCCCGACAAGCCGACTAAGCGACGCCAATATGGGACCTGCAATATTGTCTTTACTTATTGTTTTCACATAGTAACCTAATTCAAATTCTCTGTACTAAAGGATTGACAACAGAGCTGACTTTGACTTCAATTTGCCCTGAGGCTGAGCTGAGTTTGGGCATGTTGGTCTGATGTGGCAACATGAGGTACTTGTTTTTGTAGGCAGGAAACTGCAAACTCCACTCAGAAAAGCCTTCATCAAAATGCTGAAAACCTTTTGACAGGCTTAATCTATGTAGGATTATAGGCTACTGGTCAAACTGAAGTTTCAGATCGTCCCCTTCCAGTTAAATGTCGGCCTTTGCGACACATGATATCAATTCTTGTGAACTGGCCCTGATCTGCTGCTGTTGGAAAAGCTGAGGTCACAACTTACACTTATGAAGAAATGAAACTTTCCAAAAGCTAAATTGATCCTTCTATAAGGGACCAGACTCACGTGACAAAACTGAGCTTTTGCACATGTTGCACTTTTGCTTTAGGCTGTGCTGAGAAATGTGTGTAAATCTCAGTCTGACATTCAGTGATACATGTTGACTTCAACTGTACTCACGCAAGAGTGCCACAAGGCAGCGTGCTCTCCCCTATAGTTTACACCGTGACTGTGCGAGTCATAGCGACAGTTGTTCTCTGATCAAATATCAGATGATAGTGCAACATGTGCAAAAGCTCAGTTTTGTCACGTGAGTCTGCGACGGTGGCGCAGATGGTAGAGCGGGTCGTCTCATGATCGGAAGGTCAGGGGTTCGAATCCTGCCTCCTGAAGGTGCATGCTGTCGTTGTGTCCTTGGGCAAGACACTTCACCCACCTTGCCTCCAGTGTCTGCGTACATTGGTGTATGAATGGGTGAGAGGATCCTTGCTGTAAAGCGCTTTGAGTGCCTAATGTAGGTGGAAAAGCGCTATATAAGTTGAGACCATTTACCATTTACCATGATGTGGGACTTTTAAAATATATATATATATATATATATATATATATATATATATATATATATATATATATATATATATTCATCAAACTACAGAATTGTAACTAGTCTTTTGTTTAATAATTGGTGCATCAAAAACCAAGGGAATTGTCTGCGATTTTAGCGACAAATCTGAAATTGCTCCTGTTTTGAATAATCCTCAAACTTAAATTGTACCAGGACATAAATACCTCATTGACAACAAACTAGCGGAATGGCTATGAATGCTGACACTATTGCCACATTTCCTAAAGGCCAACAAAGGCTCTATTTTAAAAGAAAGCTACAAAGTTTGAATGCACATTTGTTATGTTCAACGCTGGAGAGGTTCTCTGTCCCTACAAACCAAAAGACGGGAAGGGAATCTTATTTGTGTAGCGCTTTTCATATGACACAAGTCACACCCAAAGCGCTTCACACATGAAAGGGAGGGGGGTTCATTCACTCCATGCTGATAAACTACATTTCTAGCCACAGTTTCCCCTGGGGCAGACTGACAGAAGCGAGGCTGCACACAGCCATCTGCGCCACCGTCGCCCCAGAAGTTCAAGAAGGTTATCAAAGTATAAGGCCAACAAATGGAAAGCATCTCTTCCCTGTGTTAAAGACATTAAGATTAAGGACCCACAGCATCCACAGTTTATGCTCCTCCCGTTCAGTTCCTTCATACCACAAAGGCTGGGTTTTCTAGTCCAGTTTCTCCTACCTCCAAAAACATGCTGCGGCAGCGGCCCAGGACTATAGCCTCCTTTCCATAGGATCGGACCAGTTCGGTTCATTTGAGACCGGTCCACTTAGGGAAGGGCAGCCCCCACAAGTTTGCGTTTCAAGTGCATTTAGGGTAAAGCGGTCCGGGTCGTTATGGGAGTGGTCAAGGACATTATGCATGTGACAGGCAACAACCACAGCCTGATATGTTATGCTATGGCTCTGTATCAAAACACCTTTATATATATATATATATATGTAGTGAGTTGGGGTTTAGCCTTCCTGCAGTTAACCAACCCAACGTAGGGGGCACGCTATAAAAGGAGCCCTTTCATCCGTACCTGACCTCTCCTCTCTCTGACGTCACATCCGCCATGCAGCACTCGGGTTAGGCGTGCAGTGTGAGTTGTTGTGAAAGTTGTGAAGTCGTGTCGGAGCGTCAAGCCGGCGGCTGGAGGCGTAAAGCCAGCAACCGAGTCCTCAATTTCCATGGTGCGTCGTGGGTAAGCTAGTGCGATGGCGTGTGTACTAAAGTGACTGGGTTGTTAATGGTTGGTCATTATTTGTAGTTTGCAAGCGCTGGTCCGGAGGCTTCCGCGTAGCGGGGCAGTGTCGGATGCTCGGGGTCCGGGAATGGCTCGTCCGGAGAGCGCAGTGCAACGCAAGTGCAACATTGATCTGGGTCCTGATGGCGTGCCCACCCCTCCTTTTTGTTCCTTTTTAATAACTACTGTGATAACTCCGCTTCAGTGTTCGTTGATACCAGACTGTCCTCTGGGTCGATGTTGGACTGTCGAACAATAACTGAACTGAAATGAAATGAACTGAACTTGTCAAAAGAACTTTTACTAAACTAATCTCATCTGAAGGAGAATAAATCCATGCTTTTGTAAGTTTCCTTTGTCCTGTCAATTTTAACGAACCTTCGTTGCCTTTTGTTAATTATCTTTTATTTTGGGGCGTAATGCCCCTGGCGTTGTCTAAAGGATGTTTTTAACGTAAATTTATTGGCGAATTCACACAGCCACCTAGCTCACCCACTCGTCTTGCCACATATCTATATATATATATATGCGAAATTGAAACATTAGGTGGGGCAGAGCATCTACAAAAAAAGACATACAGGTGAATATTGTTCAAAGGTTCATTTATTTCTGTAATTCAACTTAAACTGTGAAACTATTGTATGATATAGACTCATTACATGCACAGTGATATTATGTCAAGCCTATCGTATTTCAGCACAAACTATAAATATAAATATGCCAAGAGCGCTGTAGCACCTGCGCAAAATATGGCTCATATTATCACCACCCCTAACTACAACACGGGTGCACCGTCCCATGTATTACATTACTCACACACATGACGGCAGAGGCGAGCCTATACTCACCTAAGAGATGAACGCCACCTCCTCGTCGGAGCCATTCTCTTCTGCAGGAACCTCTGACGTAGACGCTTCACCTGTACCTTATTCTTCTTTGATTGCACATTTGTCTTGAATGTCTACACTGTTTTGAAAAGCGCTTCACACAAATTGAAGGAATTATCCCGTTTTCTCTTAGCCCCAGTTTAGACCTTTAACATCTTGGTTGGTTTAGTCCGACCACGATCTGGACCCGGGTTCGCCCACGAGTTCAGTACCGTTGGAGACACAGATACATCGAAGAACTTGGAGAGCTCTCTTTGCAAATCCAGCTTTTTGAAACAAATCAGAATCCATGTCAGGGAAATATTTGACCAATCATGTGACTGAAACTGAACAATGAATGAATAAAAACGTGTCACTGTTTTTTCTGCCATCGAATTATCATAAGCGCGAAGAACTGCAAGGAAACACATTTGGATTTCCTCTCCCTCGGCCAAGGCCACTCCCTTTCACTGAACGAGTGATGGTGAATTGAAAGTGAAAGAGTTTGACAGAAACAAAAGAGGACGAGAAGGCACCGCGCTTTCATTCTTTCCATGGCACACGAGGTGAGAGCACTGCTGCGTTATTTATATGCTTTACCTATTCACTCGTTTGCCTGGCTTTTGGTTTTACGCATGTTTCTCCACATTGAGTTTGTCGCTAATAATGCATTAGTAAGGATGTGGTAACTTTTAACAATAACTGCACACTTAGTTAAACTTACTACATTATTTTTAAAACCCTGCAAAGCTTTCCCAGTAATGTATATGCGTCTAAATAGTAAAAACTGAATGGTATTTCAACAGTTTTTCAAATAAAAGCAATTTAAAAGGTGTTTTACTGTAGGAAGATGCAAGTTTGTCATCACTTTTTGTCGTAATTTTAAACACATTTCCTCCTTAGATATAAATCTGTACTTTCTGAATAATCTACACACCCTTTTCCCCTTTTCCCAACCGTAACCAGGCACAGTGATGCTGTGAAACGTTACTATGGCAATAGTAACTATGGTTAGTGAAACTTTAGGTTGCTTTTCAACAGTTCTTCATCGTCAATTTATTACAAAATGCTGTTTTATGAAACAACGAAGCTGCAATTTACTGCTTTTAACTCTACATGTTGTGATTGTATCTTCTTAAATGTCCTTTGTGAATCTGACGGTTAGAAGGAATAGCTCAACATCGTGACTATGACGGTGGTTTTGGTCAAACTTAATGTGTGCTATTCTGAGAGTCCTTAAGTTACTGTAGATGTTGATGACCCGATTTAGTCAGGATTTGGTCAAACTTCGGTTTACTTTGTTCTGCTTCCATGTTGATCTGGGCCTAATGGAAACGACTTGGAAGATTGGATTAGTTTATTCTTATTTGTAAAGAGCCAAGACCAAATTTGTATTACCCAGTATGTAAATACACACAGACGGACAAAGTTTACGCTTTGAAATATACCACTGGTCGCTTAAACATGGAGAGGCTTCTTCGTGACTTCAACTGAACGATTCTGCAAAAAAGTGAAAATCACAAATTTTCAAAAAAATATCTTCGTTTACGTTTATCTCGAGACGCGGGCTGCCGACTCGTGTGTTTGGATTCCACGGCGGAGAACATATGTTTACTGAGATTAAGAGAGCCAGCACGAAACTAAGACTTGCTCAGGTGTAAATGAGAACTGAAGGATCGCAATAGGCCTAAGCCTGATTGATCACTTCCTCTCTATAAATCTTTAAAGAGATGCATTTGGCTCTGAAATTGGGCGCGTAAGGGCAAGGCGAGGCAAAATTATTCATAGAGCTCAGTTCACACGCACAAGACAATTAAAAGTGCTTCACAGTTTCATATCATTTGCAAAAAGGCCGAAATCTTTAATAAAATCTAAAACTGAAACGTAGCCTCACTGTAGTCCTGCTTCAGAGCCCGAGATGGTTCACATGGCTCTAACACAGGGACACCGAGGCTTTTTACCAATGTGGCCACTTTACACGTGGAGGAAAGAGACAAACTTCACAATGAATCATCTTCTGAAGAGCAAAATGGAGAAGTTTAAAGTCTGGTGTCACTGTGATAAAGCAGAAGCAGGACACAGTGAGCTATAGTCTTCAAACATCTCCGACAGCCCCAAACACAGGGAGGGTCAGGTGTGAGAGATGTAGACCACACAAGCAGAGCTGTTTTAAAGTCTATTCCCGACAGGAAGCCTGAGCGCTGGACTAATACGGTCGTATTTCCCGGTCAGAGCAGCAGCGTTTCGAGAAGACCGGGCCAGTTTCGTACGGAATTATCCGATTACCCAGCACGCCACTGATCTCATCTTTGCTCTGACTTTTGTGGTTTCATACAGGGTTCTTCATTTCACAATAGCGTGTCATGCAGCCTGAAGCTCGTCCTCTGACACGCCCTCAGTTTAACACGCTGACGCCTGAGCCCTGACGATGGTTTCTCTGTCTCCGCCATAGGTCGTTAAAAAGAGCAGACAACTCCTCCTCACTCCTCCCCGTTTACCATAATGACCAGGTTCGAGGATGAGATCATGGCGGATTTACAGACTCCTCCTCCCCTGCTCTGATGAAGCATGTTCCTAAAAAGGGCATAAGGGCGGGACCTTCACTGTAGACTCGGCCCTTGCGGGACGTGGAGCTAAGACAAAAAATTGTCTTTCGAAAACCAGCCTGGTTTCTTTAATTGTGACTAACCCGGCGTTATCACAGGAGGAATATGTAGCGTTCTCTCATAGAAAATAATTAAAAACATAATTCAGTTCAGAAATTGACCCAATTGCATTAGCTTTTCAATAGAAGACTGGAACGTGAATTTTTTGGAAGGATCGCGAGGAAATCTTGCAGCGCGCCAAACGACTTAAAGGAACAAAAATCTTCATAAACGAGGACTACACCGAATCAATAAAAAGAAAACGCAAAGAACTGATGCCGGAGCTGAGAGCTGCACGAGAAAGGGGGGAGATCGCCTTCTTGCGATATGACAAACTCATTATACGTCCACGCAGCAGTACACCACATCCAGTATAAACACCGAGAAAAACGTATGGATTTTGGTATGTAAAAGCACATAATCTCACATGTCTAGTAATACATACAGTTCTATAGGAAGCACCGACTTGGATTTTTCAATAAGGAGAATTGCTGAAGCAAACTCCCAGGATTTTACATTCTCTCAGTACGACCTACAGAACACTGAGATCGACATCGACCCGGAAAATAACTTCTTTTCTAGAGCTACCAATGACTGTCAATACTACACAGAGGATCTGTACAATAGTAAACTTAAGAACATTAAGGCATTCACTGTAATCCACTTCAATAGTCGAAGCCTCTATGCAAACTTTGACCACATCAAAAGCTTCTTAAAACAGTTTTCCACACCATTCAGTGTCATTTTAATCACAGAAACATGGATCAATAATGACAGAGAATTTGAGTTTTCTATTGAGGGTTATGAATTTATAAGTATGAACAGAAGGAACAAGCATGGAGGGGGCGTAGCTATGTTTATAGACTCCAACTATAGTTACAAAGTAATGGAAAATAAGACAATGGTGGTGGATGATACACTTGAATGCATTACTGTTGAAATTACAAGGCAAAAAAAGAAAAATATTATTGTGAGTTCTATCTATAGAACACCTGGCTCTGATATAGATGTTTTTTCTAAGTGGATGGAGGAGCACTTTTCAGGATTAAGTCATAAAGTCATGTTTGTGGGGGGAGACCTCAACATCGATCTTTTAAACCCATATAAACATAAAAAGACGGACGAATTTATAAATACTTTATTCAGTATAGGTCTGTTTCCTCTAATAACCAAACCTAGTAGAATTACAACCCATAGTGCAACCTTGATTGATAACATTTTCTCAAATGAAATTGAAAGTGATACAGTCAGCGGGTTAATGATAAATGATATTAGTGATCACCTTCCAGTTTTCGTTATGTATAAAAATGGATATGTAAAAGATGAAGAGGAAAACAAGTATTGGTTTAGAAGGGTAAAAACAGAGAAAACTATTGATGCATTTAAAAAGGAGCTTTTAGCTCAAGACTGGAGTATTGTGTACAGAGAGAATGACACGAATATGGCATATGATGAGTTTACGCAAGTATTTCAAAAGGTATACGACAAAAACTGCCCAATGAAGAAATACAGTAAAAACAGAAAGTGTAAAGAAACACCATGGATGTCTAAAGGTTTACTAAATGCTTGCAAGAAAAAAAATAATCTTTACAAAAACTTTATAAATAACAAAACAAAAGAAGCTGAGGATAAATATAAGAAATATAAAAATAAACTGACAGGTATCATTAGAAAATGTAAACAGGATTATTATAATACATTGTTAGATAGCAATAAGAATAATATTAAAGGTTTATGGAACATCTTAAATAGTATAATTAGAAATAAACCAAGAACGATTAATTATCCAAAATATTTCAAAGATGAGGATAACACTTTAAATAATATGAATGAAGTCGTCGAAACATTTAATAAATTCTTTGTAGATGTTGGACCGAACCTTGCTGCAAAAATTGCAAACGTTGAGAACTATAATTGTGAACTGATAGACACAAATCCTATGTCCCTGTTCCTCAAACCTGTGGAGGAAAAGGAGATACTGGACATTGTTAAAGGGTGTAAAAATAAAACTTCGACCGATTACCATGACATGGACATGAAAACTTTAAAAACTGTTATTGAAAGTATCTCTAAGCCGTTAACTTACATTTGTAACTTATCGTTGCAAACTGGACAATTTCCTGACAGTATGAAAGTAGCAAAAGTGATTCCTCTGTTCAAGGCAGGAGATAAACATCTCTTTACAAACTACAGACCTGTTTCCCTTTTACCGCAATTCTCTAAAATCTTAGAAAAGGTTTTTAACTCTAGACTTGACGGCTTTATCGAAAAGTGTAATTTACTCTCGGACAATCAGTTTGGTTTCAGGAACAATCACTCAACCTCACACGCGCTCTTTGATATAACTGAAGAAATAACTAATGCTGTAGATAACAAGAAATGTGCAATAGGGTTATTTATTGACCTGAGTAAAGCGTTTGATACAATAAACTATGATATATTAATTAATAAACTAGAACATTATGGGATTAGGGGGGTAGCTCTACAGTGGGTCACCAGTTACTTAAAAAATAGAAAACAATGTGTGAAAATCGGTGATTATCAGTCGAGTTGTCGACAAATTGTCTGTGGTTTACCTCAAGGTTCTATTCTGGGCCCAAAATTGTTTAATATGTATATTAACGACATTTGTAAAACGTCTGAAATACTTAAATTTATCTTGTTTGCTGACGATACAAATATTTTTGCATCAGGAGACGACTTGCAACAGCTGTGTCGGATTGTTAACTTGGAACTCAAAAGTGTCAATAAGTGGTTCAAACAAAATAAATTATCTTTAAATCTGAGTAAAAGCAAAATGATGATATTTGGCAACTGTAATTGCAATGCTCAGGAAGCAATTCAGATAGAGGGTGTTGTTATCGAGCAAGTGCATGAAATCAAATTCCTTGGTGTGATTATTGATGACAGAATTACTTGGAAATCTCACATTAAATATATATCTACGAAAATTTCTAGAAGCATTTCAGTAATAGCAAAAGCAAAGCACATTTTAAACATCAAAGCTCTACATACCTTATACTGTTCTCTGATTTTGCCCTACTTATATTATTGTACTGTGGTTTGGGGTAGTACTTATAAAAACACAGTTAAACCAATAATATTGTTGCAAAAAAGAGCTCTCCGAGTAATTCATAAAGTTGGGTTTTTGGACCACACAAACTCATTATTTTTCAAATCAAAGATCATGAAGTTTTGTGACATTGTTGAGTTCCAAACTGTACAAATGTTATACAAAGCAAGGTATAAATTGTTACCAAACCAAATACAAAGAAGGTTCCAAGAACGTACTGGTCGTTATGAATTACGTGATGAATTAAACTTTAGGATTCAGAAACATAGCACAACTTTGAAAAGTTTTAGTCCAACAGTTAATGGTGTACAATTGTGGAATAAACTGGAGATGGATTTGAAACGATGTCCAAACATCAACCTGTTCAAATTTAAATACAAACAAAAGACTTTTGAAATATACAGACAAGAAGAAATGTGTTGCCACTAGGGGGAGCAGTAGGATGGATTATGTGTATTTTTCCTCTATAATCAAGGAAGAGTGTTGCTGCTTGGAACGGTTGTCATTCTATTGCTCAAATTCACAAACGGAGAATTAGGGTTGGCAGGTTATGGATCTGCTGAGAGGAATCCTCCCAACGGGCTCAAAACCTTGTCTTTTAATGCACCACTCAGCATAGGAACATCATCTACAAATCAGCTGTTAGGGGGTTTGTTGAAGGGGAGTTACTGCCCTCTTCAACTGGCTCACTCTCTGGCTTTTTAATGCACCACACTATGCAGGGCTACAGCATACTTCACATATAACTCAATTAAATAAATATATAATAATGATGATGATAATTAAACCCAAATTAAAATTATACTGAGAATGGTAATGACAACTGGAAAGTATCAAGATCTCAGATTATAATATCTATTAATGTACCTTTATACCATAAAAGTAACTATGTAATCACGGGTAAAAATATGCAAGCAATATATTAAGTAACACATTTTTTTTTTTTACTTGCTTTGTTCTAGACATCGTATATGAAACTAGATTGTTGTTGTAGCTGTGCGTTGTTTCAATTAATTATATAAAGAGTTAATATATTTTTGTTGTTTGTTGTAAGTTGGTCTGTATGAATGTAGCTGCTTGAAATGTTTTGAAATGTTCTTTTTTTTATTTTATTGCACTTGGGGGTGGGGGCTCATAAGCTTTTTGCTTCAGCCCACTCCTTTTGAGCACAATGTGTATTGCTCAAATAAACAAATAAACAAATAAACTGGTAAAAAAAAAATAATAATAATACATCTGAAAACACATTTTAAATCTACTTCGGTGTAGTTACTGTTAATCATAAATAGGACAACACAATTACTTCCTCTGCCTTATCTGTCTGCACATTGTTGCTAAAGACTAAATATAGTCGTATTCATCATCATTATCCAGGTAAATGTTTAACTTCAGTATAATTTGGACGGAGAGCCGAGGAGGAGGCTGATGACAGTGGTGATATAATCTTTTATTGTAAATAAAGTTTAATGTAATAAGGTAGGTGTGTTTACTTAGCTGTGAACAGGAGTGGCCTGTGTTTGCTCGGAGACACTCACGGTAATTAATATGGTGTCTATTGTTGAAGTCGTGCCACAGAAAATGAGTCATGTCCTTGAGTAAATGCTATACCTTCATAATCATTGTACAATGGTTTTGAAGTGCGGCAGATTCCTTCAGATAAAAACATCTGGTACGTGGAAGTGGCTCCTCATACTTAATACAAAAAATAATGTCACTTAACAAATACAGTGTTATGATACTTCATGTTTGTGTGAAATGATCAATTATAAGAATAGCTGGTTTGCCGTTGGGGAAAAGTGAAAACATTTTTGATTTTGTAAATGGGGCAGAACAAAGCATTGTCTAAATGTACCTGGCCATGTACTCAAACTTTCAACAGGGAAATAATGTTCTATTGTGTAATGGGATTTCGTATATATATATATATATATATAGAATAACAAAAAACCATGTCGAAGAGGGTTGAAGTCAAGTGGTCATTTATTGTCTTAAACACAGGGAGAACACAGACAGCATCACAGCGGCTCACAGACTGTTCTGCCCTCTAACCCAGGGGCATATTTATACAGTAATCTGTACACATCAGATTGACAAGAGATGAGACCCTGGCGCCAACACATTTGTTGTATCTCTGTACACGTCCTATCTCAAGGCCTAGCCCTGATCTGTGACATGACCTGTAATGAGTCTATATCATATATTAGTTTCACATTTTAAGTTGAATTAGAAAGAAATGAACTGTTCCATGTCTGTGCAAAGACATGGAAAGTATCTTATCTACACTTCTTGCTTTTAATGTAAATTATTTATAAAACTGATTGATTTTAGGCTGAATATAAACATTGTCAGAGTTGAGGCCTGTTTCCAGATTCTCAGGCATCTTCCATCCACTCGCTCCATCAAGATCTCTACTTTTCATCACTATGGATGCAAAACAACTTTCTCCAACTAAACTCAGACAAAACTGAGATCATTGTTTTTGGCCCACAGACACAAAGACAAAGTGTTATCCGTCACCTTGAGTCTCTCTCTCTAAAACCAAAAAATCAGGTTAGAAATCTAGGAGTAATCATGGACTCAGACCTGAACTTAAACAGCCACATCAAAGCAATAACATCATCAGCTTTTTACCATCTGAAAAACATTAAGATCAGAGGAATAGTGTCAAAACCAGACTTGGAGACACTCATCCATGCGTTTGTCTCCAGCAGGTTAGACGACTGTAACGGCTGCTCACTGGCCTTTCTAAACGAGCTGTTAGAGCTGCAGAACATCCAGAACGCTGCTGCTCCAGTCCTGACAAGAACCAGGAAATACGACCATATTAGTCCAGTGCTCCGGTCTCTGCACTGGCTTCCTGTCACTCAGAGAATAGAATTTAAAACAGCTCTGCTCGTGTACAAGTCTTTTCATGGTTTAGCACCAAAGTCCATCTCTGACATGTTAGAGCCGTATGAACCATCTCGGGTCCTGAGAACTTCAGGGAGGGGTCTCCTGGTGGTTCCCAGAGTCAATAATAAACACGGTGAGGCTGTGTTTCCGTTTCATGCAGCTAAAATCTGGAACAGTCTTCATGAGGATGTGAGACAGGCCTCGACTCTGACAATGTTCAAATCCAGGCTGAAAACAGCTCTTTTTACCCGAGCAGATGAAAACTGAAAGTATTTTATCTGCACTCTTGCCTTTTACTGTAATTGATTAATTTTTATGTTGATGTTTTAATGATTGATTTGATCTGTTTTCTTGTAATTTTATGCAACTGTGAAAGCACTTTGAATTGCCTTGTGTATGAATTGTGCTCTACAAATAAACTTGCCTTGCCTATTTTCACAACCTAATTGATCGACCGCACTAATCAGTTTATAACAAAAACGTGAGATCTGCTGGAGACACCGCTTTCACCAAGTTTTCCTCGCTCACATTACATGAACAGGCTTTTCTTCGCCCTCAGATGCAGTCCCTCAGTGGCCAGTCCGCGCTGGTCCCTGCTCCCCGGGGCGCTCTGCCCAAGCTGCTCGCGGTGGGCGTGGCTGTCGTCTCCATGGCAGCGGGGGCCATCTTGTTCCAGCAGACGTTCCTGGGCTGGGTCTCCGTGGCGACGCTGCTGCTGACGTCGGGCCCGGCGCTCCACGGGCTCTTCCTGCTGCTGGAGGAGGCGCTCCACCACAGGAACAGGTCGGTAAACGCCAGGTGCATAACATTACAAGAAAGCAGATCAAATCAATAAAGCATCAACATTAAAATGAATCAATTACAGTAAAAGGCAAGAGTTTTTTCACATCCTCATGAAGACTGTTCCAGATTTTGCTCTTCCAAAACTCTTATGACCTCCTGTGCTGTGTGTGTGTGTTCCAGGTACAGGGGGCGCTCTTCTCTGGCGCCGCTCTCAGCCTGTGGTTTGAAGAAGTCCGTCCTCCCCGCGTTACTGTCCTGTCTGCTGCTGCACCTCTCGGGGAGTCCGCTACCCCTGCCCCTCCTGTGGACCCTGGTCTGGCTCTGTCCTGTCCTGTACGCGTTCTACGGGAGCGTGGGAATGTTGGTAAATGACCATGACGAGGCCCCTTAAGTTCCCCCGATGTCTGACTGTCCCGAGGACTCAAGCAAGGACAAAGCTTAAAGTCCTTACATTAACATTATTTGCAATAGAAAAAACAAAAAGGTTTTTACATTCTGGATGAACTTGGAATCACAATAGTCCCATAGTCCAAATATACGGCATGACGTTTTAAAATCCCATTCTGCGTGTCTGTGTGCAGGGTCCCTCGGAGGTGGAGCTGTCGGATATCTGTGAGAGCCGGAAGATGAACGTGGCCCACGGTTTGGCCTGGTCCTTTTACCTGGGATACCTCAACCTGGTGCTGCCAAGTCAGTAAAGCTAATCCTTCATGCAAATTATTCGCACGCAGTCAAATGAGCTGCTGCCGGCGCGTTCAAAGACAACGCCGTGATGTAGAGGAAAAGATGCGATAACAGTTTTGTGTTTCTCGCCCCACTTAAGTGACGTTCGACGCCTTTAGGCAGCCTTTATTTTCCCTCACAGTGGCCTCCATGATTCCCTAAGATCAACTTTTGTTAGAGTTTTCTCAGCTGACGGCAAACCTCGAAAATATTCCACCAAATCCTGTCGTTTGCTTCATCCGCAGAGAAAGATGTTGCATTGACACACAGTGAGGTCTGCTCCATGGCTGCAAATGATCCATGTGGCTTTAAAGCAGTACTAAGTAACTCATGGCCTTTGTACTAATAGTAATTGTCCGTGAGAGTAAACACTACGCTGACAGAAAAGACAAAGGGACAGAGGGATATTGTTCATCCAATTACACAATGGAGATCATTTTTTTCACTCAAACGTGGCTGTAAATACTGTTTAAAGTGGCGCTAGTTAGCTTTGCCCGTTAGCCTGTTAGCTTTGTCTTTGTGATTCCATTAGTGTTTATTGAGGCCTCCGATCCGTAGGCAGCGAAGTTGTCAGTGTGTTTTTCTGGCCAGAGACACAAGGGGAGATGAAAGACCCCCCAATCATCCCATTTACACTTGAAAATGATATATTAAGGTAAACAAGTTACGTAGTACTGCTTTAAGTTTCCTCTAAATGAAAGCAAAAGCACAAACTGTCTTCATTTAGGCCTTTTACTGAGGTGGCTCTTTAAAACAGTGACGTAAGACAGTTTGGCTTGGGATGGTGAGGAACCACCAGGGGTCCCTATGCTAAAGTAGATGGGAAGCATTGAGGCTCCTTTCCCCACCTTCTTTATAACTGACAGCCCTATTCGGACGCTTCTTATCATGGCGGACACACATCCGGTTTGGGCTTAGACCTCTTACCAATCTGCTCATTTCAGATGTACCCACCATAGCAGCGCCCCTCCTTTTGACAGTACATCTGCACAGCGCCATCTACTGTTCAGAAGTTTGTTTTATTAGGCTTTTAAAATGAACAAAACACAAAGCCAAATTTACTTTTTACTTTGGAGCCTTTAAATGCAGAAGAAAATGTTATATATTTCAAATGTAGTGGAGTAAAAGTCAAAAGTTCTTAACAAAAGTATGACTCAAGTGTAAATGTGCTTTATTACAGGGCACCTCTGGACAGCAATAGTAAAATTTTTAATGGAACTTTCTATGTTGACTTGGCTGAATAGATAATTTCAGAAATATTGGTTTATTGAAAACATCCCATTTTCTTTCTCCTAATGTGCTTTCGTTGTTGGACTTTAACCTAAGCCCATTCGCTGCACGTGTTTGTTTCAGATCTGGAAAGCTCCATCTCCGCCTTCTGCAAGTCCCACCATGGCAGCGCCATGTGGAGCCGGGGGTCAAAGCGGCTGCTCATCCTGATCCCGGTCAACGCCAACATCAGCCACAAACTGGAGGACGAGGACGAGCGGGTCCAGTTCTACGACAGCCTGCCCAACAGTCAGCTGGACCGCGGCGGCGTCCGGGGCAGGGTCTACAAACACAGCGTCTACAGGGTCCTGGACCACAAGGGGATGGTGGGAACTCGCACTGATCCTCAATCACATCCATTTTACTTTAATCACTATTCAAAGGTGTTGCCACAGTTACCGTGAACACTGATTACTGATTACTCTTTTTAACCTCTTAACCCCCACCTTGACCAAGTGCATTTTCTCTAGTTGGGCTTTATGCATCTTTTTCCTCACGTTCTTGCCGCGTAGCCATCGCTTTTTCATCACATTTTTGTCACTTTTTCGTTGGTCTTTTGTTGCTTTTTTTGTCACTTTTGTATCACATTTTTGTTGGTTTTTTATCCTCATTTTCATTTGCAGTTAGTTTTTCTTTTGTCAAATTTATTTACGCTTAAACATTTGTAAAACGACAATATTAACTTAAAGCAGTACTAAGTAACTTGTTTACCTTAATAAATCCTTTCCGTAGTCTCTCTGGGGGTAATACAAGTGTTGATGGGATGATTGAAGGGACTTTCATCTCCCCCTGGTGTCTCAGGCCAGAAAACCATCCTTGCAACTTTCCTGCCTCCGGGGTCAGAGCCACCAATACACACTTAATTATAGCTTAATTTGATCTGAATTCTGTGTTATATGTTTCATGTTGCACGACCGCATCAAGAAAAATTCCTAGCTTGTGAACCTGTTCTCAAACAATGGCAAATAAAATCTATTCTGATTCTGATTCTGATTCTAATAGAATCACGAAGAAGAAGCTAACAGGCTAACGGGCAAAGCTAACTGCGGGCTAGCGCCACTTAAACAGTATTTACAGCCGAGTTTGAGTGAAAAAAAATGATCTCAATTGTGTAATTGGAAGTACAATATCCCTCTGTCCCGTTGTCTTTTCTGTCAGCGTAGTATTTACTCTCACGGTCAATTAATGAGTAAATAAACGCAACATGCTACGACACCTGCCGTGGCGCTTACGGCCTCTAGGGGCATGAGTGACTTAGTACTGCTTTAATAAAGCCAACTGAAAAAGCTGCATTTGAAATGACATCCAATCAGAATTCGCGGGGGCGTGGCTTATGGGTTAATTCGGTTGGAAATCGGAATGAGGCGATGTTTGGGTGGTTAGCATAGCGCCTTTACCCACCATACCGACGGCCCCTAAGATGCTGCATGATCAATTGTTTTATAGATTTTCAATGCTGATTGAAACGTATCCATGGTTTCGTATATAATTCCATTTCCAGAAATCCTATAAAAAACAGAAATAAAATTGGTGGAGCATCTTAGAGGCCACCGGGATGGAAAGTGGACGCGCCAGGATCATACATCCATGAATACAATTGAATAACTTAACTTAATTAAAAAGTAGGTAACACGCTTCAGTATATGTTTAAAAAGTATGACAACCACAGTTGAACCTGGATATCCTTAAGTGGCCCATTGAAAACACAAGTTTGTGGACAAGTTTTTCTTTATTTGAAAGAGTTCACCAAGTTTTAATCAAAGGAGGCCTGCACTAGCACTAGTTAGGCCTCGTTTTATGGGCAGATGCTGGGTTTTTGTAAGTGACAACAGGTATTGTTATTATTTTTGACACTGTCAGGTTAAAACAAAAACATTACCTCTCTCATAGCACACTTGACTTGTCTTAACCTCAGTAATGGTATCCACTAATTTATGAGAAATCCCCTTTGATGTCATCACAGGAAATGACAAACGTTTTTATGACTTTTCCCATTGAGCAAAAACACTGATTCGGCAAACCATAGAGGAAGTGCCGCTTTAGCCAGAAAAAGCTGAGTCACCAACTTTTATTATAATTTCAACTTTCATAACTCTGCGGATCTATATTTGATTACGCCGCAGCCCCCGGTGGTTTGGTGCTTATTGAAGCAGCGCTGAATGAACGCAGCGTGATGCGATTATCGTTGAAAACTCTGCAGATGCTTTGGATGACATTAGAGAAGACGCCAGTGGAATGAGTTTTAGTGTTACGTAAATAGTTATAATCTGTGGATCTGTGTGGACGTGAGCGACAAAGCAAAAGCAATTGATATAGAAATTATAGATTTATTTTGTAGTTTTGAGACAGGTAAGACAGGGACGGACTGGCCATATGTCCATTCTGGGAGAGCACAGAAGGGCCACTGCTCTGGCCTTAAAGAGGGGGTATTATGCTTTTATCAATCACATAGCACCAGTCTATAGCACTACAATGATGACGTAACCTTCTGTTGGTCTGTATATGCAGTAAATTAAAATAACTGCCTTGAATAAAATTGCTCTCTCAAAATGGCTGTACTGAACGTCTTGAAATAGGCCTCTGTCTCTTTAAGAAGCTTTCCGACACGCCCCCTTCAGCACACTACTGTGGCATTTAAACAACAACACTGTGCGGGGAGGGGGCTCTGCTGAGCTGAGGAGCAGTGGTTGGTGGCTTGGCTGGTGACGAAAGGTTCAGAGGCGTCTCCAGGAGGTGTGGGCGTTCCTAGGAGGACTGAGGCATAGCTACACCTAAAATGGCCGCCGTCTAAGTTTTTACTGATTACTCAAAAATATGTGAATGTGCCGAGGCAACACTCCAGGCATGTGTTTAGTAAAATTACATAATAACACGATATAAAGCTTGAAAAAGTCGATTTTACATAATACCCCCCCTTTAAAGGAACAGTTTTCCACACTGAGATCATGTTCTTACCTGAGCTTAGTCGAGTGGATGCGTACCTGTCTGGTCTTTGTGCGTGCGCTCAGTCACGCAAATGTTGTTAGCATTTAGCCTCTTGTTAGCCTCTAGTTGTTAGCCTCTCCCAGAAAGGGGTATAGCTCCAAACTGGGGTTAACTTTACTTTACTGCGTGGACGTCAAAGTGCTCCTAAGGTGTTATTACGCCTCACAATATAGTCCCCCTTTTTATCCGCTTAGAAAATCGACATGTTTAATTTTGTGTAACTATACTTGGATCGTGTAACATTTCACGTGACTGTATTTAAAGCAGTACTAAGTAACTTGTTTACCTTAATACATCCTTCCCGTAGTCCCTCTGGGGGTAATACAAGTGTTAATGGGATGATTGGGGGGTCTTTCATCTCCCCCTGGGGTCTCTGGCCAGAAAACCACAATTGCAACGTAGCTGCTTGAAATGTTTTGAAATGTTATTTTTTTATTTTTTTTATTGCACTTGGGGGTGGGCACTCATAAGCTTTTGCTTCAGCCCACTCCTTTTGAGCACAATGTGTACTGCTCAAATAAACAAATAAACTAAAACTAAACAACTTCACTGCCACCAGGTCGGAGTCACCAATACACACTGATAGAATTACGATGCAGAAGCTAACAGGCTAACGGGCAAAGCTAACTGCGGGCTAGCACCACTTAAACAGTATTTACAGCCAAGTTTGAGAACTTGTGTAGCGCCTCACTTGAAAGCTAAGACCTACAAAACTGATGGTATCTTTTTTGTCGTGTTGTTGCTGCTTTTTTAAATCAATATTTCAAGCGTTTTTGTTGTTGTTTTTTGTCGTGTTTTGTTTGTCACTCTTTTGTGGCTTTATTATCACTCTTCAGTCTTGTTTTTGTCGCATTTTTCGTCTCGGTTTTGATGCTTTTTTTTTCAATAAGCTTTTAGATTTGGGTGAAGCCAAACTGGAGGAAATGTGCTCGGTTCAGGCGGGGATTAAGAGGTTAAAACGATGTCCTTTAAGATAAATTGAGCACAAGGCACCAGTTCTTTAACCACTTCTTTGTGCATTATCTAAGTTTATTCCTGCAACTACCTTATTATCCAGTTGAAAGTAAGTTGTGCAATTGATTTTACACACGTGGAAATGCACTGTGTTTATGTGCAACGTGAGCGCCATCTGCTGTTAAAAGACGATATTCCACTAGTTGTGTCCAGCATGAAGATAATGTTCTCCCCTGTCGCTGTGTTGCGCTCCTAGGCCCATGACTGCGTGGTGGAGTATGCCACGCCCCTCCTGACCCTCTACAACATGTCCCAGGACAGCAGCGCGGGGTTCGGTGAGCCCGAGAGGAGGCAGCAGGTCCTGCTCTTCTACAGGACGCTGCGGGACGTCCTGGACCGCTCTCTGGAGTGCAGGAACAGATACACCCTCATCCTGATCAACGGTGAGGACTTTTTTTTCTACCTCTCCTCAACATCTGTGGGCTGAAAATTAGACACTTAGCCGTTCATTTCAAAAGGCTGGCTCATTTTTGTATTTTTTCTTTATGACTCCAGACAGACAAGTTCTTATTATCCAAGACTGACAAAGGACTGATTTTTACCCTTGCCACAATTAGGGCTGGATACTGTTCCTTTTTTTCCCCCAATACTGGTACTTTAACAATACTTAATTTTCTATACCGATACCTGAACTATGCTTTTTTCGATACCTATACTAAAACATTTGTTATAAATAAATATATAATAATAATGATTATGAAAATTACACCCAAATTAAAATTATACTGAGAATGGTAATGACAACTGGGAAGTATCAAGATCTCGGAGTATAATATCTATAAATGTACCTTCATAACATAAAAGTAACTCTCGGTTATCAAGGGTAAAAATCTGAAAGAAATATATTATGGATCACTTTTTTTTTTTTTTTTGACTGCTTTGTTCTGGACATCGTGCATGAAACGGGATTGTTGTTGTAGTTGTGCATTGTTTCAATTAATTGTATAAACAGTTCATATATTTTTTTTGTAAGTTGTAAGTTGGTCTGTACGAATGTAGCTGCTTGAAATGTTCTGAAATGTTCTTTTTTTATTTTTATTATTATTATTTTATTTATTTTATTGCACTTGGGGGTGGGCACTCATAAGCTTTTGCTTCAGTCCACTCCTTTTGAGCACTATGTGTACTGCTCAAATAAACAAATAAACTAAACTAAACTAAGAACCATAAATAATGGTAAAGTATTAATTTGACATACTTTTCTATAACTACAAAATGGCAGAAAAAACACTTTCCAACTTTTTTCAAATTTTTTCCCCCAAATTGAAAATGTGTTTCCCCATTTTTGGCCCAAATTTTCCCAGTTTTGTTTTCAACTTTATTTTTCTAATTTTTTAAGTTTTATTTTTCATTTTTTCAACTCTTGTTTCATCAAAACTTGGATATAAAGATTGTTTAGTTCTTTTCTGTGCCTGCTTTCGATACTTTAATTTTTTCTATACCACTAGTACCTAAACCTTTTATTTTTTATACCAGATTTGGTATCATTTCACGGTATCCAGCCCTACCCCTAAACTAATTCGTTGATGAGTTAATTCAGCATAAATCACAGTAAATTTGAATGAAAAAGTAAAGATCAAGCTTCAATGAAGGTACTTGATTCATCTTCTGTGTACTCAGTAGTTGAAGTCTTCGAACGTTTCGCCTCTCATCCAAAAGGCTTATAGATAGATGAGAGGCGAAACGTTCGAAGACTTCAACTACTGAGTATACAGAAGATGAATCAAGTACCTTCATTGAAGATGGACAACTCCTGTACGACTGAGAACTTCAGCAGATATCTTGCTGCCAAAGATCAAGCTCTTTTCACATCACTACCATGGACCATGATGCAGTTTATGACAATAAGATCAAACATATTTATCTATATTTTTAAAAGTGTGCAGCAGTAACACCAAGTTCTTATTGACTTCTTCTCACACACTATAAATCCACACTTTCCTACGTTCTAACCGAAAATGGACACGCTGAAAAAGCCCTGCTCCGAACGGGACAACCAACGTTTGTCCCGTTTCGTAACCTGTCTCATCTCCGCTCCTCAGACGAACTTGAAGACGACCCTCACTATCTGTCCAAGTCCATCCTGAGGCACCTCCAGCAGCAGGACGTCGAGGAATACCCGATGTTTCAGCCTCCGGAGACCCCCGCGCCACAACCGGAGCCGACCCCGACGCAGTGGGGGGGCGTGGGGGACGTCCTGAGCCGGGACCCCACCCTCATGTTCAGTCTGGAGAAACCCAGGTCTCTGAGGGTGCCGGTGGAGATGATGGACTGCAGCAGTACAAGGCCTACGATGTATAATGAAAAGGCATAGGAATACAGGTTACAAAGGCTTTAACTTTAGCCTTTTCTCAAGTTCAGCTTTACCCAAATCCAAAGCTTCTCTACTGGAGTTTAAAGGAACAGGTCACCCTTTTTCCACACTGAGATATGTTCTTACCTGAGCTCAGACGAGTTGATGCGTACCTGTCTGGTCTTTACGCGTGCGCTCAGTCACGCAAAAAGACCGACGATGTTGTTAGGGTTTAGCCTCTCCTCCTCTCCCCTATGGGGCCAAACGGGGGTGAAGCTAGAAGCGACCAAGCTCTTCCATGCTTTCCTTATTTAAATACGGTTACACGATCCAAGTCTAGTCACACAAAGTTAAACATGTGGATTTTTTTCTAAGTGGATAAAAAGGGGGACTATATTGTGAGGCGTAATAACACCTTAGGCGCGCTTCGACGTCAGTAAAGTGAATTTATTACTGCGTGGTCGCTTCTAACTTCACCCCCGTTTGGCCCCATAGAGGAGAGGAGGAGAGGCTAAATGCTAACAACACCTTTGGTCTTGAGCGCACACGTAAAGACCAGACAGGTACACATCTGGTCTAAGCTCAACATATCTCATTATTAAAAAAACGGTGGCCTTTTCCTTTAACCGCTTAACCCCCACCAGAACTGAGCACACTTTCTCCAGTTTGGCTTTACCTAAATCGAAAATCTTCACACGCAGAGAAAAATGGTGACAAAAACGAGGATGAAAACACATAAATTATGTAGGTCTTAGCTTTCAAATGAGGTATTACACAGTCGAGAAGCTTTTAGATTTGGGTAAAGCCGAACTGGAGAAAAAATGTGCTCGATTCAGGTGGGGGCTAAGCGGGTAATGCATTTTAGCGCCTCAATGCCTGGATAATAACTGGAGAAAATCTGCTTATGTAGGTGGGGGTTAAGAGGTTAAAGCCTAGTGGCCAGTGTAATGCCACATTTGAAAGCTAAGACCTTCAAAACTGATCAAAGCGGATCACGTTGTTGCCGTGTCGTCCCCACTTTTTTTTTTTAACTTTTTTTATATTTCATCCCGTGCTCGTCACTTTTTTGTTGATCTTCTGTTGCTTCTTTGTTTGATTTTCATCATGTCTAGTTTTTGTCACTATTTTCTCAACACGCTTTTAGATTTGGGTAAAGCAAAACTGGAGAAAATGTGCTCCTTAAATTCCGGGAGGAGTTTCATTTACCAATTTGTTTTTTTCCGTTTCTATTCCGTATCCAATCAACCAATTAAATTAAAATCTGTCATAGAATTCAGCTCTTTGTGCTTTAATTCTTTTCGTGACGTTTTGTGATACCCACTGCAGCCACAAGAGGTCAGTAATCATTTGTTTTATGCTTTGGTTTCAACCATAGACTGACATGTTATTAACCTCTTAACCCCCAGCCAAACTGAGGACATTTTCTCTAAAAGCTTCTTGGAAAAAAAAACACCAAATTAGCATCGTAAACAAGACGATGTCACAACAATTAGGTTAGGCTCATTAGGGCGAGGGTCGTTTAGGACCAAAAATAACTAGCAACTCCTGAGGTGTAAGAATGTATGTTATCTTTATCAATCAACAGAAGCATCTAGTTACACTTTCTAAATTAGTTCATTTGTTATTTATTTTTTACGAAAAAATTGACCATCTCCTCGTGTGCGTTGAGTTGGCTTAGAATAGATCAACATAACACAAATCTTCCTAAATGCTGATCGGGCTAGATCCGTCTTATCCAGCAAAGGGCGCACTATCACGGTGGATTCGGGTCTGCAGCTTTCCCCTACACTGTAAACCCGAATGCTATTTGAGCTGTTGTTAAACGCCCGCAATGCCCTCCATCTTGAATACACCGGACCATTTGGTATATTATCTCTTTTTGGGTTCTTTAGCAGTATATGCAGTAACAGCAGATCTTTCCTGGTGGGTGTTCGGCAGCTTCACTGATAACAAGTTTGCACTGCAGGAAACGTGGCCAGTGTGTCGGGGGTCAGTTCAGTTTACAGAACCTCAAACCAATCAGGCCATTTAAGACAATAGATTCAGCAAAGATGTTTCTACCCTCAAGGATATTTTCACACATATTATGTTATTGTATTACAACCTGGTCACTCGCTGGAGAAACAAATATCAAACCCGTAGAAGTCAGAAGAACTCAAAAAGTCTATCAAAAGTCTGGATCAAAAGCCTCGGTCGTATCATCACTGCAATATCCTGGAAAAATATAAAATGCTCCATTTTCAAAATTCCATCCATTTTAAAAACGCTTGCCTCGTTTACAAAGAACTTCATGGTCTTGCCCCGCCCACTCTCTAACTACATTAAACCCAAAGCAGTGAGGCGTCGCCGCACCAGAGCCTCCCACAGAAGATACTGTGCTGTCCGTCGGAGGAGGTCAGTCAGAGGAGGTCCGTCAGAGGAGGTCAGTCAGAGGAGGTCCGTCAGAGGAGGTCCGTCAGAGGAGGTCCGTCAGAGGAGGTCAGTCAGAGGAGGTCCGTCAGAGGAGGTCAGTCAGAGGAGGTCCGTCAGAGGAGGTCCGTCAGAGGAGGTCAGTCAGAGGAGGTCAGTCAGAGGAGGTCCGTCAGAGGAGGTCCGTCAGAGGAGGTCAGTCAGAGGAGGTCCGTCAGAGGAGGTCCGTCAGAGGAGGTCAGTCAGAGGAGGTCCGTCAGAGGAGGTCCGTCAGAGGAGGTCAGTCAGAGGAGGTCCGTCAGAGGAGGTCCGTCAGAGGAGGTCAGTCAGAGGAGGTCCGTCAGAGGAGGTCCGTCAGAGGAGGTCCGTCAGAGGAGGTCAGTCAGAGGAGGTCAGTCTTGGAGAAGCTCCTACAGACATAAGAGAACGCCCGACTTACAGCTCCTTTAATATAATATTAAAGTAAATCAGTCATGCACTCATTTCAACTAAAATGTAATGTGTAGAGTTTTTATATTGTGCTTTGTATTCGTACTGTATATTGTGTTACTTGTGTGACCTACAGATGTAAATGAGCAGTTTTGCTATAATCTGGCACACTTACAATTTGTGTAACACTGTATATGATTGTTCATTAATGTGTGTTGTCCCGATCTAATAAATCCATACATAAAGTCTGCACAACAACAAAGTTTTGCCGACCCTGTGCCTGAGACTGAGCACCAAACTGATCCAATGTGACGACTGTAGCTTTCGTATTTGACCATATCTGCATGAAACATGGCGCTCATTTACTGTGTGTCGGGGTCACCGGGCGCTCACAGATATGATGGCGCTGACGTAGTTTCTGCTGATCATGTTAACGTTGCCAAGTTTACTGAAACTGAACCAAATCTGCCAAACCATTTGGAAGCTTTTAGTGGCCGACTGTAGCCAGAATAAACCCTTTACTAATCTCTGGTTTGTCTGCCTTAGGGTGGCCGGCATATTCTTAGTTTAGTTTATTTGTTTATTTGAGCAGTTAACACTGTGCTCAAAAGGAGTGGGCTGTAGCCAGAGCTTATAAGCGCCCACCCCCATAATCCATACAATAAAAGAATACAGAGGAACATAGTGCAAAAGGAAAACCACCTTCTGAAGTACAGGAATATTCCTATAAATTAAGCTTAAATAATAATATTTTCACTACCCTTTTATAATTTTAGTTCAAATACAGACGACAAAATATCTTCTAATTTGGAATTTTTATTATGTAGGAATCCTCTCTCTGTCCATTGTGATGAAACGGATGAATAAGTCATGAGTAGAACTACGGTTCTAAAATTAATGAAAGCCTCAAGTTTAGAGAGTATACACCTTGTAGGGGCCATTCAGGGTTTTGTAGGTTTCTCTTTGTGAATGAATGTGGGTGGGTACGTGCACGCGCTTTTGTACCACGGTGATTGGTGGCACCGTGGGAGTGTTTTCTATATTAGTATTTTCTACATTAGTATTTTCTACATTGTGCTGGGCCTGCATCATGTCGGTGGGGTGAGCTCGGGGGAGAAACTTTTTGTTGACCGTATTTTACATCGAAAGAAAGATTTGCACTGTTTTATAAAGTAATCATTTGGCATCCCATAACATCGCTCTAAGTAAGTGCCTGTTTCCTCGTATGTTACGATCTGGAGAAATAAACCTTCGTAAACTGTGCAATTGTTCTGTCTGCGTGTCATCAGTGTTCAACCCCCCCTGGCCTTAGCCTACCGTGGCGTGTTGGAGTACAAGTTTTGAGTCATACGCCACAACACACCTGATTGTAAACCCTCAAATCAATAAATGAATCATCATATTTGCATTGATCGTAAAAACAGCTCCGCCACGGCCCCGTGAACCCTTTTCACCGTGTGTTTGCATGTCTGTAAATAATGACTAATTCCTCCTGGGTTAATACCGATTCAGTCAAAGTCCGTAACAAATGAATCTCTGGTGTCAGTTCAGTCCATCCAGGAGACAAAACGAAGCCAGACACCGCGGTTGATGCTGAGAAGAAAGGTTTTATTCATCAGAAGCCAGAGCTGCACCAGTGGGTCGGGTCCACAGACGAGTGTCACACACAGGAAGCCCTCCAGAGTCCGGGACCTGTCCTCGCGTTAAGCTTTCGGAGGTGCCTCTTTGGCACAGATGTGGGCCAGAAGAGGAGGGTCAAGAGGAGAGTCCTCCACGACAACATTCCAACTCATGTCTGGATTGGGTGAAGGCAGAAAGAGAGAAAGGAAATCATAAAAGAGTCTAGTGAAGAACTTTACACATGATCTGCTCTTGTTCTACAAACATGATGGTGCATGTAACTTCTTCATTGGAGGATACTTTTGTTCTACTTTTATTTTTGAACAGATTTTTATGAACTGTTACCTCCATAGTAGATCATAACAAAGCCCTCATCCCAGTCAAAGTTGTTCTGCTCAGTTTCACCCCAGTTGGAATAGTCCCAAACAGATCCATCGGTCCACATCCATAGTCCTTCCTGATGACAATTTCACACACGACATTTCAACTCTCAACAACTCGGCTCGATTAACAGGATTTAAGTGATGTTTGGAACAAATAGTGTAAGTTATTGAGGCATTAAAATGTTACCTGAAATGAGTACTTTCCGCCAATCGAGGTCCACCACCAGTTTTCTCCGCTGGTCTCGATCAGGTCCACGATGAAGGCGTTCTCCTCATCGCTGTGGATGGAGGCCAGGTTTGCGCCGTGAGAGATGCAGCTGTTCTGGAGCGACAAAAACAGAAGAGATGCTTTGGGTCAGCGGCAGTGTTGTCACGATACTGAAATATCAAACTTGATTTTGATACTGAAATATCAAACTCGATTTCGATACCGATTTAGATACCACAGTAAAAAAAAAAATCCCTTTTTAAATATCTTATTTGCTGTAGGAAACTCTTGTCTCTTTCCTTCTGCACTGTATTGACTACATTGCAGAATACTCAACATTATATTAGTTTATTCAGATGTTCTTGAGGCATTAAGTAATAAAGGGTCTAATTTGTTATCTCTGATCAACTGTTTTTGCACATAGTCAAATTCTTATACTGTATTTGGTGATTTAACCTACAATATAAAATGTTTACAGACTGGATTTGGCCCATGAGCATCAGGTTAAACACCTTCATGAACAGTAACAGTCACCGCTGTCACATTTAGGAGCAGAATGCATTCATTCAAAGCACAATGTTAAAACTGGCCTTTAAAAATCCTCTAAATATATTCATGAGTTAAGTACAGATATGTAACATGCAACTATACAGTTGACATGGGTAAGATTTTCATTTTGTTGAGATTTTTAAGGAGAAAAAAACGGCTCAATAGCCCATGCTAACGGATACATGTAGACCAATGGACGCCGCTAAGCTAACATTAGCCACAATCGCAATTCTACAGTTGGTACTGCACCAGTAATCAGATCCTACACGTCGACAATGGATGTATTTCGTTTTAAATTGTATTCAGGGTTTAAGTGAGTACTTTTTAGCTCTAATTTAAGTTTTGATCGTAGCACATGTAGAGATAAAAAATGATTGGTTTGATAGCCCCCAATAAATGTGTATTACTGTTGCAAACTGGTCAAGCATCTTTAGTTCTACTGGGGCCGAGGAGATCAAAAGCCATCTGTGCTTGAGGGGTAAATAGTGGGGGCATCCTGCCTTGGGATGCATCCTGTCTTAGGTGTAATAAAAAGCTTTCATCTGTATTTTAGCATATAGTCTCTGGATGTTATCTAAGCTAAGGAATGTTCTTTGTGTGCTGGGATGCATGTGTGATGTGATCAGGGGATGGGCTAAACTTGGATATTATAAGGAAGGTTCTGTAGAGACGTCCTCAGACTTCTTTGAGACTTCTGTGAAATGCTTCACTATGTAGGACATCTGTAATGTGACCACTCTCCTGCAATAAAATGCCTGAAGAACGACACTTTTCTCTCTGCCTGTTTTTCCATCAACGAGGGGTCTGGACGGACGACTATCTCGCGTATTCTTAATATCCACAATTTGGTGACCCTGATCGTGATTGAAGAGCAAGACTAAATCAAGACGTGAGTGGAAAAGGACGTGATGATTTGTCGTCATTGTAAAGCTCCGTTATGTTCACAACTGGGAAAAAGACCCACCACGCGCGCTCCAAGGAGAAGGAGAGGAGAAGAAAGGAGAAAGAAACAGGACAGACATGCACGCGCCAACACCGAGGAGCAGAAGTGCACGCGAGGAAGACCCACGGCAGCGGAGAGAGAAAAGTTTCTGGAAGGCTGACATCATCTCGGAGAAGTCTCCATAAATGACCCGGACATGAAACGCAACTATCGATACAAGGAGCAGGTATGACAGAAGCCTTTTTTATAAATTCTGTTGATTGGTTTGAACAAATTTGTTGTGGTGAATTGTTAGGGGACTTTATGCACAAATCTTTCAAGTAATGTAAGCAATAAACACACAATGCTTTTGTATATAAGGAAAATAAGAAACAAGTGGATACCGCGCTCATTCTTAAGCAAGTGTTCATTCAAGCGCGAGAGAAAAAAAAAATAGAAACGCTTTGTATATAACGCTTTTGTAAGATACCGTGTTTATAGTTCAGGTCACGGGAAGAGAAAAACGCTGAAAAGTTTGTAAGATACCGTGTTTATAGTTCAATCACGGGACATAAAATTGAACATTGTACCATCCGTGTTTTTTTTTCCCCTTAAAAAGCCATAAGGCTGAATTCTTTTAATTTCACGGGACAAAAAAAATTAAAGAGATCGACTGCATACAATCCTAACAGCTGAATATCTTTCTATAAATAATTGAACGTTCATAAATATATATAATATAGCATCAAACTATAACCGGTATAGTTTGGAGCGTATAAACATAAATATAATATAGGAAAAGTATAAAGTAATACCATGTAATTTTGGCGTATTGAGAGCGGGGTAATACGACAACTCTTGCATGTTAACACGTTAACCCCCAACCAAACCAAGGCCAAAACCCGCCTCCCTTCTTCTTCTTCTTGTTGTACTTTTCCGGCAGGCTAGACGCCGCCAGGCGTATTGCTGCCTTCCACCGTCTCTTAGCAGTACTGCATCACGGACAAACCCTCACATGTAGATTGGTAGAAAACACAAACTCCATTACAGCGCCAACTACATCACCACGACTTGTCCACGGGTCCAAAAGTGTCCTTAGTGATATTCCGGCAACTCCCATTCCCAACACAGCTTTAAACAAGCGACTCCGCTCCTGCTTATACCGGACGCATTCCAAGAGCACATGCCGGACTGTCTCTGCTTTGCTGCCGCACACACATAATCCACCCGGACTCTTTCCCATTAGCGCAAGGTCTGGGGCAAATCCACAGTGGCCCAGCCTTAACCGAGTATAAATCACTTGTTCCCTTCTACTTTTCCCCCAGGTGGTGTCTCCCCCCTTGACACTACTTTGGATTGAATAGAAATGTCTCCCTCTTTCCTCTACGTCCCATATCCTCTGCCATTTACCCACAATCTCCTGCCCTATAATGGTGCGAAGCTCAGAGTATCCTAATGTTGTTCTCACAGTAATATTTTCCAGCTTTAAAGCCTTTTTTGCAATAGAGTCTGCCTTCTCATTCCCAGAGACTCCCACATGGGCCGGAACCCACATGAAAGCCACCGATAGTCCTGCTGCCTCAGCTCTATGTAACGTCATTAAAATTTCAGAGATAATATCCTGTCTAGCCTGGGACACTCCCGCCTGCAGTGCCATCAACGCAGCAGCCGAATCAGTACATATTAAAGCTTGCTGGGGCCAGATCTTTCCTACCCACTCCAGTGCACCCAGAATAGCTATGGCTTCCGTAGTAAAAACTGACACTCCATCTGGGAGCCGGTGACCCTGACTTAAACCAACCTCAGGAACGTGGACAGCAAAGGCCGCCTTTTTACTGATAGGATCCACAGAACCATCTGTAAAAAACTGCATAAAACCCCCCCACTTCTCATCAATAGTTTCGTTAACCACCCCGACTGGATTGCTCTTGCCCCTTTGTTTAAACTTATCCTTTACAGTCCAATCTATGTCTGGATCTGGGAGCAACCAGGGCGGAACACACGGCCAGACCACTCTAGGGGACATGTCATTGCCCAACTCAGGGAACTCACTTCTCACTTCACTCACAAAGCTCACCCTCTTTCTTCCCTTCCTGGCTGGCTGCCAACTCTCCTCCAGCACGTTCTTCACAGGATTTCCTTGCTCTTGGCTCTGTACCCTCCCAATATACTGAAGGGCCAACTTGACGCGTCTCAATTCAAGGGGCATCTCACCACACTCTACTAATAGCGCAGGAATAGCTGTCGTCCTAAATGCCCCACAGCAGACCCTCAGCGCTTTAGCCTGCACAACGTCCAGCCTCGAGAGGTTTGTCTTAGCTGCACTCCCATACGCTAAGCACCCATAGTCAATACATGATCGAACCATCGCCCTGTAGATCATCAGCTGAGTTCCCTTATCTGCACCCCAACTACTACCTGCAAGACACCGCAGTATATTAACAATTTTATCACATTTCACTATAATTTTATCAATATGGGACCTCCATGTCAACCTTTCATCAAAGTGCACCCCTAGAAATTTAAACACCTTGACCCTTTCAAGCACTCTACCATATAAACTCAGACTCAAATGCCCTACTTTACGTTTATTGCCAAATATAAGATACTTACTTTTATCCACTGAAATTTTAAAACCCCACTTTCCTGCCCATTCAGTAACATTGTTCAGTGACGCTTGCATTTTCCTCATTATAAAATCAATATTTCGGCCCCTCTTCCACATTGCCCCATCATCTGCAAATAAGGACAGGCCAAGCCCCTCTCCAACCTTACAAAAAATATCATTAATCATTACATTAAAAAGGACAGGACTTATTACACTACCTTGCGGTGTGCCGTTATCAATTCCCAACACTTCAGAAAGCTCACCCCCAACTCTGACCTGAATTTTACGATCCTGCAAGAAAGCTTTGATCCAGTTTAACATCCGCCCACGAATCCCTGCATCATACAATTTAATGACAAGCCCCTCTCTCCACAGCATATCATAGGCCTTTTCTATATCTAGAAAAACTGCCACAACTGCCTCCTTGTTGACTATTGCTCTTTGAACATCCGACTCTAACAACAGCACAGAGTCCATTGCGCCTCTTCCTAACCTAAATCCATTTTGTATGTTAGTAAACCATCCCTCTTTCTCTAATTTATACACTAACCGATCAGTAACCATCCTCTCCATAATCTTGCATATCACCGCTGTTAAAGCAATCGGCCTGTACGAACCCGGGTTCTTAGCTTCCTTTCCTGGCTTTAGGATCGGCACCACGACAGCCTCCCTCCATGCTGAAGGCAACACCCCCTCTTCCCATACATTATTAATAAGTGCCAACACCTCGTACAACACAATATCATCAAAATGCTTAAAAATTTCATACACTAGCCCATCCTTACCTGGTGCCGTTTTACCCCCTCTACTTATTGCCTTCTGCAGTTCCTTAAGTGAAAAAAATAAATTACCTGGATCAGAATTATCATCACTAACCTCAAGTTTATACTCTTGATTATTCAGAGTCCTGTTCCTCTCCCTAATCCCCTTCTCTCCTATATTATCACCACAGTGGACCTCCTGGAACTTCCTAGCAAGCATGCTTGCCTTCTGGTCATTCCTCAGGGCTTCCACCCCTCTATCCTGAAGCACTGGAATAGCTCTACGCCTACAACCACCTGCCATACGGCGCACAGCTGACCACACCTCTGCCACTGACGCTTCCACTCCTAATCCACTGCAGTACTTCCTCCAACAATCTCTCTTAGCCCCTTTTATTGTCCTACGAGCCATCGCCCTCAACTTTTTATACTCAATAGAATTTTGTTCTGACGGAAACCTCTTAAATAGTTTATATACTTTTTTCCTTGCCCTTATAGCATCAGTACAGGCCTTATTCCACCAGGGCACACTCACCCTATTCCTTCCCCCAACCTTACAAGGGATGAACTGACGTACATTCTGTGAGATTACTTTGCACAAGCTGTCATTCCACTCCTCCAAAGAGCTATCCTGAACCTTACCCAGATCCCTAGTACATCCTTCAACAAACTCCTTCCACTGTGCTCGCCCAAAATCTAAGGCTTTAGGCCTGACCATCTCATCCGTTACTAGAGATTTCCCAAACTTCAATAGTATAGGAAAGTGATCACTCCCTATTGAGCAACTATCCAGGTTATCCCACTCTCCTAAAATAGCCAAGTCACTGGAGGCCAAGGCCAAATCAATACATGAAAGCCCCCCCGTTCTAACATCAAACCTCGTGGGCCTGCCATCATTCATACAAATCAGTCCATTCCTATCCATGAAATCCTCAACTTCCTCCCCGTTACGGTCCCGGGAATTACTGCCCCACACTGGGTTATGGGCATTAAAATCTCCAACCCAAACTACTGGTGTTCCCACCACCTGCAATATTTCATCCAAGGTGTAAGTATTAAGGTGCAGACATGGATTATAAAAATTTACCACATTAATTGTGCCCTGTACACCCCATACCCTCACCGCCATACATTCCAGTTGAGTGTTAAGGGATACCCTTTGATATTGCACATTCTCCCGAATAAAGATCACACATCCCCCTCCAGCCTTATCGGCCCGGTCAAGCCGCTCACTCACATACCCAGGCACTACAAAATCCAGGCATGGTTTTAACCATGACTCCTGGACACATATCAAAGCAGGCTTAGTAATGAAGTCCTCCAAGTATTTTTTAAGTTCCTGTCCATTGGCAATAAGGCTACGCGCATTCCACTGTAATATATAAAACATTTACCCTACTGAGGAGCCTTCCCCACTCTGACTGACCCTTCTTTGTGTACCCTCACTACGTGCGTATGCAAGGTTCAAGTGCTCTGGGGACACCTCTGTACCCAGGAACCTAGCTGCCTCTTTTGCAATCATTGCCTTTATGCCTGATGGCGTATCCACCTGCCTTGCTGCCCATAAAACTTCCACTAAAAAGGCAAAGAACGCCACTTTGCGCACCACAAAGCAATCATCTGAGCCTTGACCACCTACCTGGTTTACTCTTTCACTTTGAACCTGCTGTATCTCCTGACCCGCTCCCTTAACTTTCCTAACTGCCTCAGCATAGGAGATATTTTCAGTCCTTTTCATTGTCTCCACTCGTTGGGCCCTGACATGCGCCCCACAGCCCCTGTACGCCGCCACATGGCTGCCCCCACAATTACAGCACTTTACCTCACTGTTTGTACACTCCAAATAATCATGGTCCCCGCCACACTTTCCACACCTTTTCTCCCCTCTACACACTGCAGCAACGTGCCCAAACCTCTGACACTTGTAACAACGCAAGGGTGGACGCACATACGGTTTGACCTGATAGACCATATATCCCAGTGTAACCCTTTGCGGAAGGACCTCCTCTCTAAAAGAAATTAGCACCGCCGTGCTACTTCTCTCTTCTCCCTCCGTCCTGGTTTTAAACCTTTTCACTCCTAAAATAGATCCCCCTCTCAGGTTTTGAAACATTTCATCCTCAGACACGTCTATGTCAATATAAACGACCCCTTTAGAGCCCTGGACAGAGTCCAAGTTGGACCCTGGCACCAAACCTTGAACTGCTCGTTTATCCAATTCCTTTAACGTGAGTCCCTTTTTCCTTTGGGCTTCGGTCTTACAAAATATCAGCACATTCCCATTAGACAAAATTTTAGCGTGTAGGATTTCCCCAATTTTGTCACGTATTTCTGAGGATAGTTTAAGGGGGTTGGGAACTTTTCTTACTTCGTCCTTGAATTGAAAAATGATTTTAAATTCTTCCTCCTCACGCTCATCTCGCCTCACCATCTTGGGTACTTCTCTTTCTCGACTCCCACTACTACCTGACCTGGTTCGCTTCCCCCCGGTTTCCCCTCCCCCCCCAGAGCCACCCCGTTTGGGTCTTCCCATACACCAGGAGAGACACCACCAAGAAAAGCAGTATAAAACAGTCTATGTGATGTGCCACAGTATGAGTCCAAAAGAGCCCACTGTCAGTGGCGCCGCGCACCAAACACCGTTTGGTAACGCAACGAATACTCAACACGCAGCTCCGGTCAATCCACCAGCAGCTCCTCGACAGCCGTCCCCCTTCGCACGTCGACAAGAAATGCTGCCAAAAACCCGCCTCCCTTTTCTCCCCTCTGTGAGAAGTAGCATGCTGTTTGGGGAGAGCTATCTTTTCCACGTGCTGCGGCTTTCTCCAGTAGGCACCGGAGAGAGGAGATTAGTAAAGAAAAATGCCTTGTTTCAATAGGAAACATAGATAGATACATTAAACATTATAGATATTAATATTCATAACTATTTAGAGTAAATAGCAAAATATAAATAAGTAAATCGTATAACACCTTATTTTTAATGAGGAAAAAGTTCATAGGAACGATAATGGTAATACATCTCCATGTTTCAGCGCATGCGCCGCGCTGCCAGTGTGGCAGTGTTTCAGAGCGCTCCGAAGCGTCTGTTTTTTGTAAGCGATACCAGTGGAAACACTGATACCCGAGTACTGTTTTGTTAGGGCTACGTGTTGTGTTTTTCTTTGTTTCCCCCAGTTCGATCCTGTGTCTTTCTCCTACGAGGAGACATGGAGTAGGAGGAGCGGCAAACAAGCTGCGCCATGTGGCTCCGCCCCTTTCCCCTTTGAGTCTCCATGGAGACGAATGTCAATCACAGCAGAGACATAAGGAGAAAACCAAAGCATTTGCATCATCATTTTGCTTGTACTCAGATTTAGAAATAATTTGTGTAACAATAAGTTACAGACGTATGTTAACAGATTAGAGACACTTTCAATAACAGTTTTTAAAGTTTTCATATCCATGTCACTGTAATCTGTCGAGGTTTTGTCTTTACACCCTTTAACAGCACCCTTTGTAATCCAGCAGGTTACCAAGGTCATTGTGTCCATGGGCAAGACACTTTACCAACCTTGCCTCCAGTGTCAGCGTACACTGGTGTATGAATGAGAGTGTGAATGGGTGACTGGTTCCTTGTAAAAGCGCTTTGAGTTCCTAAAGCAGGTAGAAAGGCGCTGTATAAATGTGATCATTTACCATTAACAATATTCAGTATCTCTTTCACAGGTTTGAGGAACATGGACATGGGAGTTGTGTACATCAGTGCACAATTGTAATTCTTAAACATTTGTAATTTTTGCAGCAGGATTAAGTCCAACATCTACAACGAAGTTATTAAATGTATTGACTACTTTCTTCACAGTATTAATTGAGTAGCGGACATGAATCTTGAAATATTGCAAAAAAACTAACTGATATACTGATTATAAATATCATTGAACAAAGACTAACTGACTGACCTGACGTAAATTACCTCCATTCAAACTGTATTGACTTTAGTATTAACATTTTAATGGCACCTCGAAAAAGATAGTAAAAATAATGAAGGACATGAAAAGATGTGATGACATCTGACAGACTAACAAATGAAGTTCAGACGCTAAACAATGCGATGCAGTGTGTATCTGTACAGGCACCCTGGAACATTGTGGAGTGACTGAAACACCCCGATGGAGAGGACCTTCTCAGGTGGAGAAAGAGTCCAGTTTTAAGGAGCAATAATGAGGGGGATATTACGGACCTCCCATAAGTAAGTGGGAGAAAAAGCCGTGCTATAGACTGAAATGTAGAGGCAGAGAGGCCTGATCAACCGCGCTGCGTCTACATTCTTATTGTCTGAACTATTTAGAAAGGATTCTAAAAGAAAAAATTTGGGTAAAGATAAAGTTAATTTGAACCAAACCATTTTATATTAAGGGCTTTAGTGAGTCCTGACACTGCCATATAACTGTAATGGTGCCATTTGACAATTGACCCGACTAACCCTGACTTTGACGCTGACGTGACGGACCCTGAGCGCTCCCTCGGTACCAAAATGACCATTGAGGAGGATGAAGACCCTGGATGAAGATTTCCCTTTCCTAGCTATAGCATTGACTAGGTTAAAACATGTACACTTTGCATTCTGCTAATACACCTACACTACAGATAAAGTTTCACGAGAACTGTAATCATATTTGATCTCTTGGTTAATAAATTAACCGTTGTGTGATTATTATATTGAATGGGCACAGTTGATTTGTACAAAATAACTTAAGTAATTGCATTATCCTATTGGGCAAAATTTACGGTAAAATAAAGATAAAATAATAAAAAAAATTAAATTACTCAGTTCTCCTGAAACACATTAGAGGTTCGTGCACACACTTAGGGCTGGAGCTAACAAAGTTTTAAACAGGTACATCACTAGTTACGGCCCAGGGACAGACGACAAGGCATGGACAGGTATCTTTCGCAAATTGATGCCATAAAGAAGGGGGCCGATTTTGAGAATAGATTACAAATAGTTTCAGGGCATTTTCCTTTTTCACCCATTGTTGTGACAAATTCCTACTCTGTGCTGCTATGCCACGTAATTTTGCATACACATAACGGCTACAAAGGGCAACTTAGTAGCCTGGTATCTATTTCCATGGCGACCGGATATACACTGGCTGGGCAGTGTTCGTTTGTGAGGGTTCAAATGGAAATTTGCATATCTAGCCACTTTCTGCCTATACAGTAATATAACGTACATTTACTGGGTATAGGGCTTGCCATGGGTGACAAGCGAACAGGGGTTAGTGTAATGCACTGTAAACCCGGATAAGTTCAATACACTTAAATCGTTTGAGGAAACCGATTCCCTTCAAATGGTTTGAGTAACTGACCCAAAACTAAAAAATAATTGATTGAGTAGAGTAAACTCAAAAGTAAAACATTTCACAAATTAGTATATGGATTCATAGCCAGTTAATGTGTTTAAGTATTCAATATTTCAAAACTAATTTGTTTAAGTATAATTAACTTAACTTATTAAGGGAAGTACCAATATAAAACTCAATTGTTTAAATAGTGCCAATATTAGAAAACTAACTTGTTTGCGTAGTGCTACTCTAAAGCTCATATGTTTAATTAAAGTTAACTTAACATGTCAAGTCAAACACACTCAATACTTCTAGTAATATCAATAATAAAAGTATCATTTTTATGTTTATTACTGTCGCCCATTACCACAAAAGGTGTTTTTTAAAACTTTATTTATAACAAGAATTTAGTTTTCATGTCTACTCCAGCGATTCTAAGAAAACATTCCATTCAGAAAACACTACATTTTTGTAGTTCCAAGCCACTGTTCAACTTTTGACATTTGTCGTATCTGATGCAGTCCCTTTAGAACAGTAATTGTTTTCACAAAGTACATAGGACTTCCAATAAAATATTTTCTTTCTAAAACTCCTTTTAAAACAGATAAAACTGTATATCAGTAGTAACAGAACTTTGGTGTGACACACTGGGTAACAGGCTGTAACAGTAAAACCTCTTTTCACTATAATTTTAACTTTTTTTTATCCATATGAAAAATAAAAAATAAAAAAACTATGGAATAAGGAATGGCCCTAGCCAGACAAACACATTAAGCCCTGGTTTTGCCATCCACAACAAAAGACAAAAAAAAAAAAAAAGACTTCCTGAGCTTGAGATGAAGCCGCTGAATGAAGAGTGAACTTTCAATGTATCTATGCACTCATAGCAAGTTCGTTTTTCAGCCTTTGGAGTTTTGGAGGAGGATCGTTTCGTCCCAGATTCATCATAATCTGCTGAATGAACAGGAATGTGTTCTTCATGCACTTTGGGTACTCCAAGTGGAGTGCATAAGTTAGTCCAAACAGGAGACCCATTGCCAATGGAAGACTGCAGATGGAATCCATTACCACATTGCCCTCCAGAAGGATCCCCACTTGGGAGGGGTTCAGTTCTTGCTCTGGACTTCCGTTTTCACCATTGACGACGATTCCTATGGGGATTTCAACGTCACCCTCAGCAGCATTCTACAAAGGGAAAAAGAAGAATCAGTGAGTTAACCTATTGGTGGAAAGTAACACAAGTACGAAGTATTTCTATAGTTTGTATTTCTACAAATATATTTTAAAAATTTAAGTACAAATTAAAATTTAAAAACTAAGACTCATTTAAGGTTTATTGTCATTATACAAATGTAAAATTAAGTTTGTCCTTTCCATCAATACATTTGACCAATCCATCAATGCTGCTGGGGCAACCCGTCAAGAGGAGAGGCCAGCTACATGCAGTACATGGGGACCCATCTCCAGATGTCTGGCCAGGCTAATGGTCAAGAATAACCTGGCAGGAGGATTCGCCTGTTGTGCATATTTTAATGTTTTTCTTTCATAAAGATGATTGAGAACTTTGTCTATCACTGGCCACTGGTTCACCTCTCCTGTTGTACTTGCGTTCTCTTTTCACTCACTATAAAACATGTCTCCAAAACACCTTCCACTATACCTCTCCCCTAAGCTGACCACCTGTACCTTTTTCGGGTGCACTGCATAGCCATTTAGACCCTTGTCCCCCGTCGAACTTTTTCAATATAGTTCGCTTTACCTAGAGAATGACCAATGATCCCCCAATTTCAGAGTCATTAAAGGAATAGGCCACCGTTTTTACATACTGACATATGTTCTTACCTTAGACTAGTTGATATGTACCTGTCTGGTCTTTGTCCGTGCGCTCTGTCATGCAAACGGGGCACAAACGCAGCCTCCTCCACATACTGTGTAGTTCCAAATCAGCTCCCGTTAGAAGCTACCAAACTCTTCCACGTTGTCCCTATTTAAATACAGTTACGTGACGTGTTACACTACAAAGTATAGTAACACAGAAATGTAACATGTCGATTTTCTCAGCGGATAAAAAGGGGTACTATATTGTGAGGCGTAATAATATGAGGAGCTTCCGTCAATAGAAGCAGCATGACTTGTAGTGAGCGGGAGCGAAGTCTTTAGGAGTTAGTGCGCGGACGTAGTGCTCCTCATATTATTACGCCTCACAATATAGTACCCCTTTTTATCCGCTGAGAAAATCGACATGTTACATTTCTGTGTTACTATACTTTGTAGTGTAACACGTCACGTAACTGTATTTAAATAGGGAAAACGTGGAAGAGTTTGGTAGCTTCTAACGGGAGCTGATTTGGAACTACACAGTATGTGGAGGAGGCTGCGTTTGTGCTCCGTTTGCATGACAGAGCGCACGGACAAAGACCAGACAGGTACATATCAACTAGTCTAAGGTAAGAACATATGTCAGTATGTAAAAACGGTGGCCTATTCCTTTAAAGGAATTGTAACAAATTGAAGGGCTTAAATGTCAAGTAAAACTATTACAGTTTTTCAAGTTGGCATTAAGGCTTAATTTCTTGATCTTTTATTCCATAAATTCATAAAAAAATATGGGCCGAAGCACATTTAAATGCATCACATAGAACAATTTAAAACCCATGTGAAGGAGTTTGTCAACATTGTATGTTTTATTACATTTGTAAAACTGTTAACAGGTCTCTATTGCAAATGAGACTCAAGAGTCTCAAGACTCATGTATACCCATGTATAAATCAAGAATACAAATAATAAAATAAATGAATCAAGGTCTATTTGTGTATGTTTAGGAATATGGAAAACTAATAAACCAGTTTACCAAAAAAAATTGCGACATTCATATATACTTACTTTGTACGTAAAGAACTTGGAGGCATTGTCCCCAAGAAGAACTGGAAGTCCCCTCAAAGCATAACACCTGTTGACAGTGGGCTCCATGCTCTGCAAAAAGTTAAAACAGACACATTTACCACTCTAAATCAGGAGATGGGACATGCTGTACAATTAAAATATGATGGCAACTCACCTTCTTTTGTTTTCGAAGGTCTGCCAGTTGTTGGCCCACACGCCCTGTTTTTCTGGTGAAGACCTCTTCTAAGCCAGGGTACAAACCGTCCAGAGCAGAAAAGAATTCTCCTATGAGGTTTTTTCCAGTAATTCTGTTGAATTCCAAGTTGACCTATAAAACAAGCCCAGTTATTATTTACAGTTAAAATACAACTATACATAAAAAAATAAAAAATCACAAACCTGGCTTTCAGTAAAAAGCGCCGGCCACCGCTGAATCATCTGGCTAATGTGAGGCTTGTCCTTGACAACTTCAGCTCTTCTTAAGGCAAAAGTGGTGTTCATTTCATGTTTTATGAAGGAAACATTAGGAGTTTTTTTCTTCATTTCATCAACCATGGCTTCTCGGGCAGTTTCAAGGCTAGCACTATCCATTCCCTCTGGCAGGTCTGGGAGGTAGTTTACTTCACCTTTTCGTGGCTTCTTAATGTTTTTGTGTGGAGGCTCACCATCAGAATTGCGTTTTCCACGTTTGCCTGCATTTACAGTTACATCTGGGTGTCCCAGCTTGCGCATATCATTTCTGTAGTTGCCCATTTTAAATTTAAGGCTGTTCTTCCATCCTTGATATCCAGTTGATGAACCTCGTTCTTTGAGGCATGGATGTTCTGCTACTAAGGCCTTTGCAACAGCATCAATGTCCTCGTCGTCTGGGTAGGCTTTATAACTATAAATAGCCTCAGCCAGCCTGTCAAGGATGCAATGCTTCATCTCTTTTGAGATTTTGAGGTAGGTTACATCACGGAGGTATGCAAGATTTCCTTGGCGCAGTTTGTATTCTACACTAACAGAAAACTTTGGAATGATGAACGGGTCAGGCCACTCTTTGCGCACCTCCACTGATGACGATGAGACAGAAGACAAGATCTCTGTATCAGCCTGGCTGCTTGTCTCACTAAAGCTGTCAAATACTGGGACTGGTGTAAGCTCTATGATCGGGATGATGCGAATGGTTGGCTTCTCTGGAAGTTCAGACATATTGCTCAGGTTAACAGGAGCATTGTTAAACTCAGGCTCGTCATATTGCAAGGTGAACTGGTAATTTGCATCAGTGGTTGTCTTGATCCAGTTGATTAAATCATCGACTGTGTTAGGACGTGGATTTACTGTTAGTTTTCGAATGTCCCCATCATTCACAATAAGCCTCATGGTCATTTTTGCTTCTTCCATCTAGGGGACAAAAACAACATGTTTTAGCAAATTTATGAGACCCCAATAAATAAATAAAGCTGGACATGTCTTGATTTAGATGGCCAAGGCTTTATGATTAATTGTCTTCTCCAGTGCCAAATAAAAAGCCAAATTCAAACATGCCCCCTCCTCTAAACAATGTCAGAAGAGGATCCATGAGTGAATTTGGCTTTAGTGACTGACTAACCACAGGATAGAAAAGTGGACTGTGACAGAGCTGTGCACAGTTGTGTTACCACTAGGGCTGTCAAAATATTTTTGTTTGTTTGATGAATCAAACAAAAAAAATAATCACGTCATGCGTTTTGACCAAACACACTTCTGTATCTTCACACACATGACCTGATCAAAGCACTTGTATTAACTCCATATTGTAAGCCAGGGGTCTCCAATCTTTTCACACCATGAGGTATTTTAATCAAACAAAAGCAACAAAGAGCTACTTATGCATCAAAAAGGCTTGTCAAATTATCCTATTTCAACAAGAATGATTTTAATTTCTGATACTCCCAATACTACTTCTAATCCTGATACTCTACTTTATTAATCTAAAAGTTTGCAGACTGTCCAAAATGTCTCTAAAATGTGACATACCAAGCCGTGGGTGTACAACAAAGAAAGGGCTGAAAATATCCCGGATATAAGCTGTTGGGCTTTTCCCATAATTATTAAAGTGTAAATATTTGGTTAATGTTGGACAAGTATTAAAAATTAATATAATTATTAGAAAAGAATTAGCAATGATGCACCGTGATTAATCGAATTTCACAAGTGCGATTGATTGTGATTTAAAAAAATAAAAAAATAGATTGACAGCCCTAGTTACCATCCACTTTGCCAACCTGTGGGTAGCCAGTTTGGATGAATCTTTAAATGTCAGCAATCTAAATCAAGACATGTTCAGCTGTATTGATTTATCAGATTTTGATTTTTTGTCCTGTCCTAGAATTCTTGTTTGATTTGTTTTAACAAAGTACAAATCGCTTGAGGGTAACCATAAGCTTCTCTTGTATTTTGTAAGCACACAGTGGGAAAATGTCAGTTAAATCAGACCACTTTGTCACACAAAATGAACCCACAGAGTGGCATAACTCGTAGGAACGAATGTGCTCCTCATACCATGCAGTCATTTTTCTGCACACAAACATGATTTCAGTGTTTGAAGCAACAATATGTGTGATCTGACCAAATGCAGGGAGACCTGAACAGGAACCAATGCAGAGAATCATATCTACATTATATTTGATTCCCTCGATGCAGGCTGATGATGCAACAAGTGCTGACCCAGTAGCAGATATAGTTTGAGGGAGAGCTCTCTGAACATCAATGGGGTAAGAGGAGACCAAAACCTTGGACACTTTTGTCAACTCGACTGCTGGCCGGAAAAATGAATTGCAGTCCAAATAATAACTAACAGCTTTTTGGTGTTTCACTGCAAGGGTCAATGCCACATTTTTGAAGTTCTGTGATTCCCTGATGGCTCTTTTGAAAAATTTGTGTTTCCCCTCAAAGCGTATAGTCCAAAGCTCAGTTAATGGACCAAAGTTTTTTATCAGCTGAGGGTAGTGTTCTACGTAATGGTGCTTTGGGCGCAATCTAAAGCTAGGGAAGGTAGCTTGCAGCAGTTCTCTGTGTTCCTGCAGTTTGCTGTCAAGAAAACACAGTGTTTCCTCAGTGTGTTTAGGCATTACCACTAGCTCCACAATATCTTTGAGTAGCATGAGAATTTCCCATGCTCTGACTCCTTTTGGAACACGATGGCCTATGAGAAATGGTAGTAGCCTGATTAAAGACCAGTTTTCATGGCCATTACCACCGATTGTCCCTTTGGCTGAAAATCCTTTACTAATCGTTTGTGGCCGATTGGTCTTGTCCGAAAAAGTATAGCCCAATGTTTTAATGGCCCGATTTAGCTCATAAAGAGTGAAATACTTCTGGCTAATCAGGTCTGACAGGCACAGAGATAATTCTACTGGGACAATCCCTTCCAAAACATCATGTAAAACGTCAGGAGGATAACCCTTGACAACATGGAAATGTTCCAGTTTCTCTGTAAGAGGGCATCCACCTTTTACACCACTGTTCTGACGAAACTGTGGGTCTTTTCTGACTTCTTGAACATGTCTGTCGTGATTGATTTGGTCTCTGATATGAAAGACACCAGAACATGCATCATTTTGTTGGATGTCACTTTTGGATGCCATACAGAATCTGCAAAATTTCTGAACTGTAAAGCTTTCTTGAAAGCCTGCAAGAGAATGGGCTGCAAGGTTGTCGGCAACAACAAACAATACAGTTCCTTTGATACTTGCACCTAACTTTTCCACAAAAACTCTGTGCTTTTCTAATGTGACCAGGTCATTAATCAGAGGCTCAAGCACTTTCCCATATCCACACTGTTTTATAGTGGTGGTGTTGCAAAGGAGACCGAGCTGGATGCAGTTGAGTGTAGATCTATACTTTGCAGGTAGATTAGCAATAGTCCAGTACACTGCACACATTTTATGTTTTAGTTTCGATGTTCCCAAGGGATTTGCTACCTCAAAGTCATCTATGTACAGGATGAGCGCAATGGTGAACTCATCTCCTGAAAGTAGTTTGTTTTCCTTGAAATGCTCCCCATCAGCATATGAAGTAAATTCATTTGGGGCATGCGTGTTTTCTGCCATTGCTTTATCCAAAATCTCACTTTTGTTGAACAATTTTGTTAACATACTTTGTATGGGCACGTACACAACTGTTTTTGTGCCTTTTGCTACAAGATATTCTACTGGCATTACCAAGGGAAACTCATTTCGCACATAGGCAGCTCGTCTTTTCTGAGTGCTCATCCTTCCACGTTTTCCACACAATGATGTCACAACATTGCTTTCCGAAACAGCACCCACAATTTCTTTTACAACTGAATCATCCACATTTGGATAAAACATTTTCAGCACTGACTTGACACTGCTGAAAAGAATTGGTTGTGACATGTCATGTATTTGGCAAAGGTACTCTATCACTTCTTGAGTAGCACTTTCTGGAATATGCAAAATAGTTTGCATTTTCAATAATAGAGATGCTACATTGTGCTCAAGCTGTTTTCTTAAATCTCCTACGTCGTCATCATCAGAGGCTTCTGACATGGTTTCTAGGGCTTCGGTATCAGATGTTTGCATTTGCTCCTCTTCATTTTGAATTTCATTTTCCACTTCACAAGTATCACATACAATTATTTCAGGCTTGAAATCCTTCCAAGATTGCTCTTTGTGCATTTTACTTTTGTGTGAGTTGAATGTGGCATACACACTTGTTTGAAAGGCACAGTATTTAAATGGGCATTGAACATTGTGATTTACTTTTAAATGTGTACTTCGTAGATGACCCAAATATTCTCCTTCAGTGCAAGACACAACAAAGTCGCATGACATGCAGCGGAAATTTACATGAGGGTTGGTTGGTTGCTGATCTGTGATTTTAGAGTGAAATCTGCATAGATGTATTTTAAGTGCATTTAAGGATTTGAACGTACATATACATTCTTGATGTAAGCAAGGAAAAGGCTCAGTTCTTGTGAATGTCCCATGTTTTAGCCTTAAATGTTTAAAGAGCTGCGCTCTCCTCTCACAGATGAAATTGCAGTACTTGCATTTCCACATCATGTTTGCATCATCTTTAAAATCTGCAAACATACAACAATGATTATTGATAAAGAGCTGTATTTTTAAGACAGCAAGTGTACATTTAGGTTTTTCTGTAAGGACAAGTTGTGGTGATTTTACAAGTTGATGGTGTCCGAGTCCAAAGGTTTAATAAAATATTGAATGCAATTTAGGCCAAAAACAAAAGTACTGTATTTAAAAGTCTCTGCATACTATTCATGACAAATAAATCCTCCTAATTTTCAATCTATTCATACATAAGGCCCTTTGATTTATATGATGTAAGAATTATGCTCTATAATTAACTTGCCATAGCCGTGGAAAACACTACTTTTTAAATAATTTGTCAACTGAAGTTTCTTTCTGTGTACTGTCATTCACCTTTATGGTAGATATTCCTGGTTCCAACCTTTTTCCTGGTCTATGCTGTGTCTTTCCTGAGGATAAAAACATACAAAAAATAAACAGACAATATTAGTTCCTGTTTTTAGAACATTTTAAATTCAGTCGTATTACTTTAAGCAACCCCCCACAACAGTAACCTTTTCTGTGTAAACTTACCTTTATGGTAAATATTCCTGGTTCCAGATTAATTCCTAATTTATGTTGAATTCCTGAGGATAAATGCACACAAGCATTAACACATTGAAACTTCTGAAAATGTTATCTAAAAAAAAAATCAAACAAGTCCAGTTTCACGCACAATACAAGGGTGTAAAATGTTAAAATCTGAATTTGGCAGCCACTCCATTGGAGAACCACTTACCACCATCATGTTTGCAAGGATCACAGTCACACCAGTCTTCATAGGCTTTACATTCCCTTTATGGGCCCTGCCCCACAATTTGTGAACCACTCTTAACACTTTCAATGTGGTCCTGTTAACAAGTGCGCTTTATGTCTCATCATTTAATATAAACTCCTTATGGGCCATTGAAATACAGCAGATAATATTCATGATAGCATTGGGTGGTAGAGGTCAGCAAGACAGCAAGAGGGCGAAAAGGCTTTTGACTAGTTTTGAAATACTTAAGTTTTGAGTAGGACTGGGCGATAAATCTAATTAATTCAAGCTTTTAAAAACAGACAATGTGGAAAAGGGCTAAACCGTAAAATCGTGTCCGCCGCTGCATGTCCGCCTGACGAGCGCCGTGCTGCCATTTAGCAGCGTTTCAGACGCTCCGTAGCGACTCTTTTCGAAAATGACACCAGTGGAACCAGCCTGCAACTTTCTAGAGATCTCTGCTGCTTTATAAAGGCCGCGCATTCTCTTCTTTGTGCGCGAAAGAGTTTTCTTCGCTAAAACATAGCTTCCCCCCGGTCTGCTTCTCTCCCCTTCTCTCACGCTGAGCCGCTCTGAGCTGCTGCAAGAAATTAACTCCGCCCCTTTCCCCTTGAGTCTCCATGGAGACGGTTGTCAATCACAGCTGAGGTCGAGGATGATTAAACTAAAGAGCAGACAAGTTTAGTTCAGTTCTTCAGTGTTATGTTTGCTAATCTTTTTTTATTTGTTATTTATTTAATCGGTAAATTCATAGTGGAAAATTATGCTAAAAATATTCAATTGCATCTGTGTTAATTTGGTAAATTAATCATATGAATAAACCGTGGTGAAGTTAGTTTCACGTTGGACGTTGGATATTCGCCTCCAGCACTTACGGCGGGAGGAGCCTTTAACTGCGTCCCACCCGCTCAGTCAGGGTTTAGGCAGGAACACGCTGAATGCCCCGCTATGATCTCTGGGCGTTCGAATTTAGGGACCGTCAATGAATTACTATCTCATATAAACGCATTGGTTTAAAAAATGTACGTCTCATGAAAAGAAAAAGAAAAATGCTTTAATAAAAACAAATACAACTACGGGAGAAAAAACAAAAACAAATGTCATGTGCAGGTGTATTTAATGTCATTAATTGTTATTTTATTACATTTTACAACCATTTTTGAATAGGCTATAAATATATATGTCAATAGCTTTGGGGCCATGTGACCCACACACCCCAATCTAATTTATAATTGTAGTTCTAGTCCTAGGCTACCACATACACCTTTTTGTTTACCCATTTGGGAGTTTTACCATTTTTGAAAAATCAAAATGTGCCAAAATCAGCCAAAATCCACCATTTCTGTTCAATGGCTTTTGGGCCATGTGACCCAGACACCCCAATCTAATTTATAATAGTAGTTCTAGTCATAGGCTACCACATACACCTTTTTGTTTACCCTTATTTGGGGTTTACATTTGTTGAAAAATCAAAATGTGCCAAAATCAGCCAAAATCCACCATTTCTGTTCAATGGCTTTTGGGCCATGTGACCCAGACACCCCAATCTAATTTATAATAGTTGTTCTAGTCCTAGGCTACAACATACACCTTTTTTTTCAATTTTTGGGAGTTTTGCCATTTTTGAAAAATCAAAATGTGCCAAAATCAGCCAAAATCCACCATTTCTGTTCAATGGCTTTTGGGCCATATGACCCAGACACCCCAATCTAATTTATAATAGTTGTTCTAGTCATAGGCTACCACATACACCTTTTTGTTTAACCTTATTTGGGGTTTACAATTTTTGAAAAATCAAAATGTGCCAAAATTGGCCAAAATCCACCATTTCTGTTCAATGGCTTTTGGGCCATGTGACCCAGACACCCCAATCTAATTTATAATAGTTGATCTAGTCCTAGGCTACAACATACACCTTTTTGTTTATCCATTTGGGAGTTTTACCATTTTTGAATAATCAAAATGTGCCAAAATTGGCCAAAATCCACCATTTCTGTTCAATGGCCTTTGGGCCATGTGACCCAGACACCCCAATCTAATTTAGAATAGTTGATCTAGTCCTAGGCTACAACATACACCTTTTTGTTTATCCATTTGGGAGTTTTACCATTTTTTTTTGAAAAATCAAAATGTGCCAAAATCAGCCAAAATCCACCATTTCTGTTCAATGGCTTTTGGGCCATGTGACCCAGACACCCCAGTCTAATTTATAATAGTAGTTCTAGTCATAGGCTACCACATACACCTTTTGGTTTACCCTTATTTGGGGTTTACAATTTTTTGAAAAATCAAAATGTGCCAAAATCAGACAAAATCCACCATTTCTGTTCAATGGCTTTTGGGCCATATGACCCAGACACCCCAATCTAATTTATAATAGTTGTTCTAGTCCTAGGCTACAACATACACCTTTTTGTTTACCCTTATTTGGGGTTTACAATTTTTGAAAAATCAAAATGTGCCAAAATTAGACAAAATCCACAATTTCTGTTCAATAGCTTTTGGGCCATGTGACCCAGACACCCCAATCTAATTTATAATAGTTGATCTAGTCCTAGGCTACAACATACACCTTTTTTTTATCCATTTGGGAGATTTACCTTTTTTGAAAAATCAAAATGTGCCAAAATCAGCCAGAATCCACAATTTCTGTTCAATGGCTTTTGGGCCATGTAACCCAGACACCCCAGTCCAATTTATAATAGTTGATCTAGTCCTAGGCTACAACATACACCTTTTTGTTTATCCATTTGGGAGTTTTACCATTTTTGAATAATCAAAATGTGCCAAAATTGGCCAAAATCCACCATTTCTGTTCAATGGCTTTTGGGCCATGTGACCCAGACACCCCAATCTAATTTATAATAGTAGTTCTAGTCATAGGCTACCACATACACCTTTTTGTTTAACCTTATTTGGGGTTTACATTTTTTGAAAAATCAAAATGTGCCAAAATTGGCCAAAATCCACCATTTCTGTTCAATGGCTTTTGGGCCATATGACCCAGACACCCCAATCTAATTTATAATAGTTGTTCTAGTCATAGGCTACCACATACACCTTTTTGTTTAACCTTATTTGGGGTTTACAATTTTTGAAAAATCAAAATGTGCCAAAATTGGCCAAAATCCACCATTTCTGTTCAATGGCTTTTGGGCCATGTGACCCAGACACCCCAATCTAATTTATAATAGTAGTTCTAGTCATAGGCTACCACATACACCTTTTTGTTTACCCTTATTTGGGGTTTACATTTTTTGAAAAATCAAAATGTGCCAAAATTGGCCAAAATCCACCATTTCTGTTCAATGGCTTTTGGGCCATATGACCCAGACACCCCAATCTAATTTATAATAGTTGTTCTAGTCATAGGCTACCACATACACCTTTTTGTTTAACCTTATTTGGGGTTTACAATTTTTGAAAAATCAAAATGTGCCAAAATTGGCCAAAATCCACCATTTCTGTTCAATGGCTTTTGGGCCATGTGACCCAGACACCCCAATCTAATTTATAATAGTTGATCTAGTCCTAGGCTACAACATACACCTTTTTGTTTATCCATTTGGGAGTTTTACCATTTTTGAATAATCAAAATGTGCCAAAATTGGCCAAAATCCACCATTTCTGTTCAATGGCTTTTGGGCCATGTGACCCAGACACCCCAATCTAATTTATAATAGTAGTTCTAGTCATAGGCTACCACATACACCTTTTTGTTTAACCTTATTTGGGGTTTACATTTTTTGAAAAATCAAAATGTGCCAAAATTGGCCAAAATCCACCATTTCTGTTCAATGGCTTTTGGGCCATGTGACCCAGACACCCCAATCTAATTTATAATAGTTGTTCTAGTCCTAGGCTACAACATACACCTTTTTGTTTACCCTTATTTGGGGTTTACAATTTTTGAAAAATCAAAATGTGCCAAAATTAGACAAAATCCACAATTTCTGTTCAATAGCTTTTGGGCCATGTGACCCAGACACCCCAATCTAATTTATAATAGTAGTTCTAGTCATAGGCTACCACATACACCTTTTTGTTTACCCTTATTTGGGGTTTACATTTTTTGAAAAATCAAAATGTGCCAAAATTGGCCAAAATCCACCATTTCTGTTCAATGGCTTTTGGGCCATATGACCCAGACACCCCAATCTAATTTATAATAGTTGTTCTAGTCCTAGGCTACAACATACACCTTTTTGTTTACCCTTATTTGGGGTTTACAATTTTTGAAAAATCAAAATGTGCCAAAATTGGCCAAAATCCACCATTTCTGTTCAATGGCTTTTGGGCCATGTGACCCAGACACCCCAATCTAATTTATAATAGTAGTTCTAGTCATAGGCTACCACATACACCTTTTTGTTTACCCTTATTTGGGGTTTACAATTTTTGAAAAATCAAAATGTGCCAAAATTAGACAAAATCCACAATTTCTGTTCAATAGCTTTTGGGCCATGTGACCCAGACACCCCAATCTAATTTATAATAGTTGATCTAGTCCTAGGCTACAACATACACCTTTTTTTTATCCATTTGGGAGATTTACCTTTTTTGAAAAATCAAAATGTGCCAAAATCAGCCAGAATCCACAATTTCTGTTCAATGGCTTTTGGGCCATGTAACCCAGACACCCCAGTCCAATTTATAATAGTTGATCTAGTCCTAGGCTACAACATACACCTTTTTGTTTATCCATTTGGGAGTTTTACCATTTTTGAATAATCAAAATGTGCCAAAATTGGCCAAAATCCACCATTTCTGTTCAATGGCTTTTGGGCCATGTGACCCAGACACCCCAATCTAATTTATAATAGTAGTTCTAGTCATAGGCTACCACATACACCTTTTTGTTTAACCTTATTTGGGGTTTACATTTTTTGAAAAATCAAAATGTGCCAAAATTGGCCAAAATCCACCATTTCTGTTCAATGGCTTTTGGGCCATGTGACCCAGACACCCCAATCCAATGTGTAATAGTTGTTCTAGTCCTAGGCCACACACACCTTTGTTTTTCATTGTTCCAGTACCAACAGCCACAATAGGACAATATTTTAAATTTGCTTCCTTTTGTCACTTCTGACCTCCAGATGATGTAAGTGATAGGGCTGGGTACTGTTAAACACTACCAGAATGATATTTAAAAATGAAAATCCAGATTCGGCTAATGTCAACAAATTAATACCAAAAACTATTCTTTTGAAAGCACATTTTAAGACCTTGTGTAGTTGAGACTGCACTAGAGAAAGTTGTTTCAGGTAAAATAAATAAAAATATTCCAAAAGACTGAATAAATGACAAATATTTATCTTTTTCATGATTTAATACTGAGGAGCTCAGTTACCCGGGAGGAGCTCGGACTCGAGTCGCTACTCCTCCACGTCGAAAGGAGCCAGCTGAGGTGGCTAGGGCATCTGTACCGGATGCCTCCTGGTCGCCTCACCTCGGGAGGTGTTCCAGGCATGTCCTATTGGGAGGAGGCCTCGTGGAAGGCCCAGGACACGCTGGTGGGACTATGTCTCCGAGCTGGCCTGGTGTCGCCTCGGGGTCCCCCCAGAATAGCTGGAAGAGGTGTGCGTGGATCGGGAAGTCTGGGCATCTCTGCTGAGACTGCTGCCCCCGCGACCCGGCCCCGGATAAAGCGGAAGAAAATGGATGGATGGATGGATGGATGATTTAATACTTCAAATATTAAAATCGTCTTTAAATTACTTGACTGTAGAATATTTACGTATTTTTGAGTGGATTGACTAGATTAGACATTGACTACCTTCATGTAGATTTGTCATATTCCATTTGATATATCCTATAATAATCTTGCTTTAAATATGAAAATAAAACTGCCAAAAAAGTAAAGACCAATGTTCTTACCACATTAGCAAATAAATGTACTTGAAATAAGAAGAAATCTATAGAAAGATAATAATAGATTTATTTATTGTCTCTTTCACATAGTCAATAAGCGCTTTACATGGTTGAATTTACATTCACTCCGAACTCGATTGTGGCAGCTTACCTGAGGCAGACTGACCAAAATATTATCAACAAGTCAAAAACTACTCAGAACATGTGAAATGATCTTAATAACCTAGGTGAGCTACTACATCTTAAGTTGTCATAACAGCTAATATTTAGATAATTACGTTGAATTTTGGTCATTCAAACTCATGTAGATGTTTACTTTTTAGTGTTGATGAAAAATAATTTACTTTAAAGACACTAGATGCAAGTTGTCATTTTTATACTCACTACTGCCACCTCAGGCCTTATGTGTAACAGCATTATATATATTAAGCTTGTGCCTAACGGAGCAGTACTAGTATTGGAAAAAAAAATTATGATAGCCAACCCTAGTCATTGATGATTTAAGCAGTTAAAGGGTCTAAAACAATAAACAATAACCACAGCATTGAACAAAAATGAGGCGTCTTCAAATGAAGTAAAACTACAGAAAAACATCATCAAGAATGGAGTGATTTCTTTATTTGCAGACAATGCATTTCCACTCCTCACCAGCAGCTTTCTTAAGAAATCCTTTGGACATTTGTAGACATTGTCCATGAAACCACCGGTCACACTTGTCGCATTGTATCTGTCAACATTAAAAGAAAAAAAACAAGTAAATTACATAATTGTTTTTAATATGTGCAATGTGTTTTAGTCTTCACTTTTGTATAACACAAGGATATAAGTTTTGATAAAATAGAAAGATGACTATACAGAATTGAGTCACAACCAGCAGTATAGTCAACCATTGTCTAATTTTTATTTCAGAAGGGTGTCCAACGATGGTGAAATTATTCAAAACATGTGATGGATTCACAAACTCGCCATATTATTCTTATTGCTTATAGGCCGGGGGCAACAGTGGCGCAGATGGTAGAGCGGGTCGTCTCATGATCGGAAGGTCAGGGGTTCGAAGGTGCACATTGTCGTTGTGTCCCTGGGCAAGACACTTCACCCCCCTTGCCTCCAGTGTCTGCGTACACTGGTGTATGAATGAGAGAGTGAATGGGCCCCCTATGAGAGACCAACAGGCCCGTTTGGAACCATGAGGCCGTTCTCCTGTGGACCCACCACCTGCAGGAGGAGCCATAGAGGGCTGGTGCAATGTGACTTGGGCAGCTCCAACAGCTGCCCCCACGACCCGGCAACAGACAAGTGGGAGAAAATGGATGGATGGATGCTTATAGGCCAGCATCACATACATGCTTTTCAGTATTGTCTTCACCTTTGGACAACTTTCTGAGAAAATAATTAGACCTTTGGTCATATGTGCTGACGGACAAGACAGTTTACTGTGCGACATTTTTTATTTCATGTTGATTGGACCAGCAATTACATAAACCTATTAGAAAAATCTGAATTTTGACAGTTACCATAGTTACCCAGCACAGAATGCGAACCTGCAGAACCTGCCCTCCATCTCAATGTTAAACTATAGGGCAGGCTATTTAGAATGTTATGTCAGGTGAACGCAACCTATTGAGTGGAACTTAAAAACGAGAACGCAACCTCTTGACCTCTTTCAAAGTTGTTCTAAACTTCTGAATTCTAAGGTTTAATTCATCACGTAATTCATAACATCTAGTATGTTCTTGGAAACTTCTTTGTATTTGGCTTGGTAACAGATTGTACTTTGCCTTGTATAACATCTGTACTGTTTGGAACTCAACAAGGTCATAAAACTTCATGATCTTTGATTTTAAAAATAATGACTTCGTGTGGTCTAAAACCCAACTTTATGAATTATCCGGAATTAAGGAATTATCCTTTATGACAGCTCTTTTTTGCATCATTACTATTGGTTTTACTGTGTTTTTATAAGTACTACCCTAGCCTAATAGACGTTGTGGTTGGAAATGTATCATTTAAATAAATAGTTATAACACCTTGAATATTATAATATAATCATCATGTGACGTGTTTTAACTCTCTGTTCATGTGATGTGCTGTAACATTCTGTGAACTTTATGTGAACCTCGTGTGAATTTTCTCGGAAAACCTTTTCCATGCCGTTTTATTGTTCTTTTCCTCCTGAGGTAATTAGGTTTGGTTCAGCCAGTTTTAGTTACCTGCTCAAACAAATACATAAACTAAAATAAAGCTGTTATCAGGACCATTTGGTTATTTAACTAAATAGATAGAAGTGCCTTCATCTCACATCTGTTATTTGACTGAATAGATACTGCAAGGGTGCCACTATATTTACAACAGTCATAGATCTGTCTTCTTTGAAGTTGCCTGTATTTGTCCTCTTTCAGGGATATTTAAAGATTCCCCTGGCATAAGGGGGCAGACTGAAATGAGCTCTGCAGAGTTTTTGGTCTCATTTTGCATTGGCTTTTCACAATTTATCCTTTTTATACTGATCATAATAACCTACAAAACACAACTGTTTCATCTTTCCATTTGTTAAATTTTTGCATCTACAACGTTCACTGGAGAATAAAACAGATGAACTGCTGAGCTCTTCACAGAAGATGGTGAAAGACTGTTGTGAAGCAGAGGGAGCTGCGCAGGAGGAAGGAAGAGGTGGAGCTGAACAGTGCAGGACACCACGTACTGAAACAGGGACAAACCCAGGAGGCGCAGCATAGTTTAAGAGGATCAGAGGACACTGAAGGCAGCCCGGTTCCCTCTGGATGCTATGTTTCCCTGACCTCCAGAAACATGCTGGTCAGGTTGGCCCATGGCGGCACGACTCAGTTGCAGCGGCTAAGGACTAACACCTGAACACAATTTCGTTGTACACTCGTACAATTACAAATAAAGCTCTCTCTTACTCTTACTATTTATTTCACTCTCTCCGTTGATGGCCACACTGTCACCACCTCTCCCCAGATCAGAAATCTTGGCTTAATTTTTGACCCCACACTCACGTTTAAGCCTCACATCCGTCAGATCACCAAAACTGCCTTTTTCCACCTCTGTAACATTTCTCGCCTCAGACCCACCCTCACCACATCTGCTGCTGAAACTCTAATCCATGCATTTATTACATCAAGACTCCACACCTGCAATAGCCTCCTGTATGGTCTCCCTTCCTCTGATTTACAAAAACTGCAATATGTTCAAAACTCCGCCGCCCGCCTTCTCACCCACATCACTCCTATCCCCCAACAGCTTCACTGGCTCCCCTTACAACAGCGCATCCATTACAAAGTTCTGCTCATCACCTACAAAGCTCTCCATAACCTGGCACCTCCTACAGCACCAACGCCCCTCCCATCGCCTCCGCTCTGCCGACTTAAACCTTCTCAAACCCATCACCAAATCAACGCACCAAACCCTGGGGGACAGAGCTTTCGCCGTCACTGCCCCCACCCTCTGGAACTCACTCCCCATTCACATCATAAACTCGGACTCACTGACCACCTACAAAAAACTGCTCAAAACTCACCTGTTTCATCTCGCTTACAACCTACAATAGCACTTACATCTTTGAGTTTTCTGAAAAGCGCTATATAAAACGTATGTATTATTATTATTATTATTATTATTATTATTATTATTATTAACTCATACCACAGAACAATAATTGAAATACAGCAAGATCAGAGAACAGTATAATTAATATAGAGCTTTGATATTTAAAATGTGCTTTGCTTTTGCTATTACTGAAATGCTTCTTGATATTTTAGTGGATATATATTTAATATGATTATAATATAATTCTATGATCTATAAAAACTTCAAGGAATTTGATTTCATGCACCCGCTCAATAACACCCTCTATCTGAATAGCTTCCTGAGCATTGGAATTACAGTTGCCAAATATCCTCATTTTGCTTTTACTCAGATTTACTAAAAGCAAATTCACCCATTGACTTTCAGGCAATTGAAGAACATTTAATTTGATTATTCAACTTTTAAACCTAGCACTTTAGTGTTATTAAGGTCACTGTGTATTCTACTATTGAGTATTGCATTTCATTATTCAATGCCGTCTGTTAATTGATTTTGGTCATTAAACCTCATAAGCCACAGTTTGCTTTGGTGATGTTTATTATTTCAGACTAAGGGTCACTGTGAATGGTTCAAGAATTCACATCCTTCAGATCAATCTGTAGTTTTGCCTCTTATTCTTACTTTTAATTTGTTCGCTTTCGAACTGGTGCACCAATTATAGGGCTATTCTACCAACCTATAAATAAATAAATAAACCAATTAATTTATTAATAAATACTCATATACTACAAAAACATCCCACCAAACATGTTTAATGGGAAAAAAATGCCAGCAGCACACACATTGATCCTAATGTGCTCGAAGCTTAAGATGCAAGTGTTACACAGAATCAAATTGTAAGGTGCGACATATAGAATGGAAAGAAAATGTTTTACATTCTTACCCAGTGAACATCCCCTCTAGCTGTAGATGGTGGCTTTTTCGACGCACACATCACGCACCATTTGTCTTTTAGAAACACTAAAAGAATTATCAATTGTTTTGGATTACTGTGCAAAAAAATAAATCAATATACAGTCCCTTACTTAATTACCTGATCCTTGGAGTATTGCAAGAGCCATCGCTCTCCTTTCTTTGCGCATATTTACTCGTGTGGAACTGAAATTAAACTTTGGGTTTTCTGGGAAGGATTCTATGATTCCCTGTGCCATCTGAACATAATTTGTTTCAACAAAGTTGGATAAAACAAAATAATCGTTGTTTATAACACATTTTACCTTGGCAACAATTATGCCACAGCTGCTTCCATCATTTTGGAAAGGATGTTCCATCACTTCCCCCTTCCAGTCAATGTTTTCCCAATCAAAATTTTGATGATGCTTTTTTCTCATGTTGATGAACTCTCTGTATGTAAAGAGATTATTTAAATGTTGACATTACAATAGTGTTATCATATTTTACTTGCTTTAGTTTGTCTGCTGCTTTTTCTGAAGCATCCATCTCTGAACCACTGCGAAGAGGGTCTATTAAATAGACCCGTTCTTGCAAAACATTCACAAACTGACACAACAGGACAATCTTTTGTTAAAATCAATTAACAAATGACTTTATGTAAATAAAAATAAAAGGTAACAATTTTTTTTACACTACCTTAATACATTTGACCAAAATAAATGTAGTACAATGTAATCTGTAACAATGTCAAATAACTTGAACAAATGTGTTACATACACAATGGAATAATGTGCATTAGTACTTTGTAGGTACATAATGTAATGAGACATAAGACCCTTAGGGTTAGGGCTAGAGTTAGAGTTCAAAAATGGTAAACCCCAAATAAGGGTAAACAAAAAGGTGTATGTTGTAGCCTAGGACTAGAACAACTATTATAAATTAGATTGGGGTGTCTGGGTCACATGGCCCAAAAGCCATTGAACAGAAATGGTGGATTTTGGCCAATTTTGGCACATTTTGATTTTTCAAAAATTGTAAACCCCAAATAAGGTTAAACAAAAAGGTGTATGTGGTAGCCTATGACTAGAACTACTATTATAAATTAGATTGGGGTGTCTGGGTCACATGGCCCAAAAGCCATTGAACAGAAATGGTGGATTTTGGCCAATTTTGGCACATTTTGATTATTCAAAAATGGTAAAACTCCCAAATGGATAAACAAAAAGGTGTATGTTGTAGCCTAGGACTAGATCAACTATTATAAATTGGACTGGGGTGTCTGGGTTACATGGCCCAAAAGCCATTGAACAGAAATTGTGGATTCTGGCTGATTTTGGCACATTTTGATTTTTCAAAAAAGGTAAATCTCCCAAATGGATAAAAAAAAGGTGTATGTTGTAGCCTAGGACTAGATCAACTATTATAAATTAGATTGGGGTGTCTGGGTCACATGGCCCAAAAGCTATTGAACAGAAATTGTGGATTTTGTCTAATTTTGGCACATTTTGATTTTTCAAAAATTGTAAACCCCAAATAAGGGTAAACAAAAAGGTGTATGTTGTAGCCTAGGACTAGAACAACTATTATAAATTAGATTGGGGTGTCTGGGTCATATGGCCCAAAAGCCATTGAACAGAAATGGTGGATTTTGGCCAATTTTGGCACATTTTGATTTTTCAAAAAATGTAAACCCCAAATAAGGGTAAACAAAAAGGTGTATGTGGTAGCCTATGACTAGAACTACTATTATAAATTAGATTGGGGTGTCTGGGTCACATGGCCCAAAAGCCATTGAACAGAAATGGTGGATTTTGGATGATTTTGGCACATTTTGATTTTTCAAAAAATGTAAACCCCAAATAAGGGTAAACAAAAAGGTGTATGTGGTAGCCTATGACTAGAACTACTATTATAAATTAGATTGGGGTGTCTGGGTCACATGGCCCAAAAGCCATTGAACAGAAATGGTGGATTTTGGCCAATTTTGGCACATTTTGATTTTTCAAAAATTGTAAACCCCAAATAAGGTTAAACAAAAAGGTGTATGTGGTAGCCTATGACTAGAACTACTATTATAAATTAGATTGGGGTGTCTGGGTCACATGGCCCAAAAGCCATTGAACAGAAATGGTGGATTTTGGCCAATTTTGGCACATTTTGATTATTCAAAAATGGTAAAACTCCCAAATGGATAAACAAAAAGGTGTATGTTGTAGCCTAGGACTAGATCAACTATTATAAATTGGACTGGGGTGTCTGGGTTACATGGCCCAAAAGCCATTGAACAGAAATTGTGGATTCTGGCTGATTTTGGCACATTTTGATTTTTCAAAAAAGGTAAATCTCCCAAATGGATAAAAAAAAGGTGTATGTTGTAGCCTAGGACTAGATCAACTATTATAAATTAGATTGGGGTGTCTGGGTCACATGGCCCAAAAGCTATTGAACAGAAATTGTGGATTTTGTCTAATTTTGGCACATTTTGATTTTTCAAAAATTGTAAACCCCAAATAAGGGTAAACAAAAAGGTGTATGTTGTAGCCTAGGACTAGAACAACTATTATAAATTAGATTGGGGTGTCTGGGTCATATGGCCCAAAAGCCATTGAACAGAAATGGTGGATTTTGGCCAATTTTGGCACATTTTGATTTTTCAAAAAATGTAAACCCCAAATAAGGTTAAACAAAAAGGTGTATGTGGTAGCCTATGACTAGAACTACTATTATAAATTAGATTGGGGTGTCTGGGTCACATGGCCCAAAAGCTATTGAACAGAAATTGTGGATTTTGGCCAATTTTGGCACATTTTGATTATTCAAAAATGGTAAACCCCAAATAAGGGTAAACAAAAAGGTGTATGTTGTAGCCTAGGACTAGAACAACTATTATAAATTAGATTGGGGTGTCTGGGTCACATGGCCCAAAAGCCATTGAACAGAAATGGTGGATTTTGGCCAATTTTGGCACATTTTGATTTTTCAAAAATTGTAAACCCCAAATAAGGTTAAACAAAAAGGTGTATGTGGTAGCCTATGACTAGAACTACTATTATAAATTAGATTGGGGTGTCTGGGTCACATGGCCCAAAAGCCATTGAACAGAAATGGTGGATTTTGGCCAATTTTGGCACATTTTGATTATTCAAAAATGGTAAAACTCCCAAATGGATAAACAAAAAGGTGTATGTTGTAGCCTAGGACTAGATCAACTATTATAAATTGGACTGGGGTGTCTGGGTTACATGGCCCAAAAGCCATTGAACAGAAATTGTGGATTCTGGCTGATTTTGGCACATTTTGATTTTTCAAAAAAGGTAAATCTCCCAAATGGATAAAAAAAAGGTGTATGTTGTAGCCTAGGACTAGATCAACTATTATAAATTAGATTGGGGTGTCTGGGTCACATGGCCCAAAAGCTATTGAACAGAAATTGTGGATTTTGTCTAATTTTGGCACATTTTGATTTTTCAAAAATTGTAAACCCCAAATAAGGGTAAACAAAAAGGTGTATGTTGTAGCCTAGGACTAGAACAACTATTATAAATTAGATTGGGGTGTCTGGGTCATATGGCCCAAAAGCCATTGAACAGAAATGGTGGATTTTGGCCAATTTTGGCACATTTTGATTTTTCAAAAAATGTAAACCCCAAATAAGGGTAAACAAAAAGGTGTATGTGGTAGCCTATGACTAGAACTACTATTATAAATTAGATTGGGGTGTCTGGGTCACATGGCCCAAAAGCTATTGAACAGAAATTGTGGATTTTGTCTAATTTTGGCACATTTTGATTTTTCAAAAATTGTAAACCCCAAATAAGGGTAAACAAAAAGGTGTATGTTGTAGCCTAGGACTAGAACAACTATTATAAATTAGATTGGGGTGTCTGGGTCACATGGCCCAAAAGCCATTGAACAGAAATGGTGGATTTTGGCCAATTTTGGCACATTTTGATTTTTCAAAAAATGTAAACCCCAAATAAGGTTAAACAAAAAGGTGTATGTGGTAGCCTATGACTAGAACTACTATTATAAATTAGATTGGGGTGTCTGGGTCACATGGCCCAAAAGCTATTGAACAGAAATTGTGGATTTTGGCCAATTTTGGCACATTTTGATTATTCAAAAATGGTAAACCCCAAATAAGGGTAAACAAAAAGGTGTATGTTGTAGCCTAGGACTAGAACAACTATTATAAATTAGATTGGGGTGTCTGGGTCACATGGCCCAAAAGCCATTGAACAGAAATGGTGGATTTTGGATGATTTTGGCACATTTTGATTTTTCAAAAAATGTAAACCCCAAATAAGGGTAAACCAAAAGGTGTATGTGGTAGCCTAGGACTAGAACTACTATTATAAATTAGATTGGGGTGTCTGGGTCACATGGCCCAAAAGCCATTGAACAGAAATGGTGGATTTTGGCTGATTTTGGCACATTTTGATTTTTCAAAAATGGCAAAACTCCCAAAAATTGAAAAAAAAGGTGTATGTTGTAGCCTAGGACTAGAACAACTATTATAAATTAGATTGGGGTGTCTGGGTCACATGGCCCAAAAGCCATTGAACAGAAATGGTGGATTTTGGCTGATTTTGGCACATTTTGATTTTTCAAAAAATGTAAACCCCAAATAAGGGTAAACAAAAAGGTGTATGTGGTAGCCTATGACTAGAACTACTATTATAAATTAGATTGGGGTGTCTGGGTCACATGGCCCAAAAGCCATTGAACAGAAATGGTGGATTTTGGCTGATTTTGGCACATTTTGATTTTTCAAAAATGGTAAAACTCCCAAATGGGTAAACAAAAAGGTGTATGTGGTAGCCTAGGACTAGAACTACAATTATAAATTAGATTGGGGTGTGTGGGTCACATGGCCCCAAAGCTATTGACATATATATTTATAGCCTATTCAAAAATGGTTGTAAAATGTAATAAAATAACAATTAATGACATTAAATACACCTGCACATGACATTTGTTTTTGTTTTTTCTCCCGTAGTTGTATTTGTTTTTATTAAAGCATTTTTCTTTTTCTTTTCATGAGACGTACATTTTTTAAACCAATGCGTTTATATGAGATAGTAATTCATTGACGGTCCCTAAATTCGAACGCCCAGAGATCATAGCGGGGCATTCAGCGTGTTCCTGCCTAAACCCTGACTGAGCGGGTGGGACGCAGTTAAAGGCTCCTCCCGCCGTAAGTGCTGGAGGCGAATATCCAACGTCCAACGTGAAACTAACTTCACCACGGTTATGAATAAGATTATTTTAAGAGCTAAGTTGTAGTTAAAAAACTCCGCATTGTGTCTTTATGCAAATGAGTGTGCACCGAGGAGCAGAAAGGAGTTTGGAGCGACACACGTTATACAAGGGAAACTAGCTTCGTAACCAACGTGGCTGCTTTGTGCACCGTGTGGACACCGCTGGTTACCGGTCTATGCCAGGGTCATAAACACCAGAGTTCACCGCCACAGTGAGGCCGTTTGCGGCGGCAGATCAGAGCTAGCGCTAGCTACACCGTGGACTCGCCCGAGTGTAGAGCGGCCGCTGGTAAACTCTAACCGCGCTGCTCCGCTGTTTTAAATCGAAAGGAGTGATGTTCGTGTCTGAAAGTTGCCTTTACCCTCGTGTACCCCTCATGCTAAAAGCAGCAGCAGCATGGTAACATTCGTGGTGTGGAGATTCACTACCAGTTAGAGACTGACAGAGATAGGCCACTTTGTACCTTATTAAATGAGAATCAACAAAAATGGAGAGAAAAAAATATGCTGAACCCCATTTTCAGTAGATTGAATTAGCGTGCGCATTTGCGTAATGTAACCTCTTTATACAGTCTATGAATGTAACATAAAACCATTTTCGCTTGAAGTTAAAATACAAAGATTTAACTCACCAATTTGCGTGTGTATTCGAGGAAAATTACTCTCTATCGACTGTAGACTGAAGAAAAAAAAGTCCAAGCCCAGGCAAAACCATCAAAAACGACTTTTCTTGAAATTTTCTGACAAACAAGTCCAGACGTCTCCTCGGTTCCAGTGGCGGGTAAAAAATGGGAGGGGCTATGAAAACTTAAAAATGAAAAGCGCTTTAAACTTAACACAATTAGTAATAATGTAAATAACTTTTATTATTTAAGTGTTTCCTTTATAACTCATTCTCTTATAAAAAATTGCACTCAAACTATATTTTAGAATAAACCTAAAATTGAAAGGACCATGTTAAATGTATTTATTCAAGTGCATCACATGCAAAACAATATAGGTTAAGTGCATTAGGCTTCTACCAATGAGTTCTGTCTGCCACAGTTATATGATTTTAGTTTTACAAAGAAAATGAATTACCATAAGTGATTATAGCTAAACCATTTGAATGCAATTAACTTTTGGGTTAACAGTGTAGTAGTGTAGTCTCTTAAAAAGCTACATTGGTGTTACATCCCTTGCTTTTCTTCTTATTTTTCCCTTCCTGATGTCGGTTGCACTCATGTTTCCTGTGTGCTTGCAGCAACAGGCTACCATTCTTGTTATGCCAATTTGTAATGTCAAACTGTTAAGAAAAGTGCAAAACAAATTTTAAATCAGTCAAAATTGGCACCAGACTAATGACTAACTGTACGGCACTAATCTGCAATGACATAAATGGAATCTAGTTTATTGTCTATTGTTAACTATGCGTCCCCATTGTATTGAACCACATGAGCGCCACACTTAAAAGAGGTTTTTGCTTAGATGTAGCAGCCGATCTTTTGAATGTAGAACAAATAGTTTCCACTTTCTAATGTGCAACAGCCGTGTCTGACTGTGGACGAAATGATATTTCCTTGCCTCTTGCTGCTTCATGCTGTGCACACCAGGCTGGTGTTATCAGATCTCAATGTACCCAACAAAGGGGAAGATAGATGTAGGCTATAAGGGGAGAAAAAAAACACAAAAAACACGCACACACATCCCCATAAAGCCTTCAAAGTAGCCGACTGGGGTGAGGAAGGGTCTTTAAAACGTTTTGAAACACTTTTATCTCATCAAGCCTGACTGATCACAAAGAAAATTGATCTGGACCAGCCAAAAGGTACTTGAATAGACTTTGTAGTCCTGGGTGATTTGCTTGACAGTTTCCTGCACAGGGAACCAGCTTAAAAGGGATTGTAATAGAGCAAGTGCGTGAGTGAGGGAGTAAGTGAGTGAGTGAGTGCGTGAGCACACCAGAGGCACGCCCCCAGAATTTCACGCATTTGTCACATTACAGAGCACTTAAAGTTTTGCGCATTTAATTTTCCGACAGGAGAGAGACAGACCTACGAATACGACAAAGAAAAGGAAGAAAGTAAAGCAATGCAAAAAGACAGAAAAGGTGTTAGAAAAGGGACCTTACAGGAACAAGCTCATACCAAGCGTAAAACAGCGGAATTTGGAGAAGCTTGTGGACATCCAAAACATCGACCCATACGAGCTCCCTGAATGGCACAGAGACCTGGACCATTTACCTCCATGCACATGGACATAGTAAATTACCTTGTATTTGGTGTAAGTTACTACACGATGCAGGAGTTTAAAAGCCACAAGTCTTTGGAAAGTTACGAGACTTTCTGCTGTGGCCGGGTCATTGCATTTAGCGGACACTTCTTGACCAAAATGACAAAGTAATAAAGTGAGTGTTCCGTAAACACTACATTGTTACGAGATGTTTAATGTACACAAACGTTTCCAACATGTTTTGACAGATCAGAGAAATGCGCTCTTTGATGCTGTGTCTATTTCGGTAACATAAAACACTGTATCCCATTGTTCCTGCGTTTTCCATGTCTATCGTCTGAGGTATTGGTGCAGTTTTTAACGCAGCAGTGACTTCCAGGTGGTAAAACAGTGCGGAATAGCAAGAACCTCCGCTACTACCGCGTTAAGAACACACATAAACAATCTGTTTTGCTGCTGGAGTGCTACCATCATGGCGGAGAGGGGGGGATCTGGGGGAGGGGCTCTGTCCTGTGACGACAACACCTCACTCCCAATAGGAAATAATTCATCAGCAAACAAAAGGGGATACAATACAAGAGAGATTTCAAAGACTCCTGGGGAAATCCAATGGTTTTACAAAGCACCAACTGACTAAATAAGAAGACATCTTTGTAACTCTGTATATCTATCAATCAATCAAATTGTATTTATATAGCACTTAACAACATCAACCAGGAGGACTAAAGTGCTTCAAAGAAAGATAAAAACAAGCACAGTGTGTCAATATATTGTGTAATTTACATCTCTTGCCCTGTCACCTTGTCAAAACAAAATATGTAATTTTAGATAAATACATTTTTTGCATAGTTTTCTAAGGTTTCATTGTGTTTGTTTGTATACTTTAGTGTCCCCGTAGGGAAATTTGTCCTCTGCATCCTTCGATGGCGCTGAAGCCACCCGTAAAGCCCGCGGACCCATCTCCATGATGTGGAGCCAGGCTGATGGTCCGAATCCCCTGGCTGGAGGATTCACTTATTGCACATGTTTTTAGTGGTAGGGGAAACCGGAGTACCCGGAGGAAACCTACGCAGAGATGGGAAGAACATGCAAACTCCACACAGAAAGGCCCTGTCCAGGTGGAAATCGAACCCTGGACCTTCTAGCTGTGAAGCTGAGGCACTAACCGCTGCCCTACCTGTGCTAAAATTGTTAATGTATACATTTATTTGAAGCAAGACTAAATGTAGTTTTTTTAAAGAACAAAGGAATTTCAACTTTCAACAGTTCTCGTATTGGCTACATACCAAAAGAACTGTGACCAATCAGCATCAGATATCTGCTGGTAATCACCACCCTTTCCAGGCCTTAGGCTGAAAACTACAAAACAGCTCGGATCACACCTTTAGTTAGTCGACTCCTCGGGCTGAGAAACACCCTTCAAGTTCGAGCCACAAAAGGGAATATCCAGTGCCCCCTCTGGTTGATGTCTGTGCCTTTGTCTAAGCTGTAGGGATAGTTTAGACATTTCCTTCCTCTTCTCCAGTTTTAAAACTGGGAAAAAATCTGAGCAAAAACAGCAACACAACGTAACTGTTTTATCTTTTGTTGCAAACTGGACTATTCAACACATACAACCTCCACTAACAGAGCTAAATTGTGAATGGATTAATTACTATTTCCGGAACCAGATGCTTACCTCACACTGTTTACTACGGGGCGAGCCTCCACGAGAACAACCGCTGAGGGACCCCCCTTTCGGAACTGGGCCGGCATCTTCCACCACGAGTCCAATACACAATGATTTCAATGGATTTTTTGAGAGAAGCCTTCCTCGTGCAACTGGTCCCTGTTTTATAACAATAGTCCACAAACCTTGGGAGACCTACATGATAACATCCAAACCGAAATATATACCAATCAACATGCTTGAGAGAGTGGTCCAGAAGTTTAAAAATCATCTGAATCAGTGTATTGACCATGGAGGATGTTATTTTATTAAATGTCCATGTTGTATGACAGGAAGAAAAACAATATTTTGAATTATGTACAGTTTCCCACGCCACACCCTGTAGAATTATAAAATGAAACTCCGCATTACGAAACAACACATAGGACCCTGCACTCTCAGCATCAGTCACATAACATAAATGTCATCAGACAACAAGTCATCTTGTGCCTCTCCAAGGCCAGACAATCTGCGGACAAAAGAGGACAGGAGCTTAGCTAACCACATTAGTTGTATGTGGTGTATGTCTGCTTTTCTTAGGAAAGTCAAAAATAAACATCTAATTTGTTCAAAATCCTGAGGGGTGTTAAATATTAGGCTAATGCTATTTCTTATTGATCAGTTTAAAAGAGCTCGCCACACAGGTGACCTTTGCTACGTAAGTGTGTGCATTTTGTGTAACATTAGGCGAATCATACTTAATTCAATGAGTGGAACCCCCTTTGTGTTTATTAATAGTATGACCTAGTAATGTCATGTAATTGCAGGTGGAGTGGGAGAAAGGGAGGCATATTGTTCCAACTGAAGATTCAAAATACTTCAGTTGGAATATTATGCAGATCAGGGCAGAGCGGTGGGTCTGGAGATCTACTTGACAACCAGACAGATCCAGTCATTCAGCTGACATCAAGTGAACTATTGATAAAAAGAGACATTGAACCCCCAAAGTTAATATGCCATTAGATCTCAGAAGGCTGGTGGATTATTACTATTTTACTGCCAACGGGGTCAATTGGGAATTCATTTAAATCCTGCGTGTGATTTCTACCTGTCCCCTCACCGTAATAAATATGCAAAGTGCACAAGGACACTCTCAAGGCAAAAACCATAAAATGAAGCCCTTTTTCCATTTCACTGTCTCCTCGGTCCCAACCCATCCTCTCCACCCCTATTAACTCAGGGACGCTGTCAAGAGCCAGGCCAGCTCTTTGTTTTTGGCTGGGTTTGTTAAACTGGGCCACTTGAAGGTTACACAAGCCCTAGAAGATTGTGTGGTGTTAGTGAAATTTTGGGGATAGTTTTTTTTTATTTATGCTCTTCAAATACAGCTGATCTGTGATGATCTCAGAGGTCTGTTAAGAGACTATTGGGGAGCAGACAGTATCATGAAGTCCAAGAACACACCAGACAGGTCTGGGATAAAGTTATTGAGAAATATAAAGCTGGGTTAGGTTATAAAAAGATTTCCAAAGCTTTGAACATCTCCCAAAGTACAGTTAAAAAACACCATTCATTCATGATGCTGTCTGCTCCCCAATAGTCTCAGCTGTATTTGAACTGAGATTAGATTACACACAGGTAGACTCTATTTAGTGATTAGGTCAACATGTGATCATTCAGAAATCATCATCCAAATTCTGAAGGCAATTGGTTGCACTAAAAGGAAAGGGTGGCCGGTACTTATGCACATCCCACTTTTCAGTTTTTTATTCATAAAAAAGAAAAAATAATAATCTTGTATGTCCCTTCAAGAAATGTGTGTCACTTAGTGTGAGTCTTTCACATAAAAGTTCAATTAAATATATTTATGTTGATGGTCCATAGCGTGGCAAAATGTCGTAAACTTAAAGGGGGGATACTTATGCAACCCACTGCTATATTGGTGTAGTATCGAAATGTGTTCATTCGCCTACATTTTTAATTTGAAAGCTGTATCTTTATGGACAGGAAGAAACACAAAATACACACAGTCAAAGTAAATCTTATGCTTACGCCCACACAGACGCACACTCAATGGAGGAATAAGAAGAGCACATCAAGAGGGGGAAACAGGTAAAGTCATAATGTAATCCTCCTACCTGTTTGCTCTGTTTCTGTTCATCAAAGAGTAGTTGGTTGTTATTAGATGTTGAGCCAAACGAGTTGACTTTGCCCTTGTGTGTTACCATAGAGCTCCTACTCACCAAAATCTCTCAAATAGCTAAATGTTAAAGGGACTAATGAGTTTAAAAATGTAAAAAATAAGTATTTTCCTCCCCCGATATGTTCCAGCCATGTCCTAATGTGTAGAATAAGCCCAGACCTATTCACCACAACTGCCTATAACATCCTGCACTGTCACTCAAAAAGGTGTTAATTTGGGTCTGAAGTACCAACTTGCATCTAGTCCCTTTAAAGAAGTACGAGATTAATTGTTAATAAGCCTCAATTTATATTTATTTTTTGGGTAAATTGGACCTTATGACCCATCAATTCCATTTAGTCCAGGTCCTACAATCCGTAAACAAATTAGGTGAAAAATGTATTGTGTATAGATAGATAGATAGATAGATAGATAGATAGATAGATAGATAGATAGATAGTTAGATAATCCTGATTGGTTAAACGTGGGTGTCCAGCTGCATACAGTGTGTGCCATCAAATAACCAAGCACTCTCAATACTGGGGCTGGGGTATAAATTGAATTAATTAGATTAATTCAAATGTTTTCTTTCAAAAAGAGACGATGTGGAAATATTGCTAAATCAAAAAATCGGATCCGTCACTCCATGTTCACCACACATGCACCAATTTAGCAGCTTGTCAGACCTCTCCGTAGCATCTGTTTACGGGAAAAAAACACCCATTGGGAACCCAGCGACTTTCTAACAATCCCCTTTTACTTCACAAAGGCCACATGTTGTGTTTTAAGAGTGTGTGATGGAGTTTTCTTCCACTATAAGAAGAAGATAACAGTTTGGTTTTCCCCAGTCTGATCCTCGGCTCCTCTCACTGTCCCCGAGACAGCGCCATGCTTAACTCAGCCCCTTTCCCCTTTGTGAGTGTCTCCGTGGAGACGGCTGTCAATCACAGCAGAGCTCGAGGCATGAGGATAAAAGTAAAATGCTTTTGAAAACGCTATGGCTTATTATTAACTGCTTTTAAGTGCAGACAAGGCATATTTACAACAGAATTAACCATTTGAAATAATTGTGTAATGATTCTAATGAGCTGGACTCACTGATTGATGGATTGATACTATTTTACCAACTCAGTACAATATTATCAGTAAAAAAAAATAGGTTAAAAAGCTATCAAGAAATAAAAAAAAGTGCACAGTAACAAGGTCTAGTACTGCAGCACATGGAGAGGGGTCAGCCACTATGTCTCTTGATTTTCTTGGGGAGTATTATACATACATTGATGTTTAATTTTATTGAAGAGGTGTGGTAATGTTCAATTAATACTAATAACCCTACTATCTTAGTTATAATATAGGACTTTATCGATTTCACAGTGGAGAAATTTACTAGTAGATCTCCTGGCCTTGCTGACTTCAAAAGTAGCTCACAAACCAAACAAGTGTGGGCACTCCGTCTTTGGACAGACAATTTTGGATATCCAAATCGGCACCACCATCAGTTGTTGAGACACTACTCAGTTAGGTTAGTGTGGCATCCAGACTGATACCCGTCTGTATATGTTATATACAGGGATATCAGTCTGGGCACGATGCCCTCATTTGTCACTGCTGCCAAACTCAAACGGATCCGTGCAATCAGATTTGGTTATGTGTGTTGTCATGTGTTGTTTGTGAGCAGTGTCACTCTTGGGAAGTCCCCTCAATAACAAAATATGGACGGCGCATGGGAGAGCTGAGAGCTTTTTTCCAATCCATGGTAAATTACCAAAAACACAGGTAAGTTTTGTGATTCATAAGACTATTCGAATAATAACGCAGAAGGATTAATAACACTGCTGATTGCCCTTGGCTGATTTTACTAGCTTACTTTGCTTCCTGTTTGCTTGCATATGTTTTTGCTCTGAAAATGTAGTTGATGCATATTTCTTTTGTGTTCTTGGTCTAAACTAATATGATGTCACATACATAGCATATGTGAGAACATAGCAATGCCATCCAACTAATCTAAATCTTCTAATGTTGTAAAGGTACCACATGAAGCATCATAGTCACATGGTAAAAACTGTTGAATCTCCCATTAACTTTCAGATTCAAATGAGCAATTCAGATTGTTCCATTCAACTGATGAACAAGGATAGTGTGTTCTTTTTGAAAATGACAATACAGGATACAGGATACAGTTCCTGGCTCAAAGAATATAAGGCACCAGGTGTAACTTCAGGACACTAGTGGCCAACAGAAAATAAGTGCTAGAGACCTTGTTTATTTACACACTTCACATTGAAGTGTTTATACCAGGCCCTGTGGACTTGTGGATATTTTGACTGCTTTACCTCTGAGCCTCTATTGGTTTTTACCAGCCAAGATGATCCCGTCCCACTTTTCTCTTTACAGCCTTCAATAAAACAACATTGGGGAATTGAGTGGGGCCGGACAGCAAAATAAAGCAAGCTCCCATTTCTGCGTGAATTATTTCCAGGGCTTGTGCTCAGCCTGATAAAAAAAAGAACAGAGAAAGAAACCAACGGCTTATTTAAATGAAGGGACATCTTGCTTTAGAGCTGCATCAAAAAAGGCCTGGTAAATTTTGCACTACCCTGAGGAGATAGATAAGTGTATGGTTCATTGTGCCATACCAACTTTGTTATACCCAATCCCGTCAGATCTTGGACGCTAAGCAGGGAAGGGCCTGGTCAATACTTGGATGGGAGACCGTTTGGTAACACCAGGAAGCTGGTAAGCTGTACGTGAAGTCAATAAGTGTCAGTGTGGACATGTGCGAGAGGTAACGGGGCATATTGAGGGAGCTATAACATTGTCACAATGCAGGGTAACGGAAGAGTACTAGGAAGTTGACTGAGTGGTTAGGATTCCTCCTCCCATACATTGTACAGGCGGTGGCAAACCACTTCCTATGTGAGTTAAAAGAGTGACAAATAAATACAAATTAATTGGATAACATATCACAGAGCAAAACTTGCAAGATTTGTAAAAACAAAAGAAGATATTGAGTATGAAAACCTGCTTTCTGCACTTTTGATAGGTGACTAAGCAATCTGTAACTTTGGAGTGAGAGTGTTTCAAAGCCTGGATCCTAAAGCCCGGTCATTCTTGTTTTGAACTTTGTGCGTTATATTGTTTAAAACAAAGTTGATGCAACAACTTACCAGCATTATTTTCACATAAATATAGTCAGGCTGATGACATTGACAAAGATTATGAGCTAACACCGCAAAAAAAAGGGAAGGGGAAGATGAAATTCCAATAAGTGCTTCTCGATAAAGCCAGTGGACTGGATGGAATCCCTATAGAAGTATTCACCGTGTTCCGTGTTACAAAGTGTGCTATGGGTCCACAGGGTTCAGTGCTCAGGCCAATTTTATTTATATTGTACATACTTCCATTAGGTAACATAATCCGAAATCACAATATACATTTCCACTGTTACGCAGATGACACACAGCTGTACTTATCAATGAAACCAGGTTAGATGGATAAATTAGATAGGCTTAGTTCCTGCGTAAAAGCCATCAAGACCTGGATGACTGTAAATTACCTCCTTCTTAACCCTGATAAACCGAGGTTATTATATTAGGTCCTCAAAAACGGAGTGAATCTTTATCTCAACAGATCATCTCCCTGGATAATGTTAGAGTATGGACGAGCTCTACTGTGAAAAACCTTAGAGTTCTGTTTGACCAAGACCTCTCTTTTAAAACACATATAAACCAGGCTTGTAAAATTGCGTTCTTTCACGTGCGCAACATTGCTGAAATACGAAACATCCTACCTAAGAGTGGTGCATAAAACCGTATAAACTATGGACTACTGACAACTGCCTGCTAGCAGAGTTTCCTGAGAAGTTTTTAATTAGTTCAAAATGCAGCTGCAAGATTGTCAACATGTACAAAGAGAAGAGAACACATTACACCTGTGCTAAAGTCTCTCCATTGGCTTCCTGTTGAGTTTAGAATCAAATGTTAAATCCTGCTCCTCACATTTAAGGCCATAAAGGGTTTGGCTCCACTCTATCTCCAAGATGCTGTCGTTCCATATCGGCCAACTAGAGCACTCCGCTCTCAAAACTCAGGGCTACTAGTGATTCCTCGGGTCTCCAAAATCACTGTAGGAGGTAGAGCCTTTAGCTACCAAGCTCTGGTTTTATGGAATAAACTCCCAGCTCACATTAAAGAAGCAGACACAGTCCCTACATTTAAGACTAGGCTCAAACGTACCTCTTCGAATTAGTTTATGATCAGGTCAGTTTGGTAAAGCTCTAACCCACAGCCTGAAGTAAAGCTGCCTTAGGAGAAACACTGCTGTGGGAAGTACGGTACACTGAGCACTATCCTCCTCTTCTTCTTCTTACTGCAAACTTTGTCTTATTATGATATAATCTTTTTTTTATCTGTAGTCTGTTCATTACTATTCACATGGTGTCTCCTGTCCCACTCCCCCTCGGGAGTGCCTGTCTAGATCGAACGGAGGAACCCTGCCTACTGGATTGACAACAAGGACCGGACAGTCTGCGATCTTGGGACTTCATCAGCCCTGGGTCTCTATAGCCTGTCTGTCCATGGGAGTGGATATCTCCTTTTGTGGTTCTCCCCAAGGTTTCTCTTTTCTCCCCTGGGTTTTTGAGTTTTTCCTTGCTGTGCTGGAGAGTCTAAGGACAGGGGACACCCGCGCTGCTCTTCGTCACCTGCTGCTGACGCTTATTTGGACATTATGTTTGCCTGGATACTTGATTCACCTGAACTTTACATTGTCTTATTTGCTGCTCTGTTTTATTGCCTTAATGTTCGGTGCAGCCCTATGAGGCAACCCCTGTTGTGATATTGGGCTATACAAAACCATTGATTGATTGATTGATTGATTGATTTATTGAGAAGTGCGTAATTATTACGGTTTCCCCCAACACTAAAAACATGTGCAATAGGTAAATCCTCCAGCCAGGTGATTCTAACCATCTGCCTGGCTCCACATCTGGAGCTGGGTCCATCAATCAATCTTTATTTATATAGCGCTTTTCATTCATTTCATGTAACACAAAGTGCTTTACAGATTTAAAACATTCTTTCATACCCACCTCCTCCCACAAATACAAACACATTGTCGCATTCACACCCACCTTCCCAGAGACACACCACACACACTCAAGGTAAAACAATGGACGCAATGGACATAAGGCTGAGATAAGGCTGGGTACAGATAAACCAGGTAAGGAAACACTATCCAAGGAGCCGACTGCATCGGAAGCAGCACCTCGGCTGTAGCCACAAGGCACCAACACAGGGCGCCCGGAGGAGGCGCGGTAGAAACACCACCCATCCATGGCAGCAGCACTGTCATCGCCCACTGTTCCAGCGGCATCGAAGGATGGGTCAAATGCAGCGAACAGATTTCCCTACAGGGACATTACTGTATACCTTAATTTACAAATGGTTTATTGTTTGAATCTCAAAATCAAGGTGTCATATCACTGCCCACTCTTACAGAAAACTGCCTCTGACATTACTCTGCTGAGACACTCACATACTAGCAAAATATATTGCTCTACATATTAAAAAAAGTAGTTGAAAATATTATTACATATGAACAAGTGGGATATATCAAAGGACAATTTATTGGACAAAATATTATAGACATGCATTTGATCAAATAAGCTGGAATTTCACTTACACTACATTTTACAGTACATACATTCCAGCACAGGTTTTACAATAAAAGAAAAAATATATATAATAAACTTAGTATTTCAGTATTAGAAGAAGAAGAAGAAGATCTTTATTTATATAGCGCCTTTCACAGACATGGTCACAAAGCGCTTTACATGTGAGCATTGTACATTCACTCCACACTCGGTGGCACATAATGGATATTTATCAGAACACCTTTTACAATCTAGAGGTGCAAGGCAGGGATGTCTTCTGTCTCCTTATTTATTATTTTTATTTACATTCTCTGTCTCCTTATTTATTAATTTTATGCATGGAAATATTGGCAATCATAATAAAGAATGATGCATTACTAAAAGGTTTCCAATTGCACAGCAAAGACATACAATTTACAATGTATTCAGATGATGTTACTTGTTTGTTTTTTTACAACGAGTGGAACAAGGCAAGACAGGTTTATTTGGCACATTTCATGTACAACTCAATGTGCCTCACAGCAACACCAAACACCCAAACACAATATAAAAAATATAATACAAAGCAATAAAAACACAATACAAAGCAATAAAACAAATAAATCAATACAATGACATTAAAAATATATGTATATATATAAATGTGTTAAAATACAATCCATTGCCATGGCCAGCAGTAAATATTGTTCCTTTCAGCCTGGACTTAAACATAGTCAAAGTTGAGGCCGGTCTCATGTCCTCACAGAGGCTGTTTCACACTTTTGCCTCATAAAACTGAAACGCAGCCTCACCGTGTTTAGTGGTGACTCTAGAAACCACCAGAAGACCCCTCCCTGAGGATCTCAAGGCCTGAGATGGTTCATATGGCTGTAACATGTCAGCTATATACTTTGGTGCCCGACCATGAAGAGACTTGTACACAAGCGCAGCTATTTTAAATTATATTCTGTGAGTGACAGGAAGCCGGTGCAGAGACCGGAGCACTGGACTAATGTGGTTGTATTTCCTGGTTCTGGTCAGGACTCGAGCAATAGCATTTTTAATATACTGCAGTAGTCTAACAGCTCGTTTAGAGAGGCCAGTGAGCAGGCCGTTACAGTAGTCTAACTGACTGGAGACAAATGCATGAATTAGTCTCTCCAAGTCTGGTTGAGACACTATTTGTTTTTAGATTGATCTCAGTTTTATCTGTATTCAACTGGAGGAAATTATTTTGCATCCACACACTAATCTGTTTGATACAATGACACAGTGTATCTACAGGCCCATGTTCACCCGCTGTTAGTTAAACATAGATCTGAGTATCGTCTGCGTAATTGTGATAGTACACGTTGTTACTGGTTATTGATTGACCCGATGGAAGCATGTACAGATTGAACAAGAGGGGCCCCATAATCGACCCCTGGGGAACCCCACAGATCAATGCCATTTGGTCTGAGACACAGTTTCCCATCGTGACATAGCAAGTTTAGTCCTCAAGGTAGGATCGGAGATTACTGTGTATTGTTAAGGAAATATTTCAAGTGGACCAATAGTAATGTTCGATTCTGGCTATCAATATTACTGATAAGTATTTCCCTTTTTTTTTTTTTTTTTTTAAGATGCACTCACACCATGGTTAAATTTCCAATATCATCCTCCAGATGAATACTTTCACGTTGATTTTCATAATGTTAATGCATAAATGCGGCACATGATTAATACTTGTTACATGCCTGTTACCAACTTATTTACCACTAATGGGGAATGCAAAAAAATAAAAGCACTTTGCAAATGCCCAGGGCCCAAAAAGGACAGACCCTTTTTGTCTTCTTAATGTTATGATTATGAAACAACTTTACTTTCACACGTGTCATCTGTGGACTAGTCACAAATATCCAAAACGATTTTGAAAGAAAATCAAAAGGAGTATTTGCATCTGTCTTTAGATCCTCGTGTATGTGATGCCTTTCACAACAAAGGCTTTTGCTTTTATTTTGTAAGGTCAACAGGAAGCGCTCAGTTCTTATTATGTTACTTGACAAACAGTGAACTTTAGAAATATTTACCGTTGTTTTGGTAAAGGATTGAACATTTCCAAGACACGGGCAAACAGGACATTTGTGACGCGTTCCACAACTGCAGAGAAAGATTCGAGAGGGAGAGGCGGCGGACCCAGCGCGGATTTGTTCGCTCCTCCTTTTTTCGCAGGTAAACAATGTCTATACGCTGTTGTCCCGCGAAGGAAAACCAGAAAAGCCAAAAGAGCCCGTATAAGGGCACTCTCATTCTAATGTGACAGCTTTAGATGGAGGAGCGCATGTGAGCCGTGGCGCTGACGGCTCTGTTCTGTGATGCGTAAAGACGCACGGGGGGGGGGGGGGGGGGGGGGCTCTGCCGAGACTCTGCCGAGTCTCTATATTGCATTTAAGTGGCTGAATTTCAACGCGTTTCAGCCAAGACCGTGGGAACCCAGGAACCATTTACCACGGCTCTGGTTTCAGCTTACGGTGTAATATTATTGGCAGACTACTGTTTTGTGCATAAGGTGAGAGAGCGCACCTCTTCTCCTTCCTGGTTCCTTTTAACGGATTGCAGTACCAGACCGTACCGGCTTACTTTCACCCCTGGAAAAGACCCTGTGCTGTGCACACATTTAATGTTGCTCATAAATGATGGCCGTTTACCGCACCAAAGAGGCAGTTTCAGTGCCACAACAGCCAGCTACAGCTGACTGCCCCGCCAGACCGGCTCCAACACTAAACCTGCACCAATGTTTTATGTGGATGTTTACCGTGACTGTGCTTGTGTCTGTTGGTAAATAAAACACCGCTCTCTGGTCTCTTTTTTTTCCGGCAAATGTCTGTGAATATAATAATCCATGAGGTGCTAAAGTTAATTTTATTCGACTACAGTTATAAAATGGGTACTGCCTCTTATCTGCGACCACTGTGATTCTGTGTACTTGCAGGGAACCGACAATACATTTCCAAAATTTTTGAATCAATGGAGTTTGAGCTGACATTTTAAATAAGGATTCAGGAATGACCTTTGCCTCATAAGTGATAAAGCCTGTTGAACTGAATCGTGTAAAAGTGAGAAAAAGACTCAAACCAAAAATCAAATTGGCACAGAATGTGTATTGCATGTGAAATCAAGAAAAGCATATCTTGAGTAAAATGCAATCCAAGATAAATGATCTATTTTGTTGATGATTTTTCTTTACTTGACTTGTTATTTATTTTAATTACTCAAGCATTTTTTGACAATAAAAAAGACAACCCAACAAACACGGAGCAGAAATACAGCAATGAATCATCCATGTCTGAAGCAGTTTAGCCCATTTTCAAGAGAATATCCTGGGTGCAGCACATTTGTTGGCGTAATAGGCACAAGGGCTTATGGAGATGATACAGCAGAGTGGAAGAGGAGGTGGAGGAGGGCAGGATGAGGCTGGGGCACAGAAAAACACGGATCAGCTTTTTATGACTTAAAAGAAAAACCAAATCTCCCCACATCTCACCATTTACACTAAATGGCCTGTGTACACCAGTGATGTATAACAGTGGACCAACCATTTAATTAAGTGCCCCCCCCCCCCCCCCCCCCCCCTCTGTCCCTCCTCTTCCTCTCCTCAGCCACAGCCAGCATAATCATTTCATATACAGTGCGATATCATCTGCTTAATGTGCTATTTTACCATACAGTTAAAGCGGGGTGATAAATCTGGTGCTAGGCTACATTAATAGATGCAAGCCCTCCCTGCATAATGTGAGCATTAGATTAGAGGCACTACACTGAGGTACCGCACAGAGAGAGGGGACGGTTTCACCCAGTGCCCAATCAGGGAAACTCAGACTAAACCGTTTCCTTTTCTAAATATTTTCAGCAATAACAATACAATATGAGAGCTCAGTTGTGAAAGTTGCTGCACTTGGTATACTTGGATTGTGCATGGAATATACTGTGCTTATGATTTATTAGGCATTTCTTATTTGACTGAGCAAAATATACAGCAATGAGCAATTGAAAACAATATAATTTGAATCACTTTTATTCCTTTAGCTCGCTGGTTCTCAAAATATAGTACTTGGTACTTGTGGGCTTTTTCATGTGGTACTCAGAGTCATCTGCAATTTTTGGTGACTACATTCTGTTTTAATCAGCCTTATTACTAACCTGGCAAGAGCCAGATTAATAAGAACATTAGCACAGATATCAATCTTAAATAGCTCCAGCTTGAATCGTTCAGGGTGAGGACACACTTTTGGAGCAGCATTTGCTTATTGGATCAAGCACATTGCAAATTCATTAATTATTTAGTTTAGAAAAAAATATGATTTGTGTTTGTGTTATATGCGTAGCCGCATAGTTTTTCCGTTGTTGCAGAATTGTTAATTAGTATCTATTTGGCCCACACCACTTTTGGTTTGGACGGGAGAATTCAGCTTGCAGGTAATATAACCTTATTTCACAGTGATAAAAATCAGAACACAGTCTACATTACTCCTACTGTGGGGCCCCAGCCTATGCTGCCTGTGTCAGCTCAGCCCCTGTTCCTGCTCCGGAGAGCTGCAGCCTCACACTTACTGTGTGGAGAGGACATAGGGTCAAATCAACATTAAGTCCAAAACTTTTGCCAAGATTCCTGACAGTGTTGTTTTTGGCAGCCCTCTTAGTTTTAGTCTTAGGGCCAAAAATCGTTTTAGTCTTATGCTATGTTCAGACTAAATGCATCAAATCGCGCAATGCGCTTCTACTTGGAGGTTTGCAGGTTGCAATCAGTCGCTTCAGTCGCATGTGTTGCATCTGTTGCTTGTCTCACTTGTTTGCTTAAGGAGGAGCTACTGCTGCATGCATTTCAAGCTTTCAAACAACCCCTCCTTGGTCCTTCTACACCTCTGGGTTTTGCCCTGAGCACAAAGTTGTGATTGAAAATGTGTTTCCTGATTCTTTGATTGTGCTTTGATGACAGTGGAATAGTGCAGAGACCGCTGCACTGGAATATTATGGTCGTATTTAATGATTCCAGTTATAATCTGGATGCACTGCAGCTGTTTTACAGCTCGCTTAGAAAGGCCAGTGAGCGGGTCGCTAAAGTAATCTAACCTGCTGGAGACAAATGTATGGATAAGCCACTCTAAGCCTGGTTTAGACACTAAACCTCTGACAAGCTATGGTTACTGCTTTGATGTAGGTGTTTAAGTTCAGGCCTGATCTTTCAGTTTTAGAGACTGTAGGTGACTGATAACATTTTCTTTTTATGTATGTGGGCCAATAACAATAATTTAATTTTTTTCTGAGTTGTCTGAGTTTTGCATCCACACACTGATCTGTTTGATGCAGTTACAGAGTGAATCAGGGCCGCTGCAAGCCATTTTGGAAAAAAAGAAAAAGAGGGTGAGGAGGAGGGGTAGCTAATTAAAATTCAACACATTCTCAAAACTACACCAACAATATGTGTGAAATTAAATTAATTGAGTTCAGATGTAACAGTTAATAACAACCTGAGTTTCTCTCCTCCGCCCTGCAGCGGTGCACTTCAGCTCAAGAGTCTTCCCTCTGCACCTGCCCCTCTTTCCTTTTTCACTTAGTTAGTTTTAGTTTCGTTTATCAAAAGGGACAATGTGCAAAAAACATTAATTAAAGATGCTTTTAGCTTGAACTAGTTTCCATTTGCAGTCCCTGAGCAGCTGAGTTACAAAATGTACAATCTAAAATATATTTAATCACTTAAATACAAATATTCATTTATTCATTCATTCATTCATTCAACCATTCACCCGTTACAGCTATCAGTTAACATAGAATCATGCTAAAATTACTACAATAAAACATCACCAAAGGTCATATTTACATTTACAGTTATCAGGGCTGACACAACTGGCTTTCCAACAGCACTTTCCTTATTGCGAGAGAAATCCTTCAGGTCTAAGGAAAGTTTCAGATTCTGTGGGAGTTTATTCCATTCTTTGATGCCTTTGAATGAGAAGGATGTCTGTGCAAAGGCTGAGTTACGTTTAGGCAGTCTACTGTCATTGCGACTCGTGGACCTGGAGCTCCTGATCATCTGTTCAGAACAGAGCTGGACACATTTTTTTCAGTAATGGAGGTGCAGTATTATTCAAAATTTTAAAAACTAAACACACATTTGCGTACACAATTAAATTATCAAAGTTAAACATGCTGTATTTTCCAAGGATCAGACAGTGACGGTATCTCAGTGGCTTTTTGTCTAGCACTTTAACTGCTTGATTATATAGAGATTTTAGAGGTTTTATTGTTGTCTCACTCGTCTGTCACCAACAAGAAATACAGTAATTAAAATGAGGAATTATCATTGCCTCCAAGTACATTTTTGCAGCATCATGAGTCAGTGTATTCCTAATATGTTTAAAAACAGACAAACTGTATTTTAGTGTGTTGCATATTGTCTTAACATGTTTTTTAAAACTAAACATTGAATCCAAAACAAGGTCTAGATACCTCCCTACTTTTGTTTGACTCTGGTTTACATACAGTAAATGCATGGGAGAAGGAGAACTTCAGTTTTTGAGTTTTGGTCAAATACATTGCTACGGTTTTATTTACATTCAGTGTAAGCGAGGCAGAGGAAAGCCAGTTTGAGATGTTCCCATGACATTGGTTAGTTTATTGGCTACACTGGTCACATCACTTCCATGCACGTAAACTACAGTATCGTCCGCATACATCTGTATGTCCACTTCACCGCACACCGAAGGGAGATCATTTATGTAAAGTGCAAACAGCAATGGCCCAAGAACAGAGCCTTGTGGGACACCCATGTCATCCGGTGCAGCTGTGAGCACAGGAACCAGAGAACCCCACATGATGGCCAATTTTCCTGTATGCAAAATAAGCTGGGAGTCGGACATCTTTTTTCATTCATTTATTTAGGCTAATTGTAGAGCAACTTTTCTAATAAATGGACCCAGCCTGATAAACTGTGCAGAGAGAAAACACTAACCAACATAAGCAGCGAGGGGAGAGATTACCGAAAGTTTAGTTAACTCCATTAATGGCACAGTAAGCACTGTAGGAGGTTACACAGATTAACCATATAGACATCAGTTTTTTTAATAAGCGAAAACAAAACTACGCAAAGCTGCCTTCAATTAGGCCACAACACTGCACAATAGGCCATTGTGCAGAGGTATATACCACACATCACTCAGTGTGCGAAATACCCTTCAATATTCGGGGGGTCCGGGTCTCCGGAAGCCGACAGACACACAGGAAACCGGCTAACGCTCGTAGACTAATAGCCGGTCAGATTTAGAGACCGTCAGCAAATTACTCTGCTTAAATTGTGGTTGTGTAGTAGGCCTATGTGCCATCTATGTTGACAGTATTTTCTGCAGAGTCTGCACAATGCGTCCATTCCCTGCATGCGATGGGCCCTTCAAGGGCCGTGGGCCCCGGTTCGTAAGAGGCAAGAGTGCAGAGTGCATGTGTGTCTGCACAAGTGATGACAGAAGTCATCACTTGGTGTGGTGTCAACAACATATTTTTGTTATTGTCTTTATTGATGAAAACAACACAGATTCTTGACCTTCTGTTGTTGTTGCTTTCATAACAGGCTTATACAGAGGGACTCGTGGAAAAATGGCCGCCATTGCAACATGTCATCACACAGTGTGTGATTTTTTTAAATTATTATCATTATTATTTTTCTACAGTCAGAAATTTACATTTACTAAGATTACTATACCTTTAAATAGAGGTGGGAGATATATCGTTTTGACGATACTATCGAAATTGTTGTCTGGACGATATGCAAAAATGGATATCGAGATAATATTTCATAATTTGTACAATACGACCCCCAAACATGAAAAGAGCAGAAGGAAGTTAAAGAGAAAACAAATAACGCACACTATAACCTTCTAAACAATTATATGTAGCGACTTCAATACTGTAGGGGTTTGGTTTGACTGTATTTTATGTTTTTTTGTACAAAATCACAATCGTTCCTCAATTGCACGCGCGTAAGCTGCTACTAATTTGCAAAACAACGACGGAGTTCTTACCTGTGTGTTATGGCGTTTCTTAGGTTGAAGCAACAATCCAAAAACATAAAGCTGATGTACGATTAATAAAATAGCTGCTAAAAAAGGCCAAATCTGCGTTGTTTGCGAAAAACTGAAGTCTAAAGTTAAAACATTTTCTTAACCACCTTAAGTGGCGAGCTTCGTGATTGTATCATTAGAAAATTGGGTTGTATAATATAATGATGAGTCCAAAAGATGGAATACATTTCCCCAAGAGATCCACCGGAATAGCCTCCGAACAGGGCTTCTTTTAACTTCTAAACATTTTTATTTATTATTACGGGGAACTGCCCATAATCCCTCAGTGCCCCTGACGCTTACGTCATTAGAGCGTGCTGTTAGTATGTTACTATCAATCACTTGTTATCTAGCTTCAAGCGCAACAACACAAAAATGAGCGAAGAAAGCGAAAATACAATAATACCGGTGGATTACTCAGATATTCTTCGTTTTTTGGACGACTCCTCACGACGGGACTTTTTTGCTGGCGACACAAGATGAAGTGTGGAAGCTCCCGTGCGTTTATGTACGTAAGAAGGACGCTTCTGAACGCGGGTGAGTCCATGTTTACACCACGGTGGCCACGGTTAGCAGGACATAAACGACTCCTTTTTGCTCTCATATCATTTGGGTGAATGCATTGTTAGGTAATGTGCGGTTTCATAGTCTGCTGTTTAAATTATGTTTTGGAGCTGTTTGACTGCCGTCTATAGTAAACTTAATGTTGGTCTGATGCTCTGGGAATAAGCATTGTTTGCAATGCTTGTTCCGTGAGTATTTGCTGATACGTGGTTACATGCTTCTTTTTAGTCTGACAAGTGGTGGCAAATGCGTTTAGTAGATCTGATAGTAAAAATAAAAAAAGCACGAACACTTTGTGCAACAGCCCCACCTAGAGTTTACATCACCAGCCGCCACTGTATACAATAATAGGTCAGATGCAAAAGACCAACTGGACCTTCTTTGCCAGTTTGCACACATTTCTTTGAAGGATTGCAAAAATATCGTCTGAATATCGATATCGAGATATTGAAAAAAAATATCGAGATATTAATTTTTGTCAATATCGCCCACCCCTACCTTTAAACAATTTGGGAAAGCCCAGATGACCATGTCATGTCCTTGGAAGCATCCACAAGTCTGGGTGCATTTTCAAGACGCTTGACGGTGCCACGTTTATTGGTTCAAACAATTATACGCATGTATAAAAAAGATGGAAATGTCCAGTCATCATACAGATCAGACAGAAGGCGGGTTCTGTGTCCCAGAGATGAACGTGATGTGGTCTGAAATTTCAATATCAACCCAAAAACAAAGACCTGGTGAAGATGCTGAAGCTGGTAAGAGTTAGTCATTATTCAGAATTAAACAAGTACTGTACCGACATGGGCTGACAGGGTACTCTGCCAGGAAGAAGCTCCAAAATAAACATAAAAAAGCAAGATTGGAATTTGCAAAGATAAAGACTTAAAGCTTTGGAGACATATCCTGTGGTCTGAAAAAAATGGTCACCTTTGGATCGAATCTTGCAAGCCTGAGAACACCATCCCAACTGTGAAATACGGGAGTGGCAGCATCATGCTGTGAGGTTGTTTTGCTGTGGGAGGGACTGGTGCACTTCAGATGACATCATGAAGAAAGATGTGGAAATATTGGAGCAACATCTAAAGACATCAGCCAGGAAGTAAAAGCTGGTCCCAGATGGGTCTTCCAAATGGACAAATCCCAAAGCATACTGCCAAACTGATTACAAAGTGGCTTAAGGATAACAAAGTCAATGTTTTGAAGTGGTCATCACAAAGTCCTGATCTCAATCCAATTGAAAATGTATGGGCAGAGCTGAAAAGGCATGTGCACGCAAGGGGGCCTACAAATTTGGCTCAGTTACACCAGCTATGTATGAAGGAATGGACACAATTCCTGCCCACTATGGGCTATTTGCACAGTGACCCCACGTGATTCGCGCCTGGACAGTAACATTAGCGCGGTCCTTCCTCTCCCCCATCTTTTTCTTGCACAATTAGCAGGGTCTCACATAAATGAAGCGATAGCTCAAGATTTCGTAAAGGACAGTGAGTAAAAGTAAGGATGTGACAGGAGCAGGTTAAACACATTACGTGAGATGTAATAACTTCATTGGAGGAATAATTCATAACAGTGGGTGTTTTTGTCTTGAAGCTAACGGCTAACACACAAAAAAAAACTAAAACTAGTGCAAAGTTTTAAACGAGCCTGTGCAAGATAGAATCGGCCTGTAATTAGTTTAAATGTTATTGAGTTGTTTACATGTTATATTATAAATAATTAACACTAACCTTTAGCTCGCAAGATAAAAGTTCCGACCTTATGAGCACTGGCATTTCCTTTGGGGCAGGATTTACAACGAACATGATGTTTGTAACATGTTGCAGTGACTGTCCAACAGTAACTAGTTGTCCTTTACAAAATCTTGAGAAATCTTCATTTGTTTGGAACCCTGCTAATCATGAATGTAAAAGATAGGGGAGAGGAAGTACAGTGCCGAGCTTATTGTCCAGGAAGAGATCACATATTGCCCACTGTAAGAAGCTTGTGGAAGGATATCCAAAACGTTTGACCCAAATTATACAGTTTAAAGGCAATGCTACAAAATATATTAATGAAATGTATTTAAACTTTTGGCTTTGTAAAAAGTGATATAAAACTGTGTCAAAAATGATATCTCTCTAATTGACCTAAAAAGTAAAAGTTAATTATGGTTTCATGTCAGACAGTGACAGTTGTGCGGATCTAGTCTCTTGTTTTTTCACTGCTTGTTAACCTCTTATTTTTGCTCTAATTATAACTATCATCATCATCAATAAACTCATAGTTGCATTCATATCATCAGTATTTACAATGTAATAAACATTTCTTTAAAACTAACTAGTGATTTTAGATTAAATGTTTCAAAGCTTTGACAACAAAGAGATAAAAAGCCATTTGAACTCTGGGAGAAGAGTAATCTGAGAGTAATCTGCAATTTAATTTGAATGGCAGTGCATTGAGACGACCGCAGAGAGGGGAGAATGTGATAATTATGACATGTCCCTCTGATGCAAAATGGTTGAAATGTTAATTATTCCCTTGCGTGTGACTTATCAAAGTGAGAATGCCACGCTCCTTTCCAGATGATGACACACACAGTAAACAGGAAACATAGCATGCACCACATCAAGATTGACTAACTGTTTAATGATTTTATGATATTTTTTTCTTCTTTTTATCTTTCTTGTGCCCCTCCTGGAACCGCCACCTTAACGTGGTGGAGGGGTTTGATCACCAGAATGATCCTGGGAGCTCTGTTGTCGGGGGCTTCGTGCCCCAGGTAGGGTCTCCCATGGCAAACAGGTCCTAGGTGACGGGTCAGACAAAGAGCGGTTCAGAAGCTCCTTATGAGAGACCAACAGGCCCGGTTAGAAGCAGGAGGCCGTCCTTCTGAGGACCCACCACCAGCAGGAGGAGCCATAGGGGCTGGTGCAATGTGATTTGGGCAGCCCCAGCATTCTGAGATGAAATCGCACCGCTAATGACATCAACCTGTATATAATCGTGTTTAATTTTCTTTCCTCCTTCCAGATGATAGTAAAAAACATTTTTTCTCTTTTTAAAAAATGCATTACCAGTTAGACTAAGTGAATCTGACTTCACAAAGAGTTCTGACAATAAGAAACACTCTGAAGCATTCAAAACCAGCATTTGGGTTTAAACCCTTCACACTGGTCTGTTATATTACGCCTGTGGCGAAAAAAGATCATTAGTGCTGCAGACAAAGCAGTGAAACATCCAACACTTAAACTACAGAGATGACAGCTTAAGAACCTTTTAAAACTCCGGTACAAATGAGAGCCTAAACAAAGAGTGAGTGTTAAATTTGTTTTGCTGGTATTTGGTAATGATGTCTAACACATCTTGATTTATTCTTAAAATCTTTAAAATGCTAACCCGCCCCTCTCCCCTTCCCTTTAAATATAAGGATTCATTTAGTTATCAATTTAGTTTCTCATTAGGCATTTTAGAGAAAGTAGCAGCCAACCGTATGGACTGTAAAAAAAAAAAAAAACTTTTCCCTAAAATGATTAATTTACTTAAGCCAATTGTCCATGTTTTTGTCACCAAGAAAAAAGGAAATAAGGTATTAGACTTCCAATAACGAAAACTCAAAACCCTTTACATGCAAGATAATATAACTGCTCATTGCTCTCATACATGATGGGAATGGCAAATGGCCTTACACAAAATCCACCCAGACCAATTGAGTTTAGAAGCCTGACATCCCACTTGTAATGTCCTCCACAGGTCAAAGGGACTAGATAACTTGCACTCATATTGAATAATTATTATTGTTATGAAGCTGTACAGTACAGACCCTATACAAGGTGAAGAGGCTAAAATAGAGGCGAGTGCTCTCTATCGGTCTCCCTGCTGAAAATCTTTGGGTTTGCATTTCAATGTGTCTCCAGACGTTGACAAATGAAGTAATTCATGTATGTGAGTCTGTAAGATTGATTCATCAACCAGCACATACTCCCCAAGATCCCAATCTAATTGGAGAGGGGGTGACACATCTTCCAGTGATAACAAATAATATTATAGCAGATTTGATGTTTTTTTTAAGTTGCATGTGTTATGGTTCCCACCTGTGAATATCCAATTATTAAGCAATGACATCTGTGATAATGCCCAGATTAATTGATTTACAGTCTCGATCAAAAGAGTCACTAGTTGAAAGAGGGCATCAATCAAATCTTAACATGGTTGAAGTAGAACTAGTTTTTTTCTTTTTTTTTTGCCTTTGCCATCAGAACACCATGACCATGAATACCTGACATAAAATGACACAGAATTCCACAGAATGGTGTGTGGATTCTTGATCAGCTGCAAAACAACCTATTTCAATTGAATTGTTGTTTTAAATAAAGGTTTACTCTTTTTTTTTTTATTGTCTCCCTTGCATTTCTTCTTGTTGCATATTGAAGTTGTAACATTGTTAAGATCCAACCATGCAACGTGTGCATTTCTGACATCTTTGAACTGGTCTTAAACTTTAGATCAGAAAGGAAATTCTCCCCAAAAATATGAATATATTTATTTCTCTATTCACCAGTTTTATAATTCCTTATTCCTCATTAGGCATAGACCAATCGACAGACTTAACAGGAGGACACTGTATGCAGAAAATCTAAATATAAATCTAATATAAATACGTTAATTCGATTATTACGCTTATATTCTGAGATTCCTGTTATCAGATTATAGGTCATTGTAATGTTGTAATGTGCTCAGGTCTGTTAGTACACTCATTTTAATCCTAGAATCCTTATGTTGAACCCCCATTTGAGTTCGTTTAAGATGGTGCAGTCCAGTGCGACAACAGTGTCTGTGTAAGTAAATAAGTGGACAGAAAAAAGGAAGGTGAGGCAAAAAAGAAAGAATGAAAGGCAGTAGTGACCAATGTATTAAAAAGTGCATATTCTATACTTTATTTTGAATTTGCATAACTCAAAGCTAACTGTGGAGATGTGTCAGGCCCAAATTATGTATGTAAAAGGAAGGATCCAAGCAGAGCAGACGTTCTTCGGGGTGAGCTACAAGTCTGGAGTTGGGCTGGTTTAAACGTTGGACATTTTATAACTAAATCATGTTTTAGCTGCAAACATTTTCCCTTGTTCTCCACTTAGTGAACGGACTTTGCGGAAATGTCAAATACAATTTCCGTGGTGAAAAGAGGCAAAAGCCGGGTGGAATAAGATGAATTGAATTGTATGTAACAGCACCATGTTTTAGATTGGAGTTATTTTTATGGACATAACATGGTTTAGTCTTTATTTTTTTCTTGGATTTATTTCAGGTTGTTCACAGTTGTAGTCGTTATCTTTGCAGGTTCAGTACTTTAAAGCAGGGGCTCCTAAATTTTACAGACAACAAAACCATGCCAATATTCCAGGCCCCAATGTAAAGACTAATTAATAATATAGTTATCAAGTAAACATTAAGTAACATTTACTTTTATTTTCTGAATTGATAAAATGTATTTACTTTGCTATTTTGCATAATTGATTAATAATAGTACTAATAATACATGTATCATTATTATTACAATGTTTCTAATCCCTGACCCCCACTTTGGGAATCACAGCTTTAAAGGGACGGAAATGAATGTGCAGTGGCCATGTTAGCCTTGTAGCAGCTCATCACCTTTTCTAGGCAACTTTTTCCCTTCCAGCCACTGCTTCCAAGAGTCGTCCCTATGCTGCTGAACATGTTTGCTCTCACTGTGCTTTTAGCATGTGCCTGTGGTGTCACAACATAAATCAATCAATGGGAGTTGGATCAAACATTATAGCAATTAAACAAAATAATACACTAGACAATGTAAAGTTCAGGCGAATGAAGTGTCCAGGCAAACATACTGTTATGTCCAAACAAACGTCGGCAGCAGCTGGTGACGAGCCGTGTCCGGAATGCCATAACAGCCCAGTACATGTCTGAACCAAGCAGAGCATAAAGACACACCGCTGTGGTTTAATCTTGATTAGGTATAAGTCAAATCTTGATATTGCATGATCAAGGAATAGGCCAAAGCCTATTTGGCGATGTCATCTTTTAAGGTACACATGTACAAAAAGTTGTTTGACTTCATAACGTCATTGCTTGCATTGATGTAAAAGGATTCTTGCAAGTCACCCTGTGCTCACATTGATTGCCTCTCATAAACTATTACCATTCACCGCACCGAAGAGGCCATTTCAGCACCTGTTCCAGCCCTAGGGCTGTGATAGTGAGAGCATGGCAACTGTTGATCACGAGTAAAAGAACGATACAAGATACAAGCAGTACAAAATTTGTTCCCAATTTGTTCTCTTATCCTTATAGATAAGATGAGGAGTTCAGTCACCCTTGAAGCTTAAAGTAGAATTGCTTCTCTTTCACATCGATAGAAGCCAGGCAGGTGACTCAAGCCAGTGTTTCTGAATGCCTCCTGATGCCCCTCATGGGAAATGCTTCAGGCATGTCCTACTAGAAAGAGGCTCCTGGGAAGACGACAGGCTGGAGGGACTATGTCTGCTAGCCTGCAAATGCTTTGGGGTCCCCTGGGAGGAGCTAGAAGAAGTGTCTGCGGTGAGGGGTGTCAGAGTCCTGGCTTAGACTGCTACCCCCGTGATCCGATCTCGGATAAGTGGAAGAATATGGATGGAGGGATGGCTGGACAAATAAATACAAACATAAGATGACATAGAGACATTTATATTGTCTTTAAATCTTCAATAGTTATTTATTTGTCTTGCAAGTTATAAATGTGTCTGCATGTTTCTACATCATTTCTGCCATTTATGTTGAAAAAGCTCCCCATTTTAAGCCCTAATGCATCATGATACTGACAGCTAAATATAGTCTATTGCAGCAATCTCATCAAAGTCTAATCTGCTGTCGTATTAGCCTCAGATTTCAAAGTCACTCATATCTTTATATTAATGACTCTCATACTAACGGAGAGAAGTGTTCAAGCCATTTGTGCAAAAAGAAATGCAGCTTTAAAAAAGCTCTGGGTGAATCTAGTACACGTCTATGTGGTGTATTTGTTTCATGGTATAAATGTGTTTATGCTACACTGCATGGACGGTATTTGTCATGGTATATTCAGAGAACAGAAAATGTAGCACAAGCAAAAAATCATGCATCCAGAATATGACCTACAAAACAATAAAAGGAAGAAAATGAAATGTATGAATACGGTCATGGGGGGCATACATTTGAATTATTAAAATAATGTATTATTTATTCATGCATTACACTTTAATGTTTGGTGGTATGTGTTGCATGTTGCTGTACTATACAAAGTGTTCCCCAAGAACTAGAGAAAGTAGTAAATAAGGATTTTGGGGCAACCTCACAGAGAGTGTCGGGAGCTAGACTTCTATAGAAAGAAAAAGGGACACGGTAAGAATGTGTGAAATAACATATCTGATAAATATTTGTTTATGAATATGCAATCAAAGTAAATGTCAAATTGAGGGACAGGTAATCTGAACACTTGCAAAAATGTACAAATATTTGCAAAAGTGTGTTGGGGGAAGGGCTGCATTAATGTTTTAATTAATTAATTTATGTTAACGTTAGTACTTCACTTTTCACAGTGGACATTTTCAACCTGATGTTTGTGAGAATACAGAAATATGGACTGCTAAACCAAATTAATGCATTCCAGCATGGTATGTTGTATGTTTATAGAGGTCTCAACTACAGAAACTTCTTCAAACAACTCCACTACAGAGTCAACGTGCATGCTTACTCAAGGCCCTTTGTTATAGTTTGGTTGTACAGTATACTACATTTAAATGGGATGGCAACCGTATGAGAAAACACTTTGACTATATGTTGAAAAGTATAGTATTCCTCCTAAAATCCTCAAGTTATGCCCATTTTCATTGGCATAGAGGTACAAGCAGAGTGCAGCTGTCATTTGAACCATAAAACAGGATTTATCTACTCCAACATTCATTCAATGGGTGAATGAATGAATGTGGCTGTCAGGGGTGTCACCAGGCCCTGATGTGAAGGTGCTGATCTGGGACTGGGACAGACAGGCCATATGAAATTATGGATGGAGTCCCGTGCCTGCTGTAGCAGCCTCTCACTATGAGACTCAGGCACAGTGGGAGAGCTGAGAAAATCATTGGTGCACCTCTCCCCTCCATTTAGGAAATGACTGCACCTGTCCCTCTCACAAAGTCTTCAGTGTTTCTTTACTGTCCTGCAGTGTCCTCCTTGAACTCTGCAGGGTCTACATCCTAGGTCAACAGAAGAGCAGCTTTATCCATCAGGTTGTCAGGAAGCTGAACCCTCTGCCCTCCCTCAAAGCTCCTCAGGGACATTGATAATAATCACAAGACAAGAATGCAGACCAAAGTGCTTCTATCAGAAAAGCGTAAACTGGGAAACGTGGGGACAATAGAAGTACACCACCATGCAACCTGCACAACCTCAAGAGTACAACACTGGCTTGTGAATAATTTAGCTGAGTTGTTAATTCAATTATTTAGTTTATTTGCAATAAACACTGCATAGTGTGGCTTTCAGGCTTCAAGAGCACACAGATAAAGCCCAATAATGTCAGCTTTATTGATTATTTGATTATTGGAAAGTGTACATAAGCAGCAAAAATTTAAGACATTGTAAATAAATTGAGGTCTTGAGGAAGTGGTCTCGGAGGTCTCTCAGAGCTGCCCGGACTGGTGTTTTCTTGTTTAGTGTACTTGACTTGGCCACAATTTCCTGTTAGTCGCAATACGTATCCAGCAGACCTCACCTCCCCATATTGTGCTGTTTAACTACCTCTTCGGCTCTGCTATGACAAATTGCTTCTGCCTCTTCTAATGTAATATTTGTTTCTACTTCTGAGGACCACTCGTCCTCTAGTCTGTCTGCCACGGCTTCATTGTGTGTGCTGACTCCTTTCCCTAATCCACGGGGCTGAATGCTGCTTGTCCAAGTGGTCTGGTCTGCCTTTTGTCTCATTGGCAGAGCAGTCTTTCCCCCGCTGCAACCCTCTCTCTGCTATTATCAGCCCCTTCCTGTGTTTGTCTATTTGCCACTGTTATGTTAAGATTAACAATTCAGGTCTTTTTTCCAAATAAAACCTAGCCTTGAGAAATGCTCAAGTATATTACAGTGAAAATCATAAGAGACTAATTATTAAAGATGAGAAGACAAAGAGACTAGCCTGGCCTTAGACATCCGTAAACTTCGGTCAATTATAATCTCCCTATATGTAAGTCTGGGCCTGATTTCAGTGGCCGTGTTACATTGGTTGAATTTCAACCCACCCTTGAGCGAGCGGGGAAGGTGGGTGTTGTAGGTGATGTCAAGCATTGGCGCCGCATTTGGCAATGGCGGCGGATACGAACGTAAATGGAAGCTTTTCATAATAATAATAATAATGTAATGCGCTTTACAAACCAAGTTTCTTAAAGGGCCATTAGTGCTATTATTCATTTACACCATACTCTGTGATGGTAAGCTACTTTTGTAGCCACAGCTGCCCTGGGGTAGACTGAGGGAAGCGAGGCAACCAGTCTGTGCCATCGGCCCCTCCGACCACCATCAACCACTCACTCACAACTTTCTCCCCAGGCTTCCTGGTGTTACCAAACGGTCTCGCATCCAAGTATTATCCAGGCCCTTCCCTGCTTAGCTTCCAAGCTCGGACAGGGTTGGGCATAGCAAAGGCGGTAGGGTATCTTCAATACATTCTGGCTCGGCTCCCAAATATCCAGATATTAAAATTGAAGATTTGGAATGCGCAAGGAACGCTCCCAAGAGTTATGATAGCTGCTTCACTCACTCGCATTACATACGTCACGACTAAACTGTACGAAACGAAATGAGTACGAGGGTATGGTAAAACCAGGCTACAAAGAGACATAAGGACTTTAGTGCTTTTGTTTTCAAGCAATGGTTAAGCTCACCAGCTGGTGACACAATTTGAAAAGTGAGTTGGTAGTCCAAACATCAGTGAATAAATGAAGGTGAACAAGTCTGTGTATGTCTCTGGATATAGCTGTGATTCACCATACACTGCTGTACTATTGTACAAATAATGTTTTTCCCCCTCTGGCACTTGCATCTGTCTGTCACAAACACATGAGAAGGATACTCCCATTATTTTCCATGTTAATATAGTTCAAACCCATTACCATTCTCTTGTCACTATCATGCGACTGGCATGACAATCAGGAGGGGTTTGCCTGGTGATGCCTAGCCTGGATTGAAGCAAGGAAAAGTAAAAGTAATCCAACTATTTGTTATGGCAGTGAAATAAAACAATCAAAAATATGCTGTCTTAATTTTCCTTTTCTTGAGAACCACTGCATCTGTCTGCTACCACTCACTCCACTTCCCCAATCCTCTTTTGTCTTTCTCTCTTCCTATGTCCACCTTCCATACACCTTCTTGCATTTCTCCCTCCTTCCTCAAACCTCACTTCCTCTCCCTACTTTAGCGCTGTGTCTTTGCTCCAGATGCTGGCTGTCTCAGCTCTGTGGTCCGCGTCTCAGTGATGGGCCCCTCCAGGAATTCAAAGCACCATTCTGGCATTTTCTTCCAAGCAATTGCTTTTTTTGCAGTAATAAAGGGGGAGTAGCTTTAGCATCTCTCTCTGAATGGGCTTATTGGCCGCGGGCAAAACAAGCACCAGAGCACATCCACCAATCCTCCGGAGGCTCCAACGCACTGCACCGACGCCGCTCACATCCCGACCCAATTAAGCCGCCTAGTATAATCTAAAGGATTGTTTGTAGAACTTAGAATTAATCACTTTTCTTTGTCAGCGCCTCAAGCTCAAGTGTTATTTTGTATTACATTGTATGATTTATCATTTATAGTAATGACACATTTGTCAAAATTTCAGAATAAAACAGAATAAAACAGTATAAAACAATAAATATAAAGCAAAACTATTCATATTTATTATATTTCAAGTCTGTGCATTTGGCATCACAAGCACATTTATGTGTTGTTGTTGTTTGTTTTTTTTACTTTTTCTACATAGTTCACTTTGACTGTGACCTGTTGAGGCCTGCAGCCATCTACTGCCATGTGAATATTATTCATGGCGTTTTTGAGATAATTAAAATCAATGACATCAGATTAATTTATGTGACATGCAGCATTTAAGGCGCAATTAGCCATGGCCGTGACTGTGACACCTTGCTTAACTGCAAACTCCAAACACTTTGCAATTTGTTTTCACATTAGGTAAATGTCGCAGCATATTACCTTGCTATTATGATGCTCATGTTGTTTTATGTTTTAACAGCTGTGAGACGTCAGGGGAAATGTGTTGTAATTTGGTAAGTTTAAAAAGAAAGTGTCTGAAATTATTACTTATTTATGGGTGTATACAAAAAACTCTTCCTCACCCTTCACGCACAGTCTCTTTTTCCTCCAAGCTCAGGCCTGGGAACTTGTGTGTTCAACACAATACCTTTGTTGTTCCTAGAACTTCACCTTTCTGGACTGATCTGCTGTAGTCACTCTCCCTGTTTCGGGGTTACTGAATTTACCCTCCCGGCCTTCTCCTGTTCTTCTCTGAGCCCCTGGTATTTCTCTAGTTGCTCGTGTTCCTTTTTCATGATGTTGCAGTTGCTTGGTATGGCTACACAGTTCACAGTCAATATGCAAATGGTATTTTTCTCAGATTTTCTAAATTGTCAACTCAAATCGCTATATACGACTAATGCATTATTATTATTATTATTATTATTATTATTATTATTAAAATTTACTGTTCCAATTGAGTGCGCACGGCAGCGTTTTAGTACCATTCATAGGTTGTAAAGAACTGAAAATGGTCATTGGTTGAATCTGCAGCATTAGGAGATCATATTTACTTAAATCAAAAGCTATTTCAATCAAAAAAAAAATTTGGACAGTTTCTGCTTGGATGTCTTTGCAGGATGTCAGAATGGCCTCCCAGAGCGGCCGATTTGGATGAAAACTGCCTCCCACCATCATAGATGTTTTGCTTGAGGTTCCAAAGGTTCTCAATGGGTTTGAGGTCTGGGTAAGATGGGGTCCACATCATGAGTTTCTCTCCTTTTATGCCCATAGCAGCCAATGATGCAGAAGTATTCTTTACAGTATGACATGGTGCGTCAAAGATGATTTTGTAAGGGAAAGCACGGCTCTTCTTTTTGTACCATAGGTGAAAGTGGTCAGTCAGAAACTCTGAAACATTTTCACACCTTCAGGGAGCCTTAAGGGGCTGACCGCTCTCTCCCCATGATTCCGCCACCTCCTTACTGACGTCACAGCCTTGTTGGGACATGTTGGCCATTCACCAACCATCCACTACTCCATCCATCTGACCATCCAGGGTTACACGGCACTCATCAGTGAACAAGACTGTTTGAAAATGAGTCTTCATGTATTTCTGAGCCCACTGCCACCGTTTCTGCTCGTCAGCATTCAATTAACAGTTTAGAGGAGGCCCCATAGAAGCGCCCCTCTCGTATCGTCAGATGCAGAGCAGTAGAGACTAGTCGCAGCACTCTTTTAAAACGCACTTTAAAGCCAAATTAACAGGTTAAACATGACGTGCATGCGCCATATTGTTTATCCAGATGATAGAAAACCAAAGTCCCCAACAAAAAAACATTTACAAACGTATTTTATTTTTGGGGGACGAAAATGACACAGAATGTTGTGTTTTTATAAATATCATTGTATTTATTTATTTGTTTTTCTTCTTTTGTTTTTGTCACTTGCCTCCACAGATCGCACATCACTGATTGCAAAAAAAAAGGTTTATATGGGGCTTTCAACTCAGCTTATTTTGTAAAAGTATTCATTCACTTGTTCTATCTCAGTATCATTTATTTTCAAAGTCCTAACAAAATCTCATTCTCAAGATTGCCAAAAACTATAACTTAGTTTTGTTTATATAGAGGGTTAACTCATTTAAATCAAAGCACTTCTTTAACAATATTGGCTCTTTTTCGAATGTATCTAGGTTGTTACCACAACTAAGTATGTTGAGGGCATCAGCAAACAAAATTAGGCGATTGCGATGGTGTGACGCATTGTATTGTGCGTTTGTGTGTGGGTTGGTTGGAAACATTTTATATTGTATTACCTCGAGGGAGAGTTAATACTGCAGATGGAAGCTAGCTTAAGCTAAATCTGGTGTAAAGCACCTTATTTGTTTGCAATAGGTTGATGTGTTATCACTGTTAATAATATATATATTTTAAATAGTATTTGCAGCCATACTCCATCCTCAATCAAAAGTCTTAATAAGAAGCAGAAGGATTATAGTCTCAAAGAGAAGCTCAAGGGCAGTAATTGCATGCACATTTAGAAGTGTTGTGCGCATGGGGTTGTCAACTGAAAGGCCAGCACTCATCGATCGAATGTTCGGCCGCACGGAACAATACAAATTGCCAATGAAAATTCAGAATAACTTTTGACTGCTGCATTATTAGGTATGAATAAATGTTGCTCTCCATGTTTTTGAGAAGAAAATTCAACTCAACTGGATTGATTGAGTTGAGCATGTTTCGCTTCAATCTTCTGAAGATCATGGTATCTCTGAATAACTTTAAAGATAAAAGCAAGACTTTCTCAACTCAATCAACACAGTCCAGTTAATTATATTTAAAATACTACGATATAAGGAAGGTGTGAGAAGAGGCCTGTCCAGAGGCCCAGGGACTATGTAGAACAGCAAACACGTCTTTGACTGTCCAGTCGGTGACAAATGCTTACCCACAGCAGTAAAAGTAACGGAACCAGAAGGAGCAGGAAACACTTGAGTCAACTCTATACTTCTCCAAAACAACACTCCCCTACACTGTGTGAAGCGCTTTGGGTGACTTGTCTCATGTGAAAACTATACAAATAAGTTTCCATTCCAGTCCAGCAAAATAACATAACAATCAAGGAAATACCGCTTGTTTTTTTTCTGTATTTTCTACCATCTGATCTGTGTCTCAAGGATTAACACATACATTGATATGTATTTAATTAACCAGGTAAATGACGAACACAACCTGGCCAAGAGGCAAGAGAAGAACAATCAACGCGCAACATAAATGCACATTGACAAAAGCAACAATTCATTACACAACAGCAGAGTAAACAAAGCAATAAATGTTTGTGTGTGTGTGCAGAGGCGTGTATTGTTCTTTTTTATGGTTCTAGAGGACACATATTTTTGTATAGGCATCAGCAAAGCTTTTGTTCAGGTATCGGCATAATAAACCAAGTATTGTTAACGGTATTGAAATGTGTGTCATGGTACCCAGCCCTACTCAGGGGTGAGGAAGAATATTTGTGGCAATGTTTCCTCTAAAATTAAATATGCAGAGCGCTCCGCAATGTCCAGTCAATGTTTTGCGCATGTTTTTTCACAACAGCCGTGTGCATTAGAAACACATCGGAGGGGAAGGAAGGGACAGATAAGCTCTGTTCTAGTGTAAATTAATATACAAAATAAATAAAAATAATAATAACTGGCACGTTGTATGTATAGAGAACCTATAAGCTAATTGGTCATCCTGCATTAGTTTGGCTTAGGAGACTGTAAAATAACTTTAATTGTTATTTGTTGTTAATTTGGTATTTGTCAGGCTTGTCATTGCGTCTCACTGGGTTATAAAATGTGTAACCATTTTATAACCCAGTTTTTTATATGGTCCAAATGTAATTAGTCCAAAAATATGTCAATCAAACATATTCTGCCCGTGAACGCATGTAATTGGCCAAAACAAAAATTATTCCTCATTGGTCGATACAGCAAAGCCCGCCTCCCCATTGCCATCTATATGATGCGCTCTCTACAGTCCGCAGAGGAGAGAGACTCTCACGTAACTTGAACCTGAACACTGAAAGTGGAGACAAACTCTCACTCTCAACACCGGAGAGCGATGAGAGAAAGATCCGACCCCACCTCTGCTGAGTTCACCAATTAAAACGACTTGGTGAGTGAAAAACATTAAGCTACAAACAACTAACTGGCAGCTACGATGCTAAAGTGAAGCCGCTGTATCATAGATCTGCGGCAGACGTTGGAAGCGGACTGGATCTCCTTTGCTGTGCAGGGTTTGGAGGAAACTGGGGTGAATCTGGGCTAGCTCTAACATAAAAATATCAGAGGCTACCCATCACTTTTTTATAACTAGAACTACTTGCTGTGCGTGTGTGTGGTAAACCCTAACTGAAAAGCAACTGGCACTCGGTGAGTCTGAAAACAGCTGTTAGCCGTTAGCTCACTTAGCCTTGCGCTCAGCCTCGCGCTAGCCGTTAATGTACAATTTGTCTCGTTCTGCTTCCATGACAACACTCCAGGCGCACATTAAAGCCTCTTTGTGGCTTGTTCTAAAAGTATTGCACCAGTTTTAAAGCCACCAATCAGTAAATTAATACCTGTGGTGCTAAAATCAACATTTAGTGTGATATATATTTTGTGCACTCAAGTTATTTGTGTTGTTGCAAAATTTAGACACAAGATGTCACTCTTGAGCCTAATTTGTTCTGTTGCCCGTAATAATACTTAGATATATGGGAATTTATGCCATTGACCTTTCGCCAAGCCCCGCCCCCCTTAGTTACTGTTACTACGCCCGACAAACAAATGATAAAACACGGGCAGTGCAACAGATTGCCGTGCATGTCAGTGACCTTTTTTTGGAGCAATACCGCCGTGATATCCTCCAGATCGAGGCAAAAGGGGTCACAGTATGTAGTGGAGGGATATATTCAAGATATTAAACTATCCAACGAAGGTTAAAGGACAACTATTGGCACTAAAGCTACAGACAAGTCTCCAGAAATATCACAGAAACCATCTGATCTCTTCCTTAAATGCAGCAGCACAGCCTTGTGGACCAGTCGTGCTCCTGCACTGCACAGTAAGCACCCTCTTATTTTTTTAGTATTTCTAAAAATAGGAAAATTAAGCTAAAGTTAGCTAACGCTAGATAAACCTACAGGTGCCACAATCAAATCAAACTTTATTTATTTTTATTTTTTTATAAAGCGCTTTCTGATACCAAAAGGTATCACAAAGTGCTTTACAGATAACACACAGACAAACAGGCGCACGCGCACACACACAAAATACATGAACGTTCTCTGCGGTCCTGAGCTCCTCCGGCAGGTCGTTCCAGAGGCGAGGGCCATAATATTGGAAAGACGCCTCGCCGTGAGTCTTTCTGTTGACTTTAGGAATAACTAGGAGACCCCTGCCAGAGGAGCGAAGGGGCCGTGAAGGTTCATAAGGTAAAAGCAGTTCTGAAAGATAGGAAGGACCAAGACCATTAAGACATTTAAAAACCATTAAAATAACTTTAAAATCGATCCTAAAACACACGGGGAGCCAATGCAGCAGTGTAATGTGGTCCCGCCTCCTGGTCTTCGTCAGGACACGAGCTGCTGAATTTTGTCAAAGTTGTAAACCTGAGATCCTCTTTTTGGGAAGACCAGAAAGCAGGGCATTACAGTAGTCGATATGACTGGTGATAAAAGCATGCATTAGCGTCTCAGTGTTGGCTCGAGAGAGAATGGGAGCGGACTCTGGCTATGTTCTTTAGATGGTAAAAACCTATTTGTGTGATATTCTTAATGTGTGGAATAAAAGACAATGACTGTAGTTTGGGTAAAAGTTTCTCTCTCTGGGCCTCAGGACCGATGACTAAAACTTTTGTTTTGTCCTGGTTAAGCTGGAGAAAGTGTTCTGCCATCCAGGATTTTATATCTAAAATGCAGTTAAAAAGTGCATCCCTTGGCCTGGTGTCATCAGGAGACATGGAGATGTACAACTGTGTATCATCAGCGTAACTATGAAAGTTGACTCCATGTCTCCTGATGACATCACCAAGAGGGAGCATATACAGGTTAAAAAGCACTGGGCCTAAAATCGAACCCTGGGGCACACCACATGTAATGTTATGGACCTTAGAGGAGCAAGTATCCACACTTACCAAGAATGTCCTGTCTGTGAGGTAGGATGTAAACCATTTGTGGACAGCACCAGAGAGGCCGATGTGTTTTAAACGAGTTAAAAGAATAGTATGGTCGACTGTATCAAAAGCGGCGTTCAGATCCAGTAGAACCAACACTGTGACCTTCTGTGAGTCATAATTTAATCTAAAATCATTTAAGATCTTTAAAGGGGCCGTCTCTGTGCTGTGGTTTACCCTAAAGCCAGACTGGAATTTTAAATAAAACATTATGTGCAGTAATAAAATCATTAAGATTTTGCTTAAAAATGGTAAGTTGGATACCGGTCTAAAATTATTACAGTCCAAATTGCTCTTCTTCAGCAGGGGCCTCACCACCGCCCCCTTAAAGGCAGCAGGAAAGACCCCCGTCTGAAGAGAGCAACTCATCATGTGTAAAAGTTCGTCTTTAAAGGATTCATACAATGTTTTAAAAAACGGGGTTGAGACCGGGTCTAAAAGACATGTGGTGGGCCTCACTGAAGAGAAAACTTTATCAAGCATCTCAGCATTAACCTGGACAAAACTGTGCAGTGTTTCTTTTGGAACAAGTAGACAACCAGATGTATTTAAAGCCGTGTTACTTTGGGTAGATAAAATATTACATCGGATAGTGTCCATCTTTCCCCTGAAGTGGTCTGCAAACACTTCACAGAGAGCGTCTGTGGGGTTTAAAGGAGGTCTGTTAAAATCAGGATTTAAAACAGTTTCTATTGTTGAGAAAAGGACTTTTGGGTTATTTGTGTGGTTGGTGATTTATTGTGGAAAATAATGTATTTCTTGCTGTATTGTAGGTATTTTGTTGAGCACGGAATATTTGATACTTTATTGTTATTTTGAATTTCCTCCATCTCCTCTCGGCCTTCCTGCAATTTCTCTTGAGTTGCTTTAGCTCCTCGTTTCTCCAGGGGGGAAGCGGTTTGGGATTCATCTTTTTAAGTTTGAATGGTGCAACTGCATCGAGGGCGATGAGTAGTTTACTGTAAAAATTGTCGACAATAAAATCGCAGATAAAATCACAGGAGGAATTTGTTGTAAAGCATCAATTAACAATGACAATCAGCTACAGCCAGTTATCAGTACCGTGACAAAATACACACTACTTTTATCAAAGAGGGAGAAAAAACTCGTTTGACTGTAGGCTTGTAAAAGTTCACCACCGCAGTTAAAGTTACAGCTCCAGTTTGTGTAACGTTATGTGACTGTCAGTAACTAGATGTTAGCATGCTATGGAGTTAGCATGCTTTGGGGTTAGCCTAGTAGCCAGGCCCTAGCCTTACCTTACAGCAGACGTCTGCTTGTTTATTTTGGAGACATTTAGCTGGGCGTAGACCGTCATTGTTTGATCCATTGTAGCCAGTGCTCAGGTTGTGTTTTCGCTTTGGGAAGGGAAATAACTGGACTCCCCCTGACACACTCTTGTGGTACCTAGTGTCTGATTTACATCCTCCATAAGCAGATCGCTTCACTATTTTGCTTCTTCTTCTTTGTCTGGTAGGGTTTTTGGTGGTTAGCAGTAAAAAAAAAAAAAGTGCATCTGCTCAGTGCTCATTGCTGGTATGTCCCATTGTTTTGCATTGGAGATCTGCGGCATGACGCACCTGGCTTCATAGTAACGGCTGCTAGGATGTCTGATTGGACAATTATCGTTTTGGGGGGTGGTTTTGCGAAAGGTCAATGGGTTGCGTTCACGTTATAGAATTCTATTTCAGTGTGAGGGCAGGTGTCAATACAACTCTATGGGAGAGAAACGGTTTGTGAAAGAAATTCCCAAAAAGAAAATGTCCAAATGTTTTCTCTGATCATCCTGTGACAGTGATTGGATTCTTGACATGTGAATTTTATGGCTGAAAGTCCTTTCTACTGGCCAAAATCAAGCACATGTTATTGAATATTGTCTCCACTTTGTGAAGAAATAATTAGACATATGTGGGGGGTGCTCCGGGAGTATGGGGTCCGGGGCCCTCTGCTAAGGGCTGTCCTGTATGACCGCAGCAGGAGCTTGGTTCGCATTGCCGGCAGTAAGTCAGACCTGTTCCCGGTGCGTGTTGGGCTCTGCCAGGGCTGCCCTTTGTCACCGGTTCTGTTCATTACCTTTATGGACAGAATTTCTAGGCGCAGCCAGGGGCCGGAGGGTGTCCGGTTTGGGAACCTCAGAATCTCATCTTTGCTATTTGCAGACGATGTTGTTCTGAGAATGGTGGGCTCAGATTTAATCTCCCGTCACTTTACTCCAACCTCCTTCGGGGGAAACCGACAGGGCATGGCCAGTCCAAGGAGACGGCACCTCAGCTAACAGCGGGACTTTTGTCGCTGACGAAGCCTTTTGGATGAGGAGGTGAAACGTTCGAAGACTTCAACTACCGAGTACAGAAGATGAATCAAGTACCTTCATTGAAGATGGAACACACACACAGACACATTCTTGTATGTTTGTGAACTCACAAATATCGCGAGAATTCAGCTTGCAGGTAAGGTAATCAGAATCCATGCACTATAGCAGTCTCGCACACAAATTAAGTGTAAAATCCTTTGCCTGGCCCTTTCACATTCAATGCAGCCCAGCACTCCCACAAAACGACTCTTGCTGCTGAATATAATATATTTCCTAAAAAATTAAAACAAATCCTTCCATGTTTGTGGTTTGACGACATGAGCATTACACATTCTGTGATTTTACATTTTCACACACAAATACTCTAAAATGCTGCTGAAATATGCAAGCGGTCCCTGGCCTCATTTTCCAGGGGTCCATAAAGTGGCTCTAGACATCTTAGATTTCTCTGTGGAAAACTCAACAAGTACCGTCCTATTATGAATGTACGTCCCCGGGCCATCACTGCTGCCTCTCGCCTCCTGACAGTGGTCCCCTCCCTGCAGAGGAACAGCCTCCAGGCTATTCTAAAATAGGATAACATATTCAAATATGTGCACGCCTTCACCTACAAGTTGTTGCCTTTTTGAGGTCAGTCGACTCACCGGTTCTCAGTGGGTAACTCTGACTAGCAGGCGTTTGACACATCTGACTCAGTGTTTACATAAGAATAAAACACAGTTCATGGTAGGTTCTACACTGTCAATTCCGATTACGGTCGTAGCATGAAATGGTAAATTGTCTCAACTTATATAGCGCTTTTCCACCTACATTAGGCACTCAAAGCGCTTTACAGCAAGGAACCTCTCACCCATTCATACACCAATGTACGCAGACACTGGAGGCAAGGTGGGTGAAGTGTCTTGCCCAAGGACACAACGACAGCGTGCACCTTCAGGAGGCGGGGTTTGAACCCCCGACCTTCCGATCATGAGACGACCCGCTCTACCATCTGCGCCACTGTCTGCGCCACTGTCGCGCCACTGTCGAAATAAAGTGATATAATTACTAGGAGCCCTGAAATTTTCAGCATTTACCGTCTATTCAATGTAAGAAGTACATTTTCAAGAGAAAATTGTGATTAATTGCTCTTGCATTTTACAGCAGCATGTTTCCTTTCCAATAACATGGTTTTGCCAGTGCTGACTAACTTTACATGATGCCAGTTATGATTATTTGTAGTCTTGTTGTGCTCACGCTCATTCTAAAGTATCCATTATAAGATTCTGTCCCATTTACTAGGATCTGCCACTTTTGAATAATATAGGCTTAACATTGGCTTTACTTGCTTTTCTCTTTATCCAGTACATGGTTTGAGTAACGCTCACTAACCTCCCCAGTGTCCTCTACTGAGCCCCTGTAATGGGAACTTGACTGTCTAGTAACCGTAACTGACAAAACTAAGCTATAACCTACGTTGCCCGGGATAACTGTTTTGAATTCAAAAGAGAAGTGTTCAACAGCCCTCAGTGTATCATTGAGCAGAAATGGCAGAAAACGAGTGATACAAATTTAAATAGTAAAGCTCCAGACTTGTCATTTAAAGACAGAAAATAGATTCTTAAAGGTAATTTACTGTGTTTGCTCACGTGCAAAAGTGCAGCAGCAGCACAGTCATTTGTGTATTACTCATGCAGCATTTACATAATTAGCTTTGGCCCTATTACTGTAATACTCACTATTTCAAATTTAAAATCAGGTGAAGCATGTCCACAAAATAGCATATTATGTTTTTCAGTTTGCACTCACCATTTAACATCTCACAGCATTAAATTAATGTATATCTAATACTACTGGTTATGATTAAAGTTTTTCTTTTTTCCAGACAGTGACAGCTAAGAAGATTTAGACACTGACTCTGCATCAACGCTCAAGGTAACACTGATCAGTGTTTTAAACACTATGTAATTTAGTAAAATAATCGTTTAAATGGTTTGTATGTGTCCAGTGTCAGACTGAGGAGTCCAGCTGTGGAAAGACCTGATGAGACAGAGCTGTACACACTGAGGTGAGACGGGACTCAAATGTTTGTGTCAAAAAAATTTTACTTGTGGTTTGGACTTTAGTGTTAGTACAGAACAATAGTTTATTCTACTTGTCATAAAACTCTGAGGACATCCGTAGTCTTTGCTTTTCACCTGAGGTCATTAGCTAGATGTAATCCTGTGTGGATTTGGCTATCGTGAGCTTACTGATTGTAATTCTTTGTTTTACAGAAATCTGAACTGCTGTAAAAACTTTGAGACCATCTCAGCATCCAGGCAATAGGTAAGACAGCACTAATCATTATATTTGGAGAAATTGGCCATATGTTGGATGTGAATGATGTGTCAGACTGAAGAGTGCAGTGGTGGAAGGATCTGCTGAGACTGGAGCTAAACACACTGAGGTGAGACAGAGTCAGAGCTGAGATGTTTGGATGAGAGGAAGCAACATTTTACCTGTAGGTTTTGGTTTGGTCTTGTCATAGGGACTTGCCACTAAAGTATTTCTGTTCTTCATATGTCTTACAGAAATCTGACCAGGCTGATGAAAACTTTGAGGAGTGAGCTTTGAGAGTGATTTACAAAGATTCCCTTCCTCCTGCTGTGAGTCTGGAGAACCTGCTGCATGTAGAGAGTCTGTGGAACCTTCTGAGACATTTCAGCTCCTCGGCTTCATCGGCTCAGTACAGACTAATCCACCTGTTTGGACTGATTTAAACTATAACTGGAGGAATGGAGATGTTCTATCATTAAGTGCATCTAAAAATGTAAGTGTTTTACACTGTTCAATGTTAAATAAATTGACTTTATAACTATACTTTGTTTGCTTTATTACAACATTTATATATTGTACAAAATGTGTGAAACTTCATTAATGGGAAAAACAAATAAACCATAAGAAGAAGAAGATCATTATTTATATAGCGCCTTTCACATACATGGTCACAAAGCGCTTTACATGAGAGCATTTTACATTCACTTCATACTCAGTGATGGTAAACTACGTTAGTAGCTTCAGTTTCCCCTGGGGGAGACTGACAGAGGGTTTGTTTGTTTTAACAATGATAAGCCCTGGTTCAAACTCCGACACCTACGAAAGGAGAAAGAGACGGCCCACAAAAATGGCGACAGAGACCATTACAGGGAGGCAAGGTACAGCTTTAGCAGGGAGGTGGAGAAAGCTAAAGCTGCATACTCAGCCCGTCTCCAACATCAATTCTCCTCCAATGACTCTGGAGCAGTGTGGCGGGGTCTTAGGGCTATCACCAATTACAAGCCCAAAGCCCCCAGGGCTCTGAACGACCTGTGCTTCGCCCAGAGTCTGAATACACATTACCGCCGCCACGAACGCCCATCAGCCTTTGACACCTCTCTAGACACTCCAGCTGCCCCTGCTCCCCCCATCATCACCTCTACCATCAACGACCCCAGCACTTCATCAAAGGTCTCCACAAACCCTCCCTCCCCCCCTGCTCTCTCCATCCAAGAAGAGGAAGTGCGTCGGTAATTCCTGAAGCTGAACGCGCGGAAGGCCCCTGGGCCGGATGGTGTCTCCCCCTCCACCCTGAGACACTGCGCGGATCAGCTGGCTCCCGTCTTCACAGACATTTTCAACACCTCCCTGGAGTCATGCCGCGTGCCGTCCTGCTTCAAATCGTCCCTGTCCCTAAAAAACCACGGATCACAGGACTTAATGACTACAGGCCGGTGGCACTGACGTCTGTGGTCATGAAGACATCACCGCCCCCCTCCTGGACCCGCTGCAGTTCGCCTACAGAGCCAACAGGTCTGTGGACGACGCAGTCAATCTGGCCCTCCACTTCACCCTGGAGCATCTGGACTCACCAGGAACCTACGCCAGGATCCTGTTTGTGGACTTCAGCTCTGCCTTCAACACCATCCTCCCTGAACTGCTACGAGGCAAGCTCTACCAGCTCAGCGTGCCCGACTCCCTCTGCAGGTGGATCACCGACTTCCTGACGGACCGGAGACAGCACGTGCGGCTGGGGAAGATCGTCTCGGACACTCGGACTACAAACACTGGAACTCCTCACTGATCCCCACTGATCAAGTTTGCGGACGACACCACCCTCATCGGGCTCATCTCGGATGGTGATGAGTCCGCCTACAGGAGAGAGGTGGAACGGCTGGCGTCCTGGTGCAGCCACAACAACCTGGAGCTGAACGCCCAGAAGACAGTGGAGATGATCGTGGACTTTGGGAAAGACACAGCCCCACCGTCACCCCTCGCCCTGACAGACTCTTCCACCCCCATTTCCATCGTGGACTCCTTCCGTTTCCTGGGCACCACCATCACCCAGGACCTCAAATGGGAACCAACCATCAGCTCCCTCATCAAGAAGGCCCAGCAGAGGATGTTCTTCCTGCGGCAGCTGAGGAAACTCAAGCTGCCAACCAAGATGCTGGTACAGTTCTACACGGCCATCATCGAGTCCATCCTCACCTCCTCCATCACCGTGTGGTTCCCCGGCGCTACAGAACGGGACAAGCACCGACTGCAGCGCATTGTGTGTGCTGCAGAGAAGGTGATTGGCTGTGAGCTCCCATCTCTCCAGGACCTGTTCACCTCCAGGACCCGGAGGCGTGTGGGTCGGATCACAGCTGACCCTTCTCACCCTGGACACGGACTATTCACCCCTCTCCCCTCAGGCAGGAGGCTACGGTCTATCCAGACCCATACCTCCCGCCACTTGAACAGTTTTTTCCCCTCCGCCATCAGACTCATGAACAATAACAAGTCTCTGTAGCTCAGTCACAGACTCATGGATGTATCTGCACTTGCACTGTGCGGTGTGTCCACACTTAGACCCGCTGCTATCAGTTTATAACACTTAATACCACTTTATATGCCAACACATCTGTATATACAATCCCGCTGTTGTTCATTGTCAAATTGTTGTTGTCTTACCATATGTCACTTTATTTTATCTTATTTATTTAATATTTTTTTATTTTATGCATGCCCTTATAGCCTTATAGTTTAATGTTCTTAGCTCATTTTTTATCTTAATTCTGTGTTATATTTTTTATGTCGCACGTTTGCACCAAGTAAAATTCCTAGTTTGTAAACCTTGTTCACAAACCTTGGCAATAAACAAATTCTGATTCTGATTCCAAGAAGCGTGTCGCGACTACACACGTCTGCGCCAACGGTCCCTCTGACCACCACCATACATTCACACACATAATTTATCCTGGCCTGTTGTACATGTTTTTTCGTGGTAGGGGAAACCGGAGTACCCGGAGGAAACCTACGCAGACCCAGGGAGAACATGCAAACGCCACACAGAAAGGCCCTATCCAGGTGGGAATTGAACCCGGGACCTTCTAGCTGTGAAGCGAGAGCACTAACCGCTGTGCTACCGTGCCGCCAAAAGGAACAGGAATATTTCTGTAACCATTACTAAGAATAATAGTACAGGTTAAGACCATATTTAAGTAACAAAAGTAAGCAGTACTAGGAATTCCCTGTTGTCAGTACTAACATATCTAGACTTGTATCATAAGTAATGAATACTGTGAAATCCCTCTTAATCATACTAGCGTTACTCATAAATTAGACTTTTCCCTCTCGTTTCTGTCACTAGGGGTTGTGACGTGTGACAGCGGCCGCTAACCACGGTTTTACTCACTCAACAATTTTCAACACACTTGGATTAACAAGAAATAATCGGCTGCCCAAACTTTCCTGGACTCTTGGATTAGCCTACAGGCAATTGTGACTTGTATTTGTATACATCGGAGGTGCTCGCTAGAAGACACAGTCACTGGACCGGTCGTTGACAGGTTAGCCACTGCTTAGGCTAAACCAGCCAAACAGGTTGTGACGGTGCACAAGCATGGAAGCGGCGCTCGAGGAAATAAAAACATCGCTAAACTCCATGACGGAGCAAATGGATATTGTTGCCAAACAACAGAAAACCATCAAGAGCCTAATGGCTGAAATCAAAGACTTAAAGAATAAAAACTTGGAAAAGGACAAGAGGATCGATGCTCTGCAAAGTCGCATCGCAGATCTAGAGCAATATACCAGGATAAATGACATCATCGTCACTGGATTAAACATCATCGATTTCTGAGGAAAGCTAATAAAATACAAGGAACTTGGACTTCAAATTGCAGAGTGTACATCAAGCTAAATGGTCCTCCAGAGGAGGCTAAAGTCATCGGGATATGCAGGAATTGGACAAATACGCCTGAAAGGTATTGCTGTGTACAATGACACTCACAATAACAGACTATGACAGACACAGACCACACTGATAATGCAGCATCTCTGTCAGACATTGAGGACGTTTTTCATAACTCAGGATCTCGAACTTGATGTCCATACAGATTACGACCATAAAGTAACATTTTTTATATTGACCCAGATGTTAACTTGTTCAGACATGTGAATGTCTCTTGTAAATACTATGAATATTTACTCATACCTGAGCTTAAGGATGATTCTGTACCCTTTTCTATGATATATTTTAATAGCCGAAGCCTCAACGCAAATTTGGAAAACATTAAAGAATATTTAGAACTACTCTGTACCCCGTTTAGTCTTATCGCAGTTTCTGAAACGTGGATGAATAACGAAAATACCGATAACTTTGTATTAAGCGGCTACGATCTGTATAAGCAAAATCGAAACAACAAAAGTGGAGAAAGAGTTGCATCGTTTATTAAAAATACTCTGGAAAATAAAGTAGTGGATAAAATGACAATGGCTGTGGAGGATGGAAAACAGGAAAAACATACCGGTAAACTGCATTTACAGAACCCCAGATTCAAATATAGATACATTAACCGGTCATATTGAACAGTTATATGCAAACATGGGAAAAAAGATGTTGTGATCTGCATAGATTTTAATATAGACTTGTTGTAAGTTAATTGCCACAAACCTACAGAAAACGTCCTAAATTCAATATACAGTGTATCCTGATATATTCTAGATTACAGACTTAAGAATCATTCAATGCATTTCAGCAAAATCTACTTGACCAAGATTGGGAATCTATCCTAGAAGCAACCGATGTAAATGCAGCTTACAATATGTTCATAGAAACATTTAAAACGAGTTATGATCTACATCGTCCCGTTATAAAGTATACCCAGAAAAAGGTTAAAAGTGCATCATGGATGAAAAAAGGAATACTAAATGCTTGTAAAAAGAAACATCTTCTCTATAGAATATTCTTAAAGGAGCGCACAGAGGAAACAGAATGCAAGTACAAAACATATCAAAATAAATTGACAAAAATTATAAGAATCTCAACAAAAAAAATGCACTACAGATCCTTACTTGACAAGACCAAAAATAACATTAAGGGTCTCTGGAGGATTAAAAATAGTGTCATCCAAAGGAAAAAAGTCAATGGGTCTGTTCTTGATCATTTTACTAGGCCGCAGGAGATTGAAGAAACTGTACATACATTTAATGAATATTTTGTAAATGTGGGACCTCAGTTAGCAGCATCAATAGTGCCACCACAGATGGAGACACGCAGTGATAAAACGTCTGAACATATAAACTCCTTTTTCCTCTCAGCTACTAATCCTAAAGAAATTATAGATATAGTTGGTAAGTGTAAAAACAAACAACAAATAACTGACTGTGACGATCTAAGTATCTCGGTTATTAATAAAGTGATAAATGTGATAGCTAAGCCTTTGTCACATGTATACAACTTATCCTTTTCTACTGGTATATTCCCCGATCACATGAAAACCGCAAAAGTAGTACCTTTTTACAAAAGTGGAGATAAATCCCAATTGTCTAATTACAGACCAATTTCTATCCTAACTCGATTCTCTAAAATTTGGGGGAAATTATTTAACAATACTGGACTGGAAGATTATATAGAAACATACAAAATATTAAATGAAAATCAATATGGTTTCAGGAAAAGCAGATCTACAATGCTGGCCTTACTTGAACTAACAGAGGAGATAACTAACGATATAGACAACAAGAAATATTTAATAAGAATATTTATAGAGCTAAAAACAGCTTTTGACACCATGGATCACGGTATTAAAGCAAAAAATAATAATAATTGAATCGGGGGACTTGCCCTAAATTGGTTAGATTCTTACCTAACCAACAGGAAACAATTTGTACAAATGGGCCAACACAAATCATCATATGAAACTATAAATTGTGGAGTACCTCAGGGATGAAGCCCAAACCTTTTTTATTGTATATTAATGATGTGTGCTCGGCCTCAGAGATATTTAGGTTTATCCTCTTTGCCGACAACACAACATTAGTAGCGTCAGGCACGAACTTGCAACAACTTATGATTAAAGTCACAGAAGAATTGTCTAAGCTAAAGGACTGGTTCAATAAAAATATATAAATAATATCCCTTTCTGGGAGTAACTCTTGATCACAAGTTGAGCTGGAAAACCCATATCGCTATGATTAGAGCCAAAATGGCAAAAAACGTGTCTTTAATGGGTAGAGCGAGACATTTCTTTGATAAGCAATCATTACATATCATGTACAGTTCTCTTATACTACCTTACCTGACCTACCGCATGGAACTCTGGGGGAACGTGTATAAAAGCTATACAGATGTTTTATTTAAATTACAAAAAAAGGCTTTAAGAATTATCCACAAAGTTGGATATAGGGAGCACTTCAACCCATTATTTGTACAGTCACAGATTCTCAAATTCACAGAATTGGTGCAATTAAAAACGGCCCTAGTTATTTTTAAAGCCAGAAATGGTTTACTCCGTGCAAACATTCAAATAATGTTTTCAGACCGTGATGGGGGTTACAACCTAAGAAGGAAAAGGAATTTTAGGAAAAATATTCCCTCTGGAACACCTTAAAAGAGGATTTAAAAATGCATTCAACTGTAGTACAATTTAAAATTATGTACAGAAAGCAAATACTGTAAAAGTATGCAGAACTCTTGTAAATTAATCATCTGTTCCTGAACTATGAATTGTTTTGTTTTTTATATTTTGACACAATTATGAGAAGTATGTAATGAATTCTGACTTATTATGTGATGTACAGCATGTGCACCTTCAATCTTATCCAAGTGCACACACAAGAAGGCAATTCCATAGATTAGAATTACCGCGTGGAACTCATGGTTAAAGCTTAAATACACATTTGATAAGAATTTTGCCGTGAGCAGTAGTTTTAAGTTGTGTCAGTCAACTGAAAGGAGAGCCTCATAAGTTATTACCAACTTCTTGCTACCCCTTTTGAGCAGCACAAATACTTCTTATGTTGTTAATGTCTGTATACTATACCTGTATCCATCTGTTGCTCACATAAAATGAAATAAACTAGTAATCATGGCTTAAAGTGCATATGACAGGTAATCAAGTTTTTATAATTCTTCTTGATTTGGTGGGATAATACCTGTGTTAAGGAAAATATCACAGTGTTACACCCATAAAATATCAGCGTGTGGAGAAAGTATGATTAAAAAGTAAAAACTGTGGTTATTATAACAGGAATATGTCCTTAGCCAACTCCTTAGCAACAGTAGAATGCTCTCCAGTGCTGACGTAGAAGAAAATAAAAATAAAAATACAGCAGATGGCGCTCTTTTTTGTAGGTATTTGACAGTCTTTTTCTTATATTCTTGATCGGATATTATGATTAGCAATATTTATATTAAACTGCATTGGTAATTTACTTCAATAAATGTAAGTTATTGTGTGTGTGGAGTCAGCCAGTATTTGTATAAATGCACTTCTGGTGGAGTTTTCTTCAGCTCAGGTGTAGCTCGTTTTATTTTGTAATGTTTATACAATTCTTTGCATTCATTAAGAGTTTGCTTATTTAGAAATGCAGCTTATTTAGTTTATTTTTAATATATTTATAAGAAGTTGGTTCCACACAGGAAATAAGCTCCTCCTTCACTTCGTGCCGCCTGTATCAAAAGAAAAAACATCCACCATGCTGACAGGACACACTTGCATCGGCATTTTGAGGAACAGCAGAATACCAGGAGTTTATTTGTGCACACAAGGACTTTATTTTGCCCGCGCGACGATTACGCTTTTCCATATCTATACCAGGACCATAGACTGTTAAAAAGAATAGACAGCTCCTCCTCACTCCTCCCCGTTTACCACAATGACCACGTTCGTGGGGGAAATCATGGCGGATTTACAGGCTCCTCCTCTCCAGCTCTGACGAAGCATGTTCCTAAAAAGGGCATAAGGGAGGGATCTTGACTGTAGACCCGGCCCTGCTTGGCCCTCGCGGGGCGTGTATTTCTGTTGTAATTGCGCCCATAATTGCGCCCATTCTAGCCGATGGGCCAGGCAGCATTAAAGTTGTTTTTAACGTGTCTAAAGTCCAATGCATTCCAATGGGGGAATAGCGGCCATATGGAGGTACTACAGCAAAGGTGGAGCAATGGCGGCCTCCAGTGTCGTAGTCACAAAGCAGAGCAGTCAGCGGCCATTGACCAGGACGGATATTTTAGCTGCGTGTGGAGCAGTGGGCTAGCCTAGCCAGTGGCCAAGGAGCCGATGTTTTCCAAAAGTTGGACATTATTTATGGGATACTTTGAGGACTATTGAAGGCTTTCACACAATGGAGGAGCAATGTCTGCGTTTGGTGAGTAATGTAACTTTTAGTTTTTCTGCATGTTTAGTGAATCAACAAGTGGCTATAAGATACTGCTGCTTTGCAGGGTTGCCAGATTCTGAAAACCATTATATCGTACAAAACTATCGTTCCAAAACTATCGTTTTTCAGCACAAACTATCGTACACTATAAATATGCCAATATCGCTGTAGCACACGCGCAAAATATTGCTCATATCATCATCACCCCTAACTACAACACAGCCCCACGCACTGTCCCATTTATTACATTACGCACACACGACGACCTGCTAACCAAAGAGGATGCGTCAGGGCAGAAGGATAATGCAATAGTGGAACTGTAAAACTGACCAGGGACAGTCTCTCCTTCTTACAGCAGATATTATGCCTTCGTGAATACGGAGGCCAAGTCTGACTCCAGATCAGAGCGAAAGTGAAGCGCTGCTGAGAGGGGACAGTGCATTTAACCAGACTTTATCTGGCACTCTGAAATTATCGTACATTTAGGGCTTTTTTGAATTATTGATCATACATCGTACAGGGGTCAAAATTATCGTACCAATACGATAGTTATCGTACATCTGGCAACCCTGCTGCTTTGTGGTGGTTAGCTTCTTAGCTTCTTAGGGCTGGTGTTCACTGTGTGATTTATTTTTGTCTTAGATTTTTAGATGTCACTTGACACAATATGGGGTTTGTAAAGTCGTGAGCTGCTCCGTCTCCAGTGTGCAATGGTTCAAAGAGAGAGTGTTTATCAATATCAGGCGGGTGCATACCTATGTTCCCCGGGTGAATGAATGCTAGCTGTGTTTTTATTTCCAGATCCTGCTGTTTATGGCTGGGTCATGGTACGGATCCATGTGTGATTTCATTCTGCAGACTTGATCTGATGTATCGGTTTGTGTTTGTGAGCTTTTGTTCCACGTTTGTAAGCTGTTAAAATGTCATATCCTGGTGTTAGCTTTGGCTACTGTGTGTTACACCCTGCCATTCCGACACAACGCTACTCCGACATTGAGGTCTAATTGTTTTTTTCCCCTTTTGTCGGAGTCACACTTTTATCTTTTGTGCAACGTCCCGCCATTCCGACACACAAGATAATTATCAAAAATACACAGGCCTACAAGAATTACCTATATTTACACATCCACTCACACAAGACAAAAGATTTCGAAAACGAAGTGTCACGATCATAAGAGCCTACAAGGACCAGATAATGCGCACTAAAACAGTGGTGATTGTACGTGATACACAGGTAGACGCCATATAACCACAAGAAAGCCTGCAGAATTACCGTATAACCACTACAAATAGGGCAAAGATACTATCACTCATTTGCGCAGTGTTATTTTCTTTATGTCTCTACACGGTTCCTTCTTGCGCTCGTGTGCAATTGCGCACGGCTCCCGTGTTGTCTGGGCACACTGAATAGAATAATATTAATTAATATCTCAAAAACTATAAGAGCACAATCAAATTTTTACGACAAATACAACAACTTATGTTTTTGTAAATGCGAGTATAATGATGGGCTCCAGGTTATCTGGAGCGCTGTCCGTCATATGCGTGTCCATTATGCGTAAAAGCACAGTGCCCCACATACACACCCCCATGCGCGCTGCTTTGTGGAGAAGGACTTGTTTTTGGACAGTGCTTTAAACGAAGGGGAACGCGTGGCTCGGGCAGCGCTGTGAGCGGGGCGCATCCACTTTTCAGTCTCTTTCAAGCCTTGAGTGACAGCTCCAGTGTCTGAGTGTAAACAAACTAATCCTGAATGAATCTGCTAGCAGCCGGCGGGCTAGTTAGCTTTAGCATCCTAGCCTCTTTGCGTTATCAGCGCTGATGTCCATTCATTGCATCAAGACCTTTTTAAATGTCAGAGCTCAACATCTTATCTTTGGTCCTTAGCCTGTCACATTTTGTCCCAAGTTCATGATGATATGGTTCTGGTTCGCTAAATGTTTGCGTGAGAGAGACAGTTTGCAGTTTATTTGGACAAATTATCCCATTGACTTTAATGGCTTTTGTTACCAATTTCATTGGGGGCACAAAAGATCAATCTTGCCTAGGGCTCCAAATTGGCTAGGGTTATGTGCTCATGTTTCCTCGTGTCCGTGAGCATATGCACCGCAGCATTTTTAACGAACTGCAGGTGTTGAGACCACAGTACAGAGAGTTATAATAATCATAATAATAAGCGACATGTAATAAAAGCATGAATGACACGCCAGGTCAGCATGTGGAAAATAGGGTTTGACTTTGCTGAGCAAACGCAGCTGAAAAAAGGTGTTTTTGACGACTGAACTTATTTGTCTGTCAAATTTTAATGAGCTGTCCCAAACAACCCCAGATTCCTAGCAGACTCGTGGCAATAGTTACTCCAAGGGCCCCGGACAGTGACGTCACAGGAGTTTCCAAAAAACACAATTTCAGTTTTAGAATCATTTAGCTTTAGCCAGCTTTGTGCCATCCAGCCCTTCACTTCCTGCAAGCAAAACTGCAGAGAAACCCAAACTGCAGAGGAAGCTCCTTGAATGAGAGCTAAACATCCTCTTTATCATCCTTATACACAAACTTAATTTCTGTTGTGGTCATTTCAAGTGTTACAATTGACTACAGGCTAGTGAAAAACGATAACTCATTTATGTCCATGCGAAGTCCCTTGCCCAAAATCAATATGGTAATTCGTGGCAGTTTATGTTTCATGTGGATCAACTATTAAGACGATATCCACCACTAACCGCATGCCAAACCATTGTCAACATGGCAGTAAAAATTCTAATTGTACAAAAAAATAACCAATATGCTGTTGTATTCATAATAATGCATCCACACATGAATTCGCTGGTGGACTGATTTTGTTAACACTGTCTGGTGTTAGCTTACAGCGATCCAACTAGGTGCGATTGTTAGAATGCTGCAGCGTCACAGCTCTGTCCCTGAGGATGCCCCACAGCCCCACACTGCTCAGTAACAGTCAAAAAGCCATCGATTCAGCCAGAGCTCCTCATAAACAAACAGCAACCAGAGACACAGAGACCACATGGAGAGGAAACATGCCATGGCTGCTGCTTTTGTCCCCATTTTTCCTCTGTGTGAACATGCAACTGGGTCATGCGGCTTGTAGCACATGCAGGTTCTATGATCACAGGCCAAATATATCTTACTATATGAATATGCATTATAGCAATATGTTTAATTCATGTTTGCCTTTTACTTTTGGTTTAGATTGAGCTACTAGGCCTCTCCTGGAACCGCCACTTTAACGTGGTGGAGGGGTTTGAGCGCCCGAATGATCCTGGGAGCTCTGTTGTCGGGGGCTTCGTGCCCCTGGTAGGGTCTCCCATGGCAGGTCCTAGGTGACGGGTCAGATGAAGAGCGGTTCAGAAGCCCTGATGAGAGACCAACAGGCCCGGTTAGAACCGTGAGGCCATCCTTCCGTGGGCCCACCACCTGCAGGAGGAGCCATAGGGCCTGGTGCAATGTGATATTTAGGCAGCTCCAACAGCTGCCCCCACAACCCGGCAAAGTGGAAGAAGATGAATGAATGAGCTACTAGGGAATTTTGTTTGTGGAAAGTACAAAGCGTGTCAACCAAATGTGTGCAAAAAATTTGTATTTTTTTTTCAACAATAGTATAAAATAAACAAGAAATACACATACAAGAGAAGAAAATACTTATTTCAAAGGCTGGTCTCTCATTTTTATTTTTAACTTATTGCACTATAATGGAAATCCTACAACAACAAGCTACAATACATATAGCTCCAATAAAAGCAAATTATATGTTAAGAAGACGCACTGGTCTTAGGTGTAGAAGTAGAGTAAGGTTTACATTTAGCATAGTAGGAGCAGAGGTGGGTAGGGTAGGAAGGACACTTACTCCAGTAAGAGTAGCTTTACTAACTAACTAAAAAGTAGTGACCAAAATAATTATACAAGTAGGTGTAAAAAAGTACCTTGGGAAAATGCTACTTCAGTACTGTGAGTACTGAGTAATCATAATAGTATAACGACTGGAAATATCCAGGAAACACTGCCATTGTAATGATATGGAAATATTACAAAATGCATTAACTTTCATAATTTCTTGATACCGTTTTATTTCCAACATATTAATATGTAATGCAACATGTAAAAGGGAAGTGCGACCATAATCTTATCAGAAAACCAATGTTTTAATGTAGTTTTGATTAGTATATTTTTACATTGAGTTAAGTAATCTTTTGAAAAGTTATAACTGGTCTTCCCCTCTGCAAGCCATGCCGATATAGTACTTAAGTGCCTATATTGTGACCCTGGATGAAGCCTTTGAAGCTTTGCGTGTGTTCATTAATAACTGTAATGTATGTTTATGCCCTTGAGGGTTTTCATTTCATGTAGGGGTCTGTGTGGCGCCGCACACTCATCTCATGGACGTAATGAATAAAAAGTCCCTATGTTTAACTCTGAAGGTCAAAAGAAGGAAGTAGTTTCCTCCTTTCTCATTTCCTCCCATGTAATTTGCCAGTCTGTCTGCAAAGAGAGGTGCTTTTACTGGAACATAACACTGGACAAAGTGTGAGTGTGGCTTGCGTGTGGAATATCAGTTCTCTCCAGAGGTTAGGATTTTGCTGTTTGTTGTCAAGCCGAACCAATGTAACTGCCCCTTACCAGAGATAAGGGACACAATTGTTATGATGCAACTTGGTCTCAATGACTGTTATTTAGTTGTGGTCTTTTTTATAGGCGCGAATAAGAACAAATGCAATATTGATATTGTTTTCTCGATGCGGATGAATCCTATTCATAACATTTACAGAAAGGACATTCATAACAACATTTCGCAACAGGACTCACCATATAGATATTTGTTTTATCAGAGAGTAACATAACATACCCTGTTATGTCCTGCAAATTTAAGGATTTATTTGAATGTCAAGATCAATCTTGTCCCAAGCCTGGAAAAATACTGATAGATGCACAAGGAATCCCAGTTATTACAGCCAATGACACTGAATAATAAAATTCAAGTACAGAAACGTTGTTAATGAATGCATCCATTTTTCTCTTCTAAGTGCATTCTTAGTCTAGTTTAGTGTAGTAGTTTATTTGATGGGGAAATTAAAATTAATTGTGCACAGTGATATGCATGTAGGTTTTATTCTTGTTGTGCAACCTTCAGTATTTATCCAGGCTTGGGACTAGTTTGAAAAACATGTGACGGGAAATTAAAATTAAAACTCTAGGCATGTTGAAATGCTACCTTTTAAAGATGATGTGTTATATTTTGAGCATCTAAAGGAAACGGCCCGGTAATTGCACATTCAAATGCATGTTTTCTTCTGCCTCCAAAACTTGCTATTTGCTCAGAGGAATTCTCCACTCTCTCTTTCTGTGGCTCCTCTCAGTTTGTCTGTATTAGGCGCGGGACCGCAGCACATTCCTCAAGTCACTCAGACTAAGATTAGCATACTGATTAGCCTACCTCGAGGTTGAGCTTCCTGTGTGCTTGTGAATACATAGACTCTCCCAAAACAAACTAAGGCATGACTGAGAGCATCCAGAGGGGGGAGCCCATGCAAACTTTACGGTAATTGTGATGTGCGGTATAAGTAAAATAAGCTATTTCTTTATCATTGGAATTCCTTTACGTGGGTGTGCTACTGCCTAAGCCTTATTGTGTATTCCCATTCCATTCCACCACCCCAGGCCTGTTCCAGGGCCTCAGCAGGGCTCTGGGCCTATTCCCCACATCTGTCCAAATCTTCTTTTCATTAAAGCTTGTCTGTGTCTGTCTCTGCTGCTTCCCTGTGTGTCTCCGCTTTCTCATCAAAGTATTAACGCTCTTACAAAGCCACCCCAGGCCTTCACCTGCACCAACCTCTCCCTCTCCATTCTTATCCCTACATCTCTGGCCAAAGGGAATCCATGAGCAATAAATTGCAATTAAAATCTCAATGACCCTCACTTAAATAAAGTTTGACAGATCAGACCCACCGCAGACTACTTAAAAGAGACACTGCACATCAACATTACTAAACACTGTTCAAGATATATATATATAATCATAATATAATCATATAATATAATTTCAAATCAGTCACATGGTTTGACAAATAAAACAATCTTGAATCTTGAATCTTGAAGCACTGTGTTTTTACCTAAAATTGAAATTGCAAAATAGATATGTGCTGTTATTTCCATCATGTGTGCTGAGAATGACAAACGTATCAAAAATATGAATTGTGTATGAATTGTGTTGGCTTGGTACAGTCAATAGCAATTAGTTTAGCTGTCGGAGAAAAAATGTAATATGGAGCAACATCTGGATTATCCAACATGCCCACCAGCTCTAAAAAAAATTGGCACTATAACTTTTTTACTTCCCCCTGTTCCTTTTCCCCGTCCCAAGTGGAGAAAGTGGACTGTGTGAAGTTGGATGTTGATTCTAGCTGACAGGCACTGTATGAGTCCTGCTATAATCACAGAGCCCCCTGCCTTTAGCTTCAAACGCAGTGGCTCTGCAGAAAATGCGACCATCAACGCAAAGTACACAGTACAGTACATGACGCTAGCAATTGACAGAAATGTACCCGTAGCCGCATTACTGTCCCATGTTCTGGCACTTCTTTTCAAAAGTAATCATCACATGTGGCATCAACACTATAACCTCTCAAACCACTGCTTGCTCCTTTGAGACAACCCTATTGTGCATATTGTTTCTCTATTAATGCAGAACTGCTAATAACGCACCGCCAGAAATAAACAAGCCTGCCCTTTGCCGATGGGTTTACTCCGCTTCCTGTTTGCTTATATTGTCCGCTCTGGAAATGTATTTGCTGCCGACTCTGACCAGACTCCTCCCTGGTACAGCAGTGAGTCTGGATTTTTCCAGGCAACCTTTAAGAACCAATGTGTTCTTAAAAAATGTGTTGGTATTTATTCAACAGTAGAGTAACACATTTTCAAGTAAAGCTTTATGTGAAGAATAATAATGTACCACTCTAAAAGAAAAAGAAGGTGTTACACAGAAATGCCATTTGTAAAGCATGTTTTGATTTGTATTTTTTTACAGCAAAGCACAAGAAAGACTATATGCAAAGCTTGATTTTTTGTGGGGGCTTTGTAGCTGTATTATAAAATGAATAAGTTATACAGTGTAAAGGTCTACAGTCAAAAAGAGAGGACAAAAGATGACAAGTGGGGGCCTGAAAAACTGCTGACGAAGCACCGACCTAAATCAGAAAAACATACAGGGCAGTGCAGCGGTCAGTCCATGGTCCAAAAACGCTCTAACACTCTCGCACATCGTAGCAAATACATGTCAGAACTTTCAGTGCTACATCTTTATTTTGCATTTGAACAGAATGCAAGTGTATCCATGTTCTGGAGAGGGAATAACATTGTTTAGTTTAGTTTAGTTTATTTGAGCAGTTAAAATTCTGCTCAAAAGGAGTGGGCTGAAGCACAAGCTTATAGCGCCCACCCCCAAAATCCTTACAATAACTATCACAAATTATCACATTCCAATAGTACAGGGAACATATTGGAAAGTACAAGGTACAAGAGCCTGGGAACACAGTATGCACACATACACACCATGTACCCATGTGTGATTTAACTTTACCTGTTATAATGACATTATCAATCATACATTAAGCAACATCATATTTTGATTTTGATTTGCCTTTGATTTGACAATATCATGAATCATCATGAGTTAACATGACTTCATGTTCTTTCATAAGTGACTTCATGCATGACTTAATTAAGTAACTACTGTAATGAATTCATGAGAAAATCTTGTTAATATATCATGATCTTAGAATCATGATGAATTCACTAAAATGTCGTAATTTATAAGTTTATGCATGAATATCATGATTCATCATGATTTTTAAGAACATTTGTTTTCAAAATATACCTTAATACAGCATTTACTGCATTTTCATGATGATTGCGTCCCATATACTAAAGTGATGCACTTGTATGCTTTGGACAATCAAGGGCAAACACAAACATCAAAGACATTATAATTTATAACTGTCCACAATGCATGATGGGTTTAAATTAAGTTAACGTTTTCTGGTCTATTTAATTTCCATTACATCAACATAAACACTGCCTATTGCTTACATTACAAATAGAGGTTGACCAATACGGGTTTTTCTAAGGCCGATATGTACCGCCGATATTTTGGCCAATTTTTAAAATATGTCTTGAGTATAATCCTGTGTATTATAGTAGATGTGTGAAATTTAATGGACCACAAAACATTAACTTAATTTAAACCCATAATGTCTGTGATGTTTGTGTTTTTTTTTACCAATAAACACCTTGATCACTGTCCAAAGCATGAAAGTGCATCACTTTAGTATATGGGACGCAATCATCATGAAAATGCAGTAAATGCTGTATTAAGGTATATCTTGCAAACTAATGTTCTTAAAAATCATGATATTCATGCGTAACCTTCATAATTACAATAAGTTCATAATTTTGTTAAATGTTTTTAAATGTTTTAGTGAATTCTTCATGATTCCAAGATAATGACATATTCTCATGAGTTCATTATAGTAGTTACTTAATTAATTCATGCATGAAGTGAAAGAATGAAAGAACATGAAGTCATGTTAACCCATGATGATTCATAATATTGTCATGCATGAATACATCATGAAATCATGCATTATTTCATGCATAATGTCATGTTATTCATGCATGACTTCATGTAACCTTATTATAAAGTGTTACCAGTTTTTCTATAATACAATACCCAAAAGGCACTAGTTCTGTGTTGAAAAGACACATTAATATACATATTAAGTAAACTTGCTACTTCCCAGTTGTAATTTCCACCATTTAATTTTTTTAATTTTTGTGTACAATGAATTATGTACGCCTTTCTTCTTCTGTATACTTTTTAAAAGTATTTTGTTTGTATTTATATTTAAATTTATATTTTGTAGACTAGAGACCAGAGAACCTGGTCAATATCATTCAATAAACAACTTAATTATAATCTATAATGGAGAAGTGAGTAAAGATATTTGAATATATAAACGTTGATATTTTCATTGGACTGTATGTCCCCAATCTAACAGAAACACACGGTGAAAAGGGTAACCAAATGGCCAAAGACCCTCACATCCATGGGACAAACCGCCCACCGAGCTGAGCTCAGGGCGTTGGAAGTATTACCTCAAAGGTGTGTGTGGGTACAATTGAGTCATACAGTGCATCTGAACATGCAGATAGGTAAAATGAGACTGCAGTTTCACATAATACATAAGAGTGGGCCAGACAGTTTGGACGCTGACGGAGAAACACAGATGGAGAGATAAATATGAATGAAGGACACACTGAGGAGATCAGAGAAAAAGGAAATTAATAAAAAGAAAAGGCACTGCTGCAACAGAGAGAAAGGAAGACAGCTCAGAGGAGGATCATATTGGCGTTAAAATCACCTATACAGGCTGTATAGCATATTTATACGCTTTTGATGTTAATATGTATAGCAATATTTTGTTCGCAATTATCAATTCAGGTATGGTATTTTTATGCTGCTGCCCAATTAAGTGTTTTACACAGACACAAGAAATAAAAGTCAGAATTTAAGCTCACAATTATTGTACATACTTACTTTAATCTCAGTATGTTGGCTTTTTTAACAAGCAGACTCTCAGTATTCTTCTTTTTTAACAGCAGCTGGCAAGCTTAAAGGGGTGCATCACCGCCCTTAAATCTCTTTCCCCAGAATACCCAGTTGTGACCTAATTATTTTTGATAGTTTAAAAGCAAATTATCAGGTATCAAGTTTGACTTGACTTCCGTTTATGTTTGAGGTCCCTTTTGCTTAATAATGAAAGAGGGATAGGAAGGGCTTCATGGCTCCTCAATCCTCAAGTTAAAGAGCATAACCCGGTGCCTTGGAGCTTGTTGGTCAGCTTGTCCGGTCTCGCTGATAACCCTCTTTTCTTTTTTCTTTTTTTTTAGGTTTGCGACCAAAGCAAACACTACACAATCACACATCTTATGGTACAGTTTATAGTTGGATCTCAATATATTAATATCTCACGTACATATACACCTCCTACGATGAAGTGGGAGGGGACCATAGTTCTATCTGTTTTTATGTCAAGGACCAGCAAAATAGTATTGAACTAGAAGTACACTGAATATATGATTGAGCATTTCATTGCTTTCTAATGGAACCGGTGCAGAGAATGACCCAGGTCTCAACTGGGAAAAGACTTGCACGTAAAGAAGAAAATAGTATGAAGCAATAGGTGGTAAAAGGAGAAAACCTGTGTGAATCAAAGGCAGTGTTGAGGGTGGATTTTTAGGTCCGATCAGGACGAGGTGTTGCTGGGTAGGTGGTCTGGGTCCTCGGGCCATAGCTCCAGACTGCTGACTGAAACAAACACCAGCCTGCATTGATTGGACAAACGCACAGAATCAATTGACATGGCCGCTAGCACAGCGAGAGAAGAAAGAGACACCCTCTAGCTCCTGCTCCTAGGCACCGAGACCTACCATCGATTAGGCCCCTCTGACCTGCGTGACTGCTAACAGCGAAGTAAGGAGAGACTTCACTGTGAAATCAAAGGCAAGGATTTCTTTAATATAAATCTTTTTTTAATGATTAATTTTATTGATTTATTGTGCTAGCTTCATGCTGCATGTATACAGTACCATTTATAGTATTTACAAATGATTTAATCATATCTAATTTATCTTTCTTCTCTTTGCCGTACATAAATAAAAATCCAGTTATTTATATATATTTATAAATCCAGCTATTTATATACTATCAAAAGTTAAACAATGCAACTTAAATGCTCTGACTTAACTTAAGCACTAACTTGAAGTATTACAAATGAGTATGCCCAGGTCTGAAAGATTATATCATTATAACGGGCGGCACAGTAGCGCCGCGGTATGTGCTTCTGCTTCACAGCTAGAAGGTCCCGGGGTCGATTCCCACCTGGACGGGGCCTTTCTGTGTGGAGTTTGCATGTTCTCCCTGTGTCTGCGTAGGTTTCCTCCGGGTACTCCGGTTTCCCCTACCACCAAAAACATGTACAATAGGCCAGGATGAATGAGAGTGTGTTTGAGAGTGCGCATGTGAGCCAACGGATGCAAATTTGCCTACATCCTGTGTGGCATGTTTACATGCATGAGACCCATGTATGTTCATTAACATGCACTGTCCAGACCAAATAAATAAATACAAATTCCCCAATAAGTTACCTGAGGTGTAACCCTGCATTGACATAATATTACTTGAAGAACCTCTATTTAGGACAACTGGAATAGATCAGCGTAATGAACAAGCAAGTGACATATCATAACAAGCACAGGCAGCTGTCAATCAAAATCTCCTCAGCATACCACGGCTGTGTCAGGGCAACCACAATTAATCAATCATTCAACATGTGGTTAGCGTGAAAGAACATATTGCTTAAGAGCCAACAGGCTGCCTTTTGTGACACTCTGCAATGATTACGTAACACAACAGTATAGTAGCAAGTTTATTAAGAACCTCTGGGCAAAAAGCTCCGTTCAGGACAAAATTCTTACAGAAAATATTACTTGTGTTTTAAGTTAGCAAATAATGTCCTCAAATTACCCAATCCAGCAAATGTATTGATGTCACACAATAAATCACATTGTGTTGCTTTAACCATTGTTGATTGTTTATTAACTAGGCATGATATATAGAAGTCAAAATCAACACAATGTACCATAAGACCACTGGACTCTGATATCCGCATGCATTATTCATGCAAATATTGAGACATAACAGCCCCAAGCTGCATAAAACATATTGCTATGACAACGACAATTATAATTGTGAACTAGGTTAATCAACTTGGCTTTGTGCGTTAAGTGCAATAACATGAAATAGGTTTACAGATGGTTACATACTGCAGATGCAGAAGATTTGTTTTTGGTGCTTCCATTTTTTATATTTGATGTATTCCAATACACGTGTGGTTAATGTACTCAAAGACGAGACCATTTTATTAATCATTAGCTCAGGACTGAATGAAACAGCTCAGATTTAATGGACTTATTATGACAATAATTTTAGCATTGAGCAAACCGAAGGGCCAAGTGCTAGCTGGGCACATATAGGTGACTCACATGCTATTCAATTAAGAGAAATTGTTGAAATTGAATTAAAAAACAAAGGTCGGAGAGCTACTGCATTTGTCCAATAGGCCTTTCCTCATTTGTCCAACACAACTTTTTCCAAAAATTAAGATATAGATATTTTCACAACTGATCCTTTGGTCTGTATGTTTGATGCCCAGTAACAAGCTGGAGACAACGTGATAGAAGTATGACCTCAGTCGACGTAACACTGCCCGCAGGAAAGAGACATGTGCATGACAAAGGAAAGGCAGGCAAATTAAAGGCACTCACATGAGACTTAATTAGGCATGTGGCACGCAGGAGAACTTCCCCCAAGCCACTGTCTTTTCCTGCATATCACACCCAATAAGACATTTTCCCTAATGTGAGCTGAGCACTTTCTATATGAGATGGAAGCGTAGGGGAATGCTGCCTGCACACACTAGTAATTGCCAAAGGCGGCATTATCCTTTGTAATATTTGTCCTGAGGAAGAAAAGAAAAAAACACCCACATCCCTGGGTTTGGTTCCATCTAGTTAAATACATGGTTACCCAATAAAAGACGTGCAACAATTAAGCTTGGTTTAATTTCAAAAGCACAGTCCTAGAGGTGCCTAACAATGATCGGATATCAGTTTTCATATTGCAAATGCACAGTCCACTTCTAAGGAACATTGTGTCCACACACAGCCCTCGTGAGATTGGAAAAACAAATACATAACAAAAATAAACTTTAACTAAGCAATGCCAGAGGGAAAGAGGGTGTGAGAGAGAGCGCACATTTGCATTCTTGCATTGGAGTACACACAGCAATAGTCAGTTTGGACAACTGATGAGCTTGTCACCCAATTCTTTGGTTTCACAACTTTCAACAAAAAGGAAGCTTTTTATATTACATTGATCACACTTGGTGGACTTGTCTGCAACACTTCAGCTTTGGTTGGACAACAATGTTCAAGCAAAAAATAGGAAAATACTAAACAAGTCTAAGATGATCCGAGTGAGTGAATGTTTAATGCTGCAAAACGTTTTTCGACCCCCGTCAATGTCAAATTGATCTCCGGTCGGAAGTAGGCTATTTCTGTGTTGCTAATAATGTGCATACAGCTGCCCCTTACGTCTGTAGTGTGTTTAACTAACTGTTGAGTGAAAGAGAAAAGCTGACGAGTATAAGGATAAAGAGAAATTGCCAATATCACTCCAATTATTATCCAGTTAAAATCGTTCCCTGTCAGCTGCTGCGCATCATGCGTCCGTGTCAAAAGGCTGTCACATTATCAACATGCACACATTACCACTTACCGCAGTAGAAGAGCAGCAACGCAGTGAAGAGCACCACAGCCCAGAAAGTTGACATCTTCGGCCACTGGTACGCGTCTTTGCGTCTTCCCAACCTCGACACCGAAGCCATTTAACAACAAAAAAGGCACTTCCTTTATGTGTTTAAAAAACAAAAAGGCTGCACAAGAAAATCAGAAGCTTGTGTCTTTGTGCGTAATCCTCCTAGAAATACGGAGCAACTCATTAGAAAGAGCTGTGCGCGTGAGTAAAACGAGGGTCACATTCTCCCCCCCCAAAAAAAAAAAAAAAAAAAAAATCCTTGTTTTTTGAATAAAGCGGTGCAGTAGATCTTTGTTGAAACACAAGTTTAGCTGGCTCAGCCGTCCTTTAATTCCGCGTGACTGCTTCCTGGCTCACAGGGGGGCGTTCTGCTCTTCTCTGTTGGTTGAGGTGACAGTTAACGCTCAAGGTGTTCAATCACTTATACCGCAGCGTCGTATAACCTGCTTTTACCTGCGCTCGCATACCTCAGCTCGCTCCGGTCCACGACGCACTGAGCTGACAAGAAAACTGCTGCCTCGAAATCCCGGGTATGTGGGAGAAAAGAACTGCGGGCTTGACTGGGCTCGAGGAGAGAAGTGTGTTTTTTTTTTTTTTTTTAATCCTCTCTCTCAGTCAATGCAAACAGAGGAGAGAGGAGTCGCATCGAGAGGAAAAGGTCCGCTTTGTGAATCTATGCTCAAAGTGAAACATTCTTATATATCGATATTACGTCAGCAACATGCCACAGGAGGATATAGCACGGACTACTAGCGGAGAAAATGAGCTCGCAAAATCACCGAATGACGAGAATGCCTTATTGATAGTAGTCAATAGCACTGTCAATCGCTCAATCGATAAGCGCGATGTTTGTTTTTGTTGTTGTTATTGTTTTTTACGCTATAATTACACCGATATTTCTCTGAAGTGCGTAACAAGTCAGTGAAGCTCTAATTACTACAAGCATTAATCTGGGGGACCCGCTGAAGCTGTTTGATTGTAGGGTGGCTGTGCTGCAATAGGATCTCATAACACGTTAAAAGTACATCTCGGCAAATACCTACATTAAAAACAAACTTCGACAATATTTCAACAAAGTTCGGTGGTTGTCGTGGCATAAGCATATAATAAAACGAAGGTATTAAACACGTAATGGCCATTTAGCAGAGTTTATGATGCGATGCAGCGTGTGGCTTTACTTTTGAATAATGCGCTCATTAACAAGTAAAATGGACCTCAGAATTGAACATTTCAGCACTAATTTTAAGTACACTGAGCCCTATTAAGTATGTAAATGATTAGTGTGGACTGTCAGGACTTTTTCTTGTTTTGTTTTTTTGGCTTCCCCTGCACACTCCGCCATTAGATGACGAAGCATTTTGTAATACACTTAATTGATGTAGGCTGTTTTCTTTAGCCAAACGTGACTGCTGGTGTTTTTGAGCACCACTGCTGAAAATGAGTTTCAGAGTTAAGAACTTGAAGAAAGGTCTAAGTATGTATACATGCCAGCTAAATTAGGCAAGGCAAGGCAAGGCAAGTTTATTTGTAGAGCACAAATCATACACAAGGCAATTCAAAGTGCTTCACAGTTGCATAAAATTACAAGAAAACAGATCAATTCAATCATTAAAACATCCAACATAAAAATTAATCAATTACAGTAAAAGGCAAGAGTGCAGATAAAATACTTTCAGTTTTCATATGCTCGGGTAAAAAGAGCTGTTTTCAGCCTGGATTCAAACATTGTCAGAGTTGAGGCCTGTCTCACATCCTCATGAAGACTGTTCCAGGTTTTAGCTGCATGAAACTGAAACGCAGCCTCACCGTGTTTATTATTGACTCTGGGAACCACCAGGAGACCCCTCCCTGAAGTTCTCAGGGCCCGAGATGGTTCATACGGCTCTAACATGTCAGAGATGTACTTTGGTGCTAAACCATGAAAAGACTTGTACACAAGCAGAGCTGTTTTAAATTCTATTCTCTGAGTGACAGGAAGCCAGTGCAGGGACCGGAGCACTGGACTAATATGGTCGTATTTCCTGGTTCTTGTCAGGACTCGAGCAGCAGCGTTCTGGATGTACTGCAGCTCTAACAGCTCGTTTAGAAAGGCCAGTGACAGCCGTTACAGTAGTCTAACCTGCTGGAGACAAATGCATGGATGAGTCTCTCCAAGTCTGGTTTTGACACTATTCCTCTGATCTTAGCAATGTTTTTCAGATGAACAAAAATAACAAAATAAATGCTAATTGGTTTTTCGTTAGCTTTTATAGCAAATGAATGACAATCACAAGGTAAGGGATTTCTAAAGTTCATTTCATATAGGAAGCATCTCAAATCCCCAAACAATATTGCTTTAAAAATAATAATAATAATAATATTAAATTTAACAACATTCTGAAACCATAAACGAGGAACCATAACTCTTCAAAATATGATCATAACATATTGATGAATAAATACACCTACAAATAAAAAGGGTTATCTTCACATGAAAGGCAGGGCATTATTCGGCACCATGGACAGGGTTAGAGCACATGAGTGTCCAGCACCATGGAGCGCATGTGAGTGTCCAGCACCATGGACAGGGTTAGAGCACACGAGTGTCCAGCACCATGGACAGGGTTAGAGCACACGAGTGTCCAGCACCATGGACAGGGTTAGAGCACACGAGTGTCCAGCACCATGGACAGGGTTAGAGCACACGTGTTTGAAGATGTTGTTGTTTTGCTCACACCCAAAATTATACTAAGAACAGACATATAGTGACAGAGGGAGCATTGTGATATAATGGATAGACGAGTTCTGAATCAGAACTTTAGATTATACTGTAGTAAAAAGTACTAGTGTGTGACATTGGTCTATTATCTGCCCCTGCCAGTTATAGGGTACCTTCTCTAACAAGACTCTTACACAGATGGGCCCCTCTTCAGGCCTTAAGTAAAGTGCACTAGACTGGACCTTGTAAACCAGACTGTAACCTCCCAGGGCCATAAAAGAGTTAATTATTCTGAACATCTACTTGTGTAATCCTCCTACTCTGAAGGTAATTGGTCTGCCTTAAATCACCATTTAGACCCTTCTGTCCCCAAAGTAAATGCAGTACATTGACTTCACAAGATTGGTTTTAAAATTAGACAGAGAACTGAGGGTCACAGGGAGAGCTTGTTAAATGCTGAGTAATTTCTGCCCTCTGCACTGCACAAATGTACAGCTTCTATACGGTATTGCCCAGAAGCCAGATCTACTTACTGTATGAAACAGTTTTTAATCTTTACAACAATAATGCATATATTAGCACTGATGGATTGAACAGTGCTATACACAGTGCCTCTTGAAAGTACTAATACACCTTGAACCTTTGCACATTTTGTCATGTTTACAACCATACACATAAAGATTTTATTTTGAATGTTTTACTGAAAGTTCACACACAAGTAACAGACAACTGTGAAGTGAAAGCAAAATGATACATGATTCTGTTATTTTACAAAAAATAGAAAACCAAAAAGTGGGGCGTGCACAAGTATTCATACAGCAAGACTTCATACTTTGTGGAACCCTCTTTTTCTGCAATAACAGCAGCAAGTCTTTTGGGGTTTGACTCAACAAGATTTGCACATCTAGAGACATTTTAGCTCATTCCTCTTTACAAAACAACTCCAGCTCTGTCAAATTATAAGGAGAGCGTTTGTGAACAGCAGTTTTTAGGTCTTTCCACAGATTTTCAAAAGGATTTAGGTCAGGACTTTGACTGGGCCATTCTAACACATTAATATGTTTGTCTTTAAACTATTCCATTGTAGATTTAGCTTTGTGTTTAGGGTCATTGTCCTGCTGGAAGGTGAATCTCCGCCCCAGCCTCAATTCTCTTGCTGACTCCAGCAGGTTTTCCTCCAAAATGTCTTTGTATTTGGCTCCATCCATCTTCCCAACTATTCTTACAATCTTCCCAGTCCCCGCTGAGGAAAAGCAGCCGGAATTATACTGAGAGTAGATTACGTACAGGTGGCCTCTATGTAATGGTTAGGGCAAGGTGTGAACTTTCTGCAGTCATTAGCAATGTTATAAAGGCAATTTAATGCACTCCGAAAATGCTGGATGAATACTTGTGCACACCCCACTTTTCACGTTTCTATTTGTTTTTAAATAACAGAATCATGTATCATTTTACTTTCACTTCACAGTTGTCTGTTACTTTTGTGTGACCTTTCAGTTAAAAATTCTAATTAAAATCTTTATGTCTATGGTTGTAAACAAAATATGCAAAAGTTCAAGTTGTATTGAAGCACTGTATATATATATATATATATATATTGATGTAATTGTTTGTTTATATTAAAAAGTGTAAATTAAACAATGTGTACAGGGCTTTTACACCTGCTCTAGATACTCAAATTGCTAAATTAATTTAATTTTACTTACAAATCCAGTTGGACAGAGACGTACAAGCGCTTCTGATGCAATTTGTTTTACTACTGGTTTACTAAAACAAAAGTAGAGTGGCAAATGATTAGTCCATTGTGGCCGCCCTACCCACTGCGGTCCTGAAAGTAGAGAATACTTAGTGCCTCAATATGCACTATCCAATTGTACAAAGTATACGTAGCCCCAAAATTAGCATCATAATCCCAGGCAGAAAACACTGAGTTGAGATGTTTTAGGGAGATTTGAAGTCACACATTCTTCTAAGCGACACAATGAGTCATTCTCATGCTCTTGGCTGAGGAGCATGACAGAATAAAACCTTATTTCCTCTCTACATGAATCAACGACAGTGGCATTGGTTTTGTCATCTGAGTTCACTGATGCCTAACGCTGTCTCTGGCCTCTGTGGGAGTGCAGCAGGAGTTGACAAATATATATGCAATCTAAATGGGGTTTTAATGCATATCAAGCGAAACATCCACTCACTGCTGCCAAGTGCACCAGCACTGAAAATCTGATAAACACTCTTTTAGTCCAAATGTGAGTCCTTATTTTTGCTGCGAGCCAGGATTTGAGCATCGTTATACAGGATGACTCAATGAGAGAAAGCAAGCATTGGGCTATTTCTAATGCAATGCAGAATGTGTTGGTAGACACATAAAATGTCCATACAAAAGTAGCCAAACACAATAACTGCAAAATGCTAAAAAACAACAACAACAACAACAACAAAACAGTTACAAGTGCAAGTCGGCTGAATACATTCAGCAGACTGTCTTTCATTTCATTTCATTTATTTGAGCTATTTGTGTACAAAAAATAAACAAACAGGCATAATTTGCACTGTATGCAATGGTAAAGTAAGGCACACAGAAAAGCTCAAAAGGAGTAAGCTGAAGTATAAAACTTGTTAATGCTTACCCCTTTCTCACATTCTTTCTTTTCTTGACAACAATTGCTTTGTTACAGACATTGGTAAAGTTCAAATTAAATACACATCCTGACAATAATATGTCTGCATACACTGTAGAACACAAGTTGCATGTACAAAAAGAAAATAAACGACAGAAAATGTACATAAAAGAGAATGAAGCAGACGCGGCGAGTGATGAACATGCTTTTTAGGGTAGTACTTATAATTTTTTTCTTAAAGTTCATTGGACCTCGCAGATTATATTTGCTATCTCTATTGCTGAAAATTTTCAGTAGTTGAAGACTTCAACTACTGAGTACAGAAGATGAATCAAGTACCTTCATTGAAGGATACAAAAGGTTTTAAATGATGTCTCAAGTACTAGAAAACTATCCCTCATGTTCTCATTGGCAGATTATTTGTCCAAGTCAAAAGTAGTTCAGTGAATTTAATAAATTAGAAAACCATTTATGCTTGACAACAGTTATTTAGCACAATTACAATAGAATGTTTAAGATTATGCTTTAAAAAAAGAATCTCTTGTTTTCCCTGGTGTAACATTTACTTTGATATTAACTATTTATAGTGGATACAATTATATGTGAGAATATGTTAATACAGTATTTAATTAAACAAACACAACTTTATTGTCCCCGTAGGGAATTTTGTCCTCTGCATTTAACCCATCCTTCGAAGCCACTGGGGCAACCCGTAAGGAGCAGTGGTCGACTGGAGTGCCGCGCCCAGGGACCCATCTCCATGTTGTGGAGCCAGGCTGATGGTCAGAATCCCCTGGCTGGAGGATTCACCTATTGCACATGTTTTTAGTGGTAGGGGAAACCTACGCTGACATGGGGAGAACATGCAAACTCCACACAGAAAGACCCCGTCCAGGTGGGAATTGAACCCGGACCTTCTAGCTGTGAAGTGGAGGCGATAACTGCTGCGCCTCTCTATAACTCTGTATTAAATATGAATGATTGCTGTTGTTGTTTTCTTCCATGATGTTCAGCACATGTGCGGGTGGGCCGAAAGTGCATCTGAAACATAAGGAGCGCTGTTTGTTTTTCAGTCACATCACTGAAGTGTGCAGGCAAGGAAGTGTTCTAAGACTTTTATTATTAGATACGCTATATATTTAGGTCTAAATATCACTCTCTTGTTTTATTCATTTTTTATTATTTCACTGTGTCCACTGGCACCCAGTTGCCAGTTGTTGAAGTTTGAATCATCGATGGGACTGGGTAGGTCGGGTTGAGGACGTTTCACTTCAGCTTCTTCTTAGCAGTTGTGGTCAGAATGTGACATCTGCTTCCCCACATGTAAACTGGATCCTTGGGTCTACTACATATTTTTGATTGCTCGTCTTCATCGTTGCCGCTGATACTTTCTCCTCCATTGTACCAGTGAAGCCAAGTTGTTCTGTTTTGATGCTACCGGTGGTCATTCCCAGTTGTTGCTCCCTGCTGTGCCTAGTCCTTCATAGTATCTGACAGGATCTTCTTCACGTTCTCGCTGATTCTTTTTCGCTCCTGTCATTGTCATTCTTATTATGTTTTTTGTGCATAATTATGTTTATGTGTTCTCCTTGATTCACCTCTAGGCAGTCATACCTGCTATGAGGCACCAAGATTCCTTCCCCAATTTGTCATGAAGCAAGTGTTTCCCTTTGATGCCTTTCCATGCCTGCTATTCCGTACAGCCAGTACTCTGTTTAGCCTCCAGGTTAGCCTTGGAAGTCTTTGTCACTGTTGCAGCTCCAAAGTTGAAACTTCAGGTATTTTACTTAAGTTCAGGTCTATGTTTACTTTGGTTCTATCACTAAATCGCCATGTCTTCCATTCTTTCCTGCTCGCTCGCCTTCTGCCCAGTGATTCCTCGTGTTCTTTTAACCATGCCTCTCTTTACCCACTTTAGACCAGACCCAGGAATGGGTCAAATGCTGGTCACTATTTTGGTGTACAGTTGTATAACGCCTATTTACTATTACTACTTTGCACATTATGTCCTGTTCTTCTTTAATTGCAAATTTTCTTGGCTATTTGCACCCCCCGTGTAACAAGGGAATTTCTCCATTGTGAGATCAATAAAGTTCTATCTTTCTAGCCCAGCAAACATGAAACTTTATTCCTTCCAGGTTGTGTTTCTTCTCACTTAGCCCCCTCTGATTCTTGCCCTATGCCCATAAGGTTAGCTGGAGACCACAAATAAACAATATTTGTGGTGAAGTGGCGTAAAATGTGGCCATAATGGGCAAGTGTAGATATTTTCTGGACCAAAAGGCTCTCTTTACCCTGTACACCCTGTTCCTTAATCCTACCGTACATAAACTATTGCTCAGAGGTCTGGGAAATGCCTACAATAGTCATTTGCTGGTTTTAAATAGACTTCAAAAGAAGGCTATCAGAATTGTTCACAAAGTGGGGTATAGGGACCATACAAATATGCTGGTCTTAAAATCCAACACCATGAAACTTGATGACATCATAAAACTCTATTCCTTGTTACAGATATATAGAGCTGTAAATAACCATCTCCCTAGCAACATACAACACATGTTTGGTAAAAGATACGACCTAAGGGGAACCCATAATCTGAAAGTACAATGTGTTCATACCACCCTAAAAAGTCATTGTAATACACGGAGAGGAGTTATTCTGTGGAATAATTTAGATTAAGATTTAAAAGGTGCAGCTAGTGTACAGCAATTCAATACAGTATAAGACAACTGTGTTTGAGAAGTATGCTGAAGACATGTGACCTTGTCTCTTAGTCACTCTAATCTGTATTACTATGAACTTGTGAAATACCACATCATTGCTGATATAATCAATTGTCACCAACTCTATCTACCAAGTCTATTTGATCTGAATTAAAGGAATTTGAGAAGAATTACAAGCGAAAGATAACCAAAAATGCTGTTATGGCCTGCTTCCACTGGTCATTACAAAATAAAATAGAATTAGGGCAGGCGAGATGTGGACCTGTTGTAGGGCCCCCCTCTCAACAGGCTCATAAATCTTATCTTTTTAAAGCGCCACTCAGCATAGGTTTACAAAGCTGTTGTAATGTCAGAAATATATTTCTAACATGTACTAGTCATTGTTTAACAGCTGAAAAGGATATCGGTGACATGACCTGAATATTCATCTCAGGACATGTCACCGATAAAGGCTAGGCCTTTATCTGTTGAGATAGGACGTATACAGAGATACAACAAATGTGTTGACGTCAGGGTAGCATCTCTTGTCAATCTGATGTGTACAGATTACTGTATAAATATGCCACTAAGTGGGTTAGATGGCAGAACACTATGTGAGCCCGCTGTGATGCTGTCTGTGTTCTCCCTGTGTTTAAGACAATAAATGACCACTTGATCCAGACTTCAACTCTCTTCTTTATGGTGTTTACGTTATTATATATATACAAAATCCCATAACAATTGGCAATTCACAACATCAACTAATTAGGGCAGCAGGGTGGAGGCTCGCTACACTGAGCTGTGTTCTGAGCTTGTCTGATGGCTGACCTTTCTCGGTGTGTCTACTCTTTGATCTGTCCAGGCACAAGATACTTCTCCATTATTGGGCAACCAAGGAGGGCTTTGAACTACGGCCACCAATCACTGATTTAAGAACAGACAGGTATCTTATTGTGGCTATGCAGGGTTACTTCCTCGAGGAGACGTCACACTCAATATTGGAGCTGGTTTTGATTAAATAACACAGCAATTGATGAATTTAATTAATCTTATTGTGCATCATTCAGGTTCTTTTCACTCCTTTGGATTGGCATGTCTGGCGAAACTGTATGGCTTAGAGCGCTTCACACTAATACATCCTCTTGCCAATTCTGCAGGACTTGGACTTGCTCAAAATGAGTGAATAAAGAAAAAATCAACACCATTTCGATGAGTGGCTATCATGCTACATCTTTAAAAGCTCAAGAAGTAGATTTAGCATCATATGAACAATTCAGAAATAATGTGCCATTCATTATAAGTGCATTGATAGTCATTCATGAAGGTATAGAGGGCGTGCATTTGTGTCATTTCATTGATTCTATGTCTGTGTAGACTCTCAGTCGTACAGGAGTTGTCCTTCTTAAGTAAGTTTCTGTACTCTGTAGTACTGCTCCAACCCCATAACAGAAAGTGAAATGGTCTCAACTTATATAGCACTTTTCCTGCTACATTAGGCACTAGCGCTTTACAGCAAGGATCCACTCACCCATTCACACACCAATGTACGCAGATACTCGAGGCAAGGTGGGTGAAGTGTCTTGCCCAAGGACACAACGACAGTGTGCACCTTCAGGAGGCGGGATTTGAACCCTTAACCAACCGATCATGAGATGACCCGCTCTACCATCTGCCCCACTGTCACCCCTAAATCCAGGTGGCGACTTAAAAAAACAAACATATTTGGGTCATGCAATGTATGATAGAACAAAAAACATATCTACCGCATTTGAAAATAATATTATCATAATGCTTGATGCTGGTAATGCTTGTATAATACATAGCCTACAGTACTTGAACCAGCCGTTGTTGTTAATATGTGCTCAATTCAAAACTGAATTAACTTAACGGGGCTTGTAATAATAATAACCGTTGCAGCAGCCGCATGGGGGACTGTGGGTTCCTGCTAAACAATATGTTGGGAGCACACAGACCCACCTGTTTGGCACCGCACGTTTCTCGCTGTCAGGTACAAATGAACAACAGGTGTCTCTACAAGTGTTGCCTTCTGCCTTGGCTCTCCTCCAAAACGAGATGAAAATTAACTTGAGAGAAAGTAAGTTACATCAAAATCACCATAAAGTTTTGAAAATGTTTATGCAGTAAGAACACATTTTTGTAAAGTAGAAATGTATATAAATCGTAGTGATAGTATAATGTTAGTTAATAGTTGACACTCCATGCGGGTGGAACTTTTTGCCCTTGCTCTGAACATGCTCTGTAGGAGGAGACTAGCCATCATGGATTCTCTCTTGACTCTTGTCATCAAAGCCATTGGAGAGGTCTATTATAACTGTCTCAGTGATCAGGGTTGAATGTGCCATCAGCGCACACTGGAATGAAGGGCTTTTCTCTCTTTGTGAGCTGAATTGTCCAAGAGAACAGTGGCCTACAGGTATATTCTTTATTGTTTTAAGTGCTTCTCAGTGTCTATCTCTACCAGAGGAAACATGGGACAGTTTTGTCCAGGTTAATGCTGAGACACCTGATAAAGTTTTCTCCTCAGTGAGGACCACCACATGTCTTTTAGACCCGGTCCTAACCCCATTATTCATTAAATGATGCATGATTTCATGATATATTTATGCATGACGATATCATAATTCATCATGAGTAAACATGACTTCAAATTCTTTCATAGATGACTTCATGCATGAATTCATGAAGTAACTACTGTAATGAATTCATGAGAAAATATGTAAAATATCATGATCTTAGAATCATGATGAATTCACTAAAACATTGGGTTTCGCACCCGAAGCACCCACTTCGGGTGCGGGTGGGTCAGGTTTGAAATTGCCCTTTTTTTTCTGAAGTGCTTTCTTATCCATAAATGCCACTCAAAGTAGGTTTTGTTGAATGTCCAGTTTGATGGGTTAATCGTATCATTAGCATGTTTTGTTTTTCTCTAATTTAGACGTCGCCTAGAGCTCTTCCGCGACAGGCACATGATGAAAATAATGCAGCAGCAAGAAGCCAGGCACAGTTAAATAACAAGACGACAGCTTCATTCTAATCTGAGGAGAACCTGACCTGAGCTTCTCACAGCATCAAGTAAAGGCTGCTCCACTTTAGTTCCAAACTTCGTTTTGTTTGACAAAAAGAGTTTTCCATAAGGAAGTAAAAGTAAAGCTTCGGGATAGTTTCTGCTCCTCGTTTTCCATAAGCGATTTTAAAGGTGTCCTCAGCGGTGCAGTGGCAAAACAAACCTAGTGCTATTTCTCCTGTAAACTCACGGTCACGTGACAGCCAGCTCAGAGCGGCGTCTTTTTAATGTGTGTCGGCAAATTGAGACAAATTAATTGCACGAAAAAACGACACCGTTAAAATTGATTTGCGTTAAAGCATTATTAACGCAATATTTTGGACAGCACTAATATTTACTTTTATAAAATGTTGAGAACTTAAGAGCAAATGAATCCAATTAGCTTATTCTTTAAACCCGCATGTGTGCAGGCAGACTGAAGCACTGCCTGCACAGCGGCTCTTCCCAGGAGGGTGGCTGCATTTCCCGTTCTTTGAAGACACTATGAGCTGGGTCCATGGTGAATCGCTCTTGGTTGACTTTTAATGAATTCAGCCCGCCCTTTGTTTTGTCCTTCCATAATATTTCAGAAAATGTATCGCATATTTTACACCCGAAGCCATGTTACAGGTGCGGGAGGGCATCGTCCAGCCCGCGCCCTGGGGTGCAGCAAACATCGCGGACAGAATTGGAGTAAGACAGAGATAAGGTTTACCACCTGTCTGAGTTGTTATGCAGATGCATGGGGGAACCTCAAAAAGGACACATAAACAAGTGGCAACTTTCCTCTCTCTTGGTACAACTGAGTTTTTTGCCTTTTTCTGCAAACTGATTTTGTTGTTTCGGTGTTCCACACTGTTTTGCGGGATGCTTTTGTACATCTTTGCCGTGTTTTTGTGGGGTTCGGCAGAACTACAGGGAGTCCATAATGGTCCTGAAGAAAGCAGCTTTTTAAAAGTAAACAAACAGCTAGCTTACGAGCGAAAGACATTTGAGACCTGCACATTTCTTCTTCTGAAACACTGGCCTGGAGACTAGTTGGCAACCTGATGGCAACTTGAGTCACTGCTGTAAAAACCAAGTCATAAATAAAGTTTGATTTGATTTGATTTGATAAAGGTTGCCAAATACATAATCTTCACGTTTGCCACAACATTACAGTTCGAGACTCAACTCTTAGGGAATTTTTTATTTTATTTTTACAAAGAAATGTGTGATGGTGTACGTATGTGAGCATGTGATGGGGGTGTCACAGCCAATGCATGAGATTTGAGACCCTGGTTATAGTTCAGCATCTCTGAGGTCTAGAGTTAAGTTCTTTGACCATGATTTGGAAGCACCAGGGCTTTGTGGTATTTGTCTCAGAGAACATTTGCTGAGCCTGAGTACACATTACATTTGTCCAGTGTGTATAATGTGGACGGTGTGCACGTCCCTGACTGACCTCGACTAAATCAAATCATTGCCACCAATATCTATCCTGTTGTCATATTGTTTTAAATTGAGTTTTATTATTTTGGGGGATGAAATCAGACTTGAACACCATATATCTAACCTTGTCTTTCAGATTTGCAAGATATGCTCTTGCAGTGCTTTTAAGTACTGATTTTCTTTTTAATGTATGGCACAATTACACGTTTGCTTTTTTTCTGGTTTAATGATTGACTTATTTAAATCTCATACTTATCAACATTCCTTTTGTCACTTTGCACTTAGTAGAATTTCCACTGTTGCAGCTGGGCACTGTAGGTAGCCCGCTTAGTATGGATTTTCCAAGAATTGTAATTGAAAGAGGCACTCTCAGAAATCACGTTGAGAATCATTTTGCATCGTTTTGTTCTGAGGTAGCGAGCCTTTTCAGAGAGGATAAAAGAGGCTTTATTATCCCATTATTGTGCCCATGTTATGGTGATGCAACACCTGGCATTTCCCCCCTTAGTGCTATGTTTTACTGCAGGGAGAAACTTTTAAATAGAATCTCAACAAAGACAATTATCTGAAGGCAATTTTCTTTTCTTGTGAACGAGACCCCATTAATTGCATTTACAGGGTCTGAAATGAAGTATGGCAAATTCTTTAAGTCACACACTCCCAAACTAATTTGCATGGTAATGAATACATTTCTTTGGGAATCTGAAATCATGAGCCATTTGGAAGAAGCTATGAGAGCGTGGGGATAGGATGTACGCAAGAAGCACAGCTCTAAAGGAGGCTATTGTGTGTACATTTCCCAAAGGTTTAATTCATATTGGCTTATACTCAAGTCTCAACTGGAACTAAAGAGAGCAGAAAGTCTTCAGCTCTGACATGGAGAGCATGACAGATGTGCAATTAGGTTATGAACATAGACAGTAAAAATAACTTGCCATTTCATAGTCTTGCCGTTTCAGAATGATGCTGGAAGTTAGCCCTATTGTAATGTCATAGCTATATAAGAGTATCTTTTTTTTTTTTTACACACTGAATACCTTTCTTACTGATACCTCTATTAACAAGTATACTGTTCACCTTATTCCGGGCGTTTGAGTGGGTGCCGCCGTTTTTAGGCCGCGCAGAGAGACGGTGCAGTGTTGACTTGTTGGTGCGAATGAACATTGGACATTTTACACAAATCAATCTACTAAACATCAGATTTTAGCAGCAAACATTTTCCCTCGTTCTGCGCTTAATGAACGGGCTTCACGCTCTACTGGAAGTGTCAATACAATGGAAGTACCGATCCGTGGCAAAAAGAGACAATTGTGGACCCACTAAAGTGAATGGCTTTCATGAAGAGACTAACTCCAGTACGGTCCCCTCAGCCCCTCCCTTTATGGTGAGGCATTAAAATACCAAGATAGGTAATTTGTTCAATTATGTTCCCTACATACAACCCTACCTGAACTGGCTTATAGCAGTTCCCACAGTCTATGTACCTCTGCGCAGTTCATATTAGGAGGAATAGTACCCTTCTGAAAGTGTTGGTGTCTATATGGAAATGATGTGCTTTGCTGTGTGACAGTTTGTTTGCTCATGTTTGCATGTGATCACTCGCAGACAGACAGACAGACAGGCAGCAGACTAATCTCATGGACAGTTCAGTCCCGTCTCAAACCTTTCCACAGGCAGCAACCTGCGTTCTGTTCTCTATCTCAGCTCAGTTATTTAGACGAGATACATTTTCTTCAGGCCATCTCCAATCGGGTGCTCCCAGCTCTCTCCTGCAGCTGTTTCAATATCCCCACTCCAGTCTGGACTGTCTCTGTGCTTGCCCCTGGCCTACACTCTATTTCATATTTGTTGTCAAACCCCAGGCCTTCTCTGATAGATGGTGTGATGTAGATGTATTTCTGTGCTGTGCAAAATGTAATAATAACTAATTTAGTCAACGCTACACTTTAGATTGTATCAGCATTCAGAAATCAGTATTTGTGATAATTTGGCACTTCAATTATGGCTTTGTCAGTTTGTCTCATTGCAGGTGGGTATCGCTCTCTTCAGTGTCAAATGTGTGAAGGATGATCACAGAAACAGGTCCAGGGTGTCCAATTATGACTAAGATTCAGAGGCTGATATGAGAAACAAATAGAGACACTTTCCTCTTTCATTTTAAGAGCTGATCTGTAGCAAAGGAAAGCATAAAACTGTGAAAATAGTACTCAGTGTTGCATTTAGCAAGCCCACTGACCCCCTGAAACACTGAAAGAGACACCGGTGTGTACAGTGAAAAGAAATCAAAGGATAAAAGCACACAGAATAATGTGTTGTGTATACATGGTGTCACATGGTTTCTCCCTAGGCTCAGGCATTCAGCTTTTATACTCCAAAATATTCAAGTTAGGATTCAAAATAACACTCTAAAGTTGTGAAAACATCAGAAACATGTGGGAAGTACCTGTCAGCATGAATCAGCACAGAAACAGGGAAGCATGGGAGGAAATGGGTGAAGATAACTGGCACTGACAAAGCTCAAATGGAGACCTGTCGAGAGAAAACATTCATCCCACTGAATTATGACGACGATCTTTTGTACGTTTTTAGTTCTGGGTTTGAATTTGAAATTCCCAGAATATGCAGCACTTAAATAAAACAAAGGGAAGAATACATGTTGAAAAGATAATATGTTCTGTTTTGTGTCACACATACCTAAAGCACATGCTTTAATATACAATGGCTGATTATAGGACTAACATTGCAAACAATCTCAGAAATGATTACAAATTGCAAACTTTATTACAAATTGTTAAACTAATCCTATGCAAATAGTTCATAAAGCCTCATTCTACCTTAGAGTACTTATCAATGGACCACAATTTGAATATGTTTTACATTGAATAATATTATGTGTTGTGTATTACAAGAGAGAGGAATCTCACATTGAGCTGTAGCTCTTTAAGCATGATATGAATATTCTTATTTCAGACTATCATTTATGAGGTAGCATATTCCATGTTCGAGCACATGTATTGGTAAAAATTAACATTGTAATTGTACAGAGCCCTTAAAAGTCAATGGGTGACTGAGAGCCCTGGGTCACTGACGAGCAAGAAATATGTAATTTATTTTTTTCACAGTGCACTAAATGCAAGATATTCAAGCCAAAACATTAAAATGCATGGCTAAGCAGTATGCAGATTGCGGAGTGCACCACAACTTGGCTCTCTCCCAGCCGACTGAATAAAAGTGTGTTTTGATCTGAGGGACAGTTGTGCCACAATGCCGCTGCGTATTAGCCGTGTAACGTGAAGAGGCGATGGCGAACAGCACAAGGGAATAGCTCCATAATCTACCTTTGCCGTTCACTCTGTAATACCCCCAAATGGGTTTTACTGCCAGCCTCAAAGCCCACTGCACAGTTCCATTCAGATGAAAAATGTGCAACTCGAAAAACAATGGTATAAAGATGCACTCTCACACACACAAGATGCAACAAAGTGTCTGTCATACTGAGGAGTAATTAGGGAGGCTTGAGTTGGTAAGTATCCCTGTTGGCATATCCATCTACAGAATGGAGGCATTCTCTCAAATCACTTGCCAATGGCTTCCCCATCTACCAACGACGGGCAAAACTTCACTGGCAACACAAACACAATAGGACTGGGGGAGTAAATGAGTAAATGTAATTTGGAGGGGAGATCCAAATATTTAAAAAATTAGAAAATCGAGTAAGCAACTTAGCTAAGTTACTTACAAAAATAAAGTACAACAAAAGTAAAACATAGAAACTGTGTGTACAGGCATTTGGTTATAAGTTATGACTGTGAAAACAAATAGCTAAACTACATGTTGTTGTTTGAAAGCCAGAAGCTGACATTTTTCCTCAAACAGACAAATGAATAAACAGCTATTATTATTTGTGTGAACCCAGATTTCAGTATTTTCAGTGAAATACAGGCAGATGAATTTGAAATGTTTGAGAACTGTGAGTGAAAAACAAGGGCTCATTTGAGAAAGTTCTTGCTATAAAATCCCTCCTGAAATTTCTGTGATTTATCATTTTTACTCTAGCACTGTAGCAGTTTCGAATTTGTATTCAGAACTTCTCTCTGTGACTTTGTCATCAATCTCTCTGAACGCATTAAGAACGTATAAAGAAACAAAGATTTTATCATTTATAGAACCTGCTCTCACAAGATAAACATCACTTTACCGCAAATGAGGCATAGTTTTGAGTAATTGGATTTGGTGGCACTAAACTGCTGCTTTGTGTTCAATTTGTCTTCAGATCTACAGAAGATCATTAAGAATACTTCCGTTTGTCAGATTTGTTCCTTATCACAGTGTAAAGCAATTATCACATTGTTATTCAATGGATGTGGAGTCTAGTTACTGCACTTAATGTCAATCTAGTTTGTGAAAGAAGAGACTATCAAGGTGAAGTGGAAGAATACAGACAGGGCTTGTTCGAGTCTTGTTTATGAAATATATCATGCTGCGTATGCATATATTTTAATTATTCAGTACACAAATACATAAATACATTGAAAGACTTTATTCTTCAAATTGCAGTTGCTCATATCAAGAATGTTTTAAGACATAAGAGACTGTAAGTTTGTTGGTGGAAGAGTATGTTTCTATAGAGTATAGTTTTGAATTTTACAACACATTGAATAAAACTGTTATTGCTCTTCCTCTATGCCACACAAAGTTCCATATATCCTAGAATCCATTCATCCATTTTCTTTCACTTTATTGCTCTTAGCCCTATAACCGCCACACAAAAAATCTATTTTTCCATTTTTAAAACACACTACACTGGACATTGACGACCAGAGTCTGTAAAAAGTAATAAAGTAATTATAAAATGTAGTAAAGTAAGTAATAAATAAAAGCTGTAGACTGGTGGCCAGTCACTGCGCCCTCGGCTGTTTGCTATGGTAAATGGTTTTAACTTATATATCGCTTTTCCACCTACATTAGGCACTCAAAGCGCTTTACAGCAAGGAACCTCTTACCCATTCATTCACCAATGTACGCAGACACTTGAGGCAAGGTGGGTGAAGTGTCTTGCCCAAGGACACAATGACAGCGTGCACCTTCAGGAGGCGGGATTCGAACCCCTGACTTTCCGATCATGAGACGACCCGCTCTACCATCTGCGCCACCGTCGCTATGGATTCACGACAATCAGAGTGCCAGACAATCATAGCGCAATCTGCTGTTTGCAGAGGATTTAGGACAGTATTTTTCTTGGGCGATAAATGTACAGTCGCCCTACAAAAGTAAACTCAAAAACTTTAATATTTTAAAATGTTTATTTATTTATGTTGAAAATGTTTATAGAGATTGGGTAGAGTAGCCAACATTTATACACATTTTCTAACTTGACCTAAAAAAAAAAAAAACGGAAATACTCAAGTGAAAGTAAAAAAAAGCTCTTGAGTACTGTGTAACTAATAATAAAAAGTTGTGTTCACAGGCCTAACCTCTGTGCCTTTACTCTTTCCTCTACTCAATGATGAGGGAACACCTTCACCCAAACTACACATTTACTATCATAATGCATATTATTATGGCTCAGCTTGTAAAAACTCCAAATTAAAAATCTCATAAAATTAGAATATTTTGAAAATGGACTGTAAATCATAATCATTAAAATTATAACAAATAAAGGCTTGACATATGTCACTTTGCATGTAATGAGTCTATATTTATATTAGTTTCACATTCTAAAATTGCAATCTTATTACCTGTTTAACCTTTTAAACGTTTGTAATAAAATATAATCTTTAAAACTAGAACCGGGCATATTCATGAAAACAAATCCTTTCTTCTCTCAAAAAAGAGGAATGAATGTGGTTTGGGTTCGGCTCTATTTTTTCATTTGGTCGCACTGACTCCCACATACATATGTGAGTGCTCAAAAACATACAGTCCTGAAAAAATGGAGTATGCTAACCGAAAGGCCATTATGGTCAAATCAAGCGGGTGTGAGCGGGAACACTATAGGGATTACGGTTAGAAGCTGGGGCTAATCCATCAAATTGCACCGCTCAACGCTGGACACAAAGAGCAACCAGACAAGCTTGATTTAATTGACTGTATGGAACTCAAACAAACCAATGCCTCAAGTAAATGCAAGCAGAGAGTACAGTCTAATTAAACCGGTAAGCATTATTTAGCTGATAGCTTGTTCCTCGTGTCAGCTGTCTGTGAGTGAAGCGTATCCAACTGTCCATTTAAATTGACAACCTGTGTCAATTCCTGTGAAAAAAAAACTGTAGTCTGATACACACTGACTCATACCGGAGACAGAGCCCAGTCTCCCGTCACACAGCCATCTGATCGATTGACCAGCACGCATCGTGCCCTTTTCATCTTTTGACCTCATCATCTCTTTGTCTCTCCCAGTAATAAATATGTTTACTGATGTTGTGGTCCTTGCTACTGAATTCTTGTTTTTCTTTTTTTTCGTATTCCTCACAATGACACACTTATGGCACACAAACCTATAATGTATTTTCTCTTAAAATCCCTATTAACTTAGAAATAGACCTGCTCATCGTAGCTGAATGAATACAGACTTTAAATAGCATTATATGTTATACTTACCTTAGAGGCACTGTCACCTCAACTCACCTCTCCATTGTTTGTTTTTATTGACGCCTGGAAGAAGGCTTGAGCACTGTCAGTCACAATCATTTGCACACTTCAGCACGTCTGCACAGGTAAAAGTGAAATGCCTGTGTCACTGTCCCCAGGTGATTCTCCAGCCCGATCCGATCTGGAGGTGGACAGGTGATGGGATTCTGCGCCCACCTCAGCAGAAGGCCTTGTTAAGTGCCTTGCGTGGGTTTGTATAGCCATCAGGGGAATGCGGTGTGCATACGACTGACAAGCAAACAGGAGTATGGGCTTTTTGTGCCCGTCCTCATTTGTGTGCGTGGCTTTTGTTGCATAGCTGTCAGACACTGGATTTCTTCTGGTGTGAAGAGGGATGGTCTCTGCAGAGGAACATGTTTGGGGGCGGGCACATTCGACTGGGGAGTGGTTTTCAGAATGGGCTTAGGAAACACTATGTCGAATGGACTTTTGGCTTTGAGTACCCAATGCCTGGACAACTTCTGCTTCTATGTTTGATTTATCTACCGTAACATTAAAGAATATGAAACATGACTATATTATAATTAATATGCAGATGATGCATTAAGATGCATATGAACATACTTCATATGCCTGCTGACTGGCACAAGAAAATGGGAGCACATTACTCCCATTCTGTCCTCTTTACATTGGCTCCCAGTTCCTTTTCGAAATAAAATTTAAAATAATGCTGATTGTTTTTAAATGCCTTAATTCGCTGGCACCTAAGTATTTGTCAGAGCTGCTGCAGCTCTACTGTCCTTCCAGAGCTCTGAGGTCTGCGGACCAGCTCCTTTTGTCTGTTCCTAAATCAAAGCGTGTGTCCAGAGGTAACCGAGTCTTCTCAGTGGCGGCCCCTAAACTTTGGAACAGCCTTCCCCTACATGTACGCTCGGCTCAGTCTGTAGAGGAGTTTAAATCCCAATTAAAAACTCACCTTTTTGCTTTGGCCTTCGGTTCTATGTAGACCAGATACAGTTTGTGCCTTTTATATTACCTGTGCTTAAGTTTTAGTGTGTATATTGACATTGACATTGACTTCAAAGTCACACCTGTCTGCATGAGATTTCATGTATGTATTTGAATAGTGTACACTTATATTATGAAGCTCAATCTTGGCTAAGGACATTGTGGTCTTTGTGGAGGCTCCTATTCTTTACAATCAATTAATCAATCAATTGTTTTGTATCGCCCAATATCACAGCAGGAGTTACCTCACAGGGCTGCACCACACATTAAGACAATGAAACAAAACAATGTTTCAGCAAATGTAGTGTCCAGAAAAAGTCCAACAGAAGTAATGTTCAAATAAGTATCAGCAGAAGATGGTGACGAGCCTCAGGACGTCCCCTGTCCTTAGACTCTCCTACTCTCCTACTTCTCAAAAACCCAGAAGGGAAAACTTCAGGGAAAACCACAGAAGGAGAGATCCACTCCCCTGGATGAACCTTCAACAGATCAACTCAGGGCTGATGGGAGTCCCTCTACAGACGGGGCCAAGTCCGCGGAAGAACGTCCAGGCATTGTTAGAGCTTCAGTTATAGTTGTCCAGTCCCTGTAGACAGGGGTTCCTCCGCGGATAAGGCTGAAGACTGCGATACTAATGACCGGCCATCTGGGACACCATGCAAATAGGGATGAACAGACTGCAGATATCTAAAAGACAAAGTATCTGCAGTAACCTCCAGGACCCGGAGGCGTGTGGGTTGGATCACAGCTGACCCTTCTCACCCTGGACACGGACTATTCACCTCTCTCCCCTCAGGCAGGAGGCTACGGTCTATCCAGACCCATACCTCCCGCCACTTGAACAGTTTTTTCCCCTCCGCCATCAGACTCATGAACAATAACAAGTCTCTGTAGCTTAGTTACAGACTCATGGATGTTTCTGCACTTGCAGTGTGCGGTGTGTCCACACTTAGACACTATCACTTTATATCACTTTATATGCCTACACATCTGTATATACAATCCCGCTGTTGTTCATTGTGAAATTGTTGTTGTCTTACCATATGTCACTTTATTTTATCTTATTTATTTAATATTTTTTATGCATGCCCTTATAGCCTTATAGTTTAACGTTCTTAGCTTATTTTTTATCTTAATTCTGTGTTATATGTTCTATGTCGCACGTTTGCACCAAGACAAATTCCTAGTTTGTAAACCTTGTTCACAAACCTTGGCAATAAACCTATTCTGATTCTGATTCTGATTCTGATTCTGATTCTGTAAGAAGAGCTAGAGGATAAGGCCGGATAAGCAGTGTTTCTCCTAAGCAGCTTTGCTCTTCGTGTTCCTCGTGGGCATGACTGACAATCATATTAACCAATCAGAAAAAAGTTGGTTATGATGCAAGTTAGTTTTACAATGACACTGAGCAGCAGAGCGGAGAAAAATATGAACAATTGATTTGTTAATTATTCGCAACTCGGTTCAGATTTTTAATAGTAGGAGAGTTCCAACTGGTCAACACGAATATGCAATGGATCTTTCAATGCATGTTTGGAATGGTACAAAAATACTTTTGAGAGATAAAAATACTCTTAAGCTTTTCTCGAACTGTGCAGGGCTTTAAATAGTATGTCCGGTGTTGCAAAAGAGAGAGCAAACGCTCTTTTTTGCAGGTTAATAGCAAGATGGCGACAGACGAGTTTAACATGCTCCACCTAAAGCAGGAGCCCTAGTGATGGTTTCTCTGACTCCGCTGCTTTTCTCGTCCCACCCAATGAAGTTTACGGCGGTCTCTTTGTCTGTCACAGGCCAGAGACCCGTCTTTGTCACTGCAGCCTCGGTGTGTGTTCTCTCATAGAAAATTGAGGAGGCTGCTCTTTTGCCATGTATTAAAGCATCAGTGAAAAAGATTTGTTGTCACCTCTCACCCTCTAAGTTGACCACACAGAAAATCTTGATTTGTGTTAAAACCACATTGCCAGACAGGTATAGGTTCAACTGTATTTGTGGGTGGTCTTTCACACATCTGATCTGACCAGCTCTAAAGAACGTCAGCCCACTAGGAAAACTCCAGGTGCTGCCCTGTCCTCGGTGCTGTGAGCACAGGCTCCAGAGAACGCTACAGGCTGCAAAGGTTTTGTCAGAGCATCGAACTCACATTTTAGGTTCATTTTGTTGTCGGTTGTAAGAAAGGGGTTGACTTTTGCTCTCGCCAGAAAACGCACCCTACGGAGTCCAAAGCCTGCCACTGATCCGTCAATGTGGTTGCTCTGCCTACTGAGGTGCTACTGCTAATGCACTTCTTCAAAACACTCTCCGGAGAGAGAGAACAAGAAACAGACACCAGTCAATTTATTTTTGAATTATGAAATAAAAGACAGTGTGTGGATGTTACCTGTTAAACTGCATTAAAGGCACATGCTAGTATAGGACCTGAGTTAGTTAAGTCAGGGAAGGAGAAACAGCAGCAGCAGCATCTTGGCTACAGCTGGACACACGGATAGCCTGGATATTGAGCTTTAACACGCTGTTTCTCATTCCCCGACCTTTTCACTCGGGCCTCGAGTTACTATCTTATGCATGGCTTAATCACCCAATTTATTTCTCTTAGTCATGTCTCATCCAGGGCTTCATACCTGTCACCCTGTGCTGTCCTATCCTATCCAAGGCTTCAGGTCAAAAACAAAACTAAAAACAATATTAGGAAGTAACTCTCATATCTTGCATAGCATTCCAGGTTTTGCACCTCAGCTATGTACACCCTGTCAGACGCCTGATTTGTTCTGCTGTGAAGAGGGACAGTCTCACAGTTCGAGACGGGCACATTCTGCTGAGGTGTAAAGCTTCATTCCGACAAAGGGCTCAAGCTGTCAGACAATATCTTCCTCTGTCTTTCACTTTTTGCGCTTTAATTTTGTCACAGAAGCATTGTGTTTTATCGAGTGTCACCTTGCTTGTCCCAGGCCGGCATCACATCTCCCATTCTGTTGTTTCTTACACAAATAATTCAATACAAAGAATTTATGGCAAGTAAAGAAGAGCTTCGGCATTTCTAATGCATTATAAACGGCCTAAAAGCACACAGTAATGAAAGTTGACTTTAAGACTGATATCCGACCCAGAACATTTTAAAATTGAAGCCGGCTTGATATGAAAGTGACATTTCTCAGTATGCTACAACCCAAGTGCTTGAGATTTCACCAAAGCCCTTCTGAACAGAACTGTAGGGAAAGAATTAAACTTTAAAAGCGCAACCATGTTTCTTGGCTGCACTGCGTAAAGTGCTTTTTAATGGTGTTTGAATGCTCATGATTTACACTCAAGTCTTCCATGAGTCACCTGATTCAAAAACACACACTAAGCACTATTGAGCTATCTGGGTCCATTAGAAAATGACTGTCTCCTACAATTTCCTCCCTCAATATAAAATGTACAAAATACCATTTGGGTTAGACTTTATTTTACAATTGATACATTGTACCTAACCAGTGGTTTAAGTGGACTTTGTGAGGTGGTGGAACTCTAATCTAGAAGACACAGAACGCTACATTAGGCCGATATATGAAAGGCTGTGTATATAGATTGCACTTAACAGAATGTGTTTTATATTACTTTGAATAGGTTGCGTTCACGATTTAGAATTCCATTTCAGTTGGAGGGCAGGTGTCAATACAACTCTATGGGAGAGAAACAGTTTTTGAAAGAAATTTCCAAAAAGAAAATGTCCAAATGTTTTCTCTGATCATCATGTGACAGTGATTGGATTCACAAACCTGACATGTGAATTTTATGGCTGAAAGTCCTTTCTACTGGCCAACATCAAGCACATGTTTTTGAATATTGTCTCCACTTTTGGACGCCCTTGTGAAGAAATAATTAGACATATGTTCATATGTGCTGAAAGATGTGACTTTGAACTTTGTGTCAGTTTTTGTTTCATTTGAATTGGCCCAGGAATTACAGAGATATTAGCAATGATTTAAGACTATAAATCTGCATTTTGAGCGTTACTATGGTTACGGCCGTGGAATTTTCAGTTGCCCTCCACCTCAATGTTAAACTATAGGCTCTTTAGAACGTTGTGATGTCACGTGAACGCTACCTATTGCTTTATTTCAAAAAGTTTTAAACCATATTACAAAATAAAATTTCTTTATGTGTGCTCTGGTTTGAGATTGAGCAGTTAGACTACTTTTACGATGTATTCTATTTATTTATTCTATGTATTTATTAAGTGTTTCCCAGTGGGGCTCCTCTGCTGTGAGGCCCCAGTCCCTCTGCTGCCCGTGTCAGCTCCACCCTTGTTCTTCCTCCATCTGAGAGCTGCGCCTCGTGCTGAGCGGTGAGAAGGGGACACAGGCTCCAGACAACTCTAAAGACTAAAATTTTGCCAGGATTCCTGACTTTTTGTTGCTTTTAAACTGGGAAGATTCAGAGGATCAGATTGCAACCGTGCGCCAAAACCCTGCACTGTTTTATTGGCTTTTCTCTTCATAAATATTAAAAGAAATTAATATGTAAAAGCGTAAATATAAGGCAAATTGTTGTGAAATAAAGTGGGCAAAATCTTGAGAAGAGTAGACTCCGTTTATGGATTAGTTTATGTCTGTAAAGTTAAGGATTTCATGACAAATGCTGCTACGTATGGTTATTGAGGCACATTAAAAATACGCGTATGGGGAGTGGACTGAGCTGCTGCCGGTCTAACGTGATTATTTCTCAAGTTTCTCTCTGAAGAGCGGACTTCAGTCCAGCGCAGCTTCAGCAAATTAACAATAATCCCCATACTCTCTTCTTCTTCTTTGTTTATTTTTATTTCTTTATGTTTTACTCTAGGCGCCACTTGTATGAAGTTGCAGATCTTGAGGAAAGCCTCTACCGTCACACAGGCTTCTACTCTCTGTTGGATGGATGAGGAATCTGACTCCAGATTGTGGATTTCTTGGTTGAGTCTTCTAATCCTCACATTGAGGATTTTCAATGCATAGTTGTGTCTGTGTAAGTTCTCAGTCGTACAGGGGTTGTCCATCCTCAATGAAGGTACTTGATTCATCTTCTGTACTCAGTAGTTGAAGTCTTCAACTCTGTGACCTCTGTCGCTGACGAAGCCTTTTGGATGAGAGGCGAAACGTTCGAAGACTTCAACTACTGAGTACAGAAGATTAATCAAGTACCTTCATTGAGAATGCATAGTTGTGTTGTAACTTCTCTGCCGTATATACTGCTACAAGGGCCTTCTGCTTTATGCATTTAGAGATTTCTTTGTTCTGTCTGCATCTAAGGTTGAACCTAAGGTGGAGACCGCGTTTCTAATTGGTCTTCCTTCAGAGCCCACCTTCAAAACCCGCCCTCGTAGCCTGCTTGACTGTAAACAGTTTCTTCCGGGAAAGTTTTAACAAAGATGTGGAGACATTTAGAAGGAGTAAAAAAGCCAGAATAGTGGAAGAGGATGCACAAAAAACAATGATGAGATAGATAAAAAAAAAAAAAGGAAGGGACGTTCAAAGAAAAATGGAAACAAAATCGAGAATGGCTGTTTTACATTGATGCTAAGCAAGTAATGTACTGTTCCTACCCTGTGCAGTGTTGATGCTTTGTCACTGTTGTTGTAGACCCCCATTTATTTTATCTTTTTCAGGTTATGTTTTGCACTGGTTTAGACCTGGTATTCTCTGTTGCATTTTTTAAGCTGTGGTTTAGACCTGATATTCTTTATGAGTTTGGACTTCTGTTGCTGTTTTGTTGAGTAAATACATATCAGTGGTACTAGGACTTATCAATGAACTTTCGACATAACAGCAATACATTTAAGATAAGCAGTCTTTCATTTATTTTTGTCATTATACAACAACTGTACAACGAAATGTGTCCTCTGCATTTGTCCCATCCCTCAATGCCAGCGGACCACCTGAAGGGAGCAGTGGGCAGCGACAGTGCTGCGCCTGGGGACCCATCTCCAGATGGGGAGCCAGGCTGATGGTCAGAAACACTTGGCTGGAGGATTCACCTGCACATGTTTTTAATGGTAGGGGAAACCGAGTACCAGGAGGAAACTTACAGACATGAGGAGAACATGCAAACTCCACACACAAAGGCCCCGTCCAGGTGGGAATCAAACTCGGGACCTTCTAGCTTTGAAGCACGAGCCGCCATTATTTGGGTTACTCACCCTCTGACCTCCCACCTCCGCCTCCCTGTTCTCCGTGCCATCTGGCTCCAGTGCTCTGTCATGGCTGGGCAGGTAAACATCAGTCCGCAAATTACTGCGTTTAATACTAAATTAAACCCTAACACAAAGCTTTTCCACCACTGCTCTACCATGTCGGGGCTGCTTATACCTGGTGCGCTGGTTATATCATCCTTGGGGCTTCCGATGCTTGTGTGGGAGGTAAGAGTGCTAGCCTTTAGCCTTAGCACAACTTTTCAAAACAAACTATCACACCAAAGTCTTGTCTCAGCTGCAGTTGCTCTACATGATGCCTGTTACCAGCCGTTCTCTGCTTCCCTGTAGCTTTATTATTCTAAGTTATTTGAGTTACTTAATCAGTGTCGCAATACATGAAAATGAATGAAAGTGTGAATGGGTGAGTGGATCCTTGCTGTAAAGCACTTTGGGCCTAATGAAGGTGGAAAAGTGCTATATAAGTTGAGACCATTTGGCATAACTTCATTACATATAGTAAAATGTGATTTATTTATCAGCTCTAATGTCCCTGCTGCTGTGAAGGTGAAAATAGCTGCTGTCTTCTCTCAATGTCAATTTCGGAACAAACATAATGGATTTCTGTAGAAATTAAACCTACAGAGCACTGTCAACAAACAATTCAAGGAAGTGGAGGCTGTAGCATGTATGGTACCTTATGTGAAGCACTTTATAAGCATGACGATTTTTGCAAGATCTAAATTAGATAAGGCTAGATTTATACAATTTTGCGCAAGGTACCTTGCAACTGCACAGCTGGAGGTGGCATGTGCAGTTTAAACTTCCCAGAGCTTTGGGTGAGAAGAGAGCCAGCTCATTTCAATAATGTTTAGCCGTAAGTCAGTGCATGTCCGCTGACTCAGGCAAACACACTGTTTTGGCTGTAAAATTTTGGCACAAACTGCTCATTTTAGACCCACAAACTTGAATAAATCAGACTCATGCTTCAATAATCTCCTGCTTAGCTCTCCACCTTTATGCAGGATGAAACTTACTGAATACTACAACTCCCAATAGGACAGTGCATGTACTATATAGTTGCAATATTATCTCAATTTTATTTTTAATTTGCATGTTTTTATAATTGTGTTATATTGTTTATTTAGTTATTCTATTCATTTATTTTAGAAAATTGTAAATCTATGAAAATGTAAGCATCTTGTGAACCTTTCATATAATCTTGCCTGTTGCATTCTCGCGGTATTTGTGAATTAAAAAACACATGAGAATCCACCTTGTGCTTCTCACGCAATCTGTGTGAAAACCAAACCAAAAGTGATTTGGGCCAAATGGATACTAATTTCTTTACTTTATTTTATTTAACCTTTATTTAACCAGGAGGTCCCTTGAGATTAATCTCTTTTTCGAGGGAGACCTGGACAAGAGTAGCCAGGCCTTTGCCATCCGTAAACTCCGGTCAATTATCTTTTCCCTACATGTACACCTGGGATTGATCTCAGTGGCTGCGTTTCATCGGTTGAATTTCAACCTACCACTCAGCGAGCGGGGGACGTTGTAGGTGACGTCAAGCATTTGCACGGCATTTGCTGGTTGTAGTTCCGCAATGGCGAAGGATACGAACGTAAAGGAAGCTCTTCAATCTGTTCTGCTTCAGCTCCCAAATATCCAGAAATTATAACTGAAGCCTTTGAATGGGCAAGGAATGCTCCCAAGAGTTATGATAGAGCTATTATAGAGTTATAATAGCTGCTTCACTCAACACGGCCGCATTACATACGTCACGACCAAACGCTAGCGAAAATCAGATCCAATCATTTCAAAGGAGTTCACCCCTCCCACCTGATAATGAAGCTCAATTGTGAAGATCCAGACCCTTGTAGGAAACGAAATGAGTGCGAGTGTATGGTAAAACCAGGTTAAGACAAGAGGCACTGGTGACATGTAATTTAAAAAAAAACGTAGCAAAGACGAAAAACACAAGTTTTACTTACTGCTGAAACACACACGGACATTTTCCAAAGCTAAACATTTGATTAATTAAACATTCTGGATTTGATGCGCCAAACATGTGACTAAAATAGCAATTTGGCTATTGCCAGGTTACCATTTATTGACAATAGAAATAAAAAAAGTATTCTGTTTTCATCACTGCTACTACCGATACTATTCCAGTTATCAAGTCAGAAATTGTGAAGTTATGAAGCAGGTGTAGTTAGGGATGTAACGATTCACTCAAGCCCCGATTCGATATCCGATTTGAAGTTCCCGATTTTGATTTTTCCCGATTTTTTTAAACCTTTTTTTTTTTTTTTTTTATGAATGACTCCTTCATACCAATGTTTCTTTTGTTTTAACATCTGTAGTTTTGTCCTTGTAACAAATTGCAACTGTCTCAGTAAGAGAACTTTACATTACAAAAAATTACAAGACATGAAAATGAACTGTAATCAATCACATGAGTGCTTGTAAATTTACATGTTTTCAGCATAAATAAACTATGTAGCAAAGCAAACATTTTGAGATTATATTTATTTTACCAAACCTTTATTTATTTAAAAAAAAAATGTTTGCAGTTTGAACATAATACTACCATTTAGAACTAATTTTACAGTGCAGTTTTTTTCACCCTTGAACACCTCACTGCCTCCGGTGCAGCCTTTGTAAACATGAGGAGGAAAAAGACATGACAGCTCCTGTAGGTATTGGATTATTTGACAAACGGACATTTGATGAGGATTTCAGCAGAATCAGAGCAGGTTAGTCAGATGTTTGTCAGTTTACAATCTTTGGTAAACTTCTGTCAAAATGCTAAACTCTGCGTTAGCCGCTAACGCTAATCTCGTAGCTGCTAACTTTAGCTGCGTCTGTTGCTTCGATGCCTGCACGTGTATGTGTTTACATGGTGTGGCGTGTGTTGGGGGTGAGGTGGGGGGAGGTGTGGAGCACGGACTTGAGGAGTTCACGAGTGTGGACTCGGCTTTTTCAGCGTTTGGAACGAATGAACTTGATGACATCACAGGAATGTGAACGATGTTTTTATAGACATCAATTAAAAACTTTTGCAGTAAACAAAAATAAAATGTGCACAATTTAGTCAATTTCACATTATCTATACATTTATACATAAATAAGGTGCTCTGTGTAAAGTAATTAAAAATATGTCTTCTGTGCGAACTGAAATCAAATATTAATTTTTAACGTGTTTGGAACCGCAAATTCTTGTGAAAAAACAAACAATTTAAACTTTAAAATATTAAACTGTTCCTATCAAACGATTTGTCTGCAGTTCCCCCCTTAATAAAACAATGTATACATAAAATGCATTTGTCCTCAATAACCTGTTCATGACAATACGACTTTAAATTAATCTATTGTTGATCGTTGTGAGAAAATGAAAGCATGACCAAAGTTGTTTCAACACTTCTGCTCAGAAACCCAGTAAAAACTGTCTTAAGCAGGGAGACACTTCTCTGAGGATGAAACGGGTCACATCGTTGTGTTTATTTCTATGCTCACGGTGATCCACGTGCTCAAAGCGAATTGATTTGAGAAGTCCTTTCAAAACTGCATAACTTACTCCTAACAGACCTCATCAGACTCTTATTGGAGGAGCTACTTTTAAAGACTGAAGTGTTTTCTTGAATAGTTATGCACCGTTTCATAATATTTAACACAGGGCTTACTGAAATTACATATGTTGGAAACATTGGGAGACTTCCTCCTCCCAGTACCACTCTACATCTGTTATATCATGTTACAACTCAATCCCATTGGCTCAGCGCCAAACCTGATGTCCATCGTCCTTAGTCTAAAGACTCTCGGATGAAACATCCAACTCAGAGCAGAAAGAGCCAGAATTAGAACGTGCGAGAATGAAGAAGGTGTCGCAGAAAGAGAGTTGGAAAGCACGGCACCCATCTCTCCCTGTGCACCGCTACAATCAGCATACATCCTCCATGGAGCGCGTCTGACAGCGATGTCACAGAGACACTTATAAAACCGTAGCGCACGGACACTGTATAAAGTCAAGAGATTATTATTATTCATCCCAATTTCCAGTACTTCAATTAAGTATTACCTTTTTTAATGAAACATTTGGAAATGACTAAAATGTGACTAAAACTAAAAACATTTTCGCCCCAAAAGACTAAGACTAGACTAAAACTAAAAGGGCTGGCAAAAACAACACTGGGTTTAAGCCTCTACTAAATACTCCCAGTGGTAGGTTTCACTGCACTGACCACCGATCTGTGACCTTTGACCCTGGGCACGCCTCAATTTGGTCCTCCGTGAAAAACAGCTTGAGTCATGTAGCCAAGTATATTTAGTGAAGAAAACTCCAGAAATCCCATTAATATCCCTCATTATCATCTTGTTTGTAAGATAAGATAAGACCTTATTCATCCCATGAGGTGATAAAATCTTGTTACAAAAGGTATCGGTTTGTATCAGATGTCAGTAAATACTCAAACCCCCAGCATCGGAAACAAAAATGCTGGTGCAGTGCATCTCTAATAATACACTGACATAATGTCGACCCAATATGCAGGTATATGATTAATCTGTATAGACGCACATATTTTTATTTTATTTTTTACCACACTGAGATGAAGCCAACATGTACTACAAAATGAATCCAGGTAAGTCTGATCACTTCAGACACTGATGTGGCCTAATCCAATCCCAAGTCCAGCTCATCTGGTCATTTGTGCTGGAAACATGTGCCAGAGAAAATGGAATTAGACTAGACTCTATGCTTCATCGGCCAATAGAGAAGCCCATCCAAGAATTAACCCTGGGCTTTATTGTCCAAACAGAGACAGGAGTGGGGGAAGGCACTGCCTGCAGATACCATTGAGGAATACATTGAAGGTAATTGTGTCTTAAGAACAGGGAAGAATATAGTAGTCAGTTAAGTGCAGGCAATCAGAGTTACAATGCACAAAGGGACATTTACATTGCAAAGCAGTTTTTTTTTTTTTCTTCAAATCGATAGAACCATAAGAATCAGTAACACTTGCTCAAAATGTATGCTAGGTTAAATTCAAGAACACAATGAACTAAAACTAAAACACATTGTACATGTATATCACTGCATGCTGTAGACATTTTTTTAGAAGAATTATCAGGAAAATTAAAACAGAAATACAATAGTAATAGACTAGTTAAAGACTATAGATGTACTCTTATAAAGAGCGCCACCTCTCGTGGGCCATGTTAAGGGGAAACGCTAGCAGTAAAATATCCACAGGTCATTTGTGAAACACAAACCCAATCTACAGCGATGCTACAGCGATCGATGCTACAGCGATGCTACAGCGTTGCACCATGACACGCTCCCAGAGACCCACAGCAACACTAATACGGGGAAACACTCCAATCAGTGCGAGGATGAAGGCTGAATTTTAAGTAAATATTGCAGTAATATATACCTGTCGGACCGAGCACCCAAGCAACAGCAACGGGGTCAAAATAATATGGAAGTTTACTCTAGGTCAGAGAACGAGCATTACTAAACCGGGGCCTTTTATGGTGGGAACAACACTACCACAAACATACTTGCATCATCACAAAAAGAACTTAAATCAATGAGAAGTCAGTGGGACGCATGCATCACAGGAGACGCTGATGCTTCTTCTTCTTTCTATACTGTCAGTGGTCCTACCTCTTCTCATTCATGCCGCGTTGGATCAGATCGATGGGTGAGCCTGGGATTCAATAGTAACCACATTAATCCACCACTGGGCGCAGCCAGACAGCCACTCACTCTGCTTCTGAACAGCAGCATGGGACCTCTATTGGTTCTGTGAGAGTCAGAGGATCACAGGTTTATACGAATGACTACAAAGCACCCAAAAATGTCACTCCATTCCTCTGGATGCCCTTTGCAAAGACATGCGGTCATGAGCACAAAATCGAACTACTGTAGGAGACCGAGTTTGGGCAATTTATATACTTCCCTTCCTGTAAATCATGAGCAAGGGACTGTCCTCTTTTGGCCTGGATGACATATTTATGTGCAGGACATCAAGCGGTCAGAGGAGTTATGACTTGGCTGCATGGAGGCACAGGATAGGTCCATTTGTTGTCTGGACAAGCGGATAGGTCAACAAAATGTCAGACGTGAGAGATAACATGACTGCCTAAGGACCAAAGCATATGAATTCAGATTCAGATTGAACCTTGACGAATTTTATATGTATCAAAGAAGTGTGATAGGATAGTTTGGACCTGTGCAGAGGAGAGAGCATGTAATAAGGATGTTGAAGTTAAAGTAGCCAGAGAGAGCAGGTGGAGGAGGAGCTTTTTGATTGCAGTTTGAACAGGAGTGAAGATTTGGGCGACAGTGCCTTCTCCCTGTATTTGAAATTCATTTGGACTGTCATGTTCAAATAAGATTTTTTTTTCCTCTTCAAGATGTATTTCATGCAATTTCTTTTAATCTCATTTCTCACGGCAAACCCTGTTCTTCTTGTGTGTATTGCATTAGTGCAGAAGTTGAGCATGGATTAGGTTGGAGAACCTTATTACCGCTGGGCTAAGTGTATCAAAGCTACCTTTCTTCCCAGTGAATCACCTTCCCAATGAAAAGAAACTCTCTAGATTCACTCAGGAGGACAATTTGCAGCAGTGTGCCAGCCGCCTGTGTGAGCTGGCAACCACTTTAATGAACCCATTACAGCCAATACTCATTTCCCTGACTGCATTCAGAGAAACCCTACTCTTCTGCTGGAGGGCCTCATCCTCTCATCCAATTTCTCTTAGACCCAGGGTCCAGCTCCTATAAACAACCTGATGGCACTCACTTTAAAGGGGCCTCAGAAGGAGAGCCAGTTAAGACTGCAACTTGTATTTATCTGATCTGTCTCCTCCTGCAACACTGTGAGGGAGAAAACAAGCCATCAGTGTGCCAAAGGAGAAGAATGATTGCAGAGAATTCTCTTAAACGTGGCCGTTTGAATACATTAAAACAAAAAGGAGAAATTTGCTATTATTTGTTGTGTCCAGCGATTAATTACTATATGAAGTGACAAATGACAATGTTGCCTGGTTCCTGCAGATCTATTTATTAAGACCTTTTACAAATACAATCCTGGTACAGTTTGATTGCATTTAGGAAGGATAAGTAGTATGTGTCTTTTCAGATAGAGATAGCTTGCATTTGCATAAAAAACTAAACAAATAAAAAATGTGAGAACGCGTTCCCTTTCATGATTGTCTCTAATGATCATAACCCTCATGTTCTGTTTGACACTGTTAAAAAATGTTAGTCATGGTGTGACAAACCTGGATGTGAAGATGGACTCTGTTTAGATGCCCAGAACAGTGTTGTTGTGCAGTCTACCTTTTATCATTTGAGACAACTTTCCAAAGTAAAACCTTCATGATCTTGACAAAACTTGGACATTTTAGTCCACGCTTTTCACTTTACTCTGATTTGGAACAACTCCCATCCTCCAACCAATTCACTGGCTCCCTATGCACTGTATGATTTCCAAATGATGGCATTTATTTTTAAAATGTCTACATGGTTTGGCCCCCCGTATCTGTGCAATTTGATTGTGGCATACTCCCCATCTCCTGAGGTCAGAAGAACAGGGTCTGCTTGTGGCTCCACAGACCAAGAAAAAGCTGACAGGTGACTGCCTTTTCTGTCACTGATCCTAAACTCTTAAATGAGCTCCCATTAATGACTAAAAGACTGACTGATTCACTCCCTGCTTTCAAATCTCTTTTAACCTCGTGCCCTCCACTTGAACCAAGCGCATTTTCTCCAGTTTGCTAAAAAAAAAAGAAAAGCGAGGAAAGAGCAACAAAAAATCCACAAAAACATGACAAACAAAGTTAAAAAAAATGATGATGATTACTTTCGTGGGTCTTAGCTTTGAAATGAGGCATTACACTGTTGCTCTCCAGTAGAGAAGCTTTTAGATTTGGGTAAAGCTGAACTGGAGAAAATCAGCTTGGTTCAGGTTGAGGTTAAGAGGTTAAAAACCCATTCTTATCCTTGGCATTCAACTAGGTTTGAGGGTTGACCTTTACTGTACTTTTTGCCTTATATTTGTGTAATCTTTTTTGTATTTTGTATTGTGAACCACACTTTGATAGATGGTGCTGTTTAATAAAATGCTATTGTATTGCTATAGTATAATGCCCTCTAAAGCTCAAAAAAGAACTCAATTAATGTTAAGATTAAAAATAGGTTTGGGTTCAACACTTGGAGATACAATTCTGGAACGTATTGTGGTGTTTTGGAATGATTTGATTGATTTTCTCTATTTTCTAGTTTCATGTGTCACTCCTAGTACATATTTGTCTCCTGGGGATTCATGTGGAAACTAACCTACCAAGTACACGGCAAAAGACATGTCTGTGAGCGACAATCGTTTTTTTTGTTTTTTTTCTCACTTCTAAACCACTGCTTTTGTCTTTCCTCGGGGGGTGGCACATTGTTAATTCATGCTGCATGAAACATTTAGTACCAGCTCAACTTCTCGGCACTGCTACTTTCTTAATCAATGCAAGGTAGGACAGCAAACAAAAGCTTCACGACAGACTTCTTCCAATCGCATCCCTAACACCGCCACAGCCTCTGTCACGCTAGCAACCACTAATATGGAATAATGTAGCAGCCCTCCAAGCTACTGCAGGTGTTTATGAAGATTACAATTCATCAGTCGTACTTTGAATGCCTTCAAACCGTTTTTAAATTGGAAGAAGAAATAAGGCTGGTCTTATTTACCCTCACCCTTAATTATCCATGTAATAACAGGTTATTACAATTTTTCTGATTTGTCCTGCATTGGAAGCATCCAATGACATTGAAAAAATGTGTTAAAAACTTGGATGTGGGCCTGTTGCTGAGGTGCAGATTGTCAAAAGGATGAGAGATGATAGAGAAGATTTCCCTTTTTCTTTCCTTCTTTTGTTTACACCCAAAAATAGGAGGGTTACCTGGCAAAGATTTAAACAATATGCTGTAATGTGTTTAGTTGTACACTAAAAGTGTCAACCCCTGAGACAATTTCTCCATAGAAGACATTACTTTTTGGAGATGTTTCTGTGTGAGACATTCTAATGGCGGCTGTTATCCTATGCGCTCATATCTGGCTGAGTGATGTGCATATAAAACCAAGAAGCTGCACATTTGAGATGGAAAAGTGAAGGAATTTGAGTCGATGTGGTCCCAAAGGATTCCTATCGGAGCAGGTCGGTGTGATTGGTTCCAGCCCAGTGCCGTCTGCACCCATTTTGATAATAAAATGGTTCACATTCTGGATACTGGCTCACATACACACACACACTGTAGCTCGCAGATTAATAGACAATATTTTTACAGGCCATACACTATGGGTAAGCTGCAGCCAACCCTGTTTGTATATATATATATATATATATATATATATATATATATATATACCATAAATCCTCTAATACTGGCCTGTATTAGCGGCCGGGTCTCTAACAGTGGCCGGGCTCGCTGCTGGCGGAGACAATTAAAGCCGGTCTCTAATTTAGGCCGGGGCTATTATTAGAAACTGGGGTTGGGTGATAATTCACCCAATTCAATTTGTCTCATACTAGTGTAAATGATAACTCACGTGCAGGAAGTAAACAAACGGGAACCCAGGCCGAGGAAAGGGAACGCTGTGGAGTGGAGCTGATCCAAGCGTAACTTTGAGACAGATTTAGCCACTTTTCAAACCTTCTGTGACTATTTTTGGAAACAAGTCACCATCACGTCCTCAAAGCACATCCAGCGGCTCTCAGTGTGCAGGTAAATCCCACGCCTCAAAATAACTCCTCCGATCGGCGCAAGCGTCTCGTCTTCTCTCGGGTCTGTTTTATGATCGATCACAAACACAAACGCTCCGTCTAAACTCGCCTTTACACGAGATAACAACCAATAATCCCGCTGTAAAAACGAAAGTAGAGAAATCTGCACTGACATTAATGTCAATGTTAATGTCAACTGCAGCGAAACGCTTCCTGTTGTTCCTACAAAATAAAAGGCGTCAATGTTCCAGCCGCTGGGAGAGTGTTTGAAATGTTAATTTATAAATGAACCTAATATTTTAGGTTCAAATGGACACAAATCTAATTTTTCTTCATTTTCCTGGTAGTCCGTTTTACTCAAATAGAAATAAAGGCCTGTCTCTAATTTTGGCCTGGTTACAATAAAGGCCTGGACCTCCATGCACTTGAGTAAATAAAGGCCCCGGCCTATATTAGAGGATTTACGGTATATATATATATACCGTATATATAACTTTTCCTCACCCGCCTCACTAACCTGAGCACTGCCGATTGATTACAAGAAAGCCTCCGACTCAATGCCACACACTTGGATCATTGAATGCTTGAAGCTATACAACATCAACAAGACTCTAAGAGCCCCCATTGCAAACTCGATGAGGTTGTGGAAAACCACCCTTGAAGCCAATGGCAAGCCACTTGCACAAGTCTCCATCAAATGTGGCATATACAGTGCATCCGGAAAGTATTCACAGCGCTTCACTTTTTTCACATTTTGTTATGTTACAGCCTTATTCCAAAATTGATTAAATCCATTTTTTCCCTCAAAATTCTACACATAACACCCCATAATGACAATGTGAAAAAAAGTTTTTTGAGATTTTTGCAAATTTATTACAAATAAAAAACAAAAAAATCACATGTACATAAGTATTCACAGCCTTTGCCATGAAGCACAAACTTGAGCTCAGGTGCATCCTATTTCCACTGATCATCCTTGAGATGGTTCTACAGCTTCATTGGAGTCCACCTGTGGTAAATGAAGTTGGTTGGACATGATTTGGAAAGGCACACACCTGTCTATATAAGGTTGACAGTTGACAGTGCATGTCAGAGCACGAACCAAGCATGAAGTCAAAGGAATTGTCTGTAGACCTCCGAAAAAGGATTGTCTCGAGGCACAAGCCTGGGGAAGGGTACAGAAAAATGTCTGCTGAAGGTCCCAATGAGCACAGTGGCCTCCATCATCCGTAAATGGAAGAAGTTTGGAACCACCAGGACTCTTCCTAGAGCTGGCCGGCCATCTAAACTGAGCGATCGGGGGAGAAGGGCCTTAGTCAGGGAGGTGACTAAAAACCCGATGGTCACTCTGTCAGAGCTCCAGCGTTCCTCTGTGGAGAGAGGAGAACCTTCCAGAAGGACAACCATCTCTGCAGCAATCCACAAATCAGGCCTGTATGGTAGAGTGGCCAGACGGAAGCCGCTCCTTAGTAAAAGGCACATGGCACCCCGTCTGGAGTTTGCCAAAAGGCACCTGAAAGACTCTCAGACCATGAGTAAGAAAATTCTCTGGTCTGATGAGACAAAGATTGAACTCTTTGGCGTGAATGCCAGGCGTTATGCTTGGAGGAAACCAGGCACTGCTCATCACCTGGCCAATACCATCCCTACAGTGAAGCATGGGGGTGGCAGCATCATGCTGTGGGGATGTTTTTCAGCGGCAGGAACTGGGAGACTAGTCAGGATAGAGGGAAAGATGAATGCAGCAATGTATAGAGACATCTTGGATGAAAACCTGTTCCAGAGCGCTCTTGACCTCAGACTGGGGCGACGGTTCATCTTTCAGCAGGACAACGACCCTAAGCACACAGCCAAGATAACAAAGAAGTGGCTTCAGGACAACTCTGTGAATGTCCTTGAGTGGCCCAGCCAGAGCCCAGACTTGAATCCGATTGAACATCTCTGGAGAGATTTGAAAATGGCTGTGCACCGACGCTCCCCACCCAACTTGATGGAGCTTGAGAGGTGCTGCAAAGAGGAATGGGCAAAACTGCCCAAAGATGGGTGTGCCAAGCTTATGGCATCATATTCAAAAAGACTTGAGGCTGTAATTGCTGCCAAAGGTGCCTCAACAAAGTATTGAGAAAAGGCTGTGAATACTTATGTACATGTGATTTTTTGTGTAGAATTTTGAGGGAAAAAATGGATTGAATCAATTTTGGAATAAGGCTGTAACATAACAAAATGTGAAAAAAGTGAAGCGCTGTGAATACTTTCCGGATGCACTATCCCTAGGAGACGTCCTGGCCCCACTGCTGTTCTGCATAGGTCTGAACCCCCTCCGCCAAATAATCAACAAGACTGGCTATGGATATCGACTCAGGAACGGGGCCACCATCAGTCACCTCAGTCGTCAACTCACTGGTCCATACCACACGCATCTACAGTGCAGACGTTGGGATGTCATTCGGACTAGAGAAGTGTGGCCAGAGGGTGACTAAGAGAGGGAAGGTAGTCCACACAGAAGAGGTCTCACTCCCAGAAGGAACAATAGCAGACATTGAGGACAGTTACAAGTACCTCGGAATTCCACAAGCAAATGGCAACCTCGAAGAGGTGACAAGGAAAGCAGCTACGGCCAAATACCTCGAACGAGTAAGGTAGGTCCTAAGAAGCCAGCTTAGAACAAATCCCGGGCAATAAACAGCTACACCCAGCCAGTAATCAGATACCCTGCAGGAATAATAAGCTGACCAAAGGATGAGATACAGACCACAGATGATAAGACACGAATGCTCCTAACCATGCATGGAGGGTTCCACCCCAAATCCAGCGCCCTGAGACTGTACGCTATAGCCGTAAGGAAGGAGGCCAAGGACTAGTAAGCGTGAGAGGTAGTATCCAGGATGAAATATCCAAGATCCATTAGAACATCAAGGACAAAGCCCCAACAGATGACGTGCTCAGTGAATATCTCAGACAATGGGGAACAGACGATGTGGCGCTGGAGGTTATGGGAGGATAAGCCCTTACACGGGATGTACCACCGAAACATAACTGAAGTGGCGTATATCAAGAAATCTTATCAATGGCTAGACAGAGCTGAATTGAAGGACAGCAGAGAGGCACTCATCATGGCTGCACAGGAGCAGACCTTAAGCACCAGAGCAATAGAGGCCCAGATCTATCACACCAGACAAGACCCCAGGGGTAGACTGTGCAAAGAGGCCAATGAGACAACCCAGCACATAACTGCAGCGTGCAAGATGCTGGCAAGTAAAGCTTACATGGAGCGCCATAACCAAGTGGCTGGCATAGTGTACATGAACATCTGTGCAGAGTATTGGCTGGAAACCCCAAGGTCAAAGTGGGAAACACCTCCAAAGGTGGTAGAGGATGACCGAACCAAGATCCTGTGGGACTTCCAGATACAGACGGACAGAATAGTAATGGCGAGCCAACCGGACATTGTGGTGGTGGACAAAGAGCAGAGGAAAGCCGTGGTCGTTGACATAGCAATACCAAACAACTTCAACATCACGAAAAAGGAACACGAGAAACTAGAGAAATACCAGGGGCTCAGAAAAGAGCTGGAAAAGGTCTGGAGAGTGAAGGCATCAGTGGTGCCCGTGGTCGTTGGGGCACTCGGGGCAGTGACCCCCAAACTGGAGGAGTTTGGGGGATTTTTTATATGTATCAGAAACTTTTCCTCACCCGCCGCCTCCTCTAGCTCTTCTCTGAGCCCCTGGTATTTCTCATATTCCTTTTTCCTGATGTTGAAATCGCTTGGTATTGCTACATAGACATGATAATTGGATATAGACAATTACCTATTCAGCCCCATTTATAGTAAAGGTCCCAAGTCATGTTTGAAACTTACATGGCTGCTCAGACTCCTCCTACGCAGCCTGTTCCTTAAAAGGGAAAAAAGGCTGGATGCCAGAGCCTCCACAGAGCTTCAGAACATGTTAATCAAGCTCTGGAGCTCTGTGGAGGCTCTGGCCTCCAGCCAATCAATGCACTGAAAAGGCTTCCTCTTTTGTGGGCTGATAAACAAAAACCAGCATGGTTAAAACATATTTTACCTACCCCAGCGTTGTCACATGGGTTATAGCAATTTTTCGATATAGGAAAACTCTTTGGCCTTTAAGCCGTTCTTGGGAGGTCGGAAGCCTCATAAGAATCAATGCTTCCAAGTGTCTCTTGGAGTTGCCCCTGGCCACAAAGGGGTGGTATTACAGCAATTTCAGCTCCCCGCCATAAGGACCACAGAGAAGCGTGTTCCATTGTATTACTATGTCAACCACAACAGCTTTCCTCTGCTCTTTGTCCACCACCACATTGTCTGGTTGATTCGCTGGAGGAGGCCTGGAGGGTAAAGGCATCATTGGTCGTTGGGGCACTCGGGGGCAGTGGCCTCGAAACTGGAGGAGTGACTACAGCAGATCCCAGGAAATACATCAGACATCTCAGTCCAGAGATGTGCAGTTCTAGGAACAGCAAAGATACTGCGTAGAACCCTCAAGCTCCCAGGCCTCTGGTAGAGGACCTGAGCTTGGAGGAAAAAAGAGAACACTCCCGGAGGGTGAGGAAGAGTTTATATATAATTACAATTATTTATAGTCAATTAGTTAAAAGCCACGGAAAGTTTCTTTGTAAAGCACAATTCATACACAAAGTGCTTCACAGTGGCAAATTACTAGAAAGCAGATACAATCAATCTATAAAACATGTATAAAAATGTATTAATTAAACTTAAAAACAAGATTTTTTTAAAAACAAGTCTTGTCTCATTCCTTTTGAAAAAAGGTTCAATTACAACGCAATGATGGGATTATCCCTGGCAAAGTTATTTCTGACTGTTGTGTCACTGGCACTATGAAACAGTATTTTGAGGGCACGTCTGGGGTCCTCCATGAATCAGTGTGAATCTTGTTAGGAGCTGTATGGGCTGACCTTTCTTGGTTTCTGTGTTTACCTGCAGGCACTGGGCCTATTGTGTAGTTTATAGTGCATGGAGCAGTCAGACTAGACTAAGGTCAGACTGACTCATTTTCAAAACCACCAAGTGTGTGTCCACACACACACCTACACGCACACACACACACACATGCGCGCGCACACACTGAAAGCAATACTTTGTGGCGATGCACAGCACTGACAATACATACTTTGCATGTCTTTATGAGAACATAAAATATGAATTTTGTATATACAATCTCTGCCAAAATAAATACATTAAAGATTAAATTAGACAAGTTTTTTGTGGGGATTCTTTTTTTAACCCAAGATCTGTTGCATAGTAATATATATATATATATATATATATATATATATATATATATATATATATATATATATATATATATATATATATATATATATATATATATATATATACACACACACACACACACACTGTGGGTTGCATAAGTATCCCTTTAACTTTTTGACATTATGCTATTGACCATAAACATAAATACATTTAATTTAAATTTTATGTGAAAGACACACACTAAGTGACACATAATCGTGATGTGAAATGAAATTGATACATGATCTTTTTTTTTATAAATAAAAAACTGAATAGTGGGATGTGCATAAGTACCTGCCCCCCCTTTCCTTTTAATGCAACCAATTGCCTTCAGAAGTTGAATTAAGATTTCTGAATGATCACATGTTGCCCTGACGACTAAATAGAGTCTACCGGTGTGTAATCTAATCTCAGTTCCCAGAGGTCTGTTAAGAGACTATTGGGGAGCAGAGAGCATCATGAAGTCCAGGAACACACCAGACAGGTCCGGGATAAAGTTATTGAGAAATAACGAGTATGGCATCAACGCAAACCTACCAAGACCCGGCTGTCCTAAACCTAAACTTACTTACCAAACAAGGAGAGCACTGACCAGAGCTGTTACCAAGAAGCTTATGATGACCCTGGATGAACTGCAGAGAGCTACAGTTCAGGTGGGGGAACCTGTGCACAGGACAACTATTAGTCGTATACTGCACAAATCTGGCCTTATGGCAGAGTGGCTAGAACAAGCTATTTTTGAAAGAAAACTATGAAAAAACGAATAAATGCATCAATAACATCAACTAGAATTTGACATTTTAGGAAGTCCTAATTTTCTTTGACATTTTGTTAAAAGCCTTCACTCCCGGCAAAAAGAAAATGTTCAGCGATGAAAGCACTAGGTGTATTTATGGGAACTGCATGTGGATGTTTTTTTGTTTTTTTCCATTGGGTGCAAATTGAAGACATTTACGTGCCACCTTCTCCTATATTTGCTACGTCAGCATTATAGACATATAATGGTAAATGGTCTCAACTTATATAGCGCTTTCCCACCTACATTAGGCACTCAAAGCGCTTTACAGCAAGAAACCTCTCACCCATTCATACACCAATGTACGCAGACACTGGAGGCAAGGTGGGTGAAGTGTCTTGCCCAAGGACACAACGACAGCATGCACCTTCAGGAGGCGGGATTCGAACCCCCGACCTTTCGATCATAAGACGACCCGCTCTACCATCTGCGCCACCATCGCCATAATCACAACATTCAGTCAGGAAGTGGCTCGTAAGCTGCCTGTTGCTGCTGAACGATCCTTGTTACTGTCCTAACAGGCAATTTACTGCATGTGTGAGAACAATGACCGCTCATAGATGTTAAGCTACCTCTCTGTACCTCTCTTTATCAAAAAGACAAGAAGACATGAAAGGGAGCTGGGGAGAGGTAGACAGTGAAATCTGTCCACTATTTTGAGCAGCCACCTTGCAACAGAACTTGACCTGATAATGTTATTTTCTATAATGTAACCGTTCAATAAATGATGGCAAAGCCAGATGACATACAACAATAACCAGTTAGGGCAGCAGGGTGGGGTCTCGCTGGTGGGGGGCTTCCGCCCTCTACCAGCTTGCCACATAACACCCTGGCTTTTTAATGCACTTCACAAATAGGGAAAACAATCAAAAACCACTGAAAAAACAATCTTAACCAACGTTATTACAGTGGAAGCGGGTATGATAGCAATGAGAAAATGATGCATTTGAAGATGATATTTTTGAGAATTATATTTTTGAGAATTGCTATTATTGTCATTGTTATTGTGGTGATGATAATATATGTATAATAAATATGTGCGTTAGTAATGTATGTGTATGCATATATATGTATATATATATATGTCTGTATGTGTATATATATGTATATCTTAAACACTATGACTACTTAAACAATAGGTACATCAATAGAATGGTGACCAGAATGGTAATATAAGCAATGATAAAAATAAGACAAAACTATAAAACTAAGTAAATACACTCAGAAATCACAAACTTTTCTATTTTCGCTCTTGTAAATTGTCTTGCAAGTCTCATCAGATTTTCAACCTGTGACATGCAAAAGCTTCGAATTATCAATGCTGCTTATCAATAATTGTATTTTGAATATGGGGTGGGCACTTATAAGCTTTCTTGCTTCAGCCTACTCCTTTTAAGTTATTGTTTATTTGTATTTTTATTGGTTTTGTGTGAAAATGTAAATGTAATGATGTAAATATTGTAAATAATAGCTCAAATAAATAAATCAAATCAAATCAACCCATTACAGTTCTTGCCCATTGCTTGAGCACATTTGACAAAACTTCACTCAGTGTGCCAAAACTCTACACACAAGTACACATGACACAACACTGGGAAATATACCATTTACATCTGTGTCAAATTGAAACTCTACTATCAAAACCTAAACTCTGCATTCCTTTGTTACACTGATGACAAAATGACACATACTTGCATCACATGCATACACTCTCAGATCAGGAGGAACACACTAGTCTCCTTTAGTCAACACTGCAGTCTTTGATTTTCAGTTTATTCAGAAGGCATATTTTCAGGAGGCACATTTTCAAACAACCAAAAAAGCAAATAGGGCTACTCAACATTGTACATTGCAGTAACATGAATTCAGATAAAGCAAAAAAATATAATTTAAACTAAAATAATACTGTAATACAGTAATGTCTGTGTAAGTTCTCAGTCATACAGGAGTTGTCCATCTTCAATGAAGGTACTTGATTCAACTACTGAGTACAGAAGATGAATCAAGTACCTTCATTGAAGTAATACAGTAATAGTGTACTGTAAACACAAAAAAATCATGGCAATTGTGCATACATGGGCTCATGGATCCCGCGGCCCGCCGTCTGTTGGGGTCTGGCCACAGGACCTTATCAACATCGCAAGCAATGTCTTCTCCCGCTAAGCACCGGGGAAAATATCCCCTTGCATGTCGAAACCATCCATGCTTGCAAAGTTGTTGAAATGGCTAAACTGAGGGTTTTTTGTAGCTGGCTGATTGGTGTTCAGTTTTGCAAGTCAGTGCCTTTAGGTGTGTATTTGAGTAGTTGCAATTACCCGATGAGATTTGTATTTTGGATACATGTGTTTTCCAAATGGCATCCTGAGATTTCTTTTTTGAACGAAGTGTCTTATGTATGAAATAGAGTGTAGTATGCAGGACCAAGTGTGTTGCATAAAGGAGTAAGTGTGTTGCAGAATTGTAACTAGTGCAAAGCAGCGCTTTTGTTTAAGGTATGGGTACATGTGTGTGAGGTATGGTAACAAAAGCTTCAAGTTGTGTTACTTTAGTCTTAGCATGGGTGTAATAGTGTTCAAGCAACGGGCAAAAACTGTAATGCCCTTCATAAAATTGTTATATTCATGTGTCCTTTGCAGAAGTGACAGACGTGTTAATGAATGTGGACATTGGTACAGAATTGGTTTGAATTGTTCAAGATTGAGACTGGCCCTCTCTGAGTTTAGACTGGTTCAGACTAGGTTTGGATTTCAGATTCAGATTCAGATTATTTTATTCAGACATTTAAACATTTAACAGATAACGACATAAATAAACATAAAGTCTGAAAATGGAATAGGCAGAAGCTAAAGCTTATTGCGCCTATCCAAGTGTATTTACAAAACAAACAGTAAAAGTGCGCGCGTGTGCACTGCCCTGCATGGACCTGCCAGGAAAGTTTTTCTGACGTTTGTGTGCAGCCTGTAGTGTTCTCTGGATGCGTCTCTGTCGATACATCTGCGTCTTTGGGTTAAAAATATGTTTCCCACTATTGATCAACAATCACCAACTTGATTCTGATCTGTACCGGGCACAAACAGCGCTGTGGGATGAGGCACAGGTCGGCGACACAGTTTGGGGCAGAGTGCAGGATGCAGCACTCTGCCCTGCCCGGTGTGCGCGCTAGGTCCTGAAGCTGCCCCTGTCCTGGGAGAGGCAGTGAACACTGAATGATGGGAACTGTAGGGTGGGGCACAGACAACAGGCCTACCCAAGGCGGCGTGTTTGCTCTTGACTCTATTTATTGGTCTTACCGCGCTCGTTGTGTGTCTGTCGCACCGCTCTGCTCGAGCCTTTCTTCAGTGTTGTTCCTGATGTGAACTGTCATTAAACAGCAACAGTTTGCCGAGAAAGTTTAGCTTTGAGTCTCCCTCTGTCTGGGAGAACGAGTCAAACGGGCAGGAGCTGAAGTGTTGATCCTGCCTGCGCTGTGCTGGTGATATGATACAGATACATACTTGTATATAACCACAATATATAACCTCCACAAAGAGAAGCTATACAGTCTGTGAATTTAACATAATAGTGGTGCTGATTAAGCAGCAATAACTGTTTGAACACAGTTTGGCACCATAAGGCTTTCAAAACTCTCTGAGTACTATGGACTAAACCTGTTACAGTGATCTCAATCATAAACATCAAACACACTATATCGCACACTTGAGTGACAAAGTATTACATCATACCTTTTTGAACATATGCCCAACAGGACACTGTGAGGGCTGTGCTTTTAGTAGACACCCCATATGGAAGACATGCTATAGTTTTCTGCAACATTAGTATGTCACTCTCCAGGATCCCACATGAAGTAGAAAGTAGATAACTCTGTGAGTAATAGATGCGGGGCGCCGCAAAAAATACTGGAGTGGCTCATGCTTTTATCACGGTTCTTGTCTAAATACCATAAAGCTGAGATCCTGGTCACCACAAACAGCGAACCACAGGATCACGAAAGGGTATGGATAACCTCCGATCTTAGCTGCATCAATGGGTCTGTAGCTGTTTATATGTTTTTTACAACTTACGTTTTAAAGATATTTTCTCGCAGACACACACACACACGCGCGATCAGATCAAGGGTGTTTGTCTCCACTAAGTGAGCAGCTGACTCAAAGTGACAAGTAAGAATGTAAATTGAATTATTGGCCATTAATTGTACAGTACCCTATACTGTATAGTTTAAAAACAGTGGGACAGTGTCAGAATGGATTTCTTTGAACCCTCCAATTTCCGCTATGTGACAGGGTTTGAGAGAAGCTAGCATTAAAGGGAGGGTGAAATGCAGTTAAAACATTTCCCCACTAGGACATACAAGTGTTACATTCAGAGGTTGGGATCTATATGCCTCAAGCAGAATGCTTGAATCGTATGCACCTTATGATTAAACATGACTTTAGTTTAATGTAACGGCCCAATCAATACACGACTAAATAGCATAAACCAAGCCATATCACAAACAATAAAGGTGCACCATATTAGACGATTCATTTACATTTTCTCCAAAAATATTTACTTCTCAGCACTGCCTCAAAAAGCCTCCTCGGCCATCTAAATCCCATTCCCACTTCTGCAACTCATCTACCTCACCCTCCAGCTCCCCGCCCATGACTGATGGCTAAAACTGACGTCGCCTAAGTATCCCTTTACAAGCAACAAAGGTGTCACGGGTGATCCAACGTGCAGTGATTACACCCCATATAGCTGGTCGAGATAATCAGTGGGTGTGACCAGATTTTCAAAAACGTGATTGCTCCGTGCTTGTGTTAAAATGAAGCGGATCTCACTGCTTTCTCTAATCAGAGGCGGGCGAGAGGAACGCTTAATCAAGTTGCTATTTGATGGATTCATGCAAAGGGATAGCCATTCATCAAGTCAATTACACATTAATCACAAGCTCACATGCAGATTCAGGGATCGGGACACCAGGAGGGGCCCCACTTTGTTCTTGGGGAAAATAGTAGGAGACATAATGAAACAATCTTCTTGTGCATGGCAATGAGACTGAATTGTGTATCTATGAAGGATGTTGATTTGCCATTTGATTGCATGTTGCACAAATAGAGATAGTCCAGATGGGTCGTCGAAATGCATGTGTTTGGTGTGGACAGCACCGTTGGCCGCAGACGGCGGTCTGTGGAGGTTGGTGAACCTAGTTTTGGTGATTGCATTTGTCAAAGCGGCGTCTCCCTGTCGCTGCACTTGGAGCGCTGTGATTGGCCAAGTGTTACCGTCTGGTCAGCGAATCAGCAGAATAGAAGGAGAGCTTTTCTACTGTGTTTTTGGGTTATTGAACTCACTAAATGTGGCACCTTCACACTAATTATGTCATACGTGCTGCACACTGTTTTAATCAGTGTGCGAAATACCCGTCAATATTCGGGGGGGGGGGGTCCCCAACCTCGAGTTGCTGGTTGGGGACCTCGACTGCTTATGCAGGCGCATTAGCAGTCTGTTTTGGAACGCTTGCTCAAGTGTCTGTGTCACTGATAGCAGTGGCAGTACTCCGTTGCCTCGCTGTCTGTCCCACTCCTCTCTGTAAACATTTTTTTTTTTTTAAGTTAGTTTAGTTTAGTTTATTAATTTATTTCAACAGGGACAATGTGCAAACACATTAATTAAAGATGCTTTGCACCAGATTTAGCTTGAGCTAGTTTCCAGCTGTAGTCCCTGAGCAGGTGAATACCCATATCATTATTGTTATGAATCATTATTATTAATTATTATTATATCATTCATATTAAAATACATACGACGAGTTTGCCTATACTTGTTTTTGTTGATAAATCAAAATAAAACAATTGGCTAGAGATTCTTACAGGGCTTATACATATAAGTTCATGGTATATTTGCTATTGATTCCAATATTTAATGATTTGATCGTTTCGAGGGTATTACATGTACTAATTATAGCGCCAGAAATGTGTTTATAATAATAATATTTCCAGACAACTAAATAAACCCTCAGGATATAGTGTGCTCAGTTTGTGTCCTTCCAGTGTGCTTTTTCAGATTGGGGAAAATGTCAGTGACCATTGTTAAATTCCTAATAATGGGGCTTTTATCTGCCCTCCAGGAGTCCTGTAATGCATTGTGCCATTTCAATACGAAGGTATCCGCGACACGGCTTACATGGAGGCGGTGGCGCTGCGGCTGCACTATGGGGCGACTCGTTGCGTTCTCCCTCAACCCAAAGTCTGCAAATCATGCATTTCAGCTAAAACGTTAACTCACTTGCATTGGCTGTAGAGTTGTAGGTGACGGTCACGCAGGTGAGTCATGAAGTTCGAAGTGTTGCTGCCTTTTGCAGAAACTTTTTTCCTGCACGTCCTGCAAACAGGATAACTGTCTTCTATCAGCTGTCCCTCGGCATTCTTCAAATACCCAAAATATGCCCAGACTTCAGACTTGGTCCTCTTTGAAGGCTGATAAATGCGGGCGCAGTCTTTTATGCATCACCACCAGTGGACACCGGGATGATCCAGACAGCGGAAAAAAGACCACTCTGGGAAGGTAAGCTGTCCATCGTCAACTCGCTATTAACCTGCAAAAAATTGCCACGTTTGCTCTCTCTCTCTTAGAACACTGACCTGCGTGTTGTATTTTATGATTGATAAATGGATAAATAATGTGTTTAAAGCGCTGCACGGTGTGAGGAAAGCTTCTGAAGTGCCGTTATGGTGCTTGCTCGGCGTTGACCTTTAAACAACTCGGAACTTGTCGGGACCCGTGAGACTACCCCGGGTGGCCAGGGGAGGCCATTCCCCTGAAATTCATTCCCATGCAGGTCTCTAGGGTTTCTTTCCAAGACAATAATAGGGGACAGAGACGTGCGGAGCGTAGGGTGCGATAATACTAGCCTAACCGAATTTATAACCAATCACGGCCGACCCCAGCTCAAGCTCAACCCACGCCCAGCTCACACACACCGCCAGCAAGAGTGCAGAGTGCGCTTGTGTCTGCACCTTTGCTTGAGCCTACCACGTTTGCCTTCGCCCTCACGATTGGTTTTAATATTTTACTCTCATTGTGTTGTTTTTTTAATAACATAAATACACAATGTATATTCAAGTAAACATTTTATTTGAAAATAAAGTTTATGGCCCCGGGGCCATGTGGGCGGGTCCACCCAGACCGATGAGCTCCAGCCTTAACGCTCAAATAATCACTATAAAAGGCTCTCTCCGCTCTCATGGATGCGTTCGCTGTATCGGATATGTTCAAGGGGAAAGACACGCTGTGTAAAACATTTAAAACGTGCTTATTCTCAGAAACCCCCCCCGAGCTGCTGCCGCTAACCCGGTTAAAAGCGAAACGTAACGACTTCGTATTGAACAGACAGACGAGCCGCACTTTTCTTCTTTCACGAATATCCGAAATTAAGAGTTTCGGGTGGAATCTATTTTTCCACAAACGGCGCACAGGGCGGCATGTACTTGCACACACGTGCACGTGGGAGCATGCACGTGTGTGCAGCGCGAGCCGGTGTCGATCATAGACTGACCCTGATCATAGTTCATTATTTTACTGCACTGCATTTTCATTTGGACTCAGGCCCCAGAGCTACAGCCAAATCTAACCAACAGCCTGCATTCACTTGCAGCGAGCTTGTGTCTCCTTCTTTCTCGCCACAGGCCAAGGATTAATGCTTATACAGTAGCCTCTAACTATTTTTCTTTTTCTTTTCTTTTAAGAGTAGTAGTATCGATAAATCCTTAACAATACCCATCCGTACGTGTAACTGTTTTTGACCGTAAATGCTCCTGGTTGAATAGCTTTGGCAAAACTGTAAGGCCCCGTGGTGGATTTTTGCTGTGTCTGCTGCTAGGACTCCTTTGCAATGATGTGTGCTTTTCTTTACACCAATATTAGTTTTTTTCAAAAGGCTTTTGTACTGTTTTTTAACCTGCTCTGAATATATTGATTATTCTGTCTACAGAATGCAAATGTAACACTAAACAATTCACATGAGATACAAATTAATGCCAATTGTGTGCCAAGCATACACACATTGATTGTCCTATTGGGCCTGTCTGCTTCTGTATAGACTGTTTCCATTTGCATACATTCAACCTTCTACCCGGGCCAGTTCAGGTGGAGCATTTCCCTTACGCCTCTGGCTGCTCCTATCAATAAATCATTACATTTGACAAGCTCTTCATGCCCCAACAATTCAGTATGAATGAAGTATGAATAATGAAAAGTGTTTGAGAATGACAATGTTTTGCATATACTCAAATCATCAAACCTATACTGGCAATAATATGAAGTGAACAATTAAAGGTGTATTATGCAACTTTTTATGCAAAAAACAAAAACTTGATATTTGTGCGTGATTAACCTTTTTTGTGACCCATGGCTGTATGACTACTTTCCATCACAGTGGCCTTTATGATGCTTCAGGATCAATTGTTTTGTGGGATTTCAGGTGAGAGTGTGACCAACAGTGAAAACCAACCAGAAACTCTATCCTGGAGCATCATAGAGGCCACTGTGATGGAAAGTAAAGCTGCTCATAAAGCCACACATAAAGCCGCAAAGTCACTGAAAGGTTAAACACACACAAGTAAAAAGGGACCTTAAAAAAAATCATGTATATTCGGCTGTCTGCTGAAAGAACTGCTGGATGGACAAACATGGGGTTGGCGTGCGGAAAACCACATTTGTCAGAGCCACTTTCGCATCCGAATGTAGAGCGTAGTTTTGAAGCATTATTTTTTAATTAAACAAAACCAATTCATCATCTTTGGTGTACTTAATTTTGCATGAGTGCAGTCAATCATAGCAACCACATTTACTGAAAGTGGACTCTGCGGCAAATGGTCTTTTAATAAGTGCTCGTTCACCTGCAATGTGACAGGACCTAATTTGTCTCCCACTAAATGCAACCCTTTAAAAACTCACAAGTGCCAAAAGCTTAGGATGTGTGGGTTTAAATGGACGGAAACGAGCGAAGCTGACAGATGTGAGTTCACCAGATTTCTCAGAGGAGAGAGCATTTTTCTCAGGCCTGATTTTTTTTAATTCTATTTTTTGTAGGTAATTGAACACCTTAATTTGTGTTGGTTTTTATTGTCAAATAAATCAATAAAAAACTATTTCCATCCTCCCAACTTTGCAAACAGAAGCAGACAATAACACTCATACTCACCCTAACCCCTCTACTTATAGCCGCATGTGCGCACACACACACACGCACACACACACACATACATCCTTGTAATTCTTCCTTCGTGAGGACACTCATAGACATAATGTATTACCCAGACCCTAACCCTGAACCCTAAGACCCTAACCTTAACCCTAACCTTAATCCTAACCCTAACCCTAAAACCACATCTTGACCCTCAAACAGTCCTTCAAATAAGTGAGGACCACCCAAAATGTCCTCACTCTTTTGGTTAAAAACTCAAACTGGTCCTCATAATGTTGTAATTACAAGAATACACACACACAGGACCAATGACTGAAACTTCAGTTTTGTCCTGGTTAAGCTGGAGAAAGTTTTCTGCCATCCAGGATTTTATATCTAAAATGCAGTTAAAAAGTGCATCCATTGGCCAAGTGTCATCAGGAGACATGGAGATGTACAACTGTGTGTCATCAGCGTACCTGTGAAAGTTGATTCCATGTCTCCTGATGATATCGCCAAGAGGAGCATATACAGGTTAAAAAGCACTGGGCCTAAAATCGAAATGTATGATAGAAGGAAAAGCGCTAGATAAATTGTGACAATTTTTCAATTTAACTTTGGCCTACAGGTCTGATCACAATCTTTGTGCAATTAATTATCCTTCCCCAGGTCTAAAACAAACCGTTATGATATAGCTTATGATATATAGATTTTCTTCTCTGGCAGCCCCATAGCACCATATTCCTCCTGTCAGCCCAGTTCCAGCTCAGGGCTCATCCAGCTGGCCTTTCTCAATCACAGTCAGCCAGCACTACAGGGCGAACCACACAGCACAATCTGCTAGCACATGAAAATACATGTGTTTCTATGTAAATGGGAAGAAGAAATATTGATACAAGGTTCTCCAGGAATTGCAATAAAAAGCAGTATATTTCTTGTCACTGAATGAAACCATTTTGACTTGCAGGCTAAGAATAATAGCCAGCTTTATTACAGAACATGGGCACATTTCCTATCTCCCATCTCAGTTATCTTGGTGTACACAGTAAATCCCCCCTGATGTGGAGCCATGTCTGTCCTAATGCCAGCCAAAATAACTTCAGCGGTGGTAGATGTCATCAGTTAGACAGCTAAGCTCAAATCAAGGAACATGCCACCTTTATCAGATAGCATTATGTTGCCAGAGATGGGCTGTAAATACCACAGGGTATAGGGGACAGTCGGTCAAAATAATACAGCAGCTTTGCCGCATGTTGAGATAAATACCACTCTGTTGCCATTAATCTTAAAAATCAGTCAATAAAAAAGGTAATTAAGCAAAAATAAGTACATTATTGTTGGCATTACTCTAATAACAAAACAAGGAAACTCGTAAATGACAGTGCCTGACCCCCCACAACTTCGGTGGACCCATTGCCTGCCCCAAAGTTACTGAAGCGGAAAGCTCCTAACTGCCTGCCAACCCTAACATAACATAAAAATGTGCAAAAAAATATCTGAATGGCTTGTTTTTTTTACCAAAAAGAAGATTTCAGAAGCAAATGAGTTTCAGGAGTTATAGTTATATTTTCATAGATTTATTTATAGTAATTCTTCTGTCCTTGGTCCTTGTTAAATTAATCAAGTATACTCAATATACTCTTTTGGCCCTAGGTAAGGACAGCTAAGCAGCAGTGTAGAGTATATACATGAACAGCGAGGAGAGACATTTATCAAATTGGTTCCAAATCTGAGAGCAGGGCCACTGTCCAGGTCCTGACTGAGATAATAAACCTCAGTGCTCTACTCAAATAAGTATGGACTCAGACGTACTGTCGGGATATGTGCAAGAACCCATATGAAACCCTCCTGTTTAATTAACTCACTGAGCTACAGCCACAAGGAAAATACTATCTATCCAGCTGCAACTGTGATAGAGCTAGTCTTTCTTAGAACATAGTGCAAAGTCTGAACTATATCGGATACATATGTCATATTGTCAGGTTATAGTTTCAATGTACAAAGGTTATTGGTTATAGATTATTATCTCAATCTTAAAAAGAATGTACCAAGAATGTACCATGCATGTTTATAAAAGAAACAAAAAACAACAACACTGTGCTCGTAATTCACAGCAAGAAGGTTCCAGATCTGATCCACAGGCCGAACGGGGTCTCTCCGTGTGGAGTTTGCATGTTCTCCCTGTTGCTGTGTAGGTTTCCTCCGGGTGCTCCAGTTTCCCCTTCCAAAAACATGTACAATAGGCCAGGTATTTTTAAGAGTGCGACTGTGAGACAACGAATGGAAGCCCATGGCTATAGTCCGGCGTGAGTCTCATTTGCTTGCACTTCCAAATAAAGAGCATTTTGAACAAGCAAAATATTTACCAACATGAACTGTGACATTTTTTATGCAAAATCTGCTGTTGCTTTTATTTATTTTTTTGTCTCAGGTCAGCATAATAGACAGTTATGCTATTTCATAAAGGTTGAACAGTGTACTGGCAGAATAGAGAGACCAAACCAGACTTTTTTCTGTGACCATATAGCATTGAGTGCACATTGACTGTTATGATTGACAGATTTCCCACCAGTGCATGCGTCTGTGTGAAATGACAAAGTGAGAATTCAGCAGGGAGAGAAAGTGTACGAACAGACAGTGATGAGATGAGAAGGCAGTCCACCAGTGCTCACAGAGTACTGGACAGTGGACCGTCACTCCAATAGACAAAAGAGGTAACTAAGGATTACACAGTCACCCAGACAGTATAACAGAAGGTGGTCACAGCAGCTTGCAAACAACTCTCTATAGTCTGACAATATTTTCAAACAGTCCTTAAGAACCCATGCAATATTCTCTTTGGACATGTAAGATGCTAAACAGGTGCTCAGAGTTGATGTTCGTCAGCTTCTCCAATGCATAGTTATATAATGATAACGATAATTTAGTCATTTTAGAAAGTTGCACTTTTTTCCACCACAAATCAAGACCATGCATTGATTACCCGTTATCAGTCTACTACTACGTTAAAATTGGTAATTCAAATGCAATCTCTCCCGAAAAGTAAATTTATGAACTAATCTAGAGCAAAAGTAAACCCAGTGAGTTTACTCAGTGGACATAGAGGCCCAGTGGGAGAATAACAAAACACACCAGAGCCTTCACATAGACACAACTAATGAGAGTCTGCCTGTGGCTATGGACACACACTAGTTGTTTTTCTTTGCTAAAACTGATAATGCTGTACAGCAGTGTTCCCCAACATTTTTCCTATTAAGGACCGGTATCAGACCTGCATTTTTTTCTTCGGCTCTATGCATGGGGGAGGGGGCCTCTAAGAAATGTGTTGAAGCATGGAGAGCACCTCCTTGATACTGGCGCGCTACAGCGGGACCATTGCCATATTCTCTCTTCTCTCGTGACAGTATCACAATGTCACGTGAGCGCATAAAAGGATGTGAATGCAAATAAAAGTTGTGACGCTCTAGCGCGATGGAGAGTTTTGGAGAGATGAGCTGCAGTGAGAATGCAAAGGATAGGGAGCAAGTGCTCTCGGTGGTGCCGGTCTGGTGAAAGCCAGAGGTAGGAGCTGCACTTAAGGTCGAGGCTGTGCTGATTGTGTCAATCACATTCCAGGTCAAATGTAAAATGTGCGTGGGTTGAACATAACGTAAACAGGCTTGGGTGGGTCCATTGCCCGATACCTTGTTGGAGCCGATACGCATGGAAGAAACTAGCAACATGTTTTAAAGATTTTAAGATTCATCAGCCCAGCACAATAAAGGCTTTTAAAATGTAAATAGAGAATTATGTGGAGTGCCTTGTTTTTTTTTGTTTTTCTTTTGAGTCTTTGTTCCCCAAACACCAAAGAGCACCTTCCACCCTTCCTGTACCAAATAACTTATTGCCCGGTCCTGGGCCTAAGGTTTGGGACCCCTGCTGTACAGCACACTTTCAGCAATACAACTATGTGTTCTTTGTTCTGAAGCCAAGCCACTGAAGCCTCATGTTTGGATCCTTTAACAAGATAAGATAGCCTTTATTGATCTCACAATGGAGAAATGCACTTGTTACATTCAGCTCTCATGCAGGGTTTGCAGCATAGACAGGAAATGTGCAAACAATGAAATAGTAAATGGAGGTATTTCATATACAATGACTACCAAAAACTTTAGTGGGGCAAAAAGTATAATCAGTAAAAAATAAAAAATAAACTATAATAAAATTAACAGATTAATTTATTTTCACGCAACAGTCATGAATGAAAATTGTTTCAATACAATACTTAATACAATTGTTTATTAGCTTTTGTAAGCAGATTTCCTTATTCAGAGTCATCAATTCCTTAAAAATGTAGTTAGACAAAGCCAAGAGGGGGAAAAAAAGACCATGACACTGAGACTGCCACCTGACAAAAACTGGGCCGCCAGCTGTTTTATAAGTTCTAATGTGTCTGCTTTCATGGAAAGATTAAGGTAAGGTTTACTTGATTGTTACAAAAACAAGAAATGTGTGTTGGGCGCGTGGTTCTATATCCTTCACAACAGTCACAGCGCAAATGATAATAAAATTAATAGGTAGAAGCGCATCTTAGAAACTATTATTTAATAATTCATTTAAATTATCTTCAAACATGATAGATGACAGGCACCCTCAACCTACAGCTTGACTGGTGTGTTGACAATTTGTACAAGACTGTAATTTCCAATTTTGTTTTTGATCAAATATGTGAAATCAAATTGAACACAGACGTATGTATATGTATGAATGCTGACAGTATTGATTGCAGCAACAAAATATGAGATGAGGGGAAAGAGTAAAATAAAGTCTATTTCATCCCAACAGCCCACTTGCCCGTAGAGATGGATTTCTTCACATGCATGCCTCATTCACATTGCAGATCAATGTGTAATCATGACACTCTGGTCTCATTCTTCCCATTGTTAAATGTAGGGGCTGATGCCAGGAGCCATCTCAAACTAAAGTCATATTGACACATTTTATAGGGCAAGACATTTTGGCCCAGTCCCATTTCTCTCACTTGGTCTGAGAACACTCGCTATGAGTTCCCTCCACATTAGAGTCAAGGTCAAGGTTTATTTGTATAGCACATTTAAAAACAGTGAGGGAAGTGCAAGTGAAGATTCTCCCCTAAGGAATGGGACAACACTAGTATGCAAATTGGGGCAGAGAACGTGTTCCTTACGTCACGCTCAACATCGACGTGTCTGATTTCACCCCCGTTTAGTAGATGGTGGTAATACACAGTTTATACACATAAACTACAATAACAAGAAATACGTAGCTCCTGCCTCTTGTGTGTGCCATGTTGATTTATCTACGTTTGATAAATCAACGGAGAGGAAATATACGAAACAGTAGCCGCGTTCGCCGTATGTTTGTGACGGTCGGGATGTTTCAGGTATGTTGTTTGTTTCATTTTGGCACTTGGCTCAACTTAGCTGCCAACTACCATTGTGTCTAAAAACAAGACGACCTACACATTCAGACCATATAGTTTGCATCCAGTCTATTAAACAATTAAACATGATGCATTTCTGTCTTCAATCAATAATCATCTATGTCACATAAGTAGAACGTAAACAAGCAACAGTCCTCACAGGAGAAAGGGTTCAGCTTGAGGCCATTTTATTTACTGAAAGCTTGAATCAGAGTCAGTAGATTGAGAACCTGAATAAGCGCGAAACATCCACATGTACACCGGGGCGCACCGGGGCACACACCCGGCCGTGAGTGTCTATTGACGGGCAGACTCATTTTTACGAACGTCGTCAAATAGCGACTTTCAAACTATAACTTAGAGGTCCATTGCATATACATCTAACTAAGATATTCCAACACATTTCAGATTTTTTACAGGCTTATTTGCGTATATATTCTTACATTTGTAGTTGTCGCTTCCACCGGTAGCCGCCATGTTTATACTCCCTTGACCGCAAGTCAGCTCCTGACCTGACTCGCTGCGGAGGGGCCTTTTCAAGGAGAGATAGCCACTTCCTCTTGCTCCCTAAAGTATTGGGACACCCTACCCCTCCGCGGGAACGTGCAAAATCTAGGGGAAGGGCTCAAATCTAGTGCTAGGGTTTGAATTGGGACTGGGCCTTAGACTATTGTTAAACTGATGTCACCCGCATGGAACAGTCAGGATGACAATTGTCTTTGTAGACATCTTTAGTTGTGTTGTTCTTACAAATGTAAAGCTTGCAGTTGCAATAATGGACCAAAATAAAATGAGACAAGTTCATGGTTATCTTAACTTTGGATTTTTCAGTTACAAAAGAGGATATTGTTTAGTGCAGTGAATCTCAACATCTGTAACCTCGGGACCCATCTTCAATGTATCATATCAAGCCCTCACCACCTACACGCACCCAAAACATAATAATATAATCTTGTCTGAAAATGGTCCAGCAACCCATTTTTGGGTCTCGATCCAGCAGTTAGGAACCAGTGGATGTTGACCAATAAGGAATCCAAATGATCTGTTCTGTGGGCCCAGTCTTCAGTCAAAAGAACCAAATATTTTCTTGTCTTTTTTTTTTTTATGGCACTAGGGTCTTCAAAATCTTCTTCTGTGCGCTAATGTTGACACACTTGGCGCTGGGGCAAGTGAAGATGTATAAATCCTCTGGGCACTTATAAAAGATACAATAGTCTGAGAAAACCTCAATTAAAGTGTAATCTGGGCTAAAAGAATGGGGCAATACATAATTCATCCTCCAATGGTTTATTAATTCTGGTTAATGAATAGAGTGGCCACAGCACTTAAGGAGTGCAAATGTATGGCCTCTTCTGACAGGTAATTCTACACAAAACATCAATAATACATGTAACTGACACAATTGTGATGACTTCAAATCTATTATTAACAAATACAATATACAAAAATGAACGGTGCATGTCATGTTTGGTGCTTTTGGTCTGAATGAAAATCGGAATAGATTTAAATGAATAAAGCGCTGTCATATAATTCATGATATTGTGAGATACAAAGCATAAAAGCATCAGCTCGCCTTGTACTTGTCAGAAGGACTCACATCACGCTGCCCACAGCCCATTAATTATGACATGCTACAAGTCGGCTATTGCATCAGCCATGTGCAGGGGCCACAGGTAGCCAATTAGAGGCATAGGCAGCATCATGAGTAACCAGGCCCGTCATCAACCTTAACCCGTTATGGCCAATTAAAAGCAGTAATTAATAGAGGAAGTAAGTTCAGAGCAGCAGTGGCAGAATCAAGACCGGCCTCAAAACCATTATGAAGCTTTTAATGCACACAGAGCTGACGATCTCCAAACAGCATCTGAAAAGAGCAACAGCTCATTAGCAAACATATAACATAAGTGCATACCTTACAGTACACCTTAGATTTAAGTCAACTTAATTTAACCCTGAAACTAAGACCTTTAAATCACACAGTTTTTTCCTGTCACTTCACTTGTGATTGCAAAAAACACACAATAAATAAGTGTTTGTAGTAGTAACAGTTTACAAATAGTAAAGTCACTTCTTATTTTTGGCATACTTACTCATTCAGCGAGTAGATGAAGGTGTATTTACTGTATTCCAGTTGTGTGTATTAAACAAAAAAGGCACATATATAGGTTTGTGCATAACCTGCTTTCTTTCTTCTCATTTTACATCTTTTGTAGAATAAAGAAAAATGGAAAAAGCAAAACAGATTTGGGTAATACTTAATTTGTTTACATTACTCTTACATTGCACCTGCCAAATTTACTAAATTGTATTGTGACAATGTTCAATAACTTGTACCTATGGGTTATACGCATGATGGAATAATATGTATTTGTAGTTTGGAAGACCCTATCTCTAAATCTAACCTTAATCCCTAACCCTAACCCTTATGTCTTATCACATTATATTATTTCAATGTACATAGATCAATCAATCAATCAATCAATCAATCAATCAATCAATGGTTTTGTGTAATATCAAAACAGGAGTTGCCTCACAGGGCTACACATTATTACAGATTGTAATAATGTGTAGCCCTAATGTGTAATAATGGCCCGCTCTACACTCTGGCTTTTTAATGCACCACAACATTGCAGGGCTTGCATCATACTTCACATATAACTCAATTAAATAAATATATAATATTAAAGATTATGATAATTAAACCCAAATTAAAATTATACTGAGAATGGTAATGACAACTGGGAAGTATCAAGATCTCGGAGTATAATACCTATTAATGTACCTTCATAACATAGAAGTAACTCTCGGTTATCAAGGGTAAAAATCTGAAAGAAATATATTAAGGATCACATTTTTTTTTTGACTGCTTTGTACTAGACATCATACATGAAAAAAGATTGTTGTTGTAGTTGTGCGTTGTTTCAATTAATTGTATAAACAGTTCATATATTTTTTTGTAAGTTTGTAAGTTGGTCTGTACGAATGTAGCTGCTTGAAATGTTTTGAAATGTTCTTTTTTTATTTATTTTATTGCACTTGGGGGTGGGCACTCATAAGCTTTTGCTTCAGCCCACTCCTTTTGAGCACTATGTGTACTGCTCAAATGAATAAATAAACTAAACTAAACTAATTGTTAAAAAGCAGATTACATTGTACTAAATTTAGTTAGGTATATTGTATCAAGGTAGCGTACAATAAAGTGTAACCACGTCACTGTTTAAAGGCACACTGTGTAACATTTTGGACTATACAGTTGCCATCAGTACAAAACATGTTAATAATGACCAGCTCAACACAGAACATGTTATTACCACAGTGGGTAATCGTAGGAGGGATTTGGATGAGGACCTAACCTGTTTAAATCTCAAATTCTGCTGCCTTTAGTCAACATCTCCATGGCGACAAGCTGGAGACGTACCCACACTCGGTACAGTTACTGTCATGTCTCAGGCGAGTCATAAAATAAAGGCTTGTTTTCCAATGTTATTTTATTTGGGCAAAATTCTACGCGCTGTGGCTTTACATGTGTGATGACTGGCGTGGTCGGAAAGAGGCAGCACATACCATTCGTACCAGTTTATTAAATCCTGTCTGAAAGAGAAAAAAAGGCAACTTGAATTGTGGCTAATTGCATAATTTGGTTTTACATTTTTGAGCTTGTTTACGTAAAATGAATGCATGTTTGTTCAGCTCTTATGGTGGTATTGTATACTTTGGAAAATGAAGACAGCAAAACACATCCACTTGTACTCAGTGGGGACATTTTATTCCAATTTCTTAACATGTTAATCTAAGCACAAACTCCACAATTTTGTCAGTCTTAAAGGATTTTGTGAAGACTGAATTTAGCGCAATGCGTCTATGTCATCTCACCTGCTTCATTTCTCTCTTTTGAGGAGAAAAAACGGACAGGTCACTGTTTGTGAGCATGTGTCCCGATTGGTCAACAGTGTCATAGCCGCAGGTAGGAGTCTTCCTGAACTTGTTTACAGTTCTCTCACATGGAAATAAAAACCGGGACGTATTTGGATTTAATTAAAAAAAAGAAATGGACATCAGCCCCATGACGGCAGAAACAGTGGAGAGAAACTAGAGGCGAGAAGTAGCCTGACTCCAGAGTAAGTCTATTTGCGGTTGAAATGTGGCTGGAAAAGGTGGTTCATGTGAAGTGTTGGTGTTATAATGCTGTGCTGTTTGGCATAGTCTGCGTGCAGCTCGCTGAGGCCATTAATTAGTTGTTATGACAGAGAAATGAAAAGGGAGGTAGCTACGATGTTTTTTCTGTGTGTATTCCACTCTAGTTATTGGCAGCTGCATTCTTTTGGGACGGTAATATCGCCCACGCTTTTCCTGTGTGTTAAAAGTTGGGCATAAAATTCAAACATGTTTTATTTTCTGCATCTGGGGTTTAGTCGTGTATTTCTGCCACCCACATTACATGATTCGAACACGATTCCGGTCGACAATCCACTCACGATTTTCTACAAATGCCTCACAAATGTGTCACTTCCAGCTTTGCCACTTGTGTATTTTTTACTCATGCAGCATTTACATAATTAGCTTTGGCCCTATTACTTTAATACTCATTCTTTCAAATGTTAAATCAGGTGCAGCATGTCCACAAAATAGCATATTATATTTTTCAGTTTGCGTGTGTCAAAAACATTTTACCTGTGGTTTGGACTTTAGTGTTAGTACAGAACTGTTTAGTCTTCAACTATTAGTCCTGATGATAGGCAGAGATGTATAGAAATGTTCTATGCATCTCTGCCTATCATCCGTTCTTCTAACACAACATAATTCACTCTGGCATTTCTGTCTCTTAGGTCGTCAAACTCTGGTCCCGAGCCCAGTGGGAAAACTGGAATTGTTTTGCTATGTTGTTCAGTGAATCACACAAAGCAATTACTTGCACAAATTAGCCTTACCTGCTCTGAGAATTGTTGCTTAGGTGAACTGGGCTCGCTCAACTAAGCCAACAGCTAATAAAGTGGTGCTATTTCTTATTGTCATTATTCCCATTGCAATGTAAATCCTCTAATCACTTGTCATTTGCCAGTGTGAGCTGGATGTAACTAAAGCAGCTACACAGAATACATACTAAAAGAGGCATCGCACTTGCAATCATGCATTACATTAGCTTAACATTTTGCGCTTATTAGGAGCGCACTTTCAAATCTTGCCACTCCAGCGCATTTAAGCGGGCAGTATGTGGGGTGGAGAAACAATCATGGCCAATGGCCAATGGGTACAAGAGCCTATTTCCTCCAACCTGGTGAGGGAGTGGTTTTATTTTGTGCCGATCTATGCCACAGCGGGAGTGGCTGGAGGCGACATCTCTTTTTCTCGAGACACGAACATTGTTTAGCTCACAGTGGGGGTTAATAAAGTTTTTAGTTTTGCCTATGATGCTTAAGGAAGAACACACGGCAGCGTGATGTAAATGAGGAAATGAATGAGAGGCTCCCATCAGAGCAGAGCTGTCAGTGCTGCTTGTAATAACACCTCAGTCCTCTCTAAGCGACGGCCTCTCACAAGTGGCGAAGGCGCTTGTTTCCGCTACTCGGAAAATAAGATATCGCTAGACAACAGCGGAATTCTTGCGCAGGGCACAAGATATGGCCCCAAGTATTAACGTGATGAACTCATATGTGCTTCAATTTGATATTGTATTTTGGTCGTATTTTTCTTCTGCTTGTGTCAGAATGTGACTTTTTACCTCATTTACCATTTAGTGCTTTTGCATGTTTTTGGTTTTATTTGTTTGCGATTCAGAGTTTTGTTTAGATAAAATTAGGACTAAGGTTATGTGGGACCGATTTGGGACTGACCTACATTGATCACTCCTCCCCACTGAGAGCAATTGGCTGTGCTTTCTCTAAAGATGAACAGTGAGCACGAGAGGAGGGACATGGGGAACTCAGGGCATCACAGGAAGGTGACGGGAAGCGAAAGACCTACCATGGAGAACTTACCACGCCTACTCTAGCTTAGTAAAGGGACGTACTGTAATCCCCACTCTACTGTGAGTGAGGTCAAACCGGTTGAGTGTGGCGGTTAAGGGCCTTGAATCTTGTGTTGACAGCTACGGTTACGATAGTGACGTGCGGTCAGGTGAGACAGGTGAGGCCAGGCCTCATTAATTAAAAAATACAATAAACTTTATAAAAACAAGTGCCTTCTCTTAAGATGATTGGGATTTCCTATGATTTTAATCAATCTCGTGGTTAAAAATGCCCAAATGTTTCATCAGTTGTCGATATTGTGTAAAGAGGGCAGAGCTGCGGCGAACCTCCAGCGTCCCGCACACACTTGAGCTCGGCTCATTTGCTCAGCGGTCTCGCCCATTCGGGGCTTTTTTCGCCCCCAAAAAGTAAAATACATTTGTAAATGGGTTTTTGTTGGGCGTGTTGGTTTTCTATCACCTGGATAAAGAATCTGGAATAAGAAAGACTTGTTTAACCTGTTCATTTGACTTTAAACCGCGTTTTCATAGGCCCAAAGTGAGGCTTGCCTCCAATGCCCTGCCCTGACGATACGAGGGGGCGCTGTGTGCTACACATTTCTAAAAAACATGTGGACGACAAGTGAAAAAACAGTCTTTTTTATTATTCTGCACGGTTTAGGAGAGGCGATTTAAACGTAAAGGAGTAAGTAAAAGGGAAAACTAATCAGACTGACATTTTATGGATAAAATGCTGTAGACGAGTCTTTATGCTGAAAATGTTGATGCTGACGTGCACCGTCCGCGTGGCGCATCAGGATTGTCTTTATGTTGTCTTTTAATTTTTATTTGCAATATCGTGAGAATGTGTTTTATGTTTAAATGTGTTGCTATTGAATGCTATTTCAAAGTAAGAGAATACCAGAGACAGCAAGTTGCATTTTTTTCCTGCAGTTTTGTTTATATTGGAGTCAATAGCATGTGCCTCACCAGCAACAAACCTCACCGCACGTCACTGGGTTACGAGGGTGAGGACAAAGCAGCATTGCACCGGGACGTGGATGCACGGAGACGGATGCACTGATGCAACGCCTTGTTTCAGCTAAGGAACGTCCATTCTATTTTGACCTCGAGAGCAAGCGGGCCCCGAGCTGGGTCGGCTAAGGCGCTAAGCAACTGTTCCCTGTGTCTTGCAGAAAAGACACTCTATAATAAAACTCTATATTAAAACTTTATTTATTTATTTTTATCTGATTTTATTTAACTGATGCAGCACTTTCAGATTTTCTGGAACTGTAAGGCGCACACATAAATAAAATGTAGTATTTTTTGTTTTTGTTTTGTTTAAACCAAATCGTCCAAAGTCACTTGGGAATTTCAAAGGTATTTACAATATTTTCTGAATTTTTAGAGTAGTTTAATAGGTGTTTGCTCCTTATGTGCAATCATAATTCTCAAAATAATTTTGGGAGCAAGACTTTCTTTACTGGAGGGACAAATGTGTCTTTTTTTTTTCTTTTCTTTTTTACCCTGCTGTGTACGCTATGCTACTTGGTTATGCTGCTCCATGTAAGCTCTTCCTGCCAGCATCTTACACCCTGCAGTTACAGGTGAGCTCAAATGTTTACATACACTGGAAGAATTTTTGATTGTTTGACTGTTTTTCAAAGAATATGAAGGATAACACAAAAGGGTTTTTTTTTTCATTTAGTGGTTGTGTGAAGCCATTTGTGGCAAAACAACTGAGTTTGCTATTTTTTAAATCATAATGAAAAAGGAAAGTACCAAAATGACTGATCAAAAGTTTACATACCCCAGTTTTTAATACAGTGTATTGCCCCCTTTAACATCAATGACAGCTTGGAGTCTTTTGTGGTAGTTGTGGAGGAGTTTCTTTATTTTTTTCTGATGGTAAAGCGGCCCATTCTTTTTGGCAAACATTTCCTGGGCTGTTTTTTTATGAACTGCGCGTTTGTGCTCTCCCCACAGTGGTTCAATGATATTGAGGTTTGGACACTAAGATGGACACTAACGGGACCTTCACTTTATTCTGCTGGAGCCAGTGGCATCAGCGAAACAGCTTTATTTCACAGTAGGTGTAGGAGCCATAATTGAATTAAGTGGGCTGTCACTCATGACTGGGTGATGACGCGCTGGGTTCGAGGTGACGTGTTCACGGGCGCTCACCTCTTTTTGTGAATGAAACCAGTAGAGAGAGGGGGGCTGGGGTCGCCGTAGTTTTTTGTTGACTGTTCATTTGTTTAGTTCCATAATTTCACCGGATTACATGCAATATGTGTACACTGTTACCATCTGCTATGTATGTGAACCAAAGACACTTGCCTTAATTAAATGCCACAAAACGCATTTGGTTGAAGTCTGTGCTTCTTGATAGCCAAGCAGCACATCATACAATTAGACCGAACCCAAAGTTTTCCTCTCAAGCGACAATAGGGCTTGGAGTCGCTACAGGTATGGTGCACTTTTATGTAGTCAACAAGGCCAATGATGGCCTATGATGAAAAGTGCACCATACGTACTGTGAAATATGGAGGTGGGGTATGGCTTCACACAACCCTTAACTATGAGTGAAAAAAACCTGTTTGTGTTATCTTTCATATTGTTTGAAAAATACTAAAACAAATCTAAAATTCTGCCAGGGTATGTAAACTTTTGAGCGCAACATTATGTGCTGGATTGTCTCGGGGATGCAATGCTTGTAATCACACAATACTTAATAATTAGCAAGCATTTAATAAGAAATTCACCACATCTAAACTCCAAATACACAAGCCCTGGGTGCAAGCCTGCATCGTGTCAATGTAGGTTAACCCTTAGTGACTGGTGCTTATGCTTTGCATAACTATACAGCACATGCTAAAACACCCTTTGACTTCGAATGATTACCATTCAACCTTGTGTCATCTCCCTATGTCACTACGATCCAATACATCAGAGTTTGACATCACCTCATATGCCCTGTGCTATACTTACTCGACTTTACATCACACTACATGGATTCTTTACACCCAAGACCATCAGTGTGTATCTCTGTCTCTATGTGAAAGGCTATTGTTTTAATGAGAGAGATCCTTTGTCTTCACTGACAGATGCGGCCAGTGTCCCGTTTCCCCCCAGTGCAGTTTTACACCTGGCTGAAGCTAATTATTATGCATGTGACAGGTTCATTGGAATAGAAGGATATTTTACACAGGCATAAAAGTCTCATTGATTTATGTGCAGTCAGAATTATGCTTCATAAACAAATAGTAGGTCAATGGTGGAAGGAATGTACCCTAATAATGACCTTGGACATTTTCTCTCTCAAACATTTTGTGATTTGTTAACTTTATTGTTCATACAGGTAAAATTCCCCTCTTGACCCATATTCCTCAACCCTTAGGGCAGTGTCTGGTGTTTGCTGTTTTACTGGTCACTGGTGCTTCATCAGGTGGTACTGAGGGTCATCAACAATTGTACACTCCCAATTAGAGATACAGTATAATTTGCTTTATGATTTATAGAGCACTTATTGAAGCAAACATATAGTATATATGAAAGAATGACTGTGATATGAAAGAATGACTGTGTACTGTATTAACAAGTTTGACAGGACACCCTCCCTCTTTGCCAGTTCATTTTACCCAGTGCCCAAATTGTTCACCATTAGTTTCTCGCTCCACTGATGTATGGTGATGTTAATATGACATTTTGGCTCAACTATTGTTTGTTGTGTTTTCCTTCTCTTCACACCTCTGGCAATGTCAATTCAATTTAGTGTCCCGTCTGAGTTTTAGCACAGCCACTCAAAACACCTCTGCCCTCAGTGGGACGCGGGGAACAAGCTGCCGCCTGGCTAATGTCCAGCTAACAAAGGCTCATCACGGCTGTATATGGACACACAGACAGGTCCTGGCAGGGAACAGGTTAACGTGAGGCTGCTTATTTATTTAATTTCCAGCTGGCCAGATGCACTGTCAAAAAACAGTGCTTGTGGCCGAAGCTGCTGAAAAAATCATCATCATAATGTTACAACAGTCATTTGCAGCTACAGGTCCAACAATGCCAAATTGATTTGATATTTTCTAAAACCAACCTTCATACACCTTCATTTATGTTGGGTCGGCTCGGGTCCACTTGGATTGCATCCGCAACTAAACTCATTTCAGAAGTGAGGAATTGTTCGGGACTTTATTGAGGACAGTTCTATGTCTGTTACTACTGCAACCACAAAAACTGTGTATACTTAACATAAAACAACGTGTTTTAGTGTTCCTAATCATTAGTAATGAATGTACTTTTTTCATGTATATATATATATATATAGCCTAGGCGTTAATTCAAACTGGTAGACTAATTTCAGCATCACCGACCTCCAGCCAATGATCACTTTCGAGAGGACAAACCTCCACCTCAGCCATCAACGTAAGAGCCGCACCTCCATAGCAGCCAATCATCGCCCTCGGTCCTGCTTTTAGCCCCAGCAATCATGGTTTGTTCGCTTCCCAGCTGCGCTGCGACAAACCTCCACCCCTTCTCCACCTTTTCTGTCCACGGCTTCTACCTGCTGCATTATACATATACTTATACATCCATTTCTACCACCGGGGTCTGATCGCCAAAACTAACAAGTCAATGACTCTTCCCAATCACTATTTCGTCTGTTGAGTCTATCCAGGTTGAAATGCATATACATTGGCATATGTATATCCCAATGTAGCCCCTCTAACGCCCACCTGAATGTTCATGAGAGTCTTATGATAAGAGACCACCAAGGTCAAGGACCCACCAACGAATAAGTGGAGGAGGATGGATGGATCCCAATTCCAGAACGTAACCTTAAGCCACAGTGACGTGCAGTCAAGCCCAGCAAGGCCTTTCTGCTGACCTAAACAATTCTAAAATTACCCAAATATATTTCATTATAGAGCTCATGCCTTGGCCTTTAGCTTCCCTTCTGAGTGCTCTTGGACGACACCACCATAGAGATGGGTCATACCAGTGATTATTGATCAGATACCAATTAAAACCTTGGGAAAAAAGCTCGATACTGATCCAATACCGGGAGTAGTTTTTGTTTTGTTTGTTTTTTTCACACAAAAAATCCAAATCAAATCATACTCACACACTCAGATAAATTCTACGCAGACAGTGGGAGTACATGCAAGCTTCATACAGAAAAGCCCCAGTACAGTAGAGTTCAGTCCCTGGACCTTCTTGCTGTGATGGGAGTTAACATAACATTAAGGTTAAATAAACTCACAACAATCCTGCTGGTAGATGCACTATCCAATTATTATTAGTACTTGCTTCATCACAAATATTGGTATTGACTGATCTCAGCTGACTACCTAAACATCCTGAAGGACCAGGTTATTCCATCAATAGGTTTCTTCTTCCCTGATGGCATGGGCATATTCTAAAATGACAATGCCAGGATAGATCATGCTCAGAGTGGTTCAGGGATGAGAAATAATTTTCACGCATGGATCGGCCACCACAGAGTCCAGATCTTCACCCCGTTGAGAATATTTTAGATGTGGAGAAGGATCTGTGCCCTGGTCACATTGCCCCATTCTCCCATCAGAACAAAATCATTTGCTGTTTTTTCTTCGCATTATTTCATAAATAGCTTTACATTGTCTGTGTACGTGATTGGAAAGGAGCACTAAGAACAAGCAACCCTGGGGGTCAGATCTTGTGGTTCATAGCGCAGGCTGTAGAGCAGACGAGTGCACAGACGGGCTCCTTGCATATCGCAAGCCATGTGTATCGCAAGCCATGTGTGCCAAAATTCATCACTTATTTACACGTCATTCAATAAAAATACGCCGTTAAAAACGCTGCTTTTTAAAATAAAACGCTGTTTCTAACTGCGTTTTATTTTCAAAATAAACGCCGCTTGATACGCCGTCCAGAGTGTATGATAATGCAATTTATTTTAACCAATACTATTAAATCATGCTCAGCCAATCAGTAAATACAAGGACAAGACCTCACTAAAAGATCACGAGAGGCAGATCACTTTAAGAATGTCTTTATTTTATTTTCGAATTAACATTTAATTCTATCTACAATATATAATAACATTAAATATATACGTTAATGCAATTTAAGTATAAAGATGATTATTAACATTTGTACAAAATATTTATATAGACCCTATGTTGCAAACGCTAGTTTTAAATATCTACAAACATTTCTTATGAGAGGATAGTGTTATTGGCAGAGCACGTGGCTCTAAATGTGTGACTCTGTGTGTTCTTTTCAAGGGTTCGAACCCCCGGGCGTTGCATGCTGTTTATTTTGCCTTTTCTCTTCAACGTGGATACGTTCTGCAATTCTTTATGTTTATCATTTAACATGTTAACCAGCTGTGTGGGGGTTTGTTGGTGGGGACCTACTGCCCTCTTCAACTGGCCCGCTCTACACCCTGGCTTTTTAATGCACCTCACTATGCAGGGCTTACATCATACTTCACATATAACTCAATTAAATAAATAAATAAATAAATAATATTTATAATATAATAATAATAATAATAATAATAATAATAATAATAATAATAATAATAATAATAATTAAACCCAAATTAAAATTATATTGATGGTAATGACAACTGGGAAGTATCAAGATCTCGGAGTATAATATCTATTAATGTACCTTTATAACATAAAAGTAACTCTCGGTAATCACTGGTAACAATCTGAAAGAAATATATTAAGGATCACATTTTTTTCCTTGCTTTGTGCTAGACATCGTACATGAAACAAGATCGTTGTTGTATTTGTGCTTTGTTTCAATTAATTAAGTGTAGATGAACCGTTCAAATATAGTTTGTAAGTTTGTAAGTTGGTCTGTGCTAATGTAGCTGCTGAAATGTATCAAATTCTCTTTGGATGAGGTCTTGTTGTTTTGTTCCTTCTGTACCATTGTGAAATTTACTTTTTTATTGCACTTGGGGGTGGGCGCTCATAAGCTTCTTGCTTCAGCCCACTCCTTTTGAGCACAATGTATACTGCTCAAATAAACAAATAAACTAAACTAAACTAAACCTTTTGTAAGCACTTTGTTTGAAGGTTAATTCACTTTCAAACAATATATTGTGCAAATACCATCTACCAATTTTGTCTCGCAGCCACCCTGAACCTTTACACATTTTGTCATGTTTGCAACCATAAACATAAAGATTTTATTTTGAATGTTTTATTGAAAGTTCACACACAAGTAACAGACAACTGTGAAGTGAAAGCAAAATGATACATGATTCTGTTATTTTTCAAAAAATAGAAAAGTGAAAGGTGGGGCGTGCATAAGTATTCATACAGCATGAATGAATACTTTGTGGAACCCCCTTTTGCTGCAATAACAGCAGCAAGTCTTCTGGGGTTTGACTCTACAAGGTTTGCACATCTAGAGACTGACATTTTAGCTCATTCCTCTTTACAAAACAACTCAAGCTCTGTCAAATTAGAAGGAGAGCGTTTGTGAACAGCAGTTTTCAGGTCTTTCCACAGATTTTCAATAGGATTTAGGTCAGGACTTTGACTGGGCCGTTCTAACACATTAATATGTATGTTTTTAAACCATTCCATTGTAGATTTAGCTTTGTGTTTAGGGTCATTGTCCTGCTGGAAGGTGAATTTCTGCCCCAGCCTCAATTCTCTTGCGGACTCCAGCAGGTTTTCCTCCAAAATGTCTCTGTATTTGGCTCCATCCATCATCCCAACTATTCTTACAATCTTCCCAGTCCCCGCTGAGGAAAAGCAGCCCCATAGCATGATGCTCCCCCCACCATATTTGACACTGGGGATGGTGCACTCAGGACGATGAGCAGTGTTAGGTTTGCTCCATACATAACGTTTTGCATTTGGGTCAAAAAGGTAAATTTTTGTCTCATCTGACCAAAGCACCTTCTTCCACATGGTAGCTGTGTCCTCCATATGACTTCTAGCAAACTTCAAACGGGATTTCTTATGGCCTCCTTTCAATAATGGCTTTCTTCTTGCCACTCGTCCATGAAGGCCAGATTTGTGTAGAGTACGACTTATAGTTCAACCTGGATAGACTCACACGGACAAAAGCAGCAATTAGGGAGATTTAATCGTATGAGTATTACTTTTGGCGATTAGACCCCGACGGTAGACAATGATGTATAGTCAGTGTAGATGAACAGCTTGGAGTTAGGGATGTCTTCCTCCGCAGCCTGGACACTGGTGGTGGTGTGGAAGACCCAGGAAGATGCAGCAGGTAGAAGCCGTGGACGGAAGAGGCGGAGACGGGGTGGAGGCGGGTCGCAGCGCAACTGGGAAGTGAACGGACCATGATTGCTGAGGCTTAAAAGCGGCCCTCTCGGAAGCGCTCATTGGCTGGAAGACAATGATGCTGAAGTTAGTCTACCAGGTTGAATTAACGCTTAGGCTTCATTTGTCCCATGTACAGATTCCCCCAGCTCAGCAGCAGTACGTCGCAGCTCCTCCAGAGTTATCTTGGGGCACTTGGTTGCATTTCTGACCAGTGCTCTCCTTGTTCGGTCTGTTAGTTTAGGTGGACGGCCGTGTCTTGGTAAGTTTGCAGTGGTGCTATACTCTTTCCATTTCTGAATGATGGATTGAACAGTGCTCCGTGAGATGTTCAAATCTTGGGAAATCTTTGTATAACTTAACGTTGCTTTAATTTGTATAACTTAACGTTGCTTCATGATGTTGTTTAGTGACCAATACACTCTGACCATAGCTCTGAGGCCCTCACAGAACAGCTGGAATTATACTGAGCGTAGATTACGCACAGGGGCCTCTATTTAATGGTTAGGGCAAGGTGTGAACATTCTGCAGTCATTAGGAATGTTATAAAGGCAATTTAATGCACTCCGAAAATGCTGTATGAATACTTATGCACACCCCACTTTTCACTTTTCAATTTTTTGAAAAATAACAGAATCATGTATCATTTTGCTTTCACTTCACAGTTGTTACTTGTGTGTGAACTTTCAGTAAAAAATTCAAAATAAATTGTTATGTTTATGGTTGTAAACATGACAAAATGTGCAAAAGTTCAAGGTGTATTAGTACTTTCAAGAGGCACTGTATATTAATACTAGGATTTGTAAACATAGTCACTGCTTCTCTCAATATGTTGTTGCAGTTTCTTAATATATGCCACTAGGTGGCTGCGAGACAAAATTGGTTGATGATATTTGCAAAATATATTGTTTAAAAGTGAATTAACTTTCAATCAAAGGTGCTTACAAAAGGTTAACATGTTAGATGTAAAACAAAAAGAATTGCAATATGCACATTGAAGAGAAAAGGCAAAATAAACAGCATGCAACGCCCGGGGTTCGAACCCATGAAAAGAACACACATTTAGAGCCACGTGCTCTGCCAACCATGGCAGAGCACGTTTATATTTGAAACTTCTGTCTGCAACATATTTTGTACAAATGTTAATAATAATCTTTATACTTAAATTTCATTAACATATATATTTAATGTAATTATATATTTTCTAGATAGAATTAAAAGCTAATTCGAAAATAAAATAAAGACATTATCATACACTCTGGACGGCGTATCAAGCGCCGTTTATTTAGAAGATAAAACACCATTTGAAACAACGTTTTATTTTGAAAGCGGCGTTTTCTTTTAAAAAGCGCAGTTTTTAATGCCGTATTTTTATTGAATGACGCGTAAATAAGTGATGAATTTTGGCACACATGGCTTGCGATACAAAACCTGCGCCACATGCAAGATCGCGCGTTTCGAGTTGCGCACGGACTGCGCCAGGCACAAGATCTGGCACAGGATCTTTTGACATTACAGAAGCGTATTGAAACAATGCCGCAGCGAATGCATGCAGTAATCAAAGTTAAAGGCAGTCCAACAAAATATCAGAGCGTGGGACATTTTTGGGGGTTAGGCACTGCATCTATGCAGTATTTCAAATCACTAAGAAACCAATGTAGTTGCATTTTTTTTAACTTGCACATTCATAATTACATAATAATAATTAAATAAGTCGCATACTACATAAAACCATGGACCACTGGTAATTTATCAGCTTTTCCTGTGGTTGTGCTTAGTCTTGCTGATGCATTTTCCCAAATATTACTATATTGGGATTTAGTAATATTTTTTTGTGTAGGTGCATTAAGTTGCCTTGTGTATGAAAAGTTGCCTTGCCTATGTATAAAACAATGACATTGCATAAACCAGTTACTCTCAAACTGTGGTATATGTGCTTTTAAGATGGTTCTCAGTGGATCATCTGCAATTGTAATTAGAGATAATATCGTGCATGCTTCATAATACATTTAACTTACCGTTAGGTGTTTTATTTTTATTTTTTTCTGGTTTAGACATGGTTTACACCCAGTTTAGATTTTATGATATGGTAGTTAAGCTTAAGAACCACTGGCATATACCAACCGCTCACCAAAATCATGATGAAAGACATGGTGCATAAAAAAACAGGTTAATTTTAACATCCCCACTCCGGTGACCTCATTACAAGGCACCTGTGGGTTTTAACAAGCTCTCTGCAATTGTGAAGCATTGAGTGCCAAACTGAAATGGAAATAACTAGAAAGAGATGTTTGAAGAAAAGTTTTCCGAGCACGGGTTTTATTGAAAAGAAAAATGTAACAAGCCATTTTCTGTGTTTGTTATGATTCTATGTGACAGAGCACGTTAACACATGGCTATAGGCCGGTTTGGCATAATGGAGCATGGGTGAAATAAAAGCTGACATGCACATTACTACCCCACACAGACTAGGACTCAAACGCTACACCTTCTTGCTGTCAGAACAGAGTGTATGCCATTTTGCCCTTGTTGCAGACACAGATAGGTCCAATATATAACTTCATAACTTGCACTACCCCCTCTGGCTTGCCTGGAAATATCCAGACTCACTGCTGTACCAGCGATTGAGTCTGGTTAAAGTCGAGCGGAACAGAGTATGCAAGCAAATAGGAAGCGGAGTAAACTGATCAGCGTTGGGCGGGTTTCTCTCATTGTTGCGGTGTCATCAGTGGTTCCATGTTAATATTCAAACAAGATTATCCAGTGTATCCAGAAAGTAATCACACCCCACCACTTTTTCCATAATTTGTTATGCTACAGCCTTATTTCAAAACACACAATACCCTATAATGACAAAGTGAAAACTAATGTAAATGTATTAAAAGTCAAAAACTGAAATATCACATCATAAGTATTCACAAAATTTGCACTGACACTCAAAACTGAGCTCTGGTGAATCCTGTTTCCACTGATTGTCATTGAGATTTTTCTACAACTTGACTTGAGTCCACCGGTGGTGAATTAAATGGATTGGACTTGATTTGGAAAGGCACACACCTCTCTATAAGGTCCCACAGCTGACAGTTCATGTCAGAGCAGGAACAAAGCCATGAAGTCTGTAGATCTCTGTATCGAGACACAGATCTGGGTTATGGTACAGAAAAATTGTTTCAGCATTGAAGGTGACCTCCATCATTCGTAATGGAAGAAGTTCAGAACCACCAAGACAATCGGGGGAGGAGGGCCTTGGCCGAGGAGGTGACCAAGAACTTGCAACCCCTTCTAACCTGACATAAGAGGTACTGAATAGTTTAGTTTTTTATGGGTTTTTGTGTATGTTTTTTTTTATAATTTTTTTTATTACGGCCGTGATATAACAAAATGTGGAAAAAGTAGAGGAGTGTGATGTGGAAGATCACAGATGGAAATTAGCCAATGGCTATAATCCACTGTGGCATGTTTAGATGTGTGCGGCCCAATTTACCCAACTAAATAAATAAATAGGAGCATCATAATGCTTTAATTCCTTGTACATACAGTAATGTTGTGAACCATCAGCTTTTTCTGTTTCGTGTGTCACATTGGAGTAAAATGACCATTATAATGAAATGAGTGATAATTTCCCTCACTGTGACAGCTTCTTTCTAATCACTGCATTTGCGTAGATCCTGCGTATTTTTAGTCACCAGATGCTTCACTCCCAGCCTTTGATGGCTACAGAGCCCTTATCACTTTCTTTCTACAGTGGGGGAAAAAAGTATTTAGTCAGCCAACAATTGTGCAAGTTCTCCCACGTAAAAAGATGAGAGAGGCCTGTAATTGGTATGAGAGATAAAATGAGAAAAATAAACCAGAAAATCACAGTCTCTGATTTTGTATTCATTTATTTGCAAATTATAGTAGAAAATAAGTATTTGGTCAATAACAAAAGTTAATCTCAATGCTTTGTTATATACCGTTTGTTGGCAATGACAGAGGTCAAACGTTTTCTGTAAGTCTTCACAAGGTTTTCACACACTGTTGCTGGTATTTTGGCCCATTCCTCCATGCAGATCTCCTCTAGAGCAGTGATGTTTTAGAGCAGGCGCTGGGCAACATCCCTCCAAAGATTTTCTATGGGGTTGAGATCTGGAGACTGGCTAGGCCACACTAGGACCTTGAAATGCTTCTTACGAAGCCACTCCTTCGTTGCCCGGGCGGTGTGTTTGGGATCATTGTTATGCTGAAAGACCCAGCCACGTTTAATTTTCAATGCCCTTGCTGATGGAAGGAGGTTTTCACTCAAAATCTCACGATACATAGCCCCATTACTTTGCCCTTTACACGGATCAGTCATCCTGGTCCCTTTGCAGAAAAACAGCCCCAAAGCATGATGTTTCCACCCCCATGCTTCACAGTAGGTATGGTGTTCTTTGGATGCAACTCAGCATTCTTTCTTATCCAAACGCGACAAGTTGAGTTCTTACCAAAAAGTTCCATTTTGGTTTCATCTGATCATATGACATTTTCCCAGTCCTCTTCTGGATCATCCAGATGCTCTCTAGCAAACTTCAGACGGGCCGGGACATGTACTGGCTTAAGCAGGGGGACACGTCCGGGATTGCAGGCGTAGTGTGTTACTGACGGTAGCCTTTGTTACTTTGGTCCCAGCTCTCTGCAGGTCCTTCACTAGGTCCCCCCGTGTGGTTCTGGGATTATTGCTCACCGTTCTTGTGATCATTTTGACCCCACGGGGTGAGTTCGTGCGTGGAGCCCCAGATCGAGGGAGATTATCAGTGGTCTTGTATGTCTTCCATTTTCTAATAATTGCTTCCGCAGTTGATTTCTTCACACCAAGCTGCTTACCAATGGCAAAATTCAGTCCGCCCAGCCTGGTGCAGGTCTACAATTTAGTTTCTGGTGTCTTTCGACAGCTCTTTGGTCTTGACCATAGTGGAGTTTGGAGTGTGACTGTTTGAGGTTGTGGACAGGTGTCTTTTCTACTGATGTTCAAACAGGGGCCATTAATACAGATAACGAGTGGAGGACAGAGGAGCCTCTTAAAGAAGAAGTTACAGGTCTGTGAGAACCAGAAATCTTGCTTGTTTGTAGGTGACCAAATACTTATTTTCCACCATAATTTGCAAATGAATTCATAAAAAAAAACATATAATGTGATTTTCTGGAATTTCTTTTCTCATTTTGTCTCTCATAGTTGAGGTTACACCTATGATGAAAATTACAGGCCTCTCTCATCTTTTTAAGTGGGAGAACGTGCACAATTGTTGGCTGACTGTAAATCAACCTCAAATCTTTCCATGCAATCATTCTCTATTTGTTTTAACTCTTTGTCCCACTGCCATTGTAACTTTCCGCTGCCCCGTATGTCATTTTTCACATGAATGCTTCCCACATTTTTTTTTTACACAGCTCCAGTCCAGTCCATGCGGGATATGTGCCCTCCCTACCTGTACTGTCTCCCAAAGTCATCCTAATTAGTGTTTAAATGCCCACTCCCCCACAGTGAGGTCATCTGTGCCCCTTAGACAGAGGAGCAAGAGCCTTGCCACTGCCAACTCCAATAAAATGGGCCTAACTTGCCGCCATCACGTCCCAGCATGTGAGAGAGAGCGCTCAGACATTATTAACAGCATTAGGCCAATTACACACAGTGACAATGAGAACTTGTGGAGAGAAATGGAGACAGAGGGGGAGAGAGAGAAGTGCAGATATCGACATAAGAGACTGAGGAAAGGAAGGAAGGACAGAGGAGACAAGGAGGTTAAGTGGTAAGGCATCACTCATTTAGGTTTGGTCATGACTAAATTTGGAGGATCAGCTTGTCTATGTTGCAGAGCACCCAGACACAGGGAGCAAACAGAAAGGCCCCATGGTCCAGTTTATTGAACATACTGTGCTTGACAACAAGCTGTGAGGCAGGAATGCTACCACTTAGCCATGTTGATTAAAAGAAATGGCCTTCAGCTCTGCATACTCCCATTGAGCCTCAATGTCCATGCCAGCAACAATGGCACTGGTCTTTCTACTTTTGCACTTGTTTCCCCATTTAAAGCTAAGCATGGTCTTTTATTTCTCGGTAGATTTCCTCTGGGAGCGAGAAACTGAACAACAAAGGTCGAATAAAGAAGAGGCAGAAAGGAGGACATGATGGAGGTGGAGACAGCATTGGCCCACGGAGAAATGGCTACAATCCATAAAGTGAATCTACAGGGATCTGAACTGGAGCCCGGGGACAGTTTAGCAGCAGCACATCCGCCGCCAACCCCTGTGTGTGTCACCCACCGGAGCAAGGCCAGTCGGCGCTGCGCTCAAAAAATCAATATTTCCTCTGCATCTTTGTCTGTGTGTAAGTGTGAGCGAGTCTGCCCACAAGATGGTATGTCAACAACACAGGGTTAGGTGACGAGATACTGGGAAATTATGCAAAATAAGTCATAACAGTGCCTGGTTAAATAAAGGTCAAATCAAAAAATAAAAAGTGTTTTTTATCAACTAGTATGTAAATAAAGTGGCAAATCATTTGAATAGTACATTTTAGCTGTAAAATGCCGAGTATGTGGTTATTGAATATCTTTTTTTTTTTACATAAAGTGTAAACAATGGGCAGTACAGTGGCGCAGCTGTTAGCGCTCGAGATTCATCGCAAGGAGGACCTGGGTCTGATGCTTGGGCCTGACAGGGCCTTTTTCTGTGGATTTTACATGTTCTCGCTTAGTCTGTTTCCTCCAGGTGCTCCAGCTTCCTCTACAACAAAAAAAGGAGTAGTACTGGCCTAATGTACTCCTAATATGTATTTGAGAGCGCGAGTGTGACACAGAACATACTCCTGCTACAATCCAGTGTTTACAGGTGAAACTCGGAAAATTAAGGCTACTGCCTTAATGCAGCGTGGCATGGATGCTCTCAGCCTGTGGCACTGCTGAGGTGTTACGGAAGACCAGGACGCTTCAATAGCGGCCTTCAGCTCTTCTGCATTGTTCGGTCTCATGTCTCATCTTTCTTTTGGCAATGCGGTGAGTTTTGGTACTTTATGCTGCGTTTACACATAAGCACGATGCGATACGAATGCCACCAATCCACATTCGTGGCCAAGGATCACGAATGTGAGTGGACTTTGATGATTCGGGGTAGAGGTTTCACGCGCCGCCACTAACTGTTGCGACCTGTTACTATGCGTTACGATTAATGGCACGAATTATTACGCACGGTCACGAATATGCGTCCCGCGCGTGTTGCGCGCTGCTGCGTGGTGTTGCGCGCTGCTGCGTGGTGTTGCGCGCTGCTGCGTGGTGTTGCGCGCTGCTGCGTGGTGTTGCGCGGTGCCACGGGCTGTTACGGGTCACTAGGAATATTCGCGTTCTGTCCGAAATCTGTCAAGAATTGGGCGAATGTGGAGTGATCTTCTTCCACCGGGTTGGAGGCGGAGCAGAGGCCCTTAGTCATTGGGCTCTTCTGGCTCCAACTCCCGAACATCAGGTACGACCCAGGAGAAAGAAAGGTCAGAGGAACACTTTCAGCACCCCAAGGACCGGCAGCGGCAGGTGCTGTCCGTGGCTTGGAGCGCGGATTGGCCGAGTTTGTGACACGTTTCCTTGGCATAGCTACTGCAGGTACCAACATTTACTTTGGGCTTAGTGTGGGTTTCTGTAAATTTTGAGCATGAAAACAGTGATTCTGCTCCACGAATGCTGTACGAATGCTCTCACGCTGAATTACGAAGCGCCACTACTCCTCACGAAAGGACACGCTCCGTTGCGAACTCCACGAACAGAGGGTGATTCGTGACATTCGTGGAAGATTTTTTGACAGACAAAAACTTTCTCCACGAATGTCACGAACTGATGCGTTCTATTAAGAATCCCATTGAGATGCGTTAAGTCATGTCACGAACGTCACGAATGACGGAAAAATGACATTCGTAACGCATCGTGCTTATGTGTAAACGCAGCATTAGGCTGTGAGGGCAGGTGCCAAGTCCTGCTGTAAATGGAAGTCAGCATCTCCATAAAGCTTGTCTGCCGAAAGAAGCATGAAGTGCTGTAAAATCTCCTGGTAGACGGTTACACTGACTCTGGACTTAATAAGTGGACCAACACCAGCAGAAGACATAGGCTCCCCAAATCACCACAGACTGTGGAAACTTCACACTGGACTTCAAGCATCTTGGATCGTGTGCTTCTCCATTCTTACTGCAGACTATGGGACGTTGGTGAAAAATTTGCTCTAATCAGAAAAGAGAACTGTGGACCACTGAGCAACAAACCAGTTATTTCTTTTTTTAGCCCACGTAAGACACTTCTGATGTTGTTTGTCGGTCAGGAGCGGCTTAACAAGAGGAATACGACATCTGAACCCATGTCCAGGATCCGTCTGTGTGTGGTGGCTCTTGATGCACTGACTCCAGCCTCAGTCCACTCCTTGTGAAGGTCCCCCACACTTGAATGGCCTTTTCTTGACAGTCCTCTCCAGACTGCACTCATCCGTGCGGCTTGTGCACCTTTTCCTTTTTCCTTCCACTTAACTTCCTGTTAATGTGCTTTAATACAGCACTTTGAGAACATCCAACTTCTTTTGCTATTACCTTTTGAGCCATTCCCTCCTTATGGAGGGTGTCAATGATGGTTGACACCCTATATATATATATTGCATTAATTGATTGAGTTATTTTTTTTTGTCTGAACTAGAATGCAAAATGTACCTTACATATCAGTGTACTTTAATGATCTTTTGACCATCTTTGAACAGAAAAAACACCCAAAATGGTTGCCTTTGAATTGTCCTCCTTGCATGCCAATCACCAGTAGAATACTGCAAAATAAATTTAATTGTTGGCGATTGTTGTTTAGATAATTTATTTACTGCAATACTATATGCAATGTACAGTCTCTGTTGATTTTCTATTTAGTTTGAAGTTTTTAGCCAACATTTTGTATACTTTGTAAACATAGCCCAAATAAAGAGATGTAGCATAATCACATAATAAAATAAAAAAGTCACTGTAATAGCATTTTGGTGAGGCTGCAGTAAACCATATGCACAACGGCTCTGCACACTGTACTCTCTTATGCAGATCTGTGTTCATTCAACAACACTCAATTACCATACAGTACTTGAGGCAACAGCTGTGCTCCATACTCGAGCACACTGCAAACACATGTCCTGTGCTGTTGTTTGCCTGTCACGCTCATTATTACCGTAAAGCTAAAGAGCAAGACTCAGGGCACTGCATAAACGACACAAATCAGCACAAGCAATTAGCATTTATAGTTCTGTCATTGGGTTATGTCATATTAACAAAAGGTGGAATGGTGGAGGATGCCACAGAATTATGAGATTACTGCTATACCAATGTTTGGTAAGGTATGTTTGACCTTACGTATAGACATAATAATGCATTGGTTTTATATATTCTGGACACTCAATGACACTTTACATTGCATTATTTATTCACTCCATACTTAGTGGAAGTAAGCTACTGTAGTAGCCACAGCTGCCCTGGGGTAGACTGACAGAAGCGACCACCACCAACCACGAACTCACTACATACCCCCGGGCTTCCTGTTATTCCCAAACGGTCTCCCACCCAAGTACGGTGCAGCAAAACTGAACTGGTGGAAAAATGTGCTGGGGGTTAAGAGGTTAATAATCTTATAGGGTACATCAGCATTCACATCCTGGTAAATGACCTGTGCTAGCGAGACTAACTTGTTGCAGTGCACACACACACACACACACACACACACACACACACACACACACACACACACACACACACACACATTTCGTTCCATTGCTATCGAAAAGGTATAGTGCTTACATTTTTGTTAGGTTCATAATATGTACAGGTGAAACTCGGAAAATTAGAATATCGTGCAAAAGTTCATTTATTTCTGTAATTGAACCTAAAATGTGAAACTAATATGATATAGACTCATTACATGCAAAGTGACATATGCCAAGACTTTGTTTGTCATAATGTTGATGATTATGGCTTTGAATCCATTTTCAAAATATTATAATTTTATAAGATTTTTAAATTTGGGGTTTTTACAAGCTGTGAGCCACAATTATCAAAATAACAAATAAAGGCTATACATATCTCACTTTGCATGTAATGAGTCTATCATATATTAGTTTCACAGTTTAAGAATTACAGAAATGAATGTGTAATGCCGCAGGATTTGAGGGGCTATCGGGAGTTTGTAGTTAACATGGCTGATGAGAAAAGTCAATTATTGAACTATGTTTGTAATGAGAGTTATAGGATGGTGCAACCAATAAGAGCAAAAACATTTAAAAGTCTTTACAATTTATTAATTTGCTAAATTCTAAAAACAGTTAAAAATTAAAGTCGCAAGCGGCGATAAAGGCCCTCGCCCCTGGCGCAGTCCCCCCCTTGCAACCGCCCCTGCACGCTCTCGCCTCGGCCTCACACCCAACATGGTTTCTTGCGCCAGTTAACTCCGGCCCACTCTCGCCTGAGGCTTCGTCACACCCCGGTCTCAAGCTTACCCCAGGTAGCTCCGGTGCCGGCCCACTCTTGTGTCAGCCTCAAGGCCCCGACCTCACGCTCGACTCTGCTGTGCTTTTCACTCGTTCTATAGTTGAAATACTTTCTAAGGCCAGTGAACTGCAATACTCGGGAGAAGCCACCAGGCAAAACAGCATCTGGACAGATGTGCTAATTTCAATGGAAGTCCTTTCCACATACTGTACTTCTATTTGTAGGCACCGAACCCATGGGTGCTGCAGGGTTGAGCACCCACTCAAATCTTTGGGCACCCAGGCGAATTTGCCTTGATTACAAAATGATTAATTGAATATCGCCAAATCTGTAAAGCCGCTAGTGTTCAGCAATGACACGGCCAGGGGCGGTACCTAATATACATGTACGTGTAATTCGCACCACCATTTAGCTACATAGGTAGTGTGTCGGGCTCCCCCAGTTCAAAAGTGATTACATTTCCAACTCAATCTGACAAGGTACGCAAGAATTATAAAGGATATTATGCAGTCTATGGTACATTTAGCCTTGCCACACCCACATCGTAGAAAATATCATACACATGTAATATATGTTTGTGTTTGCTTTAATGTGTAGAATATACCTGCAACGTTTCATATAAATCGTACAAACTAAAATTTTCAAGGTATAGAAAAGGTGGCGCTGTACTGTGGTAAAGTTGGTCTTTTAATGAGTGTGTTCTGTTCAGCTTGGGGTGGTGCATTAGTGACACGAGTGTGAGCTCAATATTTTAATGCATGTACAACGATAATGTGCCATTTTTGAGACATTTACCGTGACCACGCCCACATCTTTAAAAAAATGCAAACTGCAGTTTTTAAGGTATGGCTAGGGGGTGCTGTCCTGGGAACAGGCTATATGTTAATGGCTGCGTTCTGTTCAGTTTCGGGTGGTGCATAAGTGACTTGAATATGAGCTCTGTCGGCTTATTCCTGTGAACATGAGCTGTCTTCGAAAACACACGAAATCTACGTGTTCTTCGCCGTGGCGTTATGAGGAGACGGTGTAACAGTTTTACAAACTGTGGCCAAATCTTGAATTTCAATATGTCTAGATGCACTGTGGCAAATGTGATCTTATTCCGATCAAAAACCAAGTCCAGAGGGTTTCTGGATTTTAAGCCAAAATGGCCGCGGCGTGGCGCTCTAATTCAGTTTTTGGTTTGTCCTGATGTCCACTTCCACTGTACCGAACGGTTCTGGCCTACGCCCAAAAGCACGCGTCCCGACAGGTTTCTCTCACTCGCTCCCTTCGCCCCATGGTCCCTGGTCTCGGTCCGACAAGCGAGGCTCCCCATCTCGCTGTCCCCTCGAGATCCACGCTACTGCACATCCGCTCCGCTCGGTTCCATGGTCCAACTCTCGCCAGCGCTCCTCCTTCCAGGACGGTCCCCGCCCCAAACATACACGACCCTCGGGCCATAAGCCAATGCAGTGTTCAACCTCGCGGCGTTCTCCTTCCAGGCCGTGTTGTCGGTGCCGCTCTACTGTGCGCTTGGTGCGGACTGGCTCCCTTCTCCATCCTGCGCTCCACCCTGGCCGACGGTGCTCGCCCCGTGTCCCCTGCGTTCACGTGACTCCTGTGTCAGCGTTTTTTCCGGCCCCGTAGTGACTTCCCCTTTTATGGTCCGGTCTGATGCTCCGCAGGTGTGTTCGATTGCACGGGGCGATTGCTTGGCCAAAAGTGACATGTGTTGGGGCAACGAGCTAAAAGGGGCAATGTCTAAAATAAATAATTAAAAATCCACTGTAAAAGAATAAAAGCAAACATGGAATTCAAATCCACATCACAATAAATACAAGTACAAACTTGTACTAGCTATGAATCCCATAGCTTCATAGGTTCTACAGGGGACAAGTTTTACAAATACATTACAGCTATGCAAATGCCTGGAGGTGGTAATTTAAGATTATTCAACCATATTGAAGCTTTAAATAAACCCAGTGCTTTCAGCAGTAATTTGAATATTGTATGAAAGTTGAAGAACGTAACAGTGTGCGATGAGGATCTTATGGGACATTATCTGATTGTATATAAACTTTATAAGGCTTCACTCATGCTTTGTGATGAAACAAATGAATAAATGTGCGTGTTTTTAAATATTTTACTCTTTGGTCAAAATAATAAGAGAGAACTGACAAAGTTGCATGTAGTTTAATTAAAGACAATCACAGATAAATATAATCCAATAAACTGTGTGTATTTAAAGGATATTTATAGAATATTTAAAGGAGACAGACTCTAATCACAGGCACTGGGCTATTTCTTCAAAGCCAAAGACTCAGATAAGAAGATTGATTTGCTATAATAATTGATATTTGTTTTTCAATAAAGTAATAATTATTATCAATGGACATTTGTCTTTTATCCATTTCTATTCATAATTTTTTATCCGTTGTCCCGCACTCGCTCTCTCAAACACACTTTCACACACTCTCACCTATTGTAGGTCCCGAGAGGAAACCCACTATCATTATCAGACCATATGTACTTGCTTGCCAAATTTAGATAAATATCTAAATGATAATGTGCCTATATTTCTATAGTATGTGTGTATAAAATGATTGCATTTTCATCCTCTCAGGCCTTTACCTCTTTGTATAACAGTCTTGATCCTTCCATTTGTCTCTTATAACTCGAACAGAAGGCAGCTGAACAAGGACTCCTAACAAGGAAACAGCATTGTGATTACATCACTTCTGGGTCACTTCATTGGCCCAGAAAAAAAGCAATACTATTGCTTTTTTTTTTTTTTATCATTGAATGACCATACCGCCTTTGCTATGCTGGATCCCGTCAGAGCTCGGAAGCTAAGCTAAGCAGGGAAGGGCCTGGCTAGTACATGGACGGGAGACCGTTTGGGAACACCAGTGCTTTTTCTGTCCGACCCGTCATTGCAATTATTACCACAAAAGAAAAAAGATTTCCAGTTCATGACAGACCAAAAAAAGTTATTTTTCAAAAATGCGTAACACAATTATTTTCACTCTCTGAAATAGCCACATGTGCAACCCTTTTGGTCGTTGTTAAACTCTAGAGTGAATATTGATGTTTTAGACAATATTCTAATTTTTCTAATTTAATATTTATTTGAGACGCAAATGTACAAAGTGAAATTTCTCAGATTTTGATGGAATATTAGAAAAGTTAAGGAAACAGATGTATCAGAAACCATGTGGCACACATGCGTGGTTAAATTCCATTTTGTCTTACTCTGCTAAATGAACCAACTGTCAATGCCACTAAGAAAGAGTGTCTCTCCCCTACTTCATCCAAGGAGGAGATGAGCAAAGCACTTTACGCTTACCTTAAGGCACTTAATGTCGGCCGGCGATGGTAAATCCAAAAGAAATGTCTCCATGGGTGACAAGATGGCTCCTGTATCTACAGTTATGCATTAATCTGCTCATAAAAGAGAAGAAATGCTGTCATAAGGACCCATTGGAATGCAATAAATAACAGTTATAATTAGCGTAATAAAAAAGAGATCCATGCTGCACTGGTCAGATAACAACACGGGTAAATTTATCTCTTTCAGAGATTAAGCGCCCGAGCGCACTTTCAGATCTTGCCACTCCAGACTTAGCGCATTTAAGTGGGAAGTATGTGGGGTGGAGAAACACTGATGGCCAATGGCGGAGTTGGGTACAAGAGCCTTTTTGCTCAACCAGAAGAGGCGAGGGAGAGGGGTTGTTGCAGCAAAAGGCGCTGACTTGGGCTACGTCGAATATAAAACATCTTGGAGATAATCCTTCGCTGTGAATGTCCAGGTCAAGGTAACGAACTGCTTAATTCCCCAAAAACGCGCTCTGCTTCAGCGTAACAGAAATGAAAGTGAAACCGCGCACATGTAGAAATCAGCTGTTCAAAAGTGTCTCCGTCATTTTGTAAACACGTTTCATTCTCTGTTTATCAAAATATCTGACAAATAATTAAGCAGCACCATAACTTTTGAGAACATGAAACCTAGCCTCGCTTGTGGCCTAATAATATATAGTAAAATAATTATGATAATTATGGTTATTATAAAGAAGTAAAGTTGACATAGTTTTGTATTATTAAATGTAGGCCTATTTATTTGAATGCAAAACAATCTTAAAGCATTTTTCATTTTTAGAAACAGTGAATGATTACAAGTATTAAAAAGCTTTTTAAAGACAAAAACAAAAAATATCCGTTATTTTCTTTCATTCGGTCGATAATCGTGAATAATCGTAAAATCGCAATATTTTCTTTAACAATAATCGTGACTCAAACAATTGAAATCGTGACACCCCTAGATGGGGGTTAATACAGTTTTTAGTTTGACCTGTGAGAGCCTATGATGCTTAAGGAATAACACAAGGCAGCGTGATGTAAACGAGGAAATGAATGAGAGGCTCCCATCAGAGCAGAGCTGTCACTGCTTGTAATAAATGCCTCAGTCCTCTCTAAGCGACGCCCTCTCGCAAATGGCAAAGGCGCATATAGCGCAACATCTCGGCACTCGGAAAATATGATATCGCTAGAAGCCTGTGCAGTTTTTTCGCAGGGCACACAATCTGGCCCTCAAAGTCAATATTGCCCTTACACAAGGAGGAATTGCTGGTCTTGTAATAACTGAGGACAAACCATTGTTGTGAATTTGGTTCTTGCATTAGTTGGCTGATTTTTTATTTCTGGTTGAAGCCTGTATCACACAGAGTACATCCATGCGGATTCTGGAATTAAGATGGCCGAGTTTCCAAATCATCTGAGGTGGCTGTTTACCATAATTTCCAGCCAATTAGGCCTTGACATTTAGATCCTTTGCAAAACTAGTTCCATCAGAAGTTGCTCAACAGTTTCCTCTGACGGAGCCCTCTGCCTCAGGAGAAGTGATTGGCTGTGGCTGCCGGGATGCCTTCTGGCGCCTGGGTGGAGGCTTGATGTTTCCGCTACACCTCATTTGGGCGCCCTGGCTTAGTGCCCGGTGATTGTGGCTGATGTGCTGCTTACCTGGTTCATCTGTACTCAGCCTCGTGTGTGTGTGTGTGTGTGTGTGTGTGTGTGTGTGTGTGTGTGTGTGTTTTCCTCCTTTAGTATATTATAAACTGAGACACTGGTGGGGGTAAAAACACTGCATCTAATTATAATGTGACCCTGCAAGTTGTGAACTGTGCCTATAAATGTGTCCCTGTAAAGAAATGAGATGCTACAATTATGTTAGGAAAGTTAGGAATGAGTTTGGACCATAACTAACATTGTGACGTGAAATGGGATTCTTAAAGAACAAAAAATATGAAGGGCTGTTGTGAGCATACTAATATGTGTGTGATATGGTTGCTCTGTATATAGATTTGTTTTAGCCACATTAGCTACAGTTTGCCTCAGTTTCCAGATGGTCGTGTTTCGTGTTGGGGGACTGGCGCGGCACAGTCCATAAGGCTGCCATCTCTCGGACCCATGTACTAATCCTCATGTGTGGACTTGAATTTTTTCAACAGGAAATTTATATTGTCTGCAACAGGCACAGCTGTCCCACAGTATGAATAATAGACAATAGAGAAGCAGGGAGTTGGGAGAATGCATTTGTATTTGTGTAACGTCTTATGAATAATGCCCAGGCCTTATGTAATAACAATGGAGAAATTAATTATAAAACAAGGTTGAACACAAAGTGTTCCAGTGTCTGCGTACACTGGTGTATGAATGGGTGAGTGGATCCTTGCTGTAAAGCGCTTTGAGTGCCTAATGAAGGTAGAAAAGCGCTATATAAGTTGAGACCATTTACAAAGGAAGAGCCTTGTACATATAATCACCAACTTTTACAAAGTAAAGGTTAGACTGGGGCGACGGTGGCGCAGATGGTAGAGCGGGTCGTCTCATGATTGGAAGGTCGGGGGTTCGAATCCCGCCTCCTGAAGGCGCATGCTGTCGTTGTGTCCTTGGGCAAGACACTTCACCCACCTTGCCTCCAGTGTCTGCGTACACTGGTGTATGAATGAGAGTGTGAATGGGCCCCCTATGAGAGACCAACAGGCCCATTTGGAACCATGAGGCCGTCCTTCCGTGGACCCACCACCTGCAGAAGGAGCCATAGGGGACTGGTGCTATGTGATTTGGGCAGCTCCAACAGCTGCCCCCACGACCCGGAAACGGACAAGTGGGAGAAAATGGATGGATGGAAGGTTAGACTGTTTAGAATTAACGCATATTTGCATAAAACCTTACAGATTTCTGTCTGCCTGATCTCATCCTTATTAGCTCTGGTTTGTAGTGAGTAAATAATTAACATTTAGGGCCTGATTAAATAAGCCAGGTGCTAAACTGCAAGTAGTACCTAAAATTTGCTATTGGGCGTGTTGCACCTGATTAGAAAATGTGCATATTATTAGAGCTAGGGATGTCACGGTTACCGGTGTAGCGGTAAACCCTGGTAAAAAATGTTACAATTACCGTCTTGTTTTTGAAAAACTATATTATCTCGGTGGATTACTGCGCCAATGGTGTAGGCAAAGTGAGCCTCAGCAGCCGCCGTCTCATCTGCTGAAGGTGCTCTCCGTAGCTTACTACCAAAACAAAACTTTCTTGAAGCTGGAATCATGTCCGAGACGACAGCGCTCAGGACGTCTATCAGCTTCAAACAGGACCAAGTCTGAAGTCTGGGCATATTTTGGGTATTTTAAGAAACCCAAACTTCAAACCTCATGACTCCCCTGTGTGACCGTCACCACAACTATAGCCAATGCAAGTAAGTTAACGTGAGCGTTTTAGCTGAAATGCTGATGTGGGGACTTTGGGTTGAGGGAGAAGGTAACGAGTCGTCCCATAGTGCAGCCACACCGGCGCCACCGCCAGCATATGGCTTATATGCTGGCGGTGGCGCGGATACCTCTGGCACAATTGCGTTACAGGGCTGCTGGAGGGCAGATTAAAGTTGGTCGCCAATGCAATAGATTCACTCTCGCCGCATTATTATGAATTTAACAATGATTACTGATGGCATTTTCCCAAATCTGCAGAACGAAAGCAAACTGGAAGGACACAAACTGATATTCCTGATATAGAGGGTTTATCTAGTTAAACAATTTTTAACAACCTTCTGCTGTGAGGTGAGATCAATAAATGAAACCAAAATTAAAACAGATACACATAATGAAACTGGTAAACAATGGTTTGTTGTGGAAGCAATAACCTTTGTGCTCCCTCTCTGTGCTTTAGTGCTTTGAGGGGGAGTTTGACAGGGGGTATGGCTTATTCAAATGAGATGTAAATGAGCCCTATTGTCACTTCCAACAGAGAGTGGCCCAAAACTTCAGAGGCCGTTTAATCCGCTTTGGTCTTTTGGGAATTGTTAACTTCAAATCACCGCTACACCTCCAAATATTATCAGATTTCCATGTGTTACACATCATTGGAAAGCTTAGAGACTACACTTTCACAATCTGTTATTATCTCATAATGCCCCAAAACCGACTTGTGTCTTTGGTTTCTGTGACTGGTCACAAATATTCTAACATGGTTCTGGCGCTATAAATAGTACATGTAATACCCTCGAAATGATCAACAATTCATAGTTATAGTTCATTTACTTTGATGTGAAAAGTTGCGCTTTTTATATGGCTTTGTCTGTATTTTTTTAAATATAAACACTGTTACACTTTATTAAAACTACTTCAGTTTGTGTAGGACTATCAATGCTTTCTGAATAACACACATTAAAAAAAATACCGCGATAATATCCCTAATTAGAGCTATGTCAAAGGGTTTACTTATGCGAGCAGAGGATGTGTAAAACGGCTGCTTCTCTTTACAGGACAGCACGATGGCACAGCAGTTAGCCCGCGTGCTTCACAGCTAGAAAGTCCCAGGTTGGATCCCTGGCCTTTCTGTGTGGAGTTTGCATGGTCTCCCCATGTCTGTGTAGGTTTCCTCTCGGGACCTACAGTAGGTGAGCGTGTGTGAAAGTGTGTTTGAAAGAGCGAGCGTTGCGGGACAACGGATAGAAATTAGCCCATGGTACAATCTGGCATCCCATGTGTTCATTAACATGCACTGTCCCGACCAAATAAACAAAAAAAACAAAAAAATGCCTTAGTCCCTTTGAGGAAAAAGCCACATATAAAAGTCATGATGGATAAAGGACAAATGTCAATGTTGATAATAATTATTACTTTATTTAAAAAACTTTTTTTTATATCAAAGCAATCTTCTTATCTGAGTCTTTGGCTTTAAAGAAATAGCCCAGTACCTGTGATTGAGTCTGTCTCCTTTAAATATTCTATCCATGTTGATAGTGCATGTTTAGGTGCAGAGGAAAAACAAAACCCTCATGTCCTCCGCATTTATCCAGCTGCAGATAGCCGCTGTTTTGAGGGGCATCTCTTATGTAGCCTGGCATCCTGAATGATACACGTCTGTATATTTTATACACGGAGATATCAGTTGCTGCTGCTGCCAAACTCAAACGGATCCGTGCAATCAGATTCATTTATTTGCTGTCCTGTGTCGTTAGCAAGCAGCGTCACTCTTGGGAGTTTGGAAGTCCCCCCAGTGCTTAATTTGTAAATTTGTATTTTCAGGAAATCTTTTGGTCTGATGTGATGGATTTCGGGGAACAGGCCAAAACATTTGCCGGATTATATCAGCATTATATCAGATCAAATATTTGCCGGATCCTCCTAAATATTTCCCGGATCCTTTAACCTGAAAAACAGAAAATTGGGAGAATGCGTTACCCCAAACGGGGGATCAAATTAAGCACTGAGTCCCCCCAATAATAATCTCAATTACCAATATCATTTGCATTGTCTACTCCTCAAAATTTGCACATTGTGGAAGAATTGCCCTGTTCTGTTCAACAGCATTTGCTTTTTCCTCCACTTTAGTACGTAGTTTTGTGTTTGCACGTGTGGACAACGCTTAGGAAATCAGGCCCTTAGAGCACAAACTGACAATATTGTAAGTAGAAAAGTATTTGATAATGTCTTTCAGTATAAATATATGACAATATTGTTCAGCTTCCAAGCTCAGATATTCCGACTGCAAAGTTACAGTGCCTTGCAAAAGTACTAATACATCTTGAACTTTTGCACATTTTGTCATGTTTACAACCATAAACATACAGATTTCATTTAGATTTTTTTATTGAAAGTTCACACACAAGTAACAGACAACTGTGAAGTGAAAGCAAAATGATACACGATTCTATTATTTTTCAAAAAAGTGAAAAGTGGGGCGTGCATAAGTATTCATACAGCTTGACTTAATACTATGTGGAACCCCCTTTTGCTGCAATAACAGCAGCAAGTCTTCTGGGGTATGACTACAACATTTACACTTCTAGAGACTGACATTTTTACCCATTCCTCTTCACAAAACAACTCAAGCTCTGTCAAATTAGAAGGAGAGTGTTTGTGAACAGCAGTTTTCAGGTCTTTCCACAGATTTTCAAAAGGATTTAGGTCAGGACTTTGACTGGGCCATTCTAACACATTAATATGTTTGTTTTTAAACCATTCCATTGTAGATTGAGCTTTGTGTTTAGGGTCATTGTCCTGCTGGAATGTGAATCTCCTCCTCAGCCTCAATTCTCTTGCTGACTCCAGCAGGTTTTCCTCCAAAATGTCTCTGTATTTGGCTCCATCCATCTTTCCAACTATTCTTACAATCTTCCCAGTCCCCGCTGAGGAAAAGCAGCCCCATAGCATGATGCTCCCCCCACCATATTTGACAAAAGTTAAATTTTTGTCTCATCTGACCAAAGCACCTTCTTCCACATGGTAGCTGTGTCCTCCATATGACTTCTAGCAAACTTCAAACGGGATTTCTTATGGCCTCCTTTCAATAATGGCTTTCTTCTTGCCACTCGTCCATGAAGGCCAGATTTGTGTAGAGTACGACTCTAGTTGTCCCATGTACAGATTCCCCCAGCTCAGCAGCAGTACGTCGCAGCTCCTCCAGAGTTATCTTAGTGCACTTGGTTACGTTTCTTACCAGTGCTCTCCTTGTTCGGTCTGTTAGTTTAGGTGGACGGCCGTGTCTTGGTAAGTTCGCAGTGGTGCTATACTCTTTCCATTTCAGAATGATGGATTGAACAGTGCTCCATGAGATGTTCAAATCTTGGGAAATCTTTGCATAACTTAACGCTGCTTTAAACTTCTCCACAGCGTTATCCCTGACCTCTCTGGTGAGCTCCTTGGCCTTTATGATGTTGCTGAGTGACCAATACACTCCGACCATAGCTCTGAGGCCCTCACAGAACAGCTGGAATTATACTGAGAGTACATTACGCACACATGGCCTCTATTTAATGGTTAGGGCAAGGTGTGAACATTCTGCAGTCATTAGGAATGTTATAAAGGCAATTTAATGCACTCAGCAAAATGCTGTATGTCACTTGTGACGCCCCACTTTTCACTTTTCTATTTTTTGAAAAAGAACAGAATCATGTATCATTTTGCTTTTTCTGGTGTGAGCAATAAAAACTGGTGAGCATTTTTCAATTGTGCGGATCTTTTTTCCACTTTCCATTGTACTTTTTGGATCCAGCACACTGGTTTAGTACGTCGGATGTGCGTGTCTCTCCTCCTTCATTTTGCTTTTACTTCACAGTTGTCTGTCACTTGTGTGTGAACTTTCAGTAAAAAATTCAAAATAAAATCTTTACGTTTAGGGTTGTAAACATGACAAAATGTGCAAAGGTTCAAGGTGTATTTGTACTATCCCAAGGCACTGTATATCACTGTCAAGGGGAAAATCTTTCTCCGAAGCTCTTTTGAAAAAAGCTAATATTTAAGTTAAAATAATTAATTGTCAGTGAGAAACGTGTTTAGTGCTGAATCGCACATAGTCTCACTGCATATATTCACCTCTGGACACTGGCCTTGTGGTGAAAGCGAGCGTCAGTGAAAGGCAGCACACAAATTGGGGACATCGAACGTCAACTTCAGTATTTAGTGAAACAGCAGATCACAGTGAAGTGTATGGAGCTGGAAGGTAATTGTTATCGACATCTTGGTTAGGCTTTTCTCTTTCTTACTTTACTCCTTTTAACTGCCATTGCTCGCCTTCTACCTCGTTTCTATTCAGAGGTCCCACTTTCAGAAGTAAGTATCTTTTTGGCTTAATTTTGAGTTTAACTGTTGAGTAAACCGTTTGTTTCAGTTGTTTCACAAATTTAGCAGAAGTAAAGGGGACCAGTGTTTTGTATTGGGCTCCCTCCCTCAGGCCAATTAATATTGCAGTAAATTTCAATGTAATACTATTATGCTAAAATGCTTTGGGTGATTACAATCATTTTACTTCTTATATTTATAAAACTACAAGATTAAATTGCTATGGGGCAAACCATTGCCAGTAGAAAAGACAGATAAAGCACATTTTGAAAAGCAATAGGACTTTAATATTACCATTCATTTATTACAATTCTCTCTACTGCCCACCTGTGATCATCTATCTCCTCTATGTCTGCTCACCTCTCGCCATCCATCTGTCCATCCCAGGCCCCTTCTCTAAAGCCCCACTGCTCTGACCTGTATCTGTCTGGCATGGGCTAGTCCCTGGTTCACTCTAAACGCCCCAATTATTCTCCTGAATTATGATGTCCTGCTCGGGGCCGTCTCTGTGGCGCGCTTATGAACGCTGGCAAGGTGCAACACAACCATTAACAAAGGCCAAATTAAGGGCAGACCGACGTGCGTGCTGCTCCCAGAGCTCCATGTGGAGGAACAGAGGTGGTCAGTGGAAAAATAGACACGTGGAGACTCTGACCTGCTCATGTCTACAGCGGCTGTTCTCTGACATGATGCTGTACAAACCAGGCTAATATTAAAATCTATACTCTGGAAAGTGAATGTGTGATTGTGAAATGTAATGCATGTTTGCAGCAGTGATATTTCAAAAGTGACAAAACAATAATGAAGGATAAAATTATACATAATGCAAATTCCCCCACAGTAGATCTATTATCTATCTGCATACAACCGAACCTCTGCATCCACTCCTCTCACACTGGTGAGGCTATTACCACACCATGTTTCACCTGTCCCAAACCTCTCCTCTTTGGTTTTCCTCAAGACCCTTAGTCTGGCATCTGTAATTTAGCATAGCACCTCATCATTACATTCATCTCAGTTTCATCCAAAGAACTTTGTCCTGACCCGATCCATTCGCTGAAAGTGACATTTTGACAGGGCAATTCAAATGTTGAGTTATCTCTTTAGTTGAAGCAGATGGGGATTAGTTTGGATACTCACTCTCCTCCACTGTTATATTCCTTAGCCATTGGACCGTAAGGACACTCCTGAGTATAAGCCACTACTTTAGTGAATACAAATCTATCCTGGCAACAAACGCAGCATTTTACTGCTACTTCATCCAATGACTTTAGTGCCCAATCATAAAACCCTCCTCATTCTGTGCTCACACTTGGTTAAACACAGAATAGCCTTTCACTCCCATCTCTACAGGACTACTGTGTAATCCACTGGTTATAATCCTAAAATAAACCTTGTCAAAATCTAGACCACTTTTTCAAACTTTTGCCATGAATTACATTTTTTATAATTATTATACCCAAGTGATTGATCGACTTGATTTTACTTTAACTTTTTTGTATGTGTATTGCGAGATATATATGTTGATATTTATCAGTCTACTCTCCTCCCAGTAAATTATGTCAGTAAATTCTGGTCCTATTACCATGTATAGAGATGTTCATGGTGATGGTAGCTTTTATAAGCTCTCACGGGTCTAAACTAAAAACACTGTGAGTTAAACACTGTCTGTGTCCACTGTCCCAGAGAGAAAGAGATGTACAGCCGATCCTACTGTGGTCTATGGTCTGCACTTGGCCGAAATGTTTGCCCCACCACCGTAGAAAGAGTCTGGTTGGAGGAAAAAGGTTGTTCTACATAACATCGCCATTGGCCATGGGTGTTTGTCCAGCCCACTCAATACGCCAGGTTTGGAGCTAGAAGATCTCACATTGCGCCCCTCCTCGACAGAAAAAGTTTACGCTATAGTCTACATTTAGAAACACAAGATATGGCCCATTGTGTTTTTATTATTATATTGTATTGTTGGATTGTTTGGTAGGGACAGTGCGTAGGGACAGTGCGTGTTAATGAACTCACCACACCCCCGATTGTAGCCATGAGCTAATTTCCATCCGTTGTCCCACACTCGCACTCTCAAGCACTCTCTCTTTCATCCTGGCCTATTGTACATGTTTTTTAGTGGTGGGGGAAACCGGAGTACCCGGAGGAAACACTCAGACTTAGGGAGAACATGCAAACTCCACACAGAAAGGTGGGAATCGCACCCGGGACCTTCTAGCTGCACCATGATGAATGTGACTTTATTCATATGACACAAGTTGGTGGGTCCATGTTGTCATTTATTTGCTTTAAGGCAGATATCATTCCTCATCGATATGCAGGATGTTAATATATGTTTTTTAAAAGCCACTTTTTAAAATTGAAATACCTGGAGTGGTATTTTACTTCACTCACATAGTTTTGAATTATCGTGTTTACTGAATAACTTTTTCTAGTTTCTTCTACTACTGAATAGATATAAAATAAGATCTTCATAGGAAATCAACAGAGGGACATAAAAGGACGACAAAGGTGACATTGGCAAGGAACAAAAAGGGGCCAAATGCAATCAGCAAGAACAGGGGTTAAACCCAATCACGGCAGTAAAAACCCACCCAACGTCTAAATAAACGGAACAAAACATGTGAATAGAATATTAGAAACAATATAATAATGATTTCAGGTATCTGAAATGCTGCTTGATCATTGCCTGCTGCCTAAAGACAACAGGGCAGGTGTTTTGTTTTTTGTTGCTGTGTGCAGTTGAGTATTGTTGGGCATTGTTGTTAATTCCTCCAATGGAACATGCATTTAGATCTATTATACACCATTTCTGTAAAGCCTTTTGGTTTACAAACCCTGTAACGTTTATGAAGTGTGGTAGGAGTGGTTTGGGAATGCTTTGATGGAATTGTGGTCAAAGAGCTGTTACCCAAGGGCGCCCTGGGAGTTAGTTGCCTTTTTCACCTTGATACAAGTTTCAGAAAGAGAATGGGAGAGGGAGGGAGGGGGAGGGTGAGAGGCACTGGGGGCAGTGGGCTATTCCAGACTCTTCCTGTCAACATTGCGCTGCATTGGAGTTGACTGGTGTTTTGGCGGGAAGGGTAAGCTTGTGGTCAAAGACACCGCTCACTAACTGGGACATCTAAACACTGCCACAGCTCTGAAATATCTCTTTATTTAGAGGAGCTGGCAGTCGTATCCTAAAGCCAGCAATGTGCCAGGCATCTCAACTGTTTTCTATTTCTTGTCGACAGTTGTACCCATCTCGGGAGCTGTAGCCAGAACAGTGAGAAATATGTTGCATGTCACTGTACTTATGTTTCTACAGAAAGGGTCTGAAAAAAAGGCAGGTACAAACTCTCTCCTCCGGCCTTTAGTCAACATGCTGAAATGACCACATTTGCTAGATAAAGGAAAGAATCCTTTCTACCATTAGATATTAAATAATAAATACTGGCAGAAAAACTGTTTGCAGAAAATTTGAAACATTCGTAAAGTGGTGCGCCCAAGTTATGTCTTTGGGCGCACCGACGCAACCAACACAAATTGTTAGTCTGGAGCCCTGCCATATTCTGTTTGCATTGCGTGGCTGACATCTTCACCTGATGGGATTACCCAAATGTTGTCTTAATTAATAAACTCTTCATCTCATGTCACTCATTTGTGCGTGTTTAATTATTTCCTAATAAACTAGCTTTTCGTGGTCTTTACAAATCGCTCTTTTCTCTCTCATTCTGTTCACAAAATAAATCGTATGGAGAATGCTTATTCAAATTACCAAAAGATATGTGTCTGTGCATAGATGAGTTGGCACAAGGTTCTTGCTATGCTCCTACTACGGATTGAAAAGTCCAAGTTGAAAGTGAACTCAGAAACTTCCACAGCAGACATGCCGGGAGTTGGAGGTCCAGTCCTGGAGGACCTGAAAGGTCAGGTTGGCATGCAGATCAAAATTTTGAGCTCAAACATTATGGCAATACTCCTGCTGCTGGTACGCTGACAGCCTTGCCTGTGAACTCTTAACTCGGCCACATTCCTGCACTTAAAGTACTGTCTGGTCACAGCGCACTCTTTAATTGTATGGTTCAGGCAGGAGCCCTCCCCTCAACACGGTCTCATTATTTTCTGCTCCTTTCTTCGGCTGCTCATGTTGTCACGGCGACGCAGTGTCGCTGGCAGTGGCACTGTAGGGTACTAATTGTACAGGGCTTTTCACTTTCTTATGTGTAACAATTAGACATGAATTCTTGTCAGTCTGCAAATTGTTATATGTCATGTCTACTTGCTGAACATAAAGCATTTACAACTTTTTAAAACTTTTCTTGCATTGCCATTAATTCGCTGCAACAGAAACAAGGACAAGAGTGGCCCATTAATGTTACAGTCTATGTCAATAACTCCCACTATGCAGGCGAGGTTCATGGAGAGCGAGGGAGGGGAAGAGCTAACATGGGTCGCAGTTACAGCGTGCACATTTCTCCTTCCACAAATAAACTTGTGGAACACACCAGCAGTTTCCCTTGTCATTAATGAGACGAGAAAATAATAAACGTAATTTTTTTTTATTATTGAGATGATCCCTCCCTTCATCCTTCACCCAAACAAGGCTTTAGGCTTACAATGTTGTGGAACAGAATGAAACAGCAACCAGATATATTTATGAGCTATCATTTTATTTATTTTTATTTTATGCTGCACCCCCACTTCCTGCGCCCCTGCTTATATGGGCATGAAAGATCCATGTTGGAAATACGTGGCTTGGTGGGAGTTGAAATTTCCTGTTCGTAGCTCGGAAATTTCGACTTCCAAGGTTGACTTCAGTGCAGAAATAGTGCCACTGTTTATTTTCAAAGCCCAACGTCAATTAGCTTTTAATTCCTGATAAGTTCAAGTCATAAGTCAATGTAAAGGATTTTTTAATTTATTTGTTTTAAACCTGTGATAGAAATTTAGCACAAAATGAACTATTTAGTGCAAGTGGTGTCTGGCTGGACACATGGGTGCTGTTCTTGGCAGTAGACATGCACTAAAGCCTATAAGCAGAGAAACTGAGAATGGTAATGAAAAGACCATTAGAACACATTCTTACTTTGAGTTTATCAATAATTAAAATTGCACAACAGAATATCAAGAACATATTTATGTTCTTATTTAAGAAAGAAATGTAATGATCGCCTTTTGTTACCTGCTTTGTACTAGACTTCGTACTTGAAACTAGACCGTTGTAATTTTGCTTCTTTCTGTTGATGTACGAACACGTCAAACAGTGTCTTGTAAGTTCTTTATAGTTCTTTGTAAATAGTTTGTAAGTATGTACCTTTTTTAGAGTTGTTTCGTAATTAGTCATTACGTAATCAGTATTGCTCCGTTTTGGGGTATGGTCGGATGCTGCGGGTGTGTAGGGTCTATTTTGTGTTGTTTCCTTGTTGCTATTTTGTTCCTTGTTGTTCCACTATGTCCTTGTGAAATGATGATTTTAATTGTATTGATTTTGGGGGTGGCGCTTATAAGCTCTTGCTTCGGCCCACTCCTTTTGAGCAGAGTGTTTGCTGCTCAAATAAACAAATAAACGTTATTACTTTGACGCTGCTGTTGTAGGAACACTATTATACAGAGACCGTACTGTACATGGGGTGCATTACCGGGACATTATGTGCAGATTAGAGCGGAGCACCTTCATTACTGCTGGCATTTAGCAGCTGGAACCTAGTCCCTTCTCCAGACAAACGCCTGTGTGTGATGCTGAGAGCCACCTTTTATTCCCTGACACGTGTGGAAAGGTTAATGCAGCCTTTAAGTGAGGAAGGGCCCAGCTGCTGAGGACAGTCCACATTTATTAGACCATGTACTGTACTGCCACAAAGAAGAAGAAAAAAACGATCCACAGTGAATAACTGCCTTTATCTAACCCTACACTCTGCATCCTCTTCTCTCATACCGACTAATTTATTCTCTTGAAAGGTATTTCTACAAAAGATTGACTTGAATTCAAATGACTTGATTTACAGTGTCTTTCTGTTGAAGAATGGGACTAGTAATAAAAATGGCGACAGGTGCGGCTGTGCGTGCTGGAGGAGCTGGGTGCTCAAGAACAAAAACTGAGATTTGTGTGTATAAAACTACTGACGGCAAAGTGATAATTGAGGATGAACTTTTAAACTTTATTGTCGTTAAAATGAGAACATTGGCCCATGACGAAATTGTATTGTTGGAGTCCAAGCGGCTGCTGTTTGAAATGTGCCCGTCTTCAATGCGCCGTGTAGAGCGCAAGGGGTCCCAGAAGGACATCAACAATATAAAAGACTGCCTGAGAGTGCTCAATGAATGCGGAGAAAAGATTCCCAGATTTGTATCACACAATCTGGATGAGCTCCCCCCTGTCGGATTCGAGCATGTGGACGCATCTGCGTTGCTCAGCAGAGTACCGCAGCTGAGCCGGGAAGTAGCTAGTCTGAGAGCGACTCTGGAAACTCAGATAAGTGAGAATGAGAACGTGAGGGCGGCGGCTGCGGCGGCTGTGGCGGCTGTGGAGCAGCGAGTGTTTGCTTTGGAAAGGCTGCGCGCACCACCTGGCCTAGCCTACGGAGACGCTGTCTACGAAGTGGCACCTGTGCCATCGACTGAGACTGGGGCTGCAATGGCACCGGCGTGCGTATCCCTGAACGAGACGGGCCGCGCGGGTGAGACCATGAACGCCATACCACGGTCCACGGAGTGGAGTACAGTGAAAAAGAAAGGAAAATATAAGCAGCCAAGCAACGTGACGCAGCCCAATGCAGCTGTGCAACCCCGTCCAAGGAGGGAGCAGCGGAAAAAAGTGGGAATAATCGGAACCGAGAGCAATATCCCAGTGGTCAAAACCAAACTGGTGAGAGTTTTTGCCACTAGGTTTTCCCCTGAGCTAGACGCTGGCACTTTGTGCGCTTATCTGTCTGGGAAACTGGGTAAACCTGTAAGAAAATTGCGTCCACTAGCAACCGATTTGGTTCATTCCATGTGATGGCGGAGTGCAAAGGAGTAGCAGATCTCTATGATACGCAACTTTGGCCCGAGGGGATCTATGTGCGCCGGTACTACGAGGCTCGCAAACCGAGAGAGCGTAATAGCTTAGCCCAAATGTTTGGTGGGGCTGAACGCAGCTCTGCACCTGGTGTTACACCTGGGCCTGTGCCTCTCGAAGCGATTTGCGAGGAAAGTGCTAGTGATCTTACTCCATAGACAATGAATCTTACAATTGGATCATATAATGTTCGAGGATTATGCGTTGGGCATGACGAAGCCGACAAAGCTCGCCGCCTCGTTGTAAACAAGCTTTTAGAAACTCATGATATACTGTGCGTGCAGACTTTCCTATCAAAACAGGATTTGGAAAAGCTGAACTCCATACACAAAGACTTCTATGGGGCAGGGGAATCTACCACAGACTGTAGTACCAGGATACTCCGTGGCAGAATTCCTGGACGTGTTGCGGTGTTGTGGCGTAAAAACCATGACCATCTGAACATAATATACACCATATGAATGCTCTGATAATGAATGAGTGAGTACCTAAATAGGCTGGCCTATATTATGGCTTATATCCAAGACAATGCTTCCAGCAGCATCTTCATTGTGGGGGATTTCAATGCAGATCTCTCAGATATTAGGTCCTTGTTTGCTAACCATTTAAAGCATTTCTGCACAGAAAATAGCCTTTTTCTCTCCAGTGGAGCACTTTTACCTAATGACAGCTACACGTACATTAGTGAGGCATGGCACACCACCTCCTGGTTAGATCATTGCATATGTACCAGTGATGCTCATGACTCTATTGTATCCATTTGGATCAGCTATGAATTTGCTACTTCGGATCATGTGCCCTTCTCTTTGTCGGTGAATGTGGGCAAAGTACCATCTCTTAAATGTGTGAACAATGATACACAAGTTGGAAAAATTAAGTGGTCCACCTTAACGTAAGAGGACATTTGTACATATCTTACCCAGTCTGAAACCAGGTTGAGTAATATTGAGCTGCCCAATAGTGCTGTAACCTGTAATTATATTAATTGTCAGAATCTGCAACACAAAGTTGAACTGTGCCCACTGTATGATACAATTGTAGACTCTCTCCTTGTCTCAAGTCAACCTCTATATAAGACAAAAACATACGAGGCTAAACCAGGCTGGAATGAGTATGTGGAGCAGTCCCATGCTGAGGCTAGAAGGGCCTTTAAAGCTTGGGTTGAGTCAGGCAAACCCAAGTGTGGTCAGGTGTTTGATTATAAGAAGAAAGCAAATGCTAACTTTAAATATGCTCTACGTTCTATTAAAAGTAATGTGAACACTCTTAAGGCCGATTTACTGGCAAAGAAACTGCAAAGCAATAACCCTACAGACTTCTGGAAAGAAATAAAAAGAATGAATAGTAACAAACTGTCCCTACCAACACATATTGATGGTGTAAATGGAGCAGAACAGGTTGCTCAGATGTGGCAGAAACATTACTGTGACATTTTTAATGCTGTTAAGAGTAATTATTTTATTGTTGACAAAATTGAGAAGAGTGTGGATGTGATTGTCACTCCACAAGACGTTTTTGAGCGTGATGAAGCTGGATATCAACAAGGCATGTGGTGCTGACGGGGTATCTGCTGAGCATTTAAAATATGCTAGCAGGAAACTGTACCCTCTGCTCGCCATTTGTTTTACAGGCTTTCTAATACATGGAGTCTTACCTGACCGATTATTGTCTGTTATTTTGGCAACCCCGTGAACTGCTACCTTAACGTGGTGGGGTTGTTTGAGTGCCCGAATGATCCGAGGAGCTATGTTGTCTGGGGCTTCATGCCCCTGGTAGGGTCTCCCATGGCAAACAGGTCTTAGGTGACGGGTCAGACGAAGAGCAGTTCAAAGACTTCTATGGACAATATTACAACAAGGACCGTGACGTCGCCCGGTATGGCGCAGCCGGGGCCCCACCCTGGAGCCAGGCTGGGGTTGGGGCTCGAATGCGAGCGTCTGGTGGTCGGGCCTCTGCCCACGGGGCTCGGCCGGGCACAGCCCGAACAGACGACGTGGGCCCGCCCTCCTGTGGACTCACCAACCGCAGAGGGATCCGTAGGGGTCGGGTGCTGAGAGGACTGGGTGGCAGTCGAAGGCAGGTGCCTCGACGACCTGGTCCGCGTGCGCAGCTTCTGGCGTTCGGGACATGGAACGTCACCTCGCTGGGGGGGAAGGAGCCTGAGCTCGTGCGGGAGGTAGAGAGATACCGGCTAGATATAGTCGGGCTCACCTCCACGCACAGCCTGGGTTCTGGATCCCAACTCCTGGAGAGGGGCTGGACGCTCCATTTTTCTGGAGTTGCCCGCGGGGAGCGGCGGCGGGCTGGGGTGGGTTTGCTCATAGCACCCCAGCTCAGCCGTCACGTGTTGGAGTTCACCCCGGTGAACGAGAGGGTCGCGTCCCTACGCCTTCGGGTCGGGGACAGGTCTCTCACCGTTGTCTCGGCCTACGGGCCCAACATCGGTGCGGAGTACCCGGCCTTCTTGGAGTCCCGGGGAGGGGTACTAGATGGTGCTCCGGCCGGGGACTCCATTGTTCTACTGGGGGACTTCAACGCCCACGTGGGTAACGACAGTGAGACCTGGGTGGGGGTGATGGGGAAGAACGGTCTCCCCGATCAGAACCCGAGTGGTGTTCTGTTATTGGACTTCTGTGCTAGTTACGGTTTGTCCATAACGAACACCATGTTCGAGCACAAGGATGTCCATAAGTGCATGTGGCACCAGGACACCCTAGGCAGGAGGTCGATGATCGACTTTGTAGTTGTGTCATCTGATCTCCGGCCGCGTGTCTCGGACACTCGGGTGAAGAGAGGGGCTGAACTGTCAACCGATCACCACCTGGTGGTGAGCTGGATCCGCTGGCAGGGGAAGAAGCCGGTCAGACCTGGCAGGCCCAAACGTGTTGTGAGGGTCTGTTGGGAACGTCTGGTGGATCCCTCTGTCAGTAGGGTCTTTAACTCCCACCTCCGGAAGAGCTTCATCCAGATTCCGAGGGAGGTAGGGGACATGGAGTCCGAGTGGACCATGTTCTCCTCCTCCATTGTCGATGCGGCTGCTCGTAGTTGTGGCCGTAAGGTCTCTGGTGCCTGTCGCGGCGACAACCCCCGAACCCGGTGGTGGCGCCCGGAAGTAAGGGATGCCGTCAAGCTGAAGAAGGAGTCCTATCTGGCCTTGTTGGCTTGTGGGACTCCGGAGGCAGCTGAGAGGTACCGGCAGGCCAAGCGTGCTGCAGCTCGTGTGGTCAAAGAGGCAAAAACTCAGGTCTGGGAGGAGTTCGGAGAAGCCATGGAGGAGGACTATCGGTCGGCCTCGAAGAGATTCTGGCAAACCATCCGGCGCCTCAGGAGGGGGAAGCAGTGCTTCACCAACACTGTTTACAGTGCGGGTGGGGAGCTGCTGACCTCGACTGGGGATGTGGTCGGGCGGTGGAAGGAGTACTTCGAGGATCTCCTCAATCCCACTGTCACGTCTTCCGATGAGGAGGCAGAGGCTGGGGACTCGGCGGGGGGCTCATCCATCACCCAGGCTGAAGTCACCGAGGTGGTTAGAAAGCTCCTCGGTGGCAAGGCCCCGGGGGTGGATGAGATTCGTCCCGAGTACCTTAAGTCTCTGGATGTTGTAGGGCTGTCTTGGCTGACACGTCTCTGCAACATTGCGTGGCGGTTGGGGACAGTGCCTCTGGATTGGCAGACCGGGGTGGTGGTCCCCCTCTTCAAGAAGGGGGATCGGAGAGTGTGCTCCAATTACAGAGGGATCACACTTCTCAGCCTCCCTGGTAAGGTCTATTCCAGGGTGCTGGAGAGGAGGATCCGGCCAATAGTCGAACCTCGGATTCAGGAGGAACAATGCGGTTTTCGTCCTGGTCGTGGAACACTGGACCAGCTCTATACCCTTCATCGGGTGCTCGAGGGTTTGTGGGAGTTCGCCCAACCAGTCCACATGTGCTTTGTGGACCTGGAGAAAGCGTTCGACCGTGTCCCTCGTGGTGCCCTGTGGGGGGTGCTCCGGGAGTATGGGGTCCGGGGCCCTCTACTAAGGGCTGTCCGTTCCCTGTATGACCGTAGCAGGAGCTTGGTTCGCATTGCCGGCAGTAAGTCAGACCTGTTCCCGGTGCGTGTTGGGCTCCGCCAGGGCTGCCCTTTGTCACCGGTTCTGTTCATTACTTTTATGGACAGAATTTCTAGGCGCAGCCAGGGGCCGGAGGGTGTCCAGTTTGGGAACCTCAGAATCTCATCTCTGCTGTTTGCAGATGATGTTGTTCTGTTGGCTTCATCAAATCAGGACCTTCAGCACGCACTGGGGCGGTTTGCAGCCGAGTGTGAAGCGGCCGGGATGAGGATCAGCACCTCCAAATCTGAGGCCATGGTTCTCAACCGGAAAAAGGTGGCTTCCCCGCTTCAGGTCGGTGGGGTGTCCTTGCCTCAAGTGGAGGAGTTCAAGTATCTCGGGGTCCTGTTCACGAGTGAGGGACGGATGGAGCGTGAGATCGGTAGACGGATCGGTGCGGCGTCAGCAGTGATGCGGTCGCTGTATCGGACTGTTGTGGTGAAGAGGGAGCTGAGCCAAGCGGCAAAGCTCTCGATTTACCGATCGATCTACGTTCCCACCCTCACCTATGGTCATGAGATCTGGGTAATGACCGAAAGGACAAGATCGCGAATACAAGCGGCCGAAATGAGTTTCCTTCGCAGGGTGGCTGGGCGCACCCTCCGAGATCGGGTGAGGAGCTCAGTTACCCGGGAGGAGCTCGGACTCGAGCCGCTACTCCTCCACGTCGAAAGGAGCCAGCTGAGGTGGCTAGGGCATCTGTTCCGGATGCCTCCTGGTCGCCTCCCTCGTGAGGTGTTCCAGGCATGTCCTATTGGGAGGAGGCCTCGTGGAAGGCCCAGGACACGCTGGTGGGACTATGTCTCCGAGCTGGCCTGGTGTCGCCTCGGGGTCCCCCCAGAACAGCTGGAGGAGGTGTGCGTGGATCGGGAAGTCTGGGCATCTCTGCTGAGACTGCTGCCCCCGCGACCCGGCCCCGGATAAAGCGGAAGAAAATGGATGGATGGATGGATGGATTTTGGTTCCAATTGTAAAAGACAAAGCTGGCAAAATTAACAGTAAAGATAACTATAGGCCTATAGCGCTGGCCAGCACTCTGTCTAAGGTACTGGAAAAGTCCATTCTGAATAAGTTGGAAGAGTTTTTGCTGACCTCTGATAACCAGTTTGGCTTTAAACCCAAACATGGAACAGACATGTGCATTTTTGCTTTGAAAGAAATCTTGGATCTGTACAATAGACACAATATAACTATTTTTATGAGTTTTATTGATGCCTCAAAGGCCTTTGACTATGTAAACCATGAACAATTATTTTCTAAGTTGTACAAGAAAGGTTTTCCAAAATGTCTTGTGAGAATTCTGGTTTTCTGGTATTCCCATCAGTTAATGTGTGTGAAATGGGGAAACTGCTTATCTGCATCTTTTTGTGTGGCAAATGGAGTAAGACAGGGCAGCATTTTATCTCCGTTTTTATTTAATGTATATATGGACGACTTGTCAAGGCGTTTAAATGATTGTGGAACGGGCTGTAGGGTTGGCAACAGTACCATTAACCACCTATGCTGATGACCTTGTTATTTTTTGTCCTTATAGCACTGGGTTACAAGAGCTGTTGCATGTGTGCTCTCAGTATGGAACAGACTTTGATATTAAATACAACTCAAGGAAAAGCATTATCATGATAGCCCGGAGCAGAGAGGACTCCAAACTGATATTCCCTGATTTCTTTTTATCAGGAAATATTCTTAATGTCACTGATGAATGTAAATATCTGGGACACTATGTGACTGCAGACTTGTCCGATGACAAAGACATTTACAGACAGTGTCGCATGCTTTATGGACAAGCCAATGCGCTGATCTGCAGGTTTGGAATGTGCTCCACACCTGTTAAAATCAGACTCTTTCAGGCATATTGCACTCCCATGTATACTGCCCACCTGTGGAGGCGCTACAAAAAGAGCAGTATGCAAAGGCTAACTGTGGCTTATAATGATGCCATGCGGATGCTACTGAGGGTCCCACGATGGAGTAGTGCAAGCCAAATGTTTGTAAATGCGCGTGTGCCAAACTGCCCTACTGTACTGCTAAATCTAATGTACAGGTGCATGTGCAGGCTTACAAACTCAATGAACAGTAGCTCGGTGCGATATTCATCTCGTATGTGGACTCACTGGCGTTTGAGCCTATACAGGAGATAAATGTATTGTTGTTATGTGTGTCTTTTTCTTTTAATATGGACCATCATTCTAGTGTCCAGAATAAAGTCAAATAATAATCATATATGGAATCCGCTCCTGTATCATGGATGCTTATATTAATGTAAATGCCTATAATTGATATACATTTGATTTTGACCATGTAAGCTGTATGACAGTGATCGGTTGCACATTTGTACTTACACCTACATTTATTAAACTTCATAGAAAATTATCCTTGGTTGTTAAAGCCGAAGTAACTGAAACACACTCAACATTTGTCAGATCTGAAACTTTGGTAAGTCCTATTTTCCCACTCAGATCTCTTTAAACACCATCCCTAAGGAGTGTAATAGTATTTAGAGGACTGAAGGTCATCTCCGCAGGATAAAAGGACTGATGTATCGCGGCACTTTCTGACCAATTTCAAAGGTGTTCCTTCATCAGCCACATGGAAGTATTGCTTTGTTTTGCTCATTCATCTTTAAAGATCCTACAATATGATGTATTTAGGCTTTTAAGAGTACATAAGCGTCAAAAACTAAAAAAGAAAGGTCAGTTTAGCTGATTTTTGATTCATTGTATAATCTGTGTAGTAGCAATTTTAAATCTATGGTCTAAAAAGGTTGATACATTGATAATCTAACAGACATAATTCAAGCGACTTTTCATACTCCAAGTGTTGAGAAAGTGCAGTGTATTCCCTATAGTTTTAACTACCACCATGTCTCAGGCTAATTGCGATATAAGGGAACACCTTTCACTGTTGAAAATGTCAAATGCTAATTTTTATAACCAGCTTCTAATAATTCAAAATGTGTGATCATCATAGTGATAATGTACTATCCAAACCAATTAACTTTATTTTTATAGCCCAGTTTATAAACAAGTTTCCGAAGTGCTGCCCAGATCTGAATGAAAACAACTGAAGAATATGTAAGCATTAATTTACATACTATATATGAGGGAGCCTCGGGAGTGGTGATTGGCTGTGGTTGTGTGGGTGCTGTCCTGTGGGTGTCTCTCATACACATCCTCCGGTCGCCCTGTGTCGGTGCCCTGGCGGCTACAGCCGATGTGCTGCTGCCGTGTGTGTGTTAATTGTCACACCCACCCACTTTTGCCTCTTTTTGCCACGGATCAGTACGTCCGTTGCATTGACACTTCCGGTAGAGGGCAAAGTCCGTGCACTGAAAGCGGTTTTGTGTCCGTGTAGTAACTGATTTTCTCTTGACGTCTATGTAAACTATTAGAGTTTGTTCCAATGTAATAGTATCATTCTTAGATAGCACTGAAACAAATTTGATAACCGTTTTCTGCCTGTTAATAAGGTTAGCAGTTACTGGAGGAGGTACTCCAAAAAGTGCAAGCATAGGGTCACGGTGTAACTGAAAAATAATGAACTTTCACAACATATAAAATCACACAACTCACGTAGTGTTACAAACCGGGCTTTAGATGAGACTTAAAACTCTCTCCCTCTCTCTCTTCTCTTGGGAGAACAGCAGCACCCGAACCCTCTTGTTCTGTCTTTCTTCCTCTTTTTCAAAAACAGAGTCTTTGGTGTTTCAACAGAACTGGAAATCAAAGAAAAACATGTCAGCTGGCAACACATTAAATTACGGTGTTTTAGCTGCAGCCAGAGGGTACATCGCTCCAAGAGAGAGTGCTTCTGGGAAACTCATTCAAATGGGCACATAATGGCTTTGATCATCCTCTATTTGAAAAGAAGCGACTAATACTTGAGGTAAAAGAGTAACCTTGGTGTCACCACGTATAGAAGAGGTTGTAAAAATACCTTATTGTAAATGTTCCTCCAGGTTAACTTGGAATTTGCCAAAATCAAGTACAGTTTAAATTAAAAAAAAGATTTACATTGATGTATGCGTGTTCTTCCATAATGCCATCATACGAAGGGGCCTTACGCTATTGTACGCTGAAGAAATTGATTAAGAATTAATTTGGAAATTTCAATTTACATATATGTCAATTAATAGTTTTGGCATCTTGTGACCCTCACCAGTATTGCACCTCAAATATCCAAAGAGCTATGAATCAACTCAGTCTTCTGAGAATGCAGAGACTTACAAACAATAACAAGTTGGAAACAGCTGGCGGCTCTGAATATCCACTTAAATCCTGTTAAAATGAAATAGTTCATACTCAGCTCAGTGCGAGTTAGCCTCAATATACAGCCATCATTTTACTGATGTTTCAAATTGAAATTCCAACTTGAGAGACAGACGCATAATGATCAGGCTTTCACATAGACCAGTGTGGTGACCCTGATGACCCTGTGGTCTATATCAGCCAGAGAATAAAGAAAAACACTTGAGGAGAAGTTTATGGTACTGCACTTCAGTGAGCAACGTGAAGAGAAAAATAAGTAGCAATTTTACGAGGGCCTCTAAATCACGACAGCTTTTGCAGGGACGACTTTATCGCTCAATCTGTCGGTGCGCTCTGGAGGTGTGTGTGTGTGGCGGGGTAGACCATCGCTCGCCTCCCCGTAACAATAATCACAGAGCTAAACTGAAGCTCACGACCTGTAAATTGATTAAGGAGTGAGCAGCGACAGAAATATTTGGTATGATGGTCTTGGTGGCGATGTGCGGTGAATTGGAAGGCTGTTATTAGATGGACAGTCTGTCTGAGCGTGCCCGGTGCAGAGTAGAGATGATGAAAGGGTGCAAAGGGCTAATGGGAAAACTCCAAACTCATCCACGCTGTTTATACGAGCTGTCTCCCACCAAGAACAGGCCATGGCCCACTTTGTCCCCGCAATGAATAAAAAAATCATCTTCTGTCTTTTTCATTACACACAATCATTTCTCCCAAATCACAGCAGATAAATCATTTAGAGGAAAACGAGGCAAGGGCTGCACCCTCCACTGGAGATATAAGACGTTTGTGGCTGCTCTCCTTGTGTGTGGGGGAGATGTGTTGTTCCACACTTTCAGCTCAGAGTCAGAACAGCAGTGTGTGTTGTTATTTCTGTCTCCTCTAAAGAAACAGCGTTTAGACCTTTTTCAAACGTCACAGTGCTGTTATGCAACTTTTCACTTATTCAACTCCTCCAGTCACAAATCAGACAGGGTCCATCCAAAATGCATCACTCATATGGAAACTGCTTTAGATCATAAGCCATTGTATAAACCATCTGACTGCATTATCCCCACAACATCTGAACAAGATGCCTCATTGATTCAATCTAATACAAAATACAGATTTTTCTAATCTATAAGTTATAAAAAATTGCCTCGTTTTGCAAATAAACCAACCCGCTGTAAATGTACTGAATATGGATAAGTGTATTTTTTCTTCCATAAAGACAATTCATCTACAAATGTGCTATACTGGCTTCATATAGATGATTTTCTTATTGATGATTTGTTCATTGTTAAAATAGTGAAATGTATACGCATTTGTAACTAAAATCATGTATAACCAGTTGTTATAACTAACTTTGCTTGTTATGCTCTATATTTTGCTCGTTGTTCTGTATTCAATTACTTTTACACAAAGAAGTCATCTCTTAGGTAGGTAAGTAAAATAAATCACACTCAGTATTAATCTTTTAAAAGTTTGATCTAATGTCAAATGGCATCAAATTAAGCTTATAGCTTTTGTTTAAAAACAATTACAAAATCAATAATTATAATAATGCCTTACACTTGTAATGCGCTTTACAAGCCTGTATGACCAAGTTTCTCAAAGCTCTACACTTTCGTCAAAATTCATTCCCTCCCGACAGAAGCGAGGCAACCAGTCTGTGTCATCGGCCCCTCCGACCACCACCAACCTCTCACTCACACACCACATTCACCCCTGGCTTCCCAGGTGTTACCAAACGGTCTCCCATCCAAGTACCAACCAGGCCCATCCCTGCTTGGCTTCCAATATCTCACGGGATCGGGCAGAGCAAAGGCGGTATGGCCGACATGAAAGTACATGTCCTGAAAAAAAAAAGCATGATTTTGATCATTTTGTTATTAGTCCCAGTCCTAAACACTTTCATGTGGCGGTAGTATACAGTAATTTGCCTTTCTCTCCATGTGTCTCTTCTGCACTCAAAATGCCAGCCCACACTCTGATATACCTCACACACAGTCTTCCAAGAAGCTTCTCTGATTGAGGTCCAGACACCTTCACCAAAAGTGCTTGTTCCAGTGTTGTGTCCTGATTGGATGACAATGACACGGGCACGAGTGGACTGGTTTTAACTTGGTTTTAGTGTGTTTTTATCTGCATGTTTTTATGTTTGATTTTATGCATGTTTTTATACGAAGCTCGTTGCCCCGCCCCTGCTAATCACGGCAAGTGGGCACACCTGGAGGAAAGAATAAAGGTAGAAGCGGTCAGAGAACAGAGGAGAGAACAGAGGCGGAAGGAGTGCGCAGAGGCGCAGGCCACCATGGGCCACCGTGGGCCGCCGGGCGGCGGAGAAGGACGGACGGACGGACGGACGGACGAACGAATGCACGGACGAATGCACGCATGCACGCAAGAGACAGAGGACGACCCGAGTGCCTGAGGATAGGGAGGCACGGTCCGCTATGCAGCGGCGGGCGGCAGCGCTGAGGAGGGGCGCAGGCCGCAGGCCGCCATGGGCCGCTGGCCGGCGGCAGAGGACAACAACACCAGGACGCAACGGGACCAAGTCGTGCCGCAGCCCTGAGGTAGACGGGGCTGTCGTAAGCTGGAGGAGTGTTGGTGGGCGCCATGTGGGAGGACGGGCTTGTGGACCGGGGACGCTCGCAGGACGTCGAGGGCGGGACGACGGCCACCCGGACAGGCACGGCGGGCAGACGTGCCCCGAGGTTGGCCCCGTGACCTCCGCCGCGGACGGACCCGCACAAGCATGCACTGCAAGGCACCTTAAGCACACCCTTTTAGCCCTTTTAAACCCCGTATTTATGCCCTTTTACTGTATGTTTTAGCAATCTTTTAACTTTTTATATTAAATTGTATTTTATCCTGTTAAACCACGTTGTTTTATTGGCTACACCACACCCAGATCCTCCAATCGGACTAGAACCTGTGACATTTTATGGCGTTGTCGGCAGGATTGGAGAGATGGTGTAGCCAATAGGTTTTAAGGATGTTTTACCCTGGACTTTTATGGCGCTTTTATTCTTTTAATGATTGGACTTTTACTGGCTGGGTGTTGAAGGTTTTAAGGACTGACCGCTTCTGAACATGGACCGGCGTACGTTGCAGGGACTGCTAACGTTTTAGCAGGGGGGAATGACACGGGCACGAGTGGACTGGTTTTAACTTGGTTTTAGTGTTTTATCTGCATGTTTTTATGTTTGATTTTATGCATGTTTTTATACGAAGCTCGTTGCCCCGCCCCTGCTAATCACGGCAAGTGGGCACACCTGGAGGAAAGAATAAAGGTAGAAGCGGTCAGAGAACAGAGGAGAGAACAGAGGAGAGAACAGAGGCGGAAGGAGTGCGCAGAGGCGCAGGCCACCATGGGCCACCGTGGGCCACCGTGGGCCGCCGGGCGGCGGAGAAGGACGGACGGACGGACGGACGGACGGACGAACGAATGCACGGACGAATGCACGCACGCACGCAAGAGACAGAGGACGACCCGAGTGCCTGAGGATAGGGAGGCACGGTCCGCTATGCAGCGGCGGGCGGCAGCGCTGAGGAGGGGCGCAGGCCGCAGGCCGCCATGGGCCGCTGGCCGGCGGCAGAGGACAACAACACCAGGACGCAACGGGACCAAGTCGTGCCGCAGCCCTGAGGTAGACGGGGCTGTCGTAAGCTGGAGGAGTGTTGGTGGGCGCCATGTGGGAGGACGGGCTTGTGGACCGGGGACGCTCGCAGGACGTCGAGGGCGGGACGACGGCCACCCGGACAGGCACGGCGGGCAGACGTGCCCCGAGGTTGGCCCCGTGACCTCCGCCGCGGACGGACCCGCACAAGCATGCACTGCAAGGCACCTTAAGCACACCCTTTTAGCCCTTTTAAACCCCGTATTTATGCCCTTTTACTGTATGTTTTAGCAATCTTTTAACTTTTTATATTAAATTGTATTTTATCCTGTTAAACCACGTTGTTTTATTGGCTACACCACACCCAGATCCTCCAATCGGACTAGAACCTGTGACAACAATATAAAGTTTTTCAATAGACAAAATAATATAAAACAGAAGAGCAAAAAAAGGGGATCTGCCTCAGATCCCCCTTAGTCTTATACCTGATCTTCGAAGAGCACCCGCGCCATATACTTTTGGACCTGCAGATGCACTCACCTTCTTCTGTTTTTAGACAAAATAATATTTTGAGCAATAAGAAAAAGAAGGAAGACTAGCAACCATTTTGTTGCTAGATAAGATTACATGTTACTAAGAAGAAGAAGAAGAAGAACTCTTTATTTCTTTTCTCCTCCTTTATTTGTTTATATTTTTATATATTTTTTTAGTAGTTAATACTTGACAGATAACTCCACGGACTGTTTTGGACCCATGTGAATTAACACTCTTTCAATCACTATTCTCTATGTACTACTCTCGCTGTAGTCATTTTACCAGTAAACTGTTTTGTCAGCCCTGGTTTCAAAGATCCGTATATGCAATATGTCTTGAGAATAGCATCAGAAAAATTGGATATGAAACTCCTGCTGTATGTGGGAATCCCATTGCATAACCGCACACGTTGCGTAATCTAATGCATTCAGATCACAAATATCCTTTGGAGTCGTTTATGTCTTTATGTCTCTTGGGTCCATGTGATACCAGACGCTGACAATCAGTGAGAAAAAAAAACATGTTCGGTACAGCTTTCACTCAGATCCCATGGCATCAACGCTCTGGATAATGATTTGCTCTTGACGTGTTGAGAGCGCCAAGCAATTACAAACAACATGAAAAATGTAACGCGCCATATCTGCATGTGGGCCAAAGCAAGACAGGCCTGGCCTATTTTGGGGGATGGATAGCAGTGGTGATAAGAGGGATTAAAAAGATGAGGGCTATGTTCTGAGCAGGAAATGACAAATCAATCAAAAATAGGGAGTCCCACATTATAAAATAATTAAAAAGCAATTCCATAAATTAATTATAAGCCCGGTGGCTGAGTGATGAACACTCTTGCCTTGCAACTAGAAGTTCCGGGCCCGATCTTGTGTTTCTAAACGCAGACTAGCATAAGATTTTGCGTGTAGTAGGAGTGCACTTTGAGATCTTGCAGCTCCTAGACTTAGCGCATGTAAGTGGGAAGTACATGGGGGGTAGAAACACCCATGGCCAATGGCAATGTTATGTACAACTGCCTTTTTCCTCCGCGGCTGGGAAGGGGCGAGGGGGGGGGGGGGAGTTGTGAGGGTGAACATGTGCGTTTGTTTTGATCGCGTTAACGCAATAAAGGCCGAGCGAGTGCCGACCCACGCCACAGCTGGACCGGTTGTGGCTACATCTCGCCCTCTCGGGACACGAACATTGTTTAGTTCATGATGGGATTAATAAAGTTTTTAGTTTGACCAGTGAGAGCAAATAATGTTTAAGGAAGAACACAAGGCAGCGCGATGTAAATGAGGAAATGAATGCGAGGCTGCCATCAGAGCACAACTGTCAGTGCTGCTTGTAATAAACCACGTCTCGGGCCTCTCTCTCTCGCAAGTGGCGCTGGCCCATAGCGCAACAGCGGAAGATAACTGTTCTGCCCTATGTAAAAGTGTGTTTCTTTTAAAAAGGTTAAAAATGGTTCTTAATCATTTAGAAATAAATATGCCATAATTCAACTGTTGCTATTCATGTTAAAAACGGTAATTTAGTTACATTGATTTAGCTGAACTTTATTTTGAAGGCATAGTCAGTAGTTGCAATGCATTATGGGTAGCAGAAGCAATAGCCAGACGAGTAGAAACGTTGTGCTGAAAAACCTGCCTGTCCATGCCCAAACTTGACCTCCTGTGTTCTACATCCTTGCCTTCGAAAGCAATGGCTGTAAGTTTATATGTGTTTGGTGAACTTTACAACTGTTTAGAGATCGTTTTTGTACATTGTGTTGTCACCAAGAATTAGCCTTTAGAAGAGCCTGTTTAGCTGAGAGTACTGTGCTAACGATCTAATTAGCACATGAAAAGATTGCGAAAATGCCAATTCGTATCAGCTATGCTAACTTTATGCCTAGTTTCAGGCTTTAGCCATTTTGTGGTGCATTTATTTTCTCATGCTGTTGCATTCAAGTTAATGCTCGTTTTATTTTTGTTTATTTCAGTTTCACTCGGGTTTTCATCGAGTCCAACAACAATTGTTACTGCATTAAAGACTGCATTAAAGGAGCGTGACGCTAATTTCTCCTGGCTCATGAAATACGAGTTTGCTGTTGACCTGCGTTCACATACACGACGTATCAACACGTAGCGATAACAGTACAATAACCATAGCCCTTTAGAGTGTGCACTTTCCGGTAACACTTTATAATAAGGTTACATGAAGTCATACATGAATAACATGAAATTGTGCATGAATTTATGCATGATTTCATAGATGATGTCATGCATGAATTAATTAAGTAACTACCGTAATTAATTCATGAGAATATCAAAATATCAAAATAAAATCCTTAAAAATAGGACAATGCAGCATGTTATAGGAAGTGGAAGTAAGAATGACAAGCCTGAATACGATAATGACTTAACATGCTGTAAAGTAAAATTAAAGCATCTAACTTGCACTTCCTTAGGTTCCAGAAGAAGTAGACCACAATTAGTCCATTGATCTCCAGCCCAATAAAACAAAAATAAAAACAAGGCATGCTATATTTACTTAGAGTTTGTAAACACTTTATTTCATGTCTGTGTAAGTTCTCAGTCGCACAGGAGTTGTCCATCTTCAATGAAGGTACTTGATTCATCTTCTGTACTCAGTAGTTGAAGTCTTCGAACGTTTCGCCACTCATCCAAAAGGCTTCATCAGCGACAAAAGTCCCGCTCAGCCCGCAGCTGAAGATATAGATCAACAGGGAGGAGTTAGGGTTGGCACAGCTCCTCCTCTCTAATCACAGCTACTCTCACCTGTGGGTAAACACCTTTGAAGTAGAGCGTCTATAACGGTCTGCTCACCTCAGTATCGGTCAGTCCTGTCCTATTCATAGATGATCACTGCCCATTATCTGTCCTATTCATGGCTGATCACTGCTAATTACCTGCCTATTGTTCTTTTGTTGGCTGAGGTGCCGTCTCCTTGGACTGGACGTGCCCTTTCGGTTTCTGCCGAAGGACAGTGATGGAAGATTAAATCTGAGCCCACCATTCCGGTTCATGGAGGCATTTTCTTTCCTGACAAAAATAGCTTCTTTAACTCCTCTTTCAAACCAACGTTCTTCTTTAGCTAAAATGTTGACCTCCCCGTCCTCAAAGGAGTGGTTGGAGGCTTTGAGGTGGAGGTGCACCGCTGACTGAGGGCCACTTGTGCTTTCTCTTCGGTGTTGATAAAGTCCCTTCTGTAAAATTTGTTTAGTTTCTCCAATACAATGTTCTTTATTTCATGTGTTTATTTCATTACAAAGCTTTACAAATAGTAGACCAACTGGCGACTGTGAGGGGGCTCTCAAGTGCAATACAAGGACCAGCACAGGGCTAATAAAACCCTGCGGACTCCACGGGAAATTGACTTTTTATGTTGTCTCATCAAATATAATTAAAAGCTGGCGTATACAGATGGGCGATGGTGAGAGTGCAGAAAATCCCTCATCTGCCATAAAGATACAGAGGCACCTAAAGCCATTGTCTTTGCATCAGATGATGGTTTTATATTTCTTTATGGCGAGTTATATGAGCAGTTTTTAGCAAATTACTGTCAGTATACTTGCCCTCTGAACCTTCTTTGCACTAACATGATCATAGGAATAATTGTTTTAGTGCATGGGCATCAGAACCATTCACTGTGAGGCCACTTTTGAAAAGTGGTTGTTTGGTCCCCTCCACTTTCAGGACGTGAATTTCATTGACTTTACATTTACTTAAAGTTTAGACTGGACTTGGCGACCCAGGGACAAACAATTAAATCTGACCCGCGCCTTATTTTCCATAAAAAACTATATATTTTGGCATTACCTGCGCCAGCTGTGTTTATGTGGCTCCACAACCATCACCTCAGAGCCACGGAAATGTAAACATGGCTCTGTAAACCGGTGAAAATGGCTGAAGTAAGAATACTGGAGGCTTATCGTTGGAAGGACAGACAGATTTTAAGAAACCGAAGCACAGGGACACTTGTGCATCGTGTTTACAGAGTTTTGCTCGGATTATTACATGAAGGAGCAGGACTTTTCACGGTTTGCGGCAGATCGGTACAAAGGGCCTGACCTGTAACGTTAAGGTAAGGAACATCAGTTTTGGATGTGTTTTTAAAGCGAGTGATGAAACTGATAGCGTGAGTTTGTGGAAACAGCACCGGGCTAGCACGAGCGTTCAACCGGTCAACACCTCGCTGTCTGGACTCTAACTAAGCCAAATAATATCTGAATTATTCATTTGACAGATAAATGTTTCCTTCCTTTACCCCTTGACTCAATTTTATCTGTGTTTGTGGTAAATGTGAAGATACAAGTGCAGAGATGCTTTCTTTGCAATGGTAGGAGTTCAGAGTCTGAAGCTGAATAAATAAGGATGCAAACATGAGCGAGCCAACTCATAAGAGCGCTTAATTCACTGAGTTTTTTCATAGAGTGTCATGAAGCCAGGTCTGGACAGGAGAACAGCGGCTACACAGGTGTTTGGTTAGCCCTATTTCCACTCACCTGTGAGGAGGTGCGCTCAAAAGAGTGACATTTTCGGTTTCCCAAAAGATTTGTCGAAGCCACGCCCATTTCTATGACGAGATGCCATCTATGTTTAATATTGAGGTGGAGGGAAACTGAAAATTCCATGGCGGTAACTATGGTAACTGTGGTAATAGGAAACTGCAGATTTTTTTGTCCAATATCTTAGTCATTATTGGAAGAATCCATATGAAACAAAAACTGTCACAAAGTTCATTGTCTTCTCTGTCCATATGCACATATGAACTAATGTCCAATTATTTTCTCGGAAATGCGTCCAAAAGCAATATTCAAAAACATGAGCGTGATGTTGCCCAGTAGAAAGGACTTTCAGAAAATAATATGGCGAATTTGTGAATCCAATCACTGTCAAATACTGGTGAGGGGGAAAAAATTGTCAATTTTCGTTTTGGAGATTTGTTACAAAAAGTGTATTTCTCCCATAGAGTTGTAGTAGCCCCTGCCCTCCACCTGACATTATGACATCATCGCATTCTAAAACGTGAACGCCACCTATTAAACAAACGAGCGATTTGGATGTGTTCAGGACAAGGACAGTTGAGTTGGATGGAGTGGTAGAGTACATTCAAGGTTAATTTGTGAGCGGGGGTAGATATGACGATTATTCAATATCATCATTCTCATCAACAACAACAACAAAACAGCCAACATATACCAACATTATGATAAGACCTTTTGTCACCCCTGTTTTTAGGAATATTTCTTCTGCAACATCTTGTTACTATACTAATCTGGCTAAGAGTCCTCAGATCATCTTGCTTCTCATTCCCCTCACTGCCTCTCAGCTTGTATCCTTTTTTCACCCCCTGGCATTGGTGCTAATAAATCCCATTTAGGGCATTCTTGTGACCCCTCAATCATGTCTGTGCCTAAAATAACACTGTGGGAACAGAGAGAAGCCCCAACGCTCGAGTTATTAATTGTTGAAAAGATGAATCTCCTTCTACAGGCGGCCTGAGCTGTGGCGATGGAGCGGAGGCTGTACAGTGATTTATGCTTTGTTCAGCCCAATGCTGATTAATTGTGAAGTGCGAGTGGGCGTTTAATCAAGACCGCACGTGATTTGATCAATTATAGGGGAAGACAGAGAGAGGTGGTGATTACTGCACCTTTTAGAGAATTAAGAACATATGTCAGCAAGGTTTCTGTGCGGTAATAATACTGTCGTAAGTGAGACTGAACTACCTCTGCTGTGTTAATAGTTCATCTGGTATAAGGCAAACTCCCAAAGCAGAGAGGAAAAGCTTTTTCTCTGTGTTTGTTGGTAATTTCATTGACTAATATTCACATTTGTTTGGGTGGAAAATGTTTGATTTCATTTCCATTCTACAGGTGTTGCACTTCCTCCAGCTCCCTGAATGTAGTATCAGAGGGCTTTGCAGCATGTTACTTTTAGATGTAAAGCTCATGTATGATATTTTTTTTCAATGTTTTAAAAAAAAAATATATATACCGTCTATTGGCCAATCTAATGCCGATAAACGCTTTAAAATGAGCCCTCCCACCACTTAGGCCTCAAGGGGACTGAGAAACATCAACAATCGGTTACGAGTCTGTCCGACTGGACCTCATTTTGAAGCAGAAAACCTGGAGAATTCAATCGCTGAGTTAGTTTTAGCCTCCGCAATTGTATTGTTGGTCACATGCGCAAAATGCCGCAGCTATAGCAACAGTAGGGCTATGCTAATGCTAGCGGCAGGATGCTCTTGCTAATGTCAACCAATCACGACAGAAGCTATGATTGGATCATTTAAAGAAATAAAATAGGCCTATTGCTGCAGTGGCCAAGTCTTTGTATTATAGTTTAACTGATCTAACATATTTATAATGATCAGATCACTTTATGTAAGTTGTTAATATTAATGTAACCTAAAAGCATGTCACATAGCCAAGGATATTTAGTGTAGAAAAGTCTAGTGATCCTTGTTTAATGTTTTTTTTTACATTCGTTTATTAATAGATATACTAATTGATAAATGATCTGTAACATTTCTTTTGCAAGAAAATAATGAAGACTGTGTTGATGTCACACTGGAGAAAAGAGGACCATTCACTTTTTCACTTAAAGAAAGCCAGAACAGGAATGGTTTTAATAAATCGGCCCTCATGCCCCTAATAAAAAGCCCCCTGCTGTCACAGTTCAACACATTTTACAGTTTAGAAGCTTCATATACAGGATTATAGACAAGAAATGTGTAATATTGATAAAAAATATCGGCCGTGCATATCGGCATCGGCCAAGAAAAACCCATATCGGTCGAACTCTACTTTATAGTCAACAATGGATTAGAATCCAAATATACCATCCTCCATAAGTTGCTTGAACACGTGGAAAGAGAGAAGAAGCCATTTCTGTCCGAACTGCCAGGCTGTCCATTATTCATACCCTGATGTGAACGCTTGTGCCAGCTGGCGTGAGACCCCAACAATAAACAAACTCAACACTGTCTGGCTTAAACTAACAACCCTCCGTTTTCCCAGAGCCAACCTTTCCTCTCACTGTCATGAATATTCACCATCCTTGCGGCCATAAATTTCTACCTTTGGGGCTGTGGCAGGTTTTCTTGGCGATTGATAAAGCTGGAAGGGGGGTTGTTCAGAGCATAATACAGCTATCGCTCAGTTTGTTGTGTCGACGAGGCTGCTGTGGATACAGATATCAACCACTGGCTTTGAGACAGAGGCTCTATTTATGAACACCGGGGGCAAAGATATAGCATTAATCACTAAAGCGCCAGACTTTATGAACTGTTTGTCCAATGGTCAGAAGTTTGGGGTATTTGATATATTTAAGGTAAAGGTTAGCAAGGGTACAAGGGCAGCAGTGGCATAGTGGTTAGAGCTGTCATCCACAAACGAAGGCTACATTCAGACTGCAGGCTAAAGTGACCCAAATCCAACGTTTTGCCCATTTGTGACCTTTGTCGGATAGTTTTACTGTCTGAACAACACATCAGTTTCTTTGTGTGTTTGTTTTTTCTAATGCAAGACACTTTAGTATGTCTTGGGTAAATTTAAATCTGATACAAATTTGCACCTTGTCCACACCCAGCAGGGCATTTATAAATTTGCTCTGTGTCTAGAAAAAACATTTAGTGCACACAGCCTCGATTTAAAAAAGAAAAGGAAAAAAAAAACAAAGCCATTCACACCTAACCACATAATATGCATTGTCAAGCACATTCATTGTTCAGATCTCTCCACAAGTCACATTCATTACTTTTTTTGGCAGCTGTATGAACAGGGCTCCCAAATGCACTGTTAGAGCAATTGGAATAAATTGTGAGACAACAAATACCTAAACTTTATTTACCATACTGACCGATGATCGCATGACAGTAGACCTTGCACATGTGTCCTTGCACATAATAACTCCGACGACAGCAGCAGCGAGGACCGTAAACCTTCATTTCACCATTCCTCCGGGAGGACGACTTCATCTCAAAGTTCTTCGGCAAATATGTCGGATATGGGATGGTTATTTGGCATAAATAGCCGACAGTAAATTGCTTCGTTTGCGCACTTCGACGTAAAGCAGTACTAACCGGAGTATTCCTAAATCTTCACTTTGGCCGGAGGTTTTGAGGGACAGACATCTGCGGTTTGGTGTGGATGGCAGGCCAAATTGTAGGAAAGGCCAAAAAACCTGAACAGAAACAGAAAATAGGCTTTATATTATTAAACAGCAAACAACAAATGATTGTAAGGTCTACTCATACTGTAACTTCAACACTCTTTTACATTAGGCTAATTAGTTACGTGGTGCCCCTATGTATTTGGTAGTGAGTACCAGGTCTCCATGCTAGTGGCAACTCTCCTTTGGTGCAAACTATGTGAAGGACAAAAACGCTTTTCAGTGTGCTCCCTCTGAGCGTATGCGTGTGGCACAGCTGTCCAATAGCGCTGACGCAGGCTCGCAGACTGAGAGCAATAGCAGCTGACCAGAGCGCGGGCCATCTAGCGAGGCCGTCTGAAGCCTAATAAGAGAATGTAATTGAGAGAACATTTAAGAGGATCATGGAGGGACAGAGGCATGCTGATAACCTGTTGTGGGCAAAGGAAGACCACTGAGCTTCAGCAGAGGAGCCCGCAGACCTGGAACCAATATCGGGGACAAGAACAGCAAAAGAATTTCCCTACTGTGCATGTTTTAAATAGTCAACCAAATATTCACTCTCACACTCCATCACAAGGTGTAATTCTTCTCTTTATTTCCCCTGTTGAACTTGTTAACTTTTGGATATCACAAACAAAGAGACGTCATTGCCATCGATACATCATGGCCGAACACTTCATTCATGCGTAAGTCGCCCCCAACAGAGGCACTGTGGCCCCTGAGCGCCAATGCTCTTGAGCTATTTACCATTGAATCCCAGCGTGTTTGCTCCGCTCCGCTCCATCTGGTGCTAATGAGCTGTGTCCGAGGCCCGCTGTGTGTTGGTGACTCGTGAGCCTAAATGCAACACTCTGAGGTCTTTGTGTGATCGCCATGCAAGATAACAGTGTACAGGAGCGGCTCCACACTGAGGAGAGAGAGAAATATCCACATCGTTTTTTTCAAGAGCTTTGGGTCACAACTCTAAATACACAAGACAATATTTCTTTCAAAGACTAAACAGCACTGGGGTCATTTTAGTTGAAATAATATACCTTACAATAAGTATGAACGTTTATGTGAGTAAAGACCCGTCTTAAGGAGGATTTGTGTAACTGAATTAAAAGCAGCATAGTGTTCAATTGTGTATTTCTTTGCAAGCCCTTTAGGTGGGTGCATGGTGTCATCACAGCAAATAAAATATTCAGTGTGAGACCAAGTGGTTTCTTTCTGGGATATACTGTAACAGTTTTCAGGTGATCTGTAAATGGAAAAATGAATCGTCTGATGTGTTTGGTTTGGTCTGACATTTCCCCATTGTTCATCCTATTCTGATCTTCATTATTCATTATTATTGAATGCACAGATTTATGTTTGGTGCACTCATATACTTCATTCATTTATTCATTTATTATATATATGAGTACTGAGGCAAGTTTTAATGAATTGATGATCAACATATTGCAACCATGAAATATTCAGTGTGTCCTGAGCAGCTTATACTCGCAGTATTTATAATAGACTACACCAACTACAGCAATTTTAATTCAGGAAGTTGAGGCACTAGGAATACTTTAATGCTGAAACTGAAGACATAAAGAAAGTGGCAGATGATAGTCAGCAAATGTATTAATTGCATCTGTGTATTGTGCCCCATCCAAGTCTAATATGGCCTACCATCCTCACACTGCATTCATAATGTAGCTGATGTCCCTTAACGATGAACATACAGATGTAATGTAGCACAGCGAGGACTTGCTCCGGATAAATATTTAACCGCATATTAGACGTAATGGCTGACTGGCTGATGAGCCACTGGAACAGGCGTATAACGAGCCCACTCCTCCTGCTCTGATCTCACAGACTAAAGCATTACATTATGCATGAAAGGGTGCATTGAGAAGCAGCAAATTGCTCCAAAACAGACATGTTGCTTTGCTAATGGTGGGATTTATGACACCTAATGGTCCCTGTGCAATCAGCAGCCACTCAGAATGGCCAATATGTAAAAATAAAAGTGGAGGAAACAATGTGTGGAGATGAAATGGCTCTATCATTTCCATCTTGTGTTAATAGCATTTACAGTGATGGTAAAACACAACTGACGGTGAAAGCTTTAGGTTCCCCGTGTATTTATTCCACATTATTTTGTCTGGACTACATTTAAATGGTATCCTACTACACCTCAGTTTCTGCTTGAGTTGAGGTGCAGTGGTTGTGGGACAACGTTTCTACAGTTTTACTCTTGTGGAAAATTGGTGTCCTGAATTGTAGTTGGTGGTGAAAGGTTTATGAGTCAGGGCTGCAAACTCATGGTGAAAAAGGTCTACCGGCATGACTAACGCGGGCAAAGAGAAATTCTGATGCCCCTGGGAATTGTCACTAACAATGTCACACCGGTGTCTGGTATATGTTTATGAATCAGCTTCTATAATGTGCTTCTACAGAATTGCAGTCTGACAGATTTGACAATGTCAAACACATTTGAGTGGGGGGTTAGGATCAGGTTTGGAGCCCCCCAAGAAATTTTGAGCTTATTGTCCTCATTTATCTGCATTTTTTTCCCTCTAACTTTAGCTTACACAGTGTCACTCACTAAGCATCACACTCTTTTAGCACTAAAGATGTTTCTGAGCAACACAGGCTCCATATAGAGCAGAGATGGGGAACTAGTAGCATTCAGGCTACTTGTTATAAACAAAAGCAAGCTTTCTGCTAAATAGGATGATATAGGCCAGGGGTTGCCTAATATTTTAGTATATACAATGTTTGGTGTGAGTTTTTATGTTGTTTTAAGAAAAAAGCTAAACTATTGGGACAAAACGGTTGCGCAGGGATGCACAAGGTTCATTTTTAAATCATACAGAACTGTCGGATTGTGGACCTCATTGGTCAGTTATTATGTAGCCTAGAGCCAAAAAATAAAGAGTTAATCGAAGCACAAGATTGAAATGTTTTTTTCAATTGTATTTATTTATTTGAACAGGGACAGTGTACAATATACATTAGCCTCAGAAAGGAGAGATGCATTGTACCAGGTTATAGCACTTGTGCAAATTTCCACCTGCAGTCCCTGGGCCTATTGTACATGTTTTTAGTGGTAGGGGAAACCGGAGTACCCGGAGGAAACCTACGCAGACACGGGGAGAACATGCAAACTCCACACAGAAAGGCCCCGTCCAGGTGGGAATCGAACCCGGGACCTTCTAGCTGTGAAGCACGAGCGCTAACCGCTGTGCTACCGTGCCGCCGGTAGCACAGCGGTGCTACCGGTGCTACCGGTGAGTGTGAATTCTGCGCTTGTAACATTTCCACTGTGCACACGCAACACTCATGGCGCTGTTATAAACAAATATAATTCCATAGTTTTCATTCCAGAAAGTCTTTCTGTGGTAGCATCACAGCGCCTCACACAGGTCTGGCAGATTCAGTAAATCAGAGCTGTTTTACAAACAGGAGTGGCTCCATGTAGACGCACACATTGACTGAGCTGCTCTATGTTTATAGAGATGGTTTTTGAAATTGTACATGTTTTATTTTCATGTGAATAAAACCTTTAATAATTCAAATAGGCTAATGAAGTTTATTGGGGCAGAACCAATGACAAGGACCATGGGAAAGCTTTGGATACACAAAATATATGGGGGCAAAAGGGGCAGGGGCTCAAATACCACCTCCTGTCAACTCTTTGGTGGAAGTAATTTGATTGCGTTATTGTTTTCATTCCAGAAAGTGTGCAGCACATGCGCTAATCTACTCTTTTGTTCTATTTTGGAAGGCCTCTGTGGTATCGTCACAGTGCCACAAACAGGCCTCGCACATTTAACACAGTGTATTCAGACATAATATGACTGGATTCATGCACATACAGTATTTACTGAACTTGCTTCATTTTTATGGAGAAGGTTTTTTAAATTATAAACGTTTATCTTTGTGTGGATATATCCTTAATGTGCCCATCTGGGCAGTAAAACATCCTAAAATTGGCTACAATAACCTCCATCTGTTTGGTTGGAATATGCAGACGAGAGTTTACTTTTAATTTGCACAAATACAAACAAACATAGAACACTTTTTTGATTAACTTAAAAGATTTCTTCCATTAAAATGTTTTATCAAAGCTTTATTCATCTAACATAATGGAATGTCATCTGTGACACTGAATCCAAATGTTTTCATTTTATTTGTTGTTTTCAATATAAGCTTTACTCTACTTTTTTTTTGGTCTCATTTCCATTTCTTCTTGAAGGTCCGGTTGTCTGCATCAAATCAGGACCGTCAGCGTGTTCTGGGGCAGTTTGCAGCTGAGTGTGAAGCGGCTGGGTTGAGAATCAGCACCTCCGAGGTGGTTTCCTCTCTTCAGGTCGAAGAGACCTGACCTTGCCTCAAGTGGAGGAGTTCAAGTATCTCAGGGTCATGTTCACGAGTGAGGGACGAATGGAGCGTGAGATCGATAGACGGGTCGGTGCGGCGTCAGCAGTGATGCGGTCGCTGTATCGGACTGTTGTGGTGAAGAGGGAGCTGAGTCAGGGGGCGAAGCTCTCGATTTACCGATCGATCTACGTTCCCACCCTCACCTATGGTCATGAGATCTGGGTAATGACCAAAAGGACAAGATCGCGAATACAAGCGGACGAAATGAGTTTCCTTCGCAGGGTGGCTGGGCGCACACCTTCGAAATCGGGTGAGGAGCTCAGTTACCCGGGAGGAGCTCGGACTCGAGTCGCTGCTCCTTCACGTCGAAAGGAGCCAGCTGAGGGGGCTAGGGCATCAGTCCCGAATGACTCCTGGTCGCCTCACTCAGGAGGTGCTCCAGGCTTGTCCTATTGGGAGGAGGCCTCTTGGAAGACCCAGGACACGCTGGAGGGACTATAACTCTGAGCTGGCCTGGTGTCGCCTCGGGGTCCCTCCAGAACAGCTGGAGGATTTTTTAACTGGTCTTAAACTTATATATATATATATATATATATAGCCCTAATTAATGTATTATATTAATTGTATATAAGAGGACATGACTTCTGCATTTTCCTGGAGACTATTGCCTTGTAAACAGCGCTCGCACTGCTGGCCTGTACGTCTACCCCCCTCTGTTCCACTCATTTCAACTTTAAATCTGGCCTGAGAAAGCGACAGTGTGTCCTCAGCAGAGTGCCCCGAGCCTAAAACTGATTAGAACCCTATTTCCTCTCTCTGGCCCCTCCTTCTTCTCTGCCATCAGCCTCTACAGCTCTCCAATGGTAATTAACAGATATGAATGTAAACATACAGCGTCTGTGTGATCCCCTGCTGAGAAAAGAGCAAACTCAAGCCATTCTGACTTCAATGCAATCATAATTCACCCATATGGTGCATTTGTTATTATTCATTTTAGATCAAGTCTGCTGCTACATGACATTACATAGTGTTACAGTCTGAGTGATTTTATCCTCCTGCAGAGGGATGATAGATAAGGTTGTGTCAGGTAGTGCTCCTGGTTGGATTAGAGCTGCCAGTGTGGGGCATATCGTGCTGTGTGGAATAAGACTCCAGGCTAAAGTCTGTCATGTGCTCAAAAGTAATGGAAAGTAATGCAGCACATTAGACTGTATTATCCTATTCCTCCAAGCTAAGGCCTATCTGAGATATATGGAAGGGGTGCAGAAACATACCTTCTCTGTTGAAATTCTACCCAGGCAACGTTGCTCAAGCATACTAAACTGACCCCAAAATCCCCTGTCTAAACTAAGGGCAATTATTTCAAACAAAACTGCACTTCTTTTCCAATTCCGTACCAAAAAAATAAAACAAAGCATTCTTGTAGTAGAGGGCCAAACATGAGGGTTAGCATGTGTTATACATGTAATGTTGTTGTATTTTGTATACAGCACGGTGGCGAATTAGTCAGCGCTCGTGCTTCACAGAAGGTCCCAGGTTTGATCCCTGGATGGACGGGGCTTCTGTGTGTGGAGTTTGCATGTTCTCCCCGTGTCTGTGTCAGTTTCTTCCGGGTATTCCGGTTTCCCCTACCACTAAAAACATGTACAATAGGCCAATAGAGCTGGAGAGAGAGGACATACAGTATGTAGCTTAGGTTTACTGTATGTAGAATGTACAGTTCTTTGTATTTGATTAAATAAATCCTAAAGAATATCTACTAAATGTGTAGTTTCTTGAACTCCATAGATATTATAGTTATTTCAAGTTATTGCTCTGTTTGTATCTGCCCATTCTTTATCCTTGCTCTTTAAGTCCCTAAATCTCTAGCATTAGCCATCGGATGCCTAAAATGCATGAAGCATTTTGAAGTTTAAAATGATCCGCTTATACCATAGCCAAGAGTTGCTGTAATTAACAGAAGCAAAGTGGTGCTCTAAAACGGTTTGATCTGAACTTTGTCATTTTACAGCTATACAATTATCACTTGTTTGAGGCAAATGGTGGGGATTTATGGAGTTTAAACAACCGAAGCCATTGCCAAGAGTCCTAATGGTGTGAAGAAGCTCATGCATTATCACCACTAAGGCTTTTACAACACCCTGCACATGTCGATGGCGGTTGACAAGGTTCAACCCCATGAGGAGTCAAATCTAAATCAAATAAAATTCAATTGTTTTTGTACAGCCCAGCAGTTGCCTCACAGGGCTTCACGGAAATTGCTGATTTAATCAAACAGAAGAACAGTTCAATATGCTATTATCAAATAGTGAAACAAATGTAGTGTCCAAAAGAACAGTCAGCAGTACAGCAGCAAATGGATAGTTGCCCCCAAACTTAGCCCTACCTTCACAGCAAGGAAAAACAGTGACAGAATCTGGAGCAGAGTTCTGTGGCAGTGACACTCTCAAAAACATGAATAGAGTTTATGAAAATTATGTCTCTCTAACTAACAAACTATCATACAAGGTGTATTGATCATAGTGCCCATAGTTTTTGGAACTCAAATTCCAACCAAATAAAATAAATAAAAAAATAATCATCTCAATAGTGTTTTCCACCATTCTTGACAAGAGGCCAATTCCCACTGGGAAGAAAATTAAATAAATAAGTGATCCACTTTCATGAGGGTACACTGAATGTACACAAATAGTATTTTTGTCCAAACCCACTGAAAAAATAAATAAATAGATGTGCTAAGTCAATGGTGTATTTCAATTATTTATGGTGACGTATCCTCAATCAGAAGTAAATTGGAGTGAGTCTTTTAATGACCAAATTAATAGTTCTGTGGAGCGTAAAGTGCTTTTTAGTTAATGTGTGTGTGTTTTTCTCTCAAAGCCCACTCATGAGTTCCACAAATATAATAGTAGTGTGCGTGGGTCTTTGAGTTCAGGGCAATTACTATGCACTCACAAATTTCCCTTCTTTGGTTTCTTTGCCATTTCGTACGGTTTAGATATGGGCAAACTAATTTGATGTAATGGCCATATTTGGAATTTACTCTATTTGGAGACAGTTCTCAAATAGACTGCCATTGCCAACACACACACACACAAAAAAACTGTAGTTATGCATTCTGTCTCTATGATAATGAAAGTATAGGTGTTGTTTACCATGTTTGCAGGCCAAATGGAAGGGCTACACCGGTCGCATATGGGCCCTGGGTCTAAGTTTGTCCAACTTTGATTTAGCTCTTCCTTCAAAGGAATCATGATGAATGTGGTAATTTGTGTTTATGTGGTTTGTTTTGGGCTGGTCCAGGAAAAAGGTGTTCTTAACCTATTATTTGCCACCCTGAAATGTGAAATGTTAATATCAACCCAAGAACCAATGCAGAAGACCTGGTGAAGATGCTGGCTGAAACTGGTAAGAGTTTGTCATCATCCAGAGTGAAACAAGTACTGTACCGGCATGGGCTGAGACTGCCAGGACGAAGCCCTTACTCCAAAAGAAACATCAAAAAGCCAGATTGGAGTTTGCAAATGTAAGTCTTTATCACAAGGATAAAGACTTTAATTTTTGGAAACATATGCTGTGGTCTGAAAATAAAAAAAATAAAAAATAAATCTAAATTGTTTGGCCATAATGACCATTGTCACCTTTGGAGGACAAAGGGGGAATCTTGCAAGGCTGAGAACACCACTGTGAAATACGGGGGTGGCAGCATCATTCTTTGGGGTTGTTTTGCTGCGGGAGGGACTGGTGCACTTAACAAAATAGATGACATCATGAAGAAAGAACACTATGTGGAAATATTGGAGCAACATCTAACGACATCAGCCAGGAAGTTAAAGCTTGGGCCCAGATGGATCTTCCAAATGGACCATGACCCAAAGCACATGGCCAAACTGATTACAAAGTGGCTTGAGGATAACAAAGTCAATGTTTTGAAGTGGCCATCACAAAGTCCTGTTCTAAATCCAGTTGAAAATGTATGGGCAGAGCTGAAAAGGCACGTGCACGCCAAGATGGCCTACAAATTTGGCTCAGTTACACCAGTTCTGTTTTGAGGAATGGACCAAAATTCCTGCCAACTATTGCGAGAAGCTTGTGGAAGGAAATCCAAAATGTTTGACCCAAGTTATACAGCTTAAAGGCAATGCTACCAAATATTGTTGAAATGTATGTACACTTTTGGCTTTATAAATAGTAATATAAAACCGTGTACAAAATTCTGTCTCTCATTCTTCTGGCCATCCATCCATCCATCCATCCATTTTCTCCCACTTGTCCGTTGCCGGGTCGTGGGGGCAGCTGTTGGAGCTGCCCAAGTCACATAGCACCTGTCCCCTATGGCTCCTCCTGCAGGTGGTGGGTCCACGGGAGGACGGCCTCATGGTTCCAAACGGTTCCAAACGGGCCTGTTGTCTCTCATAGGGGGCGCATTCACACTCTCATTCATACACCAGTGTACGCAGACACTGGAGGCAAGGAGGGTGAAGTGTCTTGCCCAAGGACACAACGACAATGTGCACCTTCAGGAGGCGGGATTCGAACCCCCGACCTTCCGATCATGAGAACCCATCAAACCCATCACCAAATCAACGCACCGAACCTTGGGGGACCAAGCCTTCGCCATCGCCGCCCCAACCCTCTGGAACTCACTCCCCATCCACATTAGAAACTCAGACTTAATGACCACCTATAAAAACTGCTCAAAACTCACTTGTTTCAGCTCGCCTACAACCTACAATAGCATGCTCATCTTTGTTTGTTTGTCTCATTTTAAAAAATCTTTAAGTTCCTTGAAAAGCGCTATACAAGACTTATGTATTATTATTATTATTATTATTATTATTAATAATATCAAAAGCATGCTGCGTATAATGTACTGTCTTCACTAACAAAGTTTGGAAACACTTCTTATGTATTCGCTTTATAAACATTTTCAACACTATTAACTGACTGACTGACCCCTATAGGCTTAAAGATATTGTAAACATATTATTTAAAATCCTATATGTGAGGTAGGTTTGGAGATAAATTGTACTTATTGGGGGTAAAAGTACAATTAGAATGTTTCAAAGGCTGTACTGGAAAGACGCTTCACTTTGAGAATGAGACCCCTGCCAGAGGAGCGCAGGGGCCGCAAATGTTCATAGGGTGAAAGCAGCTCAGAAAGACAAGAAGGCCCAAGTCCCAAACGTGTGAATCTGGTTACCACAGTATCACCATTTGTCCATATTAGCCAAGAATCAGATCTCAAAGCATGTACTGAGAGAGCTCCTTGTGTCCCAGTGCAGTCATTTTGCAGCTAATTGAAGTGATGCATCAACCTTGACACCGCTCTGCAGCTTGTGCGGAGTAGATTTCCATTGCTAATTTTCAGCCTCGCAGCCTTGCTCACTTACATTCGAAAGCATTATTGCGCTTGATCCCAGTCAGTGTTGTTTGCGTATTGTCTCTTACATGTGAACACTTCTTGCCAAATGTAAAGAACCAACCCCGACAATCATCACACTGAGGTTGTGGAAAACAGTGCCCATAGAGTGGGCTCAACACTGTTTCACAATAAAAGAGCAACCTTTTCAGAGACTCTTATTCTGAAAGCATCTTTTTTGTTTCAGCCTAGGTTTATATAAAAGGCATGTCTAAGTACATGAATGAGCTATACATATAGGCATGTCACTGTAACAAACATCTAAAGTTCAATAAATTGAAGCGGTTTATGCTCCATGCCACTTATATAGTGAAGAGCAAAAAATAATAAATAAATAAAAAGAAAGGAAATTGTTGCGGTAGAGGATATTATTGAAGGCCTTATAATGTCACTGAAACTAACTCCAAAGCTTAAAAATGACAGTTAAGCTCTGTTAGAAAAGTTTTCAATCTTAAAATAACCCACATGAAGTCTGTTTAGGCTCTCAGTCCCACATGACCATGAAATACAATGAGACACAACTTACTTTGGGCCAAAAATTATAATGATCACATTAGAAAACTAGGGGGAAATGCAAATAAATGATCAATATTGAACCCAAAAATGTATTATTTTATGTTTATTGCTGTCATTTATTGAATGATAAGTCGCTATATTTATTTTTATTATGAATAATACAATAAGATTAAAAAAAAAAGTCCAGTATCTTTCACTATATACTGTATCATATGAAATAAGGGTTGTGACTTCCTCTTCAAACTTTTAAAGAAATACTTCTGAAAACTACGGTAGGCCCTCTTTATTTGATTTCGACGACTCCTTTGAGTGGATTTCATATGAATGGTCAGTGACCCAATACAGCACACTGTGTTCAGAAATGTGCCCACTGCTCTGAACGGTAACTTTAAATAACTACCACATCTCAAGGACAAACAGACCTGCCTGCGCGCTCTGCTATAACACACTATTTTCAGTGTTGGGGGTAGCACACTACTTAGTAACGCGTTAGAGTACTAAGATTACGTTTTCAGAGTAACGAGTAAAGTGTTAGTGTTGCATTTGCAGGTAATCTAGAACTAGTTTCTGTTTCAAATCAGTAACGCGTTAGTTTGGGTCTTTATCTCTCCTTCGTCTCATTCCTGCTCAGACTGACAGCGCAACAAGCCAGTGCTAGTGAGCATTAGGGATGGGACGATACACTCAAACTCACGATACGATGCACCTCGATATGTCAGAGTCACGAAACGATACGTCGCGATACGATATCAAAAAAGAAACAAATATTACTGTATAATAACAACTTGTTTATTTTTGTTTCAGTTGAACACAGGGACCACAAGGCCTAACAGGCCAAACACAACAAGAACACTCCCTTAGTGCTGCTCTAACCCTAGGTTAATGTATTTCAGGACTGGTTCTTCTTCAAAAAAACTAACATATCATTCCTGTGACTTGGTTTGACGACGCACTGCACCATTCCCTGAATATTTATATATATTTTTCATTTAAAAATAATAATATTAATAACCAATCGAACTTGTATAGCGCTTTTTTGGACACTCAAAGAAGCTTTACATGAAAAAATAAATAAAAATAAAAATTATAAAACTAAAAACTCGATGCGTTTCGTCACGCTTTGTATCGCGATATTTCGCCAAACGATATTTCGTCCCATCCCTAGTGAGCATGCGCAGACTGTGCTCCAAAACTTCACATCAAGTCAGCAACATGGCAGAGTTTTCATCGAGCACATCACATTATTTTGAACTTACAAGGACAATGCAGCGCTGGTGGTGAAGCTATAGAGGAAAACTATGAAAACTCCTATCAATGTAATCAACAAACTCGTAGCTGGTTATGTGGTTGAGGAAAGCTGTACAATCAGTCTAAATCAAGTTGAGTATGTTGTGTTTATTATTACCCATTCAATGCACTTTGTAAAGCGGAAGAGCCCCTTAAGACATTTGTTTTGTTTGAAAAACTGGCACAATTTTTGATGGGGCCAAACTGTTTACATATAGCGAACGAAGCTTAGTTTTTATAAGCTTTTATACATTCAAAATAAAGCTCAGAAGCAAATTTATTGTGCTATTATTGAATACAGTTACTCATATGAGGCTGTTTGCGTGAGCTAGCTTTTTTAGGAAAAAAATGATCGACAAACGAAGGCTATACATAGATGTTTGTTATTGGTAACGGATGAGTCTCTAACGCGTTACCTTCATAATAAAGTAGTGCAGTAACGTAACAAGCTACTTTTCCAGAGAAAAAACAAGCTAACTTAACGAGTTACTTTTAAAAGTAACGTTACCCAACACTGACTATTTTTAACTTACAGACATAGAAGAAATGTAACAGTTTAGTTCTTCTAAATGAAGATGAATGGTTTCAGCTGGCTATTGGAGATGGGGTGGAAAAGGATCATGGGTTCCCCTCACACAAACTGTTTGTCCCTCTTCCCTCAAAAGAAGACTGAGAAGCAATAAAGCAAAAACTTCTCGCCTACGGTCCAACTTCTGGAGGCAGTGAGAATAGTGAACAAGCCACATTAAATGTAGTCCTATTACTTATAAAATGTCTATGGTTTGGTGGTTCTTAAGCAGCATAGCATAAAGTGATGAATACCAAATGAAACATTTCAGGTTATTTTACAGCTTTAGGTCTAATTTAATAAATGCTATGTTATGTGCTGAAAACGTAAAACAACAAGCAGGCAAAAGCAGCACACGAACGTTTGTAACAAATGCCATTTAATATTAGTGAGGTAAAATCTCCTTGCTGGATCAACCAACCACAATCCAAGCTGTGCCACCACTAACTAATGCTAACACCATGGGTTGGATTTTATTACTTAGAAAGTGCCAGTCAGCATTATTATTTTTTTTACTGTAATGTTTATTGTCCCAACTTGCACCATAGCATTCATATTAATTTTATTTTGTGTTGTGTTCTATAGTCTTAGTGCTGCATAACAAAAGGCTTCTTCTGATGATTGTGCGCTTGGGCTAGGCTCTGAGCTGAGGAAACAATGCCACAAATATTCTTCCTCAACCCCCCTGAGTGGGGTGGCACCTGGGGTGGCCCAGCAGAAATCTGGCCATCCCCAAGCACGCCACTGTACAGAACTATGCACAGCTGAAGTACCAGACATTTGTGAAATGTTTTAAATTAGATATGGTCCTTGAGCATCTTTTCAACAAATCACTAAAGCACATGTCTTTGAAAGCGAATGACAATGATAATTTAACATGTGGGACAAATTATACAAAATCAAGTTTTTATGTTCTCTCGTTCTCTTGTTTTCTCTCTCTCTCTCTCTCTCTCTCTCTCTCTATATATATATATATATATATATATATATATATGTATATATATTCATACATGCAAACATAGTATATATCAATAATCAAGTTACGGCAGTGTGAAAAGCACATTGTCCATTTAAAAAAGTAGACTTTTGTAAGCACTTTCCTGTGTGTCTCCATCACCAGCTCGCGACTAATGGTGTGTTTTTATGTTGTTCGCACATGCACATCTGTGGGCTCCTCGCGTGCCTCATTGTTGGGTTTAATGTATTTTTAATTTCCCTAGAAGTGACTGGAGTCTTTGGTGACCAGTGCGACATAATTGGCTGTGTGTGTGAACATTACTCAGACTAACGAGGGAGTGGAGGAGCTGGGACCAAATCCACAACCACCAAATATCCTCCCCTCAAAGTCAACACATTCAAAGGCTTTTCCCCAACGGGAAAACCTCAGTAGGAAAACCACACAATTTAGAATAAAGAAGCCAGTAAATTATTATACTTAAGGTGCGCTTACAATATTGGTTCATTAAAAGATGCATTATGTAACTTTTTGTGTGAAAAAACAGTTGATATTTGTGCATATTTTACCTTGTATTGACCCAGCGGCTGTATGAGTGATCAGCAAGGCGCCTTTACTACAACACTCCAGGATCAATTGTTTGATCAGGTTTTCTGGGGAGAGGGTCTGTCAGCACTGAAAACCTTCCAAACAATGTATCCACCAGGCTATCCGGAAGCTGAACTCCCTCCCTTCCCTGCCCTCCCTATGCTCCCACCCTTCACTCCCTGCCCTCGCTCCACAACAAGGACGAGAGAATGAACTTTTTCGATTTTGACAAATAAAAATCTTTGAATCTTTCTGATTTAGATTTTTAGGTATTTTGCCGTTGTCCAAAAATATAGAATAATGATAATGGCACTTTCCCCCCTGATCTAAATGTCATTAATGGTTTGTAAGAGTGTAAAATAAAATATGCCATACAAAAAAAATTAAGAGCAGAAAGAATTTAGAAAGAATTCATCCGATTTGTTATATATAGGATTTATTTACACTTTGTATTTACAATTTCAAAAACTTTTCTGTACATGTTTCATTTTTCAAGGTTCTCTGATCAGCCACACACGCGAGACTGCAAGACAGTTATTAAGCTTTTATTTCCCGTTTGTTTCTGTAAACCACGTAAAAAAAAAAGAGAGAACAGAGGGAGGGAAAAAAAAGGTAGGAAAGGGTAGATTAATATTTTGGCTTGTGGGTTTGTCCAAACATTGAAAAGTGAGCTCCAGCCAAAACGCTTTTGGGCCATCATCGCTATGGAGACGGATGACAGTGCAGAGACAGGTTTCACTCCCACAAATGCTCTGTTTGTGTTTAGCAAAGAAAAAAAGAGAAAATGGGTTGCCAAAGTTGTTTTGAACTGATGTCACACTGTAGCAACACTGGAGAAACATTTAGAAATCAAAAATTGTGTTGTGACCCCCGCGCTCAGTCACTTTTTCACCACTCATGAGCATCCCCGTTTAGATATTGTAAAAATAATTATGTTCCAAGTACTGTGAGGAAATCACAGCGGCCCGTCTTTTCTCGCCATTGACACTTAATACAGAAGCCTCCAGCATTCATTGTTTCTCTATCTAAGCATGTCTGCTTACTCTTTGAGACACCACCATTATCATATGTTCAATAAGGCAACACAGCTTTGGGGGAAGTGATGCTCTGGATAATTATAGGAAAGAGTTTCTACTTACACTTTCTTTGGGTAGGGCTTTGTAGTTTCACATCTACTGTGTGCCTTGCTTATGCTAACCATAAAGTATGTTCTCAGGTTTAATGGATGGAATAATCCCCCGATTTATCTCACAAAGCTTTCCCAAATCTGATTTAAATAGCTTAAAAAACAAAAAATGTGGTAAGCCTGGCTATGTCTGTATAACAAAGGGGCGGTTAGTGCACTCACTTCACAGTAAGAGGTCCTGGGTTTGATCCTGGGCTGGGTGGGGCCTTTCTGTGTGGAGCTTGCATGTTCTATGCCTATGTAGGTGCTCCGGTTTGCCCTGCCACTAAAAACAACTGTCAGGTGATTCTGACCATTAGCCCGGCACATCTGGAGATGGGCCATTTCTCACTCACTGAAAGCACACAAGTCTGTTCACTCATTATAATGTATCAAATCATTTTGGCTCATTGAAACACCCCAAATCTTGTAAATAATTAAAACAATCGATAACATTTGCGGTAATGTGAAGGGGCAAAGGGAATAGTGACACTTAGTAATACACAGCACATGTGGAGAAATTACTTCCCTTCCACATTAAACTCTAAAGTCATTGTTGTCAAATTGATTTAAGGTCACACTATATCAGTGTCTTATGTCTCCAAAGTCAGGCACAACTTAATAGGCTTGTCACATCAAGAAAACTAAATAACAGAGGGAACAGTTGACAAATGCTGACAAAGAAAATACAAAATAAGGCATTACATAGTTCGTGCCTGGTTGGGAGTGCATCGGATGACAGTGGGCTGTAAAACTGAAAGAAGAAAAAAAACTCTGCATTTGAAGGTCAGAGGAGCAGCAGCCTGTCATTGTGGCACTGACTTTAAAGTCGATACAGAAGCCCATTTCTGATGACAACTAAGTCACATGGGCTCCAATATATTACTGCTTTTACACTTTTGACACATAAGCGTTGCTGTTTCACTTTCTATAACTTAAATTGGGTGATGGCGAAGTACAAGTAAAAGTGGTCCAGCCTGGTGAACATTCAGTTGGCAACGGAGTCTGAAGGAATTTGCTGTATTTTGCCGCTGAAAATGGACCCCTAAACTTAAGTTCAGGCTAGAAGGTAATTTCATTAATTTCTCAAGCTGTATTTTGTTCTGCATTATGTACTTTGCAAACTTAATATAATTTTTAATAACTTGCACAGACAATAAATGTGCATCGAGTGTTGAGACTGATCTATATACTTTATGTCCAATCTAATCGAATAACAGGTAAGAAATTGTTAAGTTAGGCATTAGTAGGCATTGTTTTTATTAGTAGCATAGTTTTAAGTGTTGGTGCTTTAAAAAAACAAACAAAAATAGAAACCAGCCTGACCTTCTTACACATTGGTAAATATACTCCATACTGAACGTTGTCAAAGAAATATCAAAGCAAATTATAATTACCGAAGTCCAAATGATGGATAATTTCTAAAGCATATTGGATGTTGTATTTGAACAGCTTTTCAGACATTTTTGTTGTTTTTTCTTTTTTTTAGAGAAAGCAGTGCTTCATAATTAACCACTCGACGCTGATTAGAGTCATTGCATGAGTCGCACTGAATCAATCATTTGGTGGTCTTCTGCTACAGTGTCTTAATTAAAGCAAGTGGCTGGCAGTCAAACTAACCACTTGTACGTAACCACGCAATGCCTCGTTTTACATAAATATGCAAACGCTATTTTTTTTCCAAACAACTGAATATATTTGACTCCTGTAAACAATATTGGATTATAAAGAGATAAAATACACAGAAAGCATCAAATTTAACTGGCGGTTTAAAATTTTCATTGGCCTGACAGTGTGAAAAAAAACAGGCAAAAAGACAAGTACTGCATTAGCGATCAGATTGGAAAACAGACGTTTACAGTTCACAGTGCACATGTTAAATACATCAGGCATCAACTTTTGAGAGAAGACATTAAATGCAGACGTCTAAACTACAGGGCGAGCAGATTTTGTATAAAATAAAACTCGACAGAGAGAACATGTTTCTTTGGCCTGTTGTGAATTGCTGATTACGACCATTAGAATGGCATTTTCCATTTGATTGTGATACCCTTTTCACGGAGCATGATGTCATTTAAATTTCACGATGGCAACAGAGTTTTTGATGAACAATCATGACCACTTGACACTCACACATTTAGGTGAGTTTGATTTGAAGCTAAAGACTGCGCCACTATTTTAAAGTTTGCATTAGTGTCATGAATAACATGTTGCCCACCACAAAACGTTGCTGTCTAAAAACAAGTCCATTTGTATTTTTTTTATTTGTATTTTTTTTAACCCTATACGAGAGTTGTTGTCCACCACAAACCTTTTAAATATTGATTGGTGTGCGATCACCTCTATGGAACAATGGCACAGGAAGACGTCCCCCCTGGCATTTTGAATAAAACAGAGTCAACCTCATGCTTCGTGAAAAGTGTCGATTCAGTTTGCAGCACAATTATCCCAGCACAACTTTGAGACGATAATATTATATGGTCTAAAAATGTCTAAATCTGTGCATACATAATTTAAACAACTTTTCATTGTAAGGCCTACGTTGGTTAAACAGCCATTGGCAAAGAAGTAGCATCTTGGGCATCCACTTTAATCACGCAGCAAGGGAGACAGAAAAAAAAAAAAAACATGATAATAAACATAACGTATGTACCAAAAACATTGGCGTTCCCTCAGGTGGTGACCAGGAGAGAGCTCAGATATGTAAGCTGGAGGTTTGCCCTTTCGCAGTCACGCTTTGTCTTCCTGCACTGAAAAAAAAGGTCACATTTTTGCCTGAAGGGGAAAGGAGAAAACAATGTATTGTCATGGTGTCGGGGATCACAATGGGCAAAGAAGAGCGTTTTCTCAGAGCGTGACAGAAACCCCCAAGGTGAAGTCATGCCACAGTCCAGCTTTACACCTGGGGGTTGGACCAAAGCCTTAGCATCTCTGACATCCAAGTCTATGCGCGAAAGCCGATAGGAGTTATAATTTAAAAAGATGCTAAACGTGTCCTTCACAGTCACTGGTTGATTCAATTCTGGACTGCCCAAAGCAGAAAGGATTTTGAACAAGAGGCAGTCCTTCCAGTAAAAAAATGCCTATCATCTCTTGTAGTGGTTAGGAGCATCAGCAAAGGCAAACTTCAATCGGTAGGCTTCAGCGAGTAGGACGCTGACTTCCTCGTTGCCCCAGTGCATTGTGGGGAGGTTTTGCAGAAGAATCATCAGTCCCTGTGGATGAGAGAAATAGAAAGCAGAATCAGAGAACTGTTTGGCAAAGCACTAATATTGAAAATGGCACAACCGACGTGATTGTCGTATTGAGCAATGTCGACAGTGACCTTTGAAACCTTTGAAAACTCGACACAACAGAGAATTTTTGCATCTGCAACAGGACAAGGCAAGGCAAGGCATGTTTATTTATACCGCGCAATTCGTACGCAAGGCAACTCAATGCACCTAATATTACTATTCACTTGTTACATTCGGCTCTCAATAAGATCACTCAGGGTGTGTAACAGACAGGAAATGTGCCAATGGTTACATAGTAAAAAAGAGGTATCTTACGTACAATGAGCAAAAGCAAAAATCTTAAAGGGCAGACAAAAAGGAAAAATTAAATAAAATAAAGATTAGAACAGAGGATACCAAGGTCAGTCCTAGTGCAGGTTGTCAATAAGTGACGCTAATACAGGGAATAAGTGGGGCTGATGCAGAGATTATTGCACGTAGTTTTGCAATGGGGGGTTATTGCAGGTGTTACTTTACAGTCATGTTGTACAGTCTGACAGCAGTGGGGATGAAGGCCTTGCGGTAGCGCTCCTTCTTGCACTGAGGGTGTCTCAGTCTTGCACTGAAAGAGCTGCTCAGCTCCTCTACTGTCCCGTGCAGTGGGTGGGAGGTGTTGTCCATGATGGAGGTGAGCTTGGCTAATACCCTCCTGTCCCTCCTTCACAGAGTCCAGGGGGCAGCCCAGGACTGAGCTGGCCCTCTTCTTGACCAGCTTGTTCAGTCTGTTCTTGTCCCGCTCTGTGCTGCCCGGGGCCCAGCACACAGCAGCGTAGTGGAGAGCAGAGGCTAATACAGAGTAAATATCTAAAAGCAATTATATGCTGTGGCAAAGAAAACAGAGTTTACATTTGGGAAAGATATTTTGAGCACTCTTCTTTGTTTATCGATGTTGATGAAAAAAAAAGAAGAAAAAAAGACTAATTTAAATTTTATTCTTGTGACATTTCAAAGGCTAGCCTCAAATTCACTTTTTCACGGTAAGTGCTGCTTGGCGGAAGAGGTAAGAAAAAATAAAATAAACAGACATTTCAAAGAATGGGTAATGTCGATTGTAAAAGCCACAATAAATCAGCAGATGTTCATAGGGAGTGACAGGAGACGGTGAAGGCAGACGGTGGTTTATTATACTCTAAAGAATAATGTCAAAGAAAACGGCTTGACAAGCTCATTTTTAAATATAGCTTGAGGATAAAATCATGCTTTTATGCAAATGCTTTCATTACAGTTAATTACCAGTATACCGCTCTGTATTTGTGTAATAAAAAAAGACATTTATCATTTCAGGAGGTGACAGTGCGTCAGTCACTAGAGAAAATGGTTTGAATTTCTAATTCACCTTTAGCTATAAAAACAACTTAATTACACCTAGCGATTTGACAGGCATATGCAAAAAATATTACAAAACCATATTTAAAATGTGCTTTTTGCTTGGCTTCAATATTGCCAATTAGTCAAATGTCTATTTCATAATGTCACAGTGATCAGCACTATTGCCCGTGGGGCCACTGCAAACTATATATTGTTTTTTACAACGGGCCACATGAATAACCTGAATTGAGTACTTAATTCTGCTTAACTTTATCCCATTACAAAATGCACTAAATTGTATCTGAAACTCACTACAGCAGTTGTGTTGTATATATTTTAATGTCAATTTTGAATGAAATTAATGAAATGAAAAAATAAAAGTAAAAAATATAGAGCCATTTAAGCCCACTCTGGCTGGGGATGGTAATGGTGTCTCTGATACACTGTTATGCGTTTTGACACGGAAAATGCTGAGAAAAAATATAAATTGTGGAAAGAGAGCCGGACAAAATTGCTTGGGAAGCCATTTGAGAGATGACTTAAATAAGATAAGAGCAGCTAAAATAATAGAGCATGTTTGTCTAAAGTACAGGTTTAGCAAACATCTATTACCTATGTCAAAGCATTTGATCCTTTTTGCATTCCTACTAAAAAGAAAAGAAAAAAAAAAGCCAGGATTTCTTGTGAGCCCTACATATACTTTAGGACCAGATGCACTTGGGCAAAACCAATACACATTTAACAAACGTTGAATCTAGAGGAAATTGGCAGTGAAAGAATAAAATGTCAAGTACAATCCAGCCGGGCTCAGGTCTATCCCCAGACCATTGTTTTGTACATTAGAGAGTAAGTAAAAGGAAAGACAGCATGTGCCCACAGTCCGATAACACTCTCCTGCAGAGGGAATGAGGCGGGTTAGCAGGTTCCAAATGTATGTGGCTGTCACTGCAGCGACAGCAGGGTTTACGACCAATCACCTTCTTTGATTATCACGTGGAAGGGCCAATCACATCAAGGCAAAACGATGTGCACACTCAAATGAATCCGTGTCGCCTCGCAGCAGTGAGGAGATTTCCGTGCAAAGCCAAGGACGTGCATTTGACTGAACTGAGGACTGAACTACCGTCCCAACAAAGAAAGAGCTGATGTGAAGCTGGCAAAAGCTCCTGCATCATAATTGTTCAGCTTTGATAAAAAAATAACATTTTGGTAACACTTTTTATTATTTTACACTACCTTGATACATTGTACCTAACTAAATTTAGTACAATGTAATGTGCTCTGTAACAATCTGTAATAACTTATGGTACCTATGGGTTAGATACACAATGGAATAATAATGTATTAGTACTTAATGTAATAGGACATCATTTACCTACAAACTACTAATACAAGTTATTCCATTGTGTATCTAACCCATAGGTAAGTTATTGTAAGTTGTTACAGAGCACATTACATTGTACTAAATATAGGTACAATGTAGGTAGTGTAAACTAAAGTCTTTCCGACATTTTTACTGTACTAAGGTCAATGAATAAATTAGAACCATTACAACCACAGAGGATAAACAGTCCCTAAACACGTCACACGTTTTGTTGATTTTGTTTTCAAAAACTTTAAAAAGTTTCATTTCATGCAGTGCTCTGTTCAGTGCATCTTTATCACAGTTTGTAAGTTCTTCATAATATTGCTAAATTATGTTCCATTTTTGGCAACTCTAGTTGCTTTCTTGTTCCAAGCACTAGTCTCCAGGACACAACTATTGTAAAAACTCATTTCATAATGCAAATGAAAGCTCTGGTTCGTTGGCATTTATTTTTGCCAAAACAAAGAAAGGCCATTTGGTTTGACAGGGTCTGTTAGCCTTCAAACCAGGAAATTTAAAAAGGTTGGTTAAACAGCCGGTAAGTTGTAAAAGGATCCTTTCTTTTTATAACTACTGTGAAAGTCATAGTACACAAAACTTTAGGTATAAGTACTGTATTTACTATAGCCATGGCAGTGTGCAGTTCCCTTCCCACGTATAAATTAGAGGTGTTTGGTGTCATTAATTTTTTTTCCCTTCCTGGTCCATTTTAATGAGTCAGTGAAACGACCCCAGTGACTTTTCAACAAAATGCATTTGTATTCTACGAGAGGGTGAAAAAGTGCAACTTTTCTTCGAACTAATTAGGCTCAAAGCTGCCATAAGGGCTGGCTTTGCAATAAAACGACTAACTGTGCTTCTACTAAAGTAAACATAGCTTCAGCATTTATCACAATTTTGACCCCAGGCAGACTGATGATTATTTTGTTTAGTTAAGTTTGGAAATATTTAAGGTCTGGCATCGGTCCCTAGCAGGTTAAAGGTTGGGGAGCACTGAGTCAGTGAAAAAAGGAAACATCGTAATATTGTGACTCAGTGGGTGAGCATTTATCAAATTAAGGTCTGGCCACATTACAACATTATACTCACCACTGCAGGACAGGACTGAATGCCATAGTACAGGTCTGGGCTGCTGTGCTTGTATTTTATGTATTTTCATCATAAAAGCTCAATTGAAAAGATCATGACCTTGACGTTGACAGTTGCTTTAAAGCATCAGTCTGCACAGTGTGAGGTGGGGCCGTATCATCTGTATTCTGCGAACCACTTTCTCATCTGTATTCAATGCAGCCCCCCTCTCAACTCTCCCCTTTTATTGCTGAGCCTTTGCTATTCACTTACATTTCAAATTCAGCAGCACACTACGAGCAGCAGGGTTATGTTTGTCTCATCACGTGAAAACAATCAGAAACCTGAATATAAAATTACTTCTAAAGGGTTTGAACTATTGGTGTCCTGCAGAGCATCTGTTAGAGGCAATAGGGCGAATACAAATCAGCCGCGGCTAATAGTGTGTTTGAAATAGAACAAAGTGAAGACAAAAAAAGGGTCAAAACAAACAGATGGATTTGTACAGAGTATAGGTGTGCGTTTAGGGAACAGTTTATGGGGATCAACACTTGCTCGTGTAAATATGTATGCTGAGAGTAGGGAACTGGTTTGGACTGCCCAAGGCTCTACAAGACCCTACTGTATCCACTGCCCCGGGCAACAACAACAACAAAAAAAGAAAACTACAATTGGAGTAAACCAGCAGCAAATCTTAAAAGCTCACAGCTACAATTAACCTTTTTTTTTTTTTTTTTTAAATAACAAGAAACTTTGAAACATTTTGGAAATATAGAGCACCAATAAAAGAAATCCCTGCACAGTAACTTGTATTAGTTTGCAAGTTAGGCAGTGTGCAGGAGTTTCTTTTATCGGTGAACATTGGGTTGTTCCCTCATACACGGACTTGCCCTAAATACTTGATGTGTGAAGTCTTTGTCTCTATGTTGTGAAAATATAGAGCATAGAATAGAAGACAAAATAAATCAACCAGTACAAAACTTAATTGAAACTGTGATATTGCAGAGTGGTCATACAATTGTTTTTCATATAATAATAATAATAATAATAATAATTAATGCAAACAAGCTGCAGTAAAACAATTTGATTCATGAATGGTGCACACATCAATTGAATTTGAATTATGTTTATTCTTATCGCAATATAGAATAAAGCTGAAAATTATATTACATAAGCCTGATATGAAGCAAGACAATTAACAAATGAGTGCCGCAAGGTATTTCTTTAATATAAGGAAAGATACTGTATTCTATTCATCCTCAAGTGAAAGTATTACTGTGACATAATACGGTTGCAGTACACAAAAGTTAGTAAAGAAGACATGCCGATAGGAGGTTTATTCCGTCAATGTCACACTACAGCTATTTGACAAGTTCAGCTCGATAATTCCCATTCTGATAATCTTCTGGGAGTTGGATTTATTGCGGCAGTATATAAACATTATAAAGACCCAACTGTCACATCTCTGATTAATTATGTGTTGTTGTGCAAGACTGGACTGAACACAACACATAAATGCGTGACAACAAATGACAGAGCCCTTTCATATTCACCGAGTGCAAAATAATAATTGACCCAAACTATGAGCCTTATGTATACTTAGTTTTTGAGAAACAGAAAACATTAAATCAGTTAATCTGACAGTTTGGGAACCACCACGATGGATGCTACTGTATTCATTTTATTCAGACGGGAACATGAAGCACCCAGAGGAACCCTATACAGATGGGGAGAACATGCAATGTATTCAATAGACCATTTACATTTACATTGCTTCGAAGGGCCTCTGTTTGAAAAGAATGTCCATTTCAATTACAACACAAAGTCTACGTTACTGCGCTCATGATAAGACGGTGCTTTCTTTTGTTTAGTCATTTCCCTGGCTTCTGGTTCAAAACACACATGATCAGTTACATAAGATCCAGAGTAAACAAAGCAAGTTTACCCAATGCTTCTTGTTGGGCCGTGCACTGCCTCTAAGATGAACGCATGGAATTGATTTTGAATTCAGCATTACAGAGGCATGCTATTAAAAACAGCTAAGAACTTCTGGTCTCTTAGAAAATTACTCTAGTAACGGCCTTTACAGAAATCAGGGCAAGAAAAACAAAACAAAACATGTGGTTATCTAGAAATTGACAACAGGAAGAAATGACTATGCTAGGAGATGGAGCGACCATGGTCTGATCAAGCACTGCAGTTGAGCGTTACAGCTGTTAGCCACCGCACAAGCCAAACCGCTCTATTGAGGGGTTTCATTAAGAGCATATTTCAGCGCAGTAACCATCTGTTGGCTATCACTTGTGTCGGGCTAATGACTTTAATATGGTTTAATTGCATACATCTCGCCGTCAGGGGGAATGCTGCTCGCGCCACTCTACACAGGTGGCACCATTCCAAAATGAGAGGCCCAAACCGTGATAATGAAAAGAGAAAATATTCCAGCACAATCAGAAGGAACAATAATTGGGAATTAAAGACCAAGCATGCACTATATGCATTATTATTTTTGTTTAACAGTGACGAGGTATATATGGTCAGAAAAAATCCGATAACTGGACTTTTCTATCATAGTTTCTGATCAGAAAATTTAGAGCTGATGCATTAATATTCGTTCCATCCATCCATCCACCTTCTGCTTTTGTCTGTGCTGCTTTTTCCATCAGTGGAACAATGGAGCTTCAGATGGTGCAGGGGTGTCATACAGTTCTTGACCAAAAGATCCCATCATAAAGCATAAAGCAGTGTGAGCTCCATACGTTGGTTTGTGAGAAAAACATATGGAAACCAGTTGTAATAAACCTAAAATAGGTCTCGCACAATTAGAGATGCAGGTGTCTTTCTCTGAATGAAAAAGTGAATGGTCCTCTTATTTTCATTGTAAGATCATAAGTATTTTCTTGTCATGATGTTACAGATCAATTATCAATTATATCTATTAATAAACTAATGGAAAAAACATTTAACAAGGATCACTGGATTTTTGACAAAAACAAGTTTTTTGTAAAACTTCTTACATGTTTCTAATAAGGTTGCTTTGATTTTCATTGAGTCTGAGCTACAGTCTTTTATTGCAGTTGATTTTAAAGTGAAAAAGACACTGCAGAATGAAAGTAGAGCTAGTGAGGTGTGCACACTTGTACCTATCCAGCCATGTATATCCATTTGTCCTGCAATGCTAACTAACCCATTGATTCACCATTACTGTACACGCTACAATATACGAAGAGGCAATTAGCTGCCATCTCCTACCCTTGGCAGGGTTTAAACTGGTTAATGGCTATTGATACTGAGAGGCAGATTGTCGATATAGGCTCAGTGCAAAGGCTCCTTTTTTTAAGAATCTGATTAGAAAAGCACTGGGCATGGATGCTGTGAAATCTATTCAGTATACCGTTAACCTCCCAGCTGACCCAAATCAATTATTTCAAAGTAGCCGTGTTATAAAATGGAAGCTACTTTTATTTATCAACACCCCGGGATTATCACTGACAATGTACCTTTTAATTAACCATTTCCGAGTAACCACCGCCACAATAGGAAGAACTCTGCACAACACAATAGGAGTTATCGACATGTCATCACGTCCGAGGCTTTGGTGGGCATCACAAATGTATTAAATAGATAATAATACTTCTATGGTGACTCAAAACAATGTTCACAAACAGATCAGTGATTTAAATATACTGCTCCTCACGCCTGGATAAATCCGCTGTTTGTCCACTATTCACCAAAACATCTGGTGAAAATAACGATCTTCCCTATTGTGTATTCAACAGCTTTTTTAAACATCCAAAAAAAAAAGCATTTAGTCAGCCAACAATTGTGCAAGTTCTCCCACTTAAAAGGATGAGAGAGGCCTGTAATTTATGAAAAAAATAAAAAAATCCAGAAAATCACATTGTCTGATCTTTAATGAATTTATTTGCAGATTATGGTAGAAAATAAGTATTTGGTCAATAACAAAAGTTAATCTCAATACTTTGTTATATACCCTTTGTTGGCAATGACAGAGGTCAAATGTTTTCTGTAAGTCTTCACACACTGTTGCTGGTATTTTGGCCCATTCCTCCATGCAGATCTCCTCTAGAGCAGTGATGTTTTAGAGCAGGCGCTGGGCAACACGGACTTTCAACTCCCTCCAAAGATTTTCTATGGGGTTGAGATCTGGAGACTGGCTAGGCCACACTAGGACCTTGAAATGCTTCTTACGAAGCCACTCCTTCGTTGCCCGGGCGTTGTGTTTGGGATCATTGTTATGCTGAAAGACCCAGCCACGTTTAATTTTCAATGCCCTTGCTGATGGAAGGAGGTTTTCACTCAAAATCTCACAATACATGGCCCCATTCATTCTTTCCTTTACACGGATCAGTCGTCCTGGTCCCTTTGCAGAAAAACAGCCCCAAAGCCTGATGTTTCCACCCCCAGCCTCACAGTGGGTATGGTGTTCTTTGGATGCAACTCAGCATTCTTTCTTATCCAAACGCGACAAGTTGAGTTCTTACCAAAAAGTTCCATTTTGGTTTCATCTGACCATATGACATTCTCCCAGTCCTCTTCTGGATCATCCAGATGCTCTCTAGCAAACTTCAGACGGGCCGGGACATGTACTGGCTTAAGCAGGGGGACACGTCCGGGATTGCAGGCGTAGTGTGTTACTGACGGTAGACTTTGTTACTTTGGTCCCAGCTCTCTGCAGGTCAGTCACTAGGTCCCCCCGTGTGGTTCTGGGATTATTGCTCACCGTTCTTGTGATCATTTTGACCCCACGGGGTGAGATCTTGCGTGGAGCCCCAGATCGAGGGAGATTATCAGTGGTCTTGTATGTCTTCCATTTTCTAATAATTGCTTCCGCAGTTGATTTCTTCACACCAAGCTGCTTACCAATTGCAGATTCAGTCCCTGGTGCAGGTCTACAATTTAGTTTCTGGTGTCTTTCGACAGCTCTTTGGTCTTGGCCATAGTGGAGTTTGGAGTGTGACTGTTTGAGGTTGTGGACTGGTGTCTCTTATACTGATAACAAGTTCAAACAGGGGCCATTAATACAGATAATGAGTGGAGGACAGAGGAGCCTCTTAAAGAAGAAGTTACAGGTCTGTGAGAACCAGAAATCTTGCCTGTTTGTAGGTGACCAAATACTTATTTTCCACCATAATTTGCATATTTTTCTCATTTTGTCTCTCATAGTGGAGGTTATACCTATGATGAAAATTACAGGTCTCTCTCATCTTTTAAGTGGGAGAACTTGCACAATTGTTGGCTGACTAAATACCTTTTTTCCCCACTATAGACGAGTTGTGTTTTATTAAATGTTCTTACTGCCTTACTGTCAAAATACATTTTAAAATTGTACATTGAACTTTGCTTTAAATAAATTACATTATAAGAAAATGGGAATGGGAAACATGTACAATAGGTTCCCATCTGGGGCCCCCTGAAATGAGATTCCTAATCCCAATAGGACTTTCCTGGTTAATAAAGGATAAATAAAAAAAATAATGGTAAACATTTTTAGTTTCTCTGAACTCTGAATAACATTCATGGTTTACTTTGACCTACATTTGTAGGTTCAATAAACAGTACAAAAAACAAAAAACAATATAAATAAAACAAATGACAAATGGAAGCATTCCACAAGATAAATATTAGTTATGAGCAGTGTAGTCTTAAAGAGAAATCATCCGTCCTTCAGCTTCTATTAATACAGTCAAGTGTTACCTGTGGAATAGCTGATAAAAAAAGCACCCACAGTCTGAGATCCCAGCCAGCTCAGTCGTAAACCAAATATAATGGCGACAATGAAGTCAAGTGGATAGAATACTATGAGGTGCGTTTCGCTGGCTTTCCTGTGGCACAAACAATATATTCAGCAGTGATTAGCCTTAGAGAAATTAAAAAGTTGTTTTAGTGTGACGTCACAAACCATGTGGATGATATGGAACTGAGATGGAGAGTGGGGTTATTGATTAACTGGAATCTCAGCACAACTGATAAGTTTTTTTCACAAAGTGAGGCCACGGAGGAGGTCGTCTTCCCTGACCATATTTTCACTGCTCGGTTGGCGATGGATGTTGTTTGCCCAGCGGTCCTGTCGGTCGGAGACATCAAAGATATTTACTTATTTGGACTCTTGATAACAGGATACCTGCTTCTTGGATGGACTGCCCTGGATTATCGGAAATTTGGAATGACAGCAACTTTCAATCGGACCTCGCTGCTGTCGAATGAAATTAACACGCACTTTGGAGCCGGGAGTGACCAAGTGATATAATTACACCATAAAGTAACACACAACGATGGACTGTTATGTACGACCTGGCAGCTCGCTGTGGAGACAATAGATGGACTATATTTCTGGGAGTGAAAGGGATGAACTGTGAAAGGAACTACCTGCTCTGGGGAACTGAACTAATGCTGAGACCAAGAAAACAAGCAAATTTATTATACATTTATGAACCATTACTGGAATTATTCTCTTCCTCAGAGAGGAGGTTTGAAGCAGCTGCACCTCTCATCTCTCCTATGCCGTCAACCCCCCCCCCCCCACTTCTATATAATGTGCTTTGCCTTAACTTAACCTGATTATAATTTTGCATTATCTTCTTTTGTAAGGCGCATTGAGTTGCCTTGTGTACGAAATGTGCGGTATAAATAAAGTTGCCTTGCCTTGGGGTAAATTATATGCTGATTATTTGGTAGTGGACATTTAGCTACAACAGGTCTAATAAATGCTCTTTCTGGTGATAATTGGTAGCCTGGTAGAAGACGGTTTAGTTTCTCAAACCTTTGTCATTTATACATTCATTCTTTTTGCTTGTGTAAGCCGTTATAGTACCAACGGACCATGATGTTGTCTGAACTATAATCTATGATGATATAATCAATCATGGGCATCTGAATTGAGGTAGATAAGATAAGGACCCACACTATACTCGACCATTAGTTTGACCATTAGTTCAAGTCACAGTTGTCCCAGGTTTGTCATTTTTGCTCTGGTTTAGTACTGCTGCTTGCTGTGTTTTTCGTATATTCCTATATTGCCCTTTGTTTTAGAGCTAGGACGGGGTCTGTATAATTTAACATCAAAAGAGCTACTCTGGCCCATTTCAAACCAAATAAACCGAGTTGTAAAGAGTCAAAAGTATATATATATATATATATATATATATATATATAAACAGCAATGCATACACATTCTTATTGATAAAATTATGATAAATCAATCAGAGGTAGTACTTTTATAAAATTAAAATTTTATTTGAAGAAAATATTGGGGGATCTGGATGGTACTTCTTGAGAAAATGTTTACAAATAAGGCAAGGCAACTTTATGTATACCGCACATTTCGTACACAAGGCAACTCAATGCGCCTTACAAAAGATATGCGAAATTACAATCAGGTTAAGTTAAGGCAAAGCACATGTATAGAAACAACAAGACATGGGAAATACATGATGACCGGCCATTGACCAGGGGGCGGGGCTGAAGAAACGTGTTGAGGCAGACGCAGAATGACGGGGCATGGTTAGGGAGGGGGTATGTGTGTGCGGTTATTTACAGTCTGAAAGTCAGTGCTATGCAAAAAATGACCCAGAGAGCTCAGTCCTTATCAGGTTTAGCTCCGTGGCTTGGCCTTGAAGGAAAGTGTTGACGGAGAGTTGTAGGAGAGATAAGAGGTCCAGCTGTTTCAAACTTCCTCTCAGGAGGAAGAGAATTATTCCAGTAATAGTTCATAAATTTATAATTAATTAGATTTTTTCTTGGTCTCCGCTTTAGTTCAGTTCTCCAGAGCAGGTAGTTCCCTTCACAGTTCAACCATTTCCCTCCCAAAATATAGTCTAACTATTGTCTGTCTCCACAGCGAGCTGCCAGGTCGTACATAACAGTTACTTTCCGGTGTAATTCCATCACTCGGTCACTCCCTGCTCCAAAGTGCTCGTTAAATTTAAGCTGCTGTCATTCCAAATTTCCAATAATCCAGGGCAGTCCATCCAATAAGCAGGTACCCTGTTATCAAGAGTCCAAATAAGCAAATACCTTTAATGTCTCCGACCGACAGGACCGCTAGGCAAACAACATCCATCACAAATGTGAAAATCTGGGCAGGGAAGACAACCTCCTTCGTGGCCTCACTTTGTGAAAAAAAAAGTATCAATTGCGCAGAGATTCCAGTTAATCAATTCCATAGTTTAGCGGTTCTGGAGGACATCAAGCAGGTGGTCCAAGAGGAAAAATAAAAGTCAGACAAGACACTCGCAGAGGCAGGAAAAAGCACGAAAGCAAAGAGAAGTGAGAAGACGCGTCCGCACTCGACAGAGACAGGAAGAAGAAATAATTTGTCACCGACTTCATTTTGGCTCAGATGAGGCCTAATACTAGAGCAGCGTAATACTCATATACAGTATATACAAATTGTATAAGTATATATGGGTTTACTACTTAAAAGCTCAAAAGAGTCGCACCAGAGGCTTAAAAGAGCCGCATAGTGCTCTTGAGACAGTGTTTGCCTACCCCTGAGATAGGACATCCCCAAATTTAGACATAATTTAGTCCTTTATAAATGGCGTTTGCAAAAAGCCTAATGTTTTCTGTTGAGGTTCTTGGGAAGGTGCTACATTGTCTCCTCACTACAGTGGTTGACAGAATCACCCTGTGGCAGTGAGTGGCCAGGACCCAGCAAAAATTAATGGGGAACAGATGACAGTGTTTTTTCCTTAATCAACAAAACACTCTTAACAAACGGCCATCATGGGACGTAACTTTTTCTTTGGCAGGCATTTTTCTCATCCCTCTCTCAATACATGTACATGGCACACCAACAGACCATCACCTTCATGCAGGTCCATTGCGGCTGCTCCTGCCATTCGTAACGGTGTTTTGCAGCACCCTGAGGTGTAATGGGCCCGGGCGCGGCTCTGTCAGGGCCATTAGCTTGCTGTAGTTTGTATAATTGCACAAAATAGGCACTCTGGCAAACAGTGGGTGCTAATGCAGGAGCGGGTGGAGCAGGGTTTCCGTTAGCCGGCTGTAGCCGGCTTTTGGTCGGTTTAAAAAGTAAATGGCTGGTAAAAATAATTTCCATCAGCCAAATTGGCCGACAGTAAAACATATTGAGAGAATATATAAACATATATTAAATACTACATGTCACGTAAGTCAGTGACTAACATAAAGTGTTTTTGAGACAGCCCTAAATATTAAAAAAGGTTCAATATTTCAATCGAAACAAGTTTCGATTTACACTGAAGCGCCATCATCGCGCTGGAAACTGAAGGCTTTTCTCGTTATGCTTTGTCACATTTTCCAAGAAAACGGCCAACTACAGGTACATTTACTTTTCTAAAAGTGTGTTAAGAACTCAGCAGCTAATACATTTTATTTGGATATTCTTTGAACTCGTGTGTGTTCAGTCAGACTAACGCGATGTCCCACAGTGGCTCTTCCTGGGAGAGTGGCCGAGTTTAGAGGCACTTCCCTCGGTCAGTCTGCGCAGGCCGCCTCGGCTTAGTTACCGGAGTTCGGAGCCGCTCTAGAGCGTGGCAGAACTGGGTCCATGTTGAAATGCTTGAGACTGACTTTTGATGACTTTAGTGCTGTCGATTTGTCCCTCCATAATATTTCAGCGGTGAGAGACTTACTCGCTAATTTTACACCTGAAGCCTTGTTTAAGAGCGGAGGGGCATCTACAGCCCAACCCTCGCGGTGCAGCTGATGCGGCCAGATCTGGACAGCTTTAGGGTTTACCTTCTGTCTGAGTTATAGTGCAGATGAGTGGGGTATGTACGCGTGACACCTGTCGTTCTCCATCGTCTCCACGCGGATAACTTTATGTTTGGATTTGAGCTGCTGTTGCATTTTTCTCACGTCATTCTTTCATTAGAAATAGCTGTGTTTTTGGACCCACTAAAGCACTCGTGTAACGCTCTGTCTAAATGTAGATTGTTATCGATAATACATTCATTATGTATATATGTTTTAATGGCCAGTAATTCTTGTGAATGGCCGACATTTTACCACCCAGCCGGCCAAAGTGGCCGACAAAAAATAGTCTAGCGGAACCTCTGGGGTGGAGGTAAGAGCCGAAGACCAAAGCCAAACAGCCTCTGCTTCAGAGGGCCTACAGGCTACTGCTGGTAAAGAAGCAAAGGGGATGTGGTAAATTAGTTTGGATTTAAAATATGTTATAACATTAATAACTGTTTTCCCACATCAAGACATAATTGCATAATTTCATTGAACAGTGAACTATTAACATGTTTCTATATATGTGCTTTGCCTTAACTTAACCTAATTGTAATTTCGCACATCTTCTTTTGTAAGGCGCATTGAGTTGCCTTATGTACGAAATGCGCAGTATAAATAAACTTGCCTTGCCTTGACTGATAAATGTTCACTTTTAGACAACTGAACCTCTCAAAAAGCTTTTCTTAAGTCTGTATAAGATCTTTACTTCTCAAACTTGCATAATTGAATATAAAGCCATATCAACTGTGAATAATACCTGTAAATGTATTTTGCCAAATGACAAGGTCTTGACTAAGCAGGTTGTACCTAGCACCAGGATGGGAGAGCGTGTGGAAAATCGGGTAGCTTGGTGAGTGAACGTGTGAGTGTTAGTTGGAGGGTCCATTGGCACAGATTGGTACGCTTCTGTTAATCTACACCACGGCAGCTATGTCTACATATGTAGCTTTAAAAGCTCCAGAAGTCTGTTTCCATAATGTAGCGCCTCAAAACTTTCTTCTACTTCATAATGATAAAAATAATGCACTAGTTATATATAGCATTTTTTCCAGATACAACAAAGTTGTGCATCATTCATTCACTCCATACTCGGTGGTGGTAAGCTACGTTTGCAACCACAGCTGCCCTGGGTTAGATGGCAGAAGCGAGGCTGCTATTCTACACCAGTAACCACTCACTTATACACTTATTCATGCTAACTGGTATTTCCTTACGGTCTCACATTCCTTATGACTTCATCATGTATTTCTCATGAAATAACATGATAATAAAAATAATAATAATCTAAAACAATTGATTTTTTGAAAATATGAATCATTTGACCTACCAACTCGATTTTTAAATCAAATCTTTTCCCAGCCCCAAGTTCAACTTTCGTCTCGTCAGTCCACAGACCATTTCTATAAAAGTCTTGGGAATGATCCAGATGTTTTTTGGAAAATGAGAGACCGGTCTAAATGTGATATTTCCTTGATTCAACAAACTTGGTGGTAATCAGGCTTGGGAGTGACCAATGAAACTGAACTATTTACAAAATATCTGGTTAATCACAGTGGGGGAATTTACTTTTTCACGCAGGACCAGAGAGGTGCTCTTAATAAGAGTGATAATCATTTGGAAACTGCATTTTGAATTATTAAATGCCTTTGTGTGATATAAAAATTGGCTTGATGATCGGAAACATTTAATTGTGCTAGAAATATAAAGAAATGTAAGAAATCAAGAAGGGGGAAAATTCTTTCTCACAGCATTGTAGTCACAAAGCGCTTTACATGGGACAATTTTACATTCACTGCATACTCGGTGGTGGTAAGCTCTGTATGTAACTTCAGTTTTCTCTGGGGTAGACTGTCAGAAGCGCGACTGCACACATCTGCACCAACTCTGACCACCACCATTCATTCACGCACACATCATTAATCCTTGCCTGTTGTACATGTTTTAGAGGAGCAGAGAGGGAAGAGGAGAAAGCACCTTGAGCAGCGGCCAGACGTGTCCTTTATTTGAAATCGTCCATGGATAGTCGTGAAATCGTGTTGTAACTAATGTGGCTAATGCAGATTTGAGATGAAAATTATTATTTCTCGTCCACATCATAGTACGAGTGTTGCATTTCAGTTGTAATAAAGATTGTTCACAAATGTGAACATACTAATGTACTGCTTGGTTCAGTCACGTGCCGTCCGTAGCGCTGTATAATATATTTGTCATGAGTTTAGTGATTTTGATATTCAGATGAACCGTGTCTGTGTCTCTTCCGTGATTGGCCGCTGACTCCTGTTTCACATGAACGTGCACACAAATCCACTAAGAAACCGAACTTAACCGACTGATAACATGCTTTGTAGTACCACTTACCTAGAAGCAGACATGGCGCTTATCTAGAAGTGCGGGCGTCTGCCGTTGGTGCGGTGTTATTAGCGGTTAGTGTTATTCAGCGTTAATATTCGCGCAGAATTATGAACCACAAAACTCAGCTACTGTCAATGTGTTTTTGGTAATTTACCGCTGATTGGAGACACGCTCTTAATTTCTCTCGTGCACCGTTTGTAGACTTGGTATTGACGGGGCTTACGCATTCCGCGAGTGACGCTGCCCATGAACTACACGTGACGCAAATAAACTAACTCTGATTGCACGGGCTCGCTGGAGTATTGCTGATGCCTCCAACGGGGCGGAGGTTCCAGACTGATCCACCTCTGTATGAACAAATATAGAGGGGAATCATTCTAGTCTCCACCAGGCTATGTTCAACCTGTTTCATAGTATAGCCCCCAGGTGTTTTAGTAGCTCCATTATCAAGGTCTAATTGTATGAGGAGAACAGTTTTATTTAGATCTTCATTCGCATGGAGTCAAATGAACTTAACCATAAGGCAAAAATCTCTAAAACATATGATAATGAATGAGAGCAAACCGTGTGTTGATATCATGGTTAATAGGCATTAATATAATTTACAATAATGTATGTATGTAATTGTATACATGTTTTAAGTTGTGTTATGGGCCCCAGGAAGATTATAGCGACCACTTTAATGAAGAACACTCCTAGTATTGTTGCACCATCATTCACACTTTGTCAGTTCCATGCCAAACAATGAGCGATGGCCACTCACTTCCAGAGCAGCTTTGGTCATCAAAATAGTACAGTGCAATAATTCAAGCCCCTTTGCGAGTTGGCCTCACAATGAACTCTTGTTGTCAGTGATGGAGGACATATAGGTGGATACGCGCTGCCAAAGTGTGAAGTCATGCTAACAAAATAGCACAGAGGTGTAGATAATTACTTTCACACTAAACCGTTCTGTTTTGTTTTGATTTTCATGATTTCTGAGTTGTTTTGGCACCAAAGATTCATATGCCACATCCGTCGCAGCACTCAATCAAAACGATGATTATTAAAAGTTGTTTACCGGGGTGGCCTTGTCTCACTTTGAACACTATTGACTACAACACAATCCATCAGAGCAGAGAGGGTATAAGTTAGGTAGAGGCCAAGTTTGGGAAGAAAGTTTGGCGGTACAAAATGAGGTGGCCTGGTCTTGATAAATGGGTAAAAGGACAAAATTAATCAAAGGAGGGACTAAGCTCTTTAAAAAGAAATTGCAAGGTGGTGATGTGAAAAAATGGCCCATCGCTCAAGCATTCGAGAGATACAAAATGAATTAAGTACATTACTGTCTTTTTAATAGAGATCATCACAGTTTGGATACTTTTAACTGTAGCGCTGAACTAGAAAAGTACAGAGAGGGAACAGATGTCCCAATTAAACTATAAGGTACCAGCAATTTTCATACAATTTGGTGCTGGCACTATGACAAAGACACACTTTGTTTCTCATAATCATACCAGACGGAAAGTCAGTTCAGCTCTACATGAACAAATACAAAACCCTACAAATATGTCAATACATAAAATATGGAGAACCAAACTTAAAGGACTAAGGAACTTGTTTACCTAAATAAATCCTTTTCGTAGTCCCTCTGAGGGTAATACAAATGTTAATGAGATGATTGGGGGGCGTTTAATCTCCCCGTGTCTCTGATCAGAAAACCACGCTTGCAGCTTTCCCTGCTCCAACACGGAGCAGCAATACACACTAATGGAATCAAGTAATAGAAGCTAACAGGCTAACGGGCAAAGCTAAAGTGTGTAGATAATTAGCCGCTTTAGCGTAAATGCAGCTGTTTTCTCAAAGTGAAGCAAGGCTATAACTTACTAAAACTTGTAATTATTAGTGATGGCAGAGGCGGTCTGCGGCAGGTCTGAGCCAGGACTTAGACTAAACCGGGTTGTAAACGCAGGACTAGTAACATTTTTACCTTTAGCGACAGATCCACGGAGGCTGAGCTTGCATGCCTGTACCAAACTCCAGCTGCACCGGAGGAGAATATCAAAGATTGTGAAAGTGAGTGCTCACTCTGCATTTGACATTTCTGGTACAGGTTTGGTAAATTATTAGTGAGCGCTCTCACTGTGTAAAGATCTTTGACGTGTGAAGTTGGTTTGTTTTGTGATCGAACAGCTCAGCTCATGTTTAGACAAGTTTAGCTGAAAGAAAACGGTGTCATGATGTGGATCTGGCCTGACCTTGTAGCTCAGGAGGTAATAAAGTCCCTTCTCTCTTTATTTCGCTTTCTGTGATGTTTTAAGACATCCTGAACGATACTTTTTTTACACGTTATTTTAATTAAATTAAAATAAGATATGTATCGAAAAAGTACCGTTAAGGCACAGGTATCGAAAAAGTACCGTTAAGGCACAGGTATCGAAAAGCAGGTATTGTTAAAAAAAAAAAAACAGTGCACACTAGTGCTGCTTGATTATAGAAAAAATATAATCCCGATGACCTTAGTCATGATTGAAATCACGATTATTTGTTGCCTTTAAACAAAGTCTATCTTTATTTTCATTATTCATTTATTAATTTGAAAAAAAGAGCAAAAATATTTATTTGGAAATTACAAAAGTACAAATTGTATCAAGTGTGCTCACTAATTGAGGATCGCAGTCTGCTGGCCTGACCTCACACCTGCCCAAGCAAAATCATCACACTATTCATATTCTATAGAATGCCGAAGGCAACGTAGATAAAAAAAACAGTACTTTCCAGGCAAATTTGACATCCACTGATTTTATGTGCTGCGGTGGCATATAGTAAAATGGTAAATGGTCTCAACTTATATAGCGCTTTTCCACCTACATTAGGCACTCAAAGCGCTTTACAGCAAGGAACCTCTCACCCATTCATACACCAATGTACGCAGACACTGGGGGCAAGGTGGGTGAAGTGTCTTGCCCAAGGACACAACGACAGCATGCACCTTTAGGAGGCGGGATTCGAACCCCTGACCTTGCGATCATGAGACGACCCGCTCTACTATCTGCGCCACCGTCGCATATAGCGTCTTACTCAAATGCAAAAAGACACACACTAACAAACAAGAACTTTAATTAATTGCAGCTTGATTAACATTTAAATATGTTCCACATAAAATGAATTGCTGTAATAATTTTGAGCAAAGTTGTGTTGCTGCTCACGGCGGTGACTGAGTAGTGCTGACATTTCCAACTCCTCTGAGCTTCTCTAGGGGACTCCCCTTTGCTTCACTGCCAAACAGCAGTCTAACCTTAAACACCTCGCTCACAGTTATGATCAGAGGACACACGCTGGCATTTACAAAGGTCTGCACTTTTTATAGAGCAGTAATTAAAGTGGATACAAGTCCCTGTCTATCCCATCTACTTCATCACACTGCAACATTGTTTTGTATAGATACATAATATGGAGTGCATTATTACAGCCTTACCTTAACAATTACTCGATGTATTTTTATTGTTAAAATGTACAATATGCATGTGCGTGAATGAAAGGGTGGTGGCCAGAGGGACCAATTGCGCAGATGTGTACAGTCATGCTTCTGTTTAACCCAGGGGAAACTGAAGCGACTAAAACATGAAGACAGTGTTCGAATTTCCCACCTGTACGGCAACACACTAAACCAAATAAATGTTTTACCTCAGAGCCTTGATATGAATGTAGTGTAGTAGAAAGTAGTTATCTTAGTATTATCTTCCAAATGTAAAGGAGTAAAAGTAGAAAGTTCTCAACAAAAATACAATTCAAGGAGCATGTTCAGCAACAGACTGCAGTCCCTTGTGCCATTAGACTGCATAGCCAAGATAGTTGATATGATGTACTGTATATTAATAACTTGATTGATTGAATAACTTAATCCATCCATCCGTCTCCTGCTCAACATCGAAAGTACAGATACGCAAGTTGATTGTACTTCAGTGCAGTTGACAAGGACTGCACTGAATTAAATGTCCTTTTTTACTGAACACCTTTGCTAAAACATAACTAAACATCAAATTGTTTGTCTACCCTCTATTTTGATTTTTCTTTTTTTCGATGAGGGTCTGCAGTAGTAGTAAATGTAAAAAAAGAAAAAGAAAATCTAATTGTGAACATACGACAGACTTTCTGGAACATATCTGTGTGGTTATGTTTGCTGAATTCTTGCAATTTTTCTTCTCTGGCACTTTGCATTAAAAGGAGTGTCTAATAACATATCCAGTATTCATATATCAGAGTATGCGTAAAGTTATCCTTGCAGACCAGGCCTACATTAAGAGCTGTGGTGTGGGTGCTGAGGTGGAACAGAGAAAGCCAGATTGCTCGGGGAGAGACGTCCTCATTTCGCAGCTGAACCAATCCAATCCCACCAAAACAAGACAACCTTACGCACACAAGAAAAGAATGTGTCTTCATTAAAATAAACAAACGTACAGTCAAATTATTCACCATATGTTAATGGTGTGCAAGCCAAGCCAAGTTTGGTTTCAGTTGTGATGTATTACGGCATTACAACTGATACTGTGTAACAGTCAATTCATTGATTTTGACAACTGTAAGAACATTATTTATTCTTGTAAAATGGAGACCAGGAATCAATCAAAACTCTAAAAGCACAGCTATAACTCACAATGTAAATGCCATTAAAGGTGAGGTAAGTGGCAGGTAACAAGTCTCCGTCTCCTTCAGGCTTGAGGGGTGCAGCTCAGTGTAATAATGAGTAGATTGATGAGAACAGGTTGCAAACCTTTATTAAATTGCTCGGAGCCCGAATGCGAGAGTGCGTGACTTGGGAGGAAGGAATTACGGCTAAACAGATATGGTTATTACAGCAATAATGCATAGATTTGCACCAATTTGTATTGTTTTTGCAAGATGTTTCTGCACGGTCTCTTTAAGACGTGCTAAAATGAGATAGTCTTCTGGATATAAAGGTTTTTTAAACCCCCAAACCCTGCTCATAATGTCAGTGATGAAGTGCCCAGTGCCAGAAAAAGAAGAGGAGAAAGTGCAAGTAATTAAATAATGAGCTAGTGCCAAAAAAGCTCAAAACTTTGACATCACTTATATTTCACTTTGGTCCCTATCTATTAGAAATAATTGAAATGAAAGATAATGTCTTACCTTAACCTTTGCCTTTTACTTTGTAAAAAAAAAAGAAAAAAAAAGGAATAAAAAGTTAAAGTTAAATGACAATTACAAAACTAAAACTCTGCAGTCCGGTCCAGGCACAGTATATTGAGAAAACGCAAATGTGCACGGAATAAATTGCAATGTCAGTGTAACAAATTGTGTCATATTTTGACAATTTGTGCGAATATTCTGCACCTACTGTTTACAGACCTTGAACTAAAATGACTGTGTTTTATCTGCATCAATAGCATTTACTTTACAAATGACCATAAACCCAGTATTACTTTGATCATGTTAAGGTTTAAAGCAGCCAAACACAATCTTTTACTGCAGGTTTAACTGTCGATTTATCATCCCTTTATATGTGCGTTGATGTATTTATAGGATGAGCATAAAGAGATGCATTTTGGGATTATGTAACTGAGCAAGGATTTGCAGATTTTATATTCATATAGAACAGGGAATAGTAGGTGTGATTATATTGTATGTCTAGTCTAGTCTAGTCAGCAGGAGGAATAAGAACAAAGACAACATCATTTGGGACAGAGCCGGGCTAGAGGATGTTGCAGTGCCTTAAATAAGCTGCTTGTCCTGGCTTGAACTCTGAGGATCAGCAGATCACCAGCAGAAATCTTCGGGAATTAGACAGTGAAAGCTAAAAGGAAATTAACTTTCCCTCCACAACTTCCCATTTAATCTGTGTCAAATGAATCACACTCCATCTCAAATGCTGTGATATGAATTGCAACAACTTAACTCAATTGACTAAAGGGCACAATATCAGCATTTTTTCAAATATTTGTCCATAAAAGAGTTTTGAAACACTTCCTTCATTGTGTTTACTCTGTAAACAAACGTGAAGACAAACAGGTGAAGATGTTGAGGTTTTCTTACAAGGAAGGATAGGATTTGAGAGAAAACCAGTGAGGTCAGGCTGAAATGTTGTGGCCATCCATCTACAGAAGGAGGAAAATGAATAAGCGTTTTGAAAAGACAGACCAAAGGTCAAGACAAAGGGCAAAAAGCAAATCAGAGATAAAGGGAAAGAGATTGATTTGAGAGGTTGCTACGTTAGATGAACGCTGATGATTGGTGGTGAAATTAGTGCCATTTCTTCCCTCAAAAAGACTGGATGGCGTTTTTGTCTCCAAATGCATGAGGTCAGGTGTGTCTAAAATGTTATGCCAAAACTTTTGTCTGTAGAACATTTCTGAGCAAAGGTCAGTTTGTAGAGAGAGAACGTCTGTCCAACTGTTAATCCTGCAGGTGGATCCATCATCCTTTGGGGTTGTATTTTAGCCAGTGGTAGCCAATTGTTCCCTGTAGCCAGTGGCACAGGGAACAATTTTAGGTAGAACCAAGAAAAGATTAAATCAATGTCCTACAGATTCTGAAAGAAAACGTAACACCATCTATGAAAAAGCTGAAGTTAACAAGCAAATGGCTTCTACAAGTGGATAATGATCGTAAACACACCTCAAAATCCATTATGGATCACAACAAGTGGTGCATTCTGAATGTTTTGCCGTAGCCTTCACAATCTCCTGAACTAAACATCACTAAAATCATGCACAATAGATTCCCCTCTGGGGCCAGGACTCTCCTGAAAAAGAGATTCTTAATCTCAGTGGGACTTTATAGTCTTGCTCTCGCCAGACAAAATATCCCATGTGATATTTAGTCTGGGGACCACCAATTCATTTTCTCATAGGAGAGGTGTGGATTACGATTGTCCATAGCCGTTTATTGGGCGCTATGTCTATCATATGCGTCTGCGCGGAGCCATAGCCAATCGTATCATCGTATCTGATGACGTACCCGCTGTAATCTTTCGAGCTAAACTATTTAGGACACGGTCTAAAGCTTGATTGAAAGATGGCTGCTGTCATGTTGGATCTGTAAATAAACTGTTTGGGTTTTTTAGTAGCCGTAAACAAACTACAAGCTTCCGTATGTCGAATAGTGCGTCATTGTCTTTCCGCCCCTCCTCATTCTGTGATTGGTCCCCAAATCCATGCAAACATTTCGGCCATGGTCCCCCAGATTGCTGTGCAAATGTTTCGAGTGCAGACAGCAGCATGGATATTCCCAGGCTAGGACTTTCCTGGTTAAATAAAGGTTAAATAAATAAAACTAATAATTGTAGATCTGAGGATAAACTTCAGTGCATGACAGACAGCCCAGATATCTTGGTCAGGAAGAAAGGGAAAAAATTCCACAAAACAGCTTACTCATAGATCAGGAAGGGGAACTACTGGATATTTTGTTTCAACTGTTTTATTGAATATTGCATTTTCTAACCTACAAAGTGTAAGACAGTGATGTCTTCAATGTTATTATTAAATACCAGGAACAGGACTAATAGCCCCTCATTAAATAAGTAATAGTAAATAATGCAAAATGGACTTTAACAAGAAATTAATGTCAATCATTTGCGCTGTAAGGTTTTAAATGTTCAAATTCTACACTTAGCTGTCAATGCAGTAGCTCAATAAGTCAGTAAAATTGTACAATACCGCTGGAGAAGGTCAACTTTTATGTATGAAGCAGTGAGGGTTTATGAAGTGACCCAGAATGTGCTTATTACACAGTATATGCTAAATGTATGCATGTGAACATAATATAGGCAATGATGAAAGTGGGCAACACATCTTATAAAATGTTAATAGACTTTATCTTGTTTACTCGGTACATACAACTCCAACACACAACTATAAGTATATCGGATTAAGATTTTTCAGTTTCAAATGAGAAACCGTCAACATTTCATGTATGGATGCCAGTTATGAAAAGCCCATAATGAAAACCGGCAAAGGCAGAAGTGGTGTTTGTCAATGTGCAGATGTAGCGAGTATTGCTCCTGTTAAGAGGCCAAGTCCCCCAGTGAGTTGGCAGCCAAAGTCACCTTCTGGCAGCTGTGTACTGTCATCTCCTAATGCACTCACAATGACTTTTAAACCCACAGTTAATGACCAGGGAGGCAATGGAGAGGGATGTAGGCCAGTGCGGGACATGCTTTCAGCTGGGTCCGGTCTGAACACAACCGGGACACATTAGATTAATCTGCATGGACAGTACAGCGCTGTATATCAGCATCATTGTCAGCAGTGGGAACATTTTCTACACGTATGTGAAAATGTCTGTGTCCCATAAGCACAAGTATATTGCTTTTCAATATCATCTTTAATCTCCATGTCACATTAAGACATAAGTGCAGCTAGTAGCGTTGTTCATTTACTAAATAGACCGGTGTCTGGTTAGGATACTGACTGACCACCAATTTTGGCCCATGTAAAAGAGGAGTCTTCTATATTTTTCATGAATTGATATTTAGTCCAAGGAGAGCAAGTGGGATTAGCAGAAGAGGTGTGTTGGTCTTACCTGAAAGTCTTTCTCTTCAAGGATCTCTTTCCGCCATCGTACCAGGAAAGCCGCACAGACATAGAGGTGGAAGTGGGAGAAGCCCTCTGGTTCAGCCTGATAATAATAATAAAAAATGTAAAAAAAACACGATTAGAAGGACGATTTAGGCCAATTTCACACTTTTAGGAGCGCTGTCTATAAGTGTCATATCTATAAGAAAGCACTCATGTAAAAAGCCAGTCAATGACAGAATGGTAAGAGGCGCAAACAGCTTTACTTTTCTTCCCTTGAGTGACTAAACAGAATGCCAAGGCATGAGACAAAATAGATAAACAAGATGGTATCAAGTTAAGACTCCATAACATTGACAGCAGTATCAATCTACTTTGTCACAAATACGCCTTCCGGTTTCCAACTTTTCATCAATAAGACTGTTTTCTGTTTGATCAACCAACATTGTTTTTGATGCCCTGCGAAGCAGGTGTTGTGATATTAGGATGTACACAATTAAATAAAAACAATCATTATACATTACTTCAATGAAGGTACTTGATTCATCTTCTGTACTCAGTAGTTGAACTGAGAAGATGAATCAAGTACCTTCATTGAAGATGGACAACTTTGTACGACTGAGAACTTACACAGACATTATACATTACTGTTTTTATGCAAGGCATCTACAAATCATTTCCTCTAGTTCAGGCTTTAGTTGTACAGAGCATGAAAAAAGGCCCTATGTTCACGGTTCTTTTCCTTTATCCAGGAGGGATAATTACTAGTGTCTTTGAATACACTGAAGACAATAACCTGAGAGCACCTTAGAGTGACAGCAGTGTGGGTCATTGATTTTATCCAAGTAGTCTGCTGAAAGTGGACCGTAGGAGGAAAGGTTTGAGAGTTTGTCATACTATTAACTTATTCTGTCTATGTTCCTTCCAATGTACCATCATACATTCCACATACCATCATAGTATGTGTATGGTAGTACCATCTTACATGGTAAATGGGACGGTCAAAGATACAAACTCAAATGGAAACAAATTCATGTTTATGTCCATTATGATGAGGTTTCTATTTTAATGTTTTAAATATAAAGTAGTACAGTATGTTCCATTTCTCAACTTTTTCTATAATACGATTGGAGTACAGAAGAAACAACTGTCAAAGCCTCATCCAAAGCATACCTGGAGTGATGTTTTGTTTTATTCGTGCATGTATAGTCTATCTATAGCAGTGGTTCCCAAACTTTTTGGAGCCGTGTACCCCCTGAAGCTTTGGGTGACGAGTCGCGCACCCCCTACTTTGACACGATTGAAAACACTGAGAATATTACATGTAATATTATGTTAATTTCCTCCATTATTAAAGTGAACTCAAGGTTTTCTACATTTAATTTTTTTGTTGCTTTTCTTGGGTAATTAAGGCTATTAAGAATATGTAAATACAAAAACATTAAATGAAAATGCCAGTTTTTGATTATTTTGAAAACAGGTTGTTAGTGTGAATGTATAAAGCTGAGTGTTTAGCGTTGTCCCAGTGGACCAGGACTCTGCTGCTTTTGTCACTCATTCTGAACATCAGACTGTGGTTTGGACTCTGTTTATTTTATTTTATTGGTTTATTTGGTCGGGACAGTGCATGTTAATGAACATACATGGGTCTCATGCATGTAAACAAGCCACACCGGATTGTAGCCTTGGGCTAATTTGCGTCCGTCGTCCCCCATGCGCACTCTCAAACACGCGCTCATTCATCCTGGCCTATTGTACATGTTTTTAGTGGTAGGGGAAACCGGAGTACCCGGAGGAAACCTACACAGACACGGGGAGAACATGCAAACTCTGCGCTCTGGCCCCGCCCCCTCTGCGTCTCCCTCAGTCGTTCTGTCAAACCACCGCTACAGATTCAAATGTGCTGGTTTAAGCTATTGTTAAAGCGAAGATAATACGCAGGACATAACCATCTATGCACTTGCCACCACACATCAGATCGTAAACGTAGATGCATTTGTCAAACACACATCCAGGCATTTAGCGGCCGAGGAGGAACAGCCACAGACGCTTCTCCTTCTCCCCTCTCTCCTCGGATCAGAATGAGAGGGAAACTCCTGTTGCAAATCGAAGTCACCTGATGGTGATGGGCTGACGGGGCACAGGCTCCTCTGTCTTTATGACAGATAGTACAGAAATTGCTGATCGAAAGGCGCTCTTAAAGGCGCTACTGTTGTAGCGAGGGCTGACGTAGCCTCAGCCGCGCTCCCGGCCTCCGCGGAGTTTTACGCGCTCGGGTCCAAAGCGGCTCTTGTGGTTCGGTTCAGGAGTGGACATGTTTAGGTCCAGAACAAGCTCATCCACGTCTGAATTATAAGACTATTTCGCCTGTATAAGCGTGTTTCCCGTGCAGCGGTTTTAACGGGTCAATATCGATCAGATTGTGATTTTTCTTTCTCCAAAATTTATTTGCGTACGTCTTGCGTACCCCCGGGGGTCCGCGTACTACAGTTTGGGAACCCCTGATCTATAGTAATCCTATAGAGTCCGTCCTTCTCCCACTTTCGCGCTAAAAACGTGGTCCCCACCAATGGATCCATCTGGAGATGGGTACTCGGGCGCTGCACTGTAGTCGCCCATTGTTGCTTATGGGTTGCCCAGCGGCTTCAAAGGATGGGTCAAATGCAGAAGACACATTTCCCAAGGAGGACAATAAAGTATACCTTAATCTTAAGTTTAGACTTAACAGTACAGGAATTAATGAGCTTAAAAATCACATGGTATAGGGTTACTTTGGTGACCTGAATGTTGAGGAATTATACAAGTCTCCCAAAAAGCAAGTACACGTTTGTTGCAATCTATTAATCATCCTCATCATTTGCATTCCAAATTTAACTTTAGAAAAAAAAATATATATATTATAGTTTTTGGCACATTCTCATTTGATTCTCACAGCAAGATGGACACAATAACTCCACAGGAATCAGCATAAACTGCCTCACTACTGAGATAATTGAATATGCCTCCATGGTGGTGACGTAAACAGATTAACGGTAAAAAGAAGAAGAGAGAATTAACAAAAAGCCGTTGTTAAGACATTAATCACAAAGAATATTAACTTTGCTTTTGTTGTTTGGAAGACAGAATGAGCTGGCTTACTTCACCTACGGCTCATGCATGTGCATCAATTTAGAAAATACTTTATTGGAGCGAGTGTGAGATTAATAATTAAAGTGAGAGGGGAGGTGATGCGTAGATTGGGGCGCTTGTTTGTGAACAGTGGAGCGTAGCGGGATGCGAGTTGTAAACTGGCAGGTGATTGGCTTGTTGGTCTAACCTTGCAGCTTCAATGAAAACAGCTAAAGCCAGCAAATACACACAGTTCCAATGCAGGCAAACACGAGGGAGAGGTATGACTGGCATAAGGAGGTTCATTATCCCCCAAAACAAGAATTTCAACAGAGCAAAGACAATTTGTTTGTATAGCACATTAAAAACGAGTTAAAAAATGCTTTATAGTATAAACCACTGCTTTATACATTACATTTACCAACATGATATGATACTAAGAGAACCCTCCCAGGCCTCTGGTAGAGGACACAAGCTTGGACAAATGAGACTGCCTGCGGGGGTGAGAAGGGAACATTTTGATCTTATACCTTTATAAATTGTTATTCTATTTTTTTTTACATTTGATATATAAATAAACTTCTCCTCCTCCTTCATCTCCTCCTCCTCCTTCTCCCAGAGACTATTGCTGTGCCATCCATGAGTCTGTGCATCCATGAGTCTGTGCCTATCCACAGACTCATGGATGTAATCTGCTCTGTTGAACTGTGTGGTGTGTCCACACTTAGATCAGCTGCTACTTTATATCACTTTATCACATTATATACCCCCACATCTGTAAAAACAATCCCGCTGTTGTTCTATGTCAATTGGTGTCGTCTTACCATATTTTACCTTTTCTTTTTTTATCTTATTTATTTATTATTCTTATGCATGCCCCTACAGCTAGGCCTGTCACGATAACAAATTAGAAGTCCAATATATTGAGGCAGAAAGTATCGCGATAAACGATATTGACTCTAATGATACTAGATACTGTCAACTCTCAGGCATAAAAATGACAGTAAACCTTTGTTCTAAAAATGCATAATCATATCCTAAAATACCACACACACCTGCAATAAACATGGAATATAATGTAACTTTATCTGCTTCAGTGACAAATCAAAGTTTATCTGTTATTTATTGAACGATAAGTCGATATAGTAATTATTGTGACAGCCCTACCTACAGCCTTATAGTTTAAAGTTAAAAGCTTATTTTCATCTAGATTCTGTGTTATACCTTTTATGTTGCACGTCAGCAGCGAGAAAAATTCCAAGTTTGTGAACCTGTTCTCAAACCATGGTGTAACACCTATGCTGTTAGGCAAAGGACTGTAGGGTATGGACCAGTTCTAGATTCGGAAGGAGTGGTGTGTAATTCAAAATGAGAGCCAAAGTCAATAACTTTATTTTATTTATTTATTGGTTTATTTGGTCGGGACAGTGCATGTTAATGAGTCCCATGCATGTAAACAAGCCACACCGGATTGTAGCCTTGGGCTAATTTCCATCAGTCGTCCCCCATGCGCACTCGCAAACACACTCACATTCATCCTGGCCTATTGTACATGTTTTTAGTGGTAGGGGAAACCGGAGTACCCGGAGGAAACCTACGCAGACACGGGGAGAACATGCAAACTCCACACAGAAAGGCCCCGTTCAGGTGGGAATCGAACCCGGACCTTCTAGCTGTGAAGCACGAGCGCTAACCGCTGTGCTACCGTGCCGATGACGGATGGAAATTAGCCCAAGGCTACAATCCGGTGTGGCTTGTTAACATGCATGAGACCCATGTAACATGCACTGTCTCGACCAAATAAACCAATAAATAAAAACAAAAAATAAAATTTTAAACCTTTGAGTTGAGTTCACTTATTTCCTTATTTCAAATAGTTTTGTTTTATGACCGGTCATTTAGTTACTTTTGAGTGTTTTGAATTTAAACCTATTCTTAAATTACATTAATTTAAGATTAATCTTGCTTTCAGGTTTATTCACTCTTTTAAATTTTCAAACAACATTTGTCAAAATGACACCATATGTACCCTTTAAATAAACAAATAAAACAATTATCAAAAGGATCCAGTGAACAATTTGGCTGGCAAAGCAATAACAAAAAGAAAATGGCTTCGAACTGTCTAAAATTTGCAAAACTTCAATTTTCAATATGTTCTGAGTTCATCGTATGCGCCCTTTAACGTGCGCTCAAATACGTTGGAAAAACTCCACAAACGCTCCTCAAACCTTACCCCTGGCTCACACTGAATCCGGTTAACGCCAGGTACGGCGTCCGCCAACTTAGAAAGTCATTAAAACCAATGTAGCACACTCACACCGCTCCGTGAAGTCCGGCTCCGGCTACCGAGGCCATCCGGCGGCAACGGAAAGAATCCGCAAGAAGTCTGTCTTTGCCGGATACCGGAGCCCTCACCGGATCAAGCTGACGAAAAACACGCGCCAAACAGGAAGTCGGGTCTCGTGAGAGAGGAAGATCTGGTGTATTTCAAAATCAAATCTGTCCGCTTACTACTTATTTGGTCTCGTTTTCCGCCTGTAAACGCGTGTAACGTCGTAAATGTAAACATTTCTCCATTACCAGTGACACGGGGGCATTAGTGTGTTTAAAGCATCCACTTCACTGGGGAGAGTCGTTGTACTGGCAAATATGGCTTTTGTTACAAAAACTACCTATATGGGGCTATTTATGACGTGACCTCGCACCAAGAGGGAAACTCACGTGCGCTTCTGTTCTCGCGCGGGCCGTTTCTGTGCCGGCGCAGCTTCTGGCGCCGGAGCTGGCCACAGTGTCAGTCGGACTCAATGTGAGTGGTAGTTTGGGGCAAACCCGGACCGAAACCGGACTGGACCCGGACCGGATTCAGTGTGAGCCGGGGGTTAGTCTGGGAGTCAGTGAGGGTCTTTGGGGGAATGCGGACCACGCGGACCAAACGCGCCTCGCAAGACGCTGCCGTTGATCCTGAGAATGTTCCGTTGGGTGGCTCGCCTGAGTCTCGAAGCGATCCCGGGTCCAAGAACTCTATCTCGATCTCGATTTATTGTCAGGTTTTGGCTGTCTTCAAAAAACATATTTTTACAAAGCTATTTTCCTTATTCCAAACAAAACTGCAATGGTATATAGCTTTTGTGAAACATTTCACCTGTCCCCTGCTGTATCTCGCCCCCGCTGCTGACCCCTGCCTCCGGGCTCACATCATTAGGATTTGCAAAATAAATTTGGTCACGGAAGTGAAGGTGACACGCAGTGAATCCTGTCTGACTCCTCTCAGTTCTGTCCTCTAGCCCCTTGTGTCGCAGCAGCCATATTGGTTCAGATAAGCAATGCCCTGAATGACAAGCAGCATGGACCAAAGTGGGATGGGGGGGGCAACGGGCAGGGGGGAAAAAGTGTGGCGACTTTGCAAAAAGGAAGATTAACTCACTACACCCCAATACTCGAACATTTCTAGTTTTATCCTTTACCGACCCTGATCAAGGACTAGCTACAAACTCGCGCTAACTCGTCAATGGGCAAAACAGAAACACGCGAGGATCAGGACGCGCACACGGACACAAGTTTACCTTCGAAGAGGAAAACTATCGATCGCTCTATTTGGACCATGTGGATTATTTTTGAGGCTGCAGGTGTGGATTAGCTGAACTTCTAACAGTGAATTGTACGTTTGATCATCTTTTATACTCATAAATGCGCTGTTTACAAGTATTTCTTCATGTACATAGTAAGTTGTTAGAGCTAAACTCCGTGAAGTCGTGGCTTTGTGAGGCTCCGAACACAAACCATGCACCAACTCTCACTGACAGAGTTAGCCGCAGTTTTCAGTCCGGCCGCAGCATCCGTTTACTTGCTAGCCCAGGAAAGGCCACATTTATTGTTTTGACCATTAAAACAAAAAATATTGAAAATCAAGATCGATCAGTATGGGGAAAATAATACCAATTACCAACCAAACATGTTGCCAACATAACAACTCAGAGTAGAAAAAAAATCTCATTCTGGCTTTACAGCTGCTTAGTGCGAGTGTGAGTATTTTTCCCATTATTGTGTTTCCTTTTCATTCTCTTTTTTCATTCTATTCAACGAGACAAAAACAACACAATCTCTTCATTCTACATTCCAAATACTCAATTTTCATCGGTTTCTCTTACTGCGAGAATGATTTTTTTACTTTGAATATCCTTGATTCGTCTCATCTCTCTAAAGCGAAGTCACCTTTTACCCATGTCACCTTTGCAGTCAAACATCAGGATCTGTGTTTCATTGGGATGGCAGGTTTTGACTAGTCAGACAGCCAGCGCAGCAGTTTAAGTGGCTGTGACAAAGCTTACCCCTCCCAATTGGTGTTGCTTAACATGGTGCAGTTCTTTCATTCTTCATAAGTCATTTTTCAGACGCAATAAAAATAGCCAGGATAACGCACCAGCCTTGAACATGGGAAGTTGATTAAATTGTGAGTCAAAGGTTATGCAAGGTATTCTTGTACTAGCCTTCCGTCAAATGTGACATGTACTAAATAACAATGTAATGTGACCAACTTTCAAATATGTAAAATTGATATGAAAGTCACTGGGGGTTAGTGTAGGCTGGTACTATGACTGTTTAAAATCAATGGTGGCACAATGCAATAACCAAAATCACCATGTATTCTTGACCGACCCTCAAGATCTGAAGATGGGTCCCCGGGCCCCTAACTGTGGTCGCTCACTGCTCTCGAAAGGTGGCTCCAGTGGCACTCAAGGATGGTTAGGGGCTCAAGACAAATTCTCCCCAAGACGACAATTAAGCCTGTGTAAACCATACCGAATAGCTGGAGCAATACCTCTGAACGGTGTGTGGGCGATAGACACAGGGGAAATACACATATGTGAAGGCAATTAACTTTATGCCAACTACAGAAACACAGCAATGAGGAATTGAGAAGCAATATTAATTCATATCGGTACATTGGGTCTGTGATGGATGTTTACTTTGTGCAAGCTTCATTGTAGACTTCCCACTGAGATTAAATGAAAAAAACAGCAAAGGCAGAGAAAGAGAGATGCCAGGGGGGGAAAGGAAATGTCATACGTTTCAGGGACGTTTTTCATAAGACTTCTCATCCACAGATTGACTTCTGTGGATAATATTTAAACTACTAATAGAAATCCCTCACAGCGTTTATATAGACAATAGCAAATAGTACTAGTGTCTATACCACATATCTGAAATCTGAGTTACCATATCCACACGTTTTCTGAAGAAATGCCCTTTAAAAATGACTTGCTACCCCTTCGTGTAAATTCTTTAAATCTATTCAGACTGGGAGGTGGCCTGGTCCAGTCTGCAGGGATTGTGGGTATTGTCTGCGATGACCAGGGGCCAGCCATTACCAGAGACAGGAGACAGGAGAGGCAGACAGAGTGAGAGGGGCCACTTCCCCAAAGACGACTGCTTTTCTTATTCAGCAGCACTCGCACTCGAGTCAAGTAACTTTGGGTTTGACTTCACAGCAACACTCACCCGCTTGATTTTACAAAGCTGTCAAAGAATCGAAGCTCAAAGAATACAACTGTCTTCTACAATACCTTTACATGGCACTCCATCTCAATAAGTGTGTTATGTAACAGTGCTGTTCCATACAGCAGATCAAACAGGGCAAGGCGCAGGCTTAAGTCTATGGACATTTTTGCATATCTGTTGCTATGGACGACTCATTCCCACCACAGCATGTCAACGCAATTGCTGGAGTCTTAAACATACAAGTCTGTTAACAACGGTGAGCAGCTCTTTGCCTGGTCAGTCTTACTGTCTGCATCGAAATCTACCATGTTTCTTAGACTGTAAATGTCACAGGAACCCATTAACAGGCGCACTAATGCCGCTGCACAGAGCTACGGCTAATTTCATGCTCCACGCTTCAGGGATAATTTGGTCCCTGTCTGACAGCATGGAGGTGTGTGTGTGTGTTTGGGTGTATGTGCAAAGGGAGGATTTTTGCACTTTTCTATGGTTTGTCTCTCTTTTTTGAGGATTTTGGGTTTTGCTCTGGATATTAAATGTTAGCAGAACATATGAATAGCAGCCTATCAGAGGTTCCTTCAAATTGCAAAAGATAAGAAAAAAATAAAAATGTTTATGTTGATTTTCATTCATACAAGAGCTTTCCATCATAGTAAAGGGTTATTTGCACTGGTCGCCATCAGTACTGATGACACTTAAAAGCCAGCGTTCACCAGAACGCAGCGTTGTGGCAAGTCATCTGACGGCAACACACACCTGTGCATCAACGGCACTTCAACAGACTTGGCCCTTATTTTGAATGTTTGTAGCAAGTTGCGAAAGAGAGGAGGTCCCCTGCTCAGAGTCCTGACAATCGTTTGTGTCTCTGCTGTACATCTTGCCCCTTCCAACAAAGCACCGCGTCTGGATTCAGCAGATTCAAATAGTTTTCACACCGCAACCTTGGTGTGCTTTCTTTCATAGAAATAATTGAGGCTGCTTTTTTGCCATACATCAAAGCATCTCTGCATGTGCATCGTCCTTTAAACAACCAGTCAGCGTTATTGAAAATCTAACTTCACAAGAAAAATCAGTTTTTAATTTGTTCGTGCCGATCTACAACCTCACCTAATTGGCTATTAAAACTTTATACAACAATGATTCGCACAAACTAGTCACAACAATAACTGAGAAAATAAGTGACTCCAAGTACATACGATTTAATAACTAATAAATGTTTCAGCCTTGACTTCAGCGAGCCAAAATAGCCCAAACGTTTATTGACATCCACTCCTGGCTGCAATAATTCTCTCTATGTTCTGCCCTCCTATGCATCCCCTCTTATGCTATGCTGAGAAAAAAAAATAACCCTGCAGGGTAAAAAAAACACGGCAGCCTAAAAGGTGAAGTTAACCAATGACTGCTTGCAGAGGTACCACGCTTACCAAGTTGGGGAAAAGGCTGGTCTGTTCCAAGCCGTTAACTCTCACAAGATCAATCATTCGGGATATCTTACAACCTTTTCTAAAATGTCATAAATGTGAGTTTTATTTTCTATTTATTTATTTCACAAAATTAAAAAGTGTTCAGAGTGAATTGGTGAGGCAGAGGGACTGAACAGATGGCAGCGCCGCAGAGAACAGCCCACAGCGGAGACTTACAACACTCAGGTTAAAACGCCCAGAGGAACCAGACACAAATCCACACAGGCTCAGAGCAAGAGGCCAAGAACTTCCCGTTTATAACCACCAAGACAATCTGTTCATCTGCAACTTGCAAAACAAGGTTAAATTACGGTATTAAGTCCTAAACAAATATGCAATTGTCTATTTAAATGCGCATCAGATTTCATACACATACATTTTTCTGACATTATCATGAATCTTATTGGATATGCTGCTGTGTGCCTCAGACCACTTCACTGGTCTGTTATTGCTAGGACACAGGCCACTGGTTAGAGTCACTAAACCAGTTCAGAAACAGATTTGAGTTTTGGGGTAAGGACTGTTCACTTACTGAGATATTTTCAAACAGGCTGCTACATGACATCACTGACTGGAGTATGCAGTGGCCGTCACAGCTAACATCACCAACTGCATTTATGAATTCACGGAAACTAGACCATCATTTACCGAGTACACCAGTCTGCCAACCTACTATCACCTACTAATAGCCTCCTACTAATGTATTATTATTTTATCATCAACTTTATGGATCATGGATAACACAATTGTGGTGGGCAGGTGATCCCACACACCCATCCATCATCAATGTGATGCCTTCAGGTGAAGATTACAAAACACACAATCTAAGGGGATCATTTATCAAGACAGGTCCTATAGAGTGGGTGCAAGATGAAAAATCAAGCTATTTGATGTTACCTATATTATAGTATTAGGGCCCCAAATCTGGTATGTAAATAAGACAATGCTGCGTGAGTAAAAATGCATAAATGACACTGCTGCTGATCCACTTTTGCATGTGCAGAAAATGACCCCCTTTGTGTTCAAATGTTAAAGCTGGAGTAGTTGACACGGAAGCCATTTTCTCAGCCATTTTGCTCAATGAAAGCCAACACATCTACAAGAGCCATTTCCAGGCAGTGCGTCATGTACTTCTCCCGCCAGCCCACAATTGGAACAGACATACAGACCTGGAGGAACAGCCCAGTGGTTAATTGCAATGATTTAGTGACAATCTTTCACAAGCTTTTAATTCAATTTGGTAATTATGGAAGGGTTTGAACTCACAACTGTTGCAGAGTCAAGAGCTTTGGAGAGACACTACAGTTCTCACAAGTTACTGAGGAAGACCACATTTCACTGGGAGTAAGAATGATTTGAAATGCTATCTATCAGTATACATTCTAAAGCACCTAAAAGAGTAGAGAAAGTATATCTAGTATGACATAAAAACACTGTACAAGTTGGAGATAGAAGACAACAAATAGTTTAACAGTGCAACAATATGAATTATTTACTGCGTCGTGATGTAGCGCACTTGAATGCATGCAGCAAGTGTTACCGTGTCCATTATCAGAAATAACTGGACGACGCAGAGGCGTGAACCGTCCGACGCGGACTCCAGTTATTTCTCATAATGGACACATCAGAGTGCATTATCTCGCTTATACCATAGTCTGGCTAACAAACTGTTCATTGGGGCCTGTTTGCTTTTTTTTTTTTAAAGTCATTTTTAAAGTATTTTACTTTTTAATCAGTTTTACCTGAAACTAGTTCCAGCTCAATTGTTTACCGTTACTATGGGAACAGCTGCAGTGGAGTAATATAGAACGTGATTTAACTGTTTCTGGGCTAGGTGTACATTATCACTTTTTAACGGACACCTTCCAGCCAAACAGAATCAAGTATTCACCCAGACCATGGTATAACATTGAAATACACATACTGCACGTTATGTTTTTATCTATCCTTTCACAATGGTGGCAACTAATGACAGAAATAAGTGTTGTGAAAAAAAAAGTCATACCATTAATCAAATTTGACATTCAGTAAACATCTGATAACATCAAGGAAACAATAAAATCATTGTTGAATCACGGTTGAATGTTTATCAATATGTACGATTTTCAACACTTTTGAATAAGTAATTAAGTCTACATATAGATAACTAGATCTGTCCGTCTTGCAGTTACAGACTTTGTAGCTACTGCCACTATTATTATTAACATCACTCTTACTATTGAAACTAATGTAACTAATGTATGCAGGTTAGTGCTTTTGGTATGCAATGAGGAATGATCAAAGCTCAATAATAGGCTAGTTCCATTAGTCAGTGTTTTAAATGGCGACTGCATTTTCTCTACATGAAACTCCCCACCCCCTTTTCCTACACACCTTCTCAAATGCAAAAACAGCCCTCACTGACCTCTGCAGTTATCCAATATACTTTACTCTGCCCTCACAGACACAAAGCTTTTGCACACACGCTGTTCGATCAATAGCAGGCATTAGAAGTTATTGATGAAACAGACGGAGGTTAACTATGCGGTGTAAGTGTCTGTCTGCCAATTAAACTCTGGTTTCTTGTAAAAGACTAGTTAAAGATTTAACGACAATGCTTCAGAACGTGAAAAGCACAAAAGGAGAACTTAAAATATGCAAAGCACAAGGAAAAGTGCAGTACCTATAGTTCAATAGAGATGGGTCAGAAGTAGAAAAATTGTCTCACAACAACAGATCGAATTTTCGGAGACGCAAAAAAGACATTACTTGGCTTTTGGTTAAATTCTTGTGGCTGGCATTTGGACATTTTAAGCACACTAATGTTTTCCTTCCTTTCAAAATGAGACTAATCAAAATTATTGTGATTTATGTGAATACTAAAACTGAACATAACTGTCAAACGCTTACGACTGTGTGACAATCAGTTTTTAGGTGCTTTATTTAATTCCCTTTGATCACTTTTTATCTGCTTTGAGAGAACTTCGCTTGGCTGGAGTGACACACTGGGAACTACAAAAGTAGTATAATCATTGATGTCATTATCAGAGAACATCTCCATTGTGAGAAATCCCACGCAGAGAGACAGGCACATTGTGAAAACGGGATCTTTCTCAGCGGTAGTTACACTCTATGTATATGTGTCTGTGTGTGCGGGTGGGTTGTAGTTATTTATGTATATTTGCTGGTGGGGACGATTTTAATGATTTTTAAGCACTGTAAAGCACTTTGTGTTACATTTTGTATGAAAAGCGCTTTATAAATAAAGTTTTTTGATTTGACTCTTAGTGAGAATGTGCTGAATGAGCTCGTACCTGGTAGGTGTCCCATAGTCTGATAGTGCAGCGCAGAGGCAGCTCTCTCATCAGGAGGTTGTTCATCCAGCGAAAGGCAAATTGTAGGTACTCCACCTCATATTGGTGCATGTGGCGGTGCACGGAATCTGCCAAAACAATTACATCTATTTTAGGAACAATCATCTTCAAACACAGTTAAAATAGTGATGTTATTTTGTATCAGTTTTGATCAATTCAAAGGATATTCTGGTTAGTGGGGCATAATGTTTGTTACATTTCAAACAGAAATTTGCAAATAGCATGACTTGTCCTGCTTCACCGTCATTTTTAAAGAACAAGATTTCATTTAATATGTTGTTTTTCACAGACATTTTCAAGATTGTCAGTTTTTCCATTAGAAAGTTGTCCTTTATTGCCAACATACATGCATAAATCACACAAGATAATTTGTGGCATACTGTATGTTTGACAAGGGAAAAAAAAAGAATTGTAGAAAAATACGTTAATGGCACAAGAATTAATGTGTTTTCGTCTTCTGCTCATTCCACTCATTAAGCAACAGATAATTATGATCCTTGTGGGAAAAGATGAACCGGAAGAAACAATCACCGTTAAATGCTTAAACTCACTTTCATATCCATTTTTAAGTGATAGTTCTGGTTAAATAAAAGCAAATTTCAAATCCACCACTCTGCAATACGTTTCATCATTGCATTATTATCAATATTAATCAGGAGTAATCAATAAAAATTAAACATCTTCTAAATAAATTGTGCTTTACTCATTTTCCAAGTCCTTGACATTTTAAGAATATGGCGCACAATGAGAAAACCTAACCCTGTAACACCATTGTTCTCTATTGAGTCTTTACTGATAAAAAAACACAAAAAACCCACATTGCTCAATATACAGTGGCTTCCAATTTCGCAGTCATCAACCTCTGACACTCACGCATAGTCAGAGACGCAATATCAACAACCATAATTATGGACCTGTCAGAGGAGGCGACCCTAGCATCCTATTCTGACAGTCCTTTTTCCCTCTGACTGACAAGCTCAGCCTATGCATTAAACTGATAATTGATAGAAAAATGTGTAACATGAGGTGCATTATTGACAAACATTTGAAACAGGAGAGACTTGACACCAGTCGTAGTCTGTGCAGTGAGTAACAGATTCTATTTTCATGGCACATGTGCAATAGATGGAATACGCTCCACATCCAGTCATCATTTTGCTCATGCAAAGCCTATGAACAAGAAGCAAAGCCAATTGTTAGGGTTGTCAGAAGGATTGTGGAAATAAATAACAATTGCAATTGAGTTTGCAGATTAATGTGATTTTATCATTTTATTTTTATAATCAATATTTGGTTCACAGGGTATATTTTAAACATGTCAAGGTGCATTAACATGAAATATGCTAAATTGCATGTTAACTATGTTTCACACAATATAAAACCCCAATGGATACCATTGGACATTATAATGGACTAATGGACTTTATAATACAGACCTATTAAAAACTGTGTCTTTGATTTGATTGTAAATAATCTTGTAGCACTATATCCTGATACAGAGCAATGTGGCTGGACTGACTGGTTTCAATGTTTTGACAGTCAATTGTTCCATAAGGGCATTATCAGGGAACTAATCAAACTCTTAAAATTGACAGAGTATTTTCAGCACATACTGTGTATGCTGTACGCAATGAACCCAAGTCATTTACATTTACACTCTTTCCTTTCCATTGTTCAATTGTGTAAAATTAATGTACACATTAATGTGAAATACTGCAGAGAATTCTAGATTAGACTAATGAGGCTGAGCATACTGCCTAGTATTAACATCTTGGACACATACAGTGCCTCTCGAAAGTAATAATACACTTTGAACATTTTGACACGTTTACAACCATAAACATAATGATTTCATTTAGAATTTTTTACAGAACGTTCACACACAAGTAACAGACAACTGTGACATGAAAGGAAAATGATATGTGATTCTGTTATTTAAAAAAAAAATAGAAAACCATACTGTTGGAGCCATGTATGCCTTTTGATCCATGTTTTAGCCCACTGCGTGGCGCTGTGTGTATCCTGTTACCTGATTACCTGCCCTATAAAAGGCAGAGTCAAATGCACACAGGTGTTGCAGTGTGAAGGTAAACAGTCTTTCGACCGTGTCTGTTGGTGCTGAGGAGCTGTGTATATTGTGGATGGCTGAAGGTGATGCCAATAAAGCTTTTGGAACACAGTATTTTTCTGCACTCTTTGTTGGAAGACACGCGTCCGAGACGCCTTGAAACACTGCAATCAGAGTGGACATTGCACAGGGCAATTTTGGCCGCTACACATACACTCATACAATATGAAATAATATTTCGTGAAACCCCCTTTTGCTGCAATAACAGCAGCAAGTCTTTTGGGGTATGACTCTACAAGATTTGTACATCTAGAGGCCGACATTTTTACCCATTCCTCTTCACAAAACAACTCAAGCTCTGTCAAATTAGAAGGAGAGTGTTTGTGAACAGCAGTTTTCAGGTCTTTCCACAGATTTTCAATAGGATTTAGGTCAGGACTTTGACTGGGCCATTCTAACACATTAATATGTTTGTTTTTAAACCATTCCATTGTAGATTGAGCTTTGTGTTTAGGGTCATTGTCCTGCTGGAAGGTGAATCTCCGCCCCAGCCTCAATTCTCTTGCAGACTCCAGCAGGTTTTCCTCCAAAAATGTCTCTGTATTTGGCTCCATCCATCTTCTCAACTATTCTTACCATCTCCCCCCACCATATTTGACACTGGGGATGGTGCACTCAGGACGATGAGCAGTGTTAGGTTTGCTCCATACATAACGTTTTGCATTTGGGCCAAAAAGTTAATTTTTTGTCTCATCTGACCAAAGCACCTTCTTCCACATGGTAGCTGTGTCCTCCATATGACTTCTACCAAACTTCAAACGGGATTTCTTATGGCCTCCTTTCAATAATGGCTTTCTTCTTGCCACTCGTCCATGAAGGCCAGATTTGTGTAGAGTACGACTTGTCCCATGTACAGATTCCCCCAGCTCAGCGGCAGTACGTCGCAGCTGCTCCAGAGTTATCTTGGGGCACTTGGTTGCACTTCTGACCAGTGCTCTCCTTGTTCAGTCTGTTAGTTTAGATGGACGTCTGTGTCTTGGTAAGTTCGCAGTGGTGCTATGCTCTTTCCATTTCCGAATGATGGATTGAACAGTGCTCTGTGAGATGTTCAAATCTTGGGAAATCTTTGTATAACTTAACGCTGCTTTAAACTTCTCCACAACTTTATCCCTGACCTCTCTGGTGAGCTCCTTGGCCTTCATGATGTTGTTTAGTGACCAATACACTCTGACCATAGCTCAGAGGCCCTCACAGAACAGCTGGAATTATACTGAGAGTAGATTACGTACAGGTGGCCTCTATTTCATGGTTAGGGCAAGGTATGAACTTTCTGCAGTTATTAGGAACAGTTGTCTGTTACTTGTGTGTGAACTTTCAGTAAAAAATTCAAAATAAAATATTTATGTTTATGGTTGTAAACATGACAAAATATGCAAAAATTCAAGGTGTATTAGTACTTTCGAGAGGCACTGTATGTAGAGAAAGAGGTTTGTGATAGAAACTGTGGGGAAGAGAACAAAGATGGTTTGTCATGATGAATAATAAGCTCTGTAGGAAAAAGTAGACAAGAAAAGGAGTTCCAACTGCTTTGTACCCACCATGCTAAGACATTAGGAGCAAGCAAAAAGTCAAATAGTGTCGGTAACACTTTATTTTAGGTATACATTGAACCTAATTGAATCTCGTACAATGTAATCTGCTTTGTAACAGCCTGTAATAACTTGTACCTATAGTTTATACACAATGGAATAATGTGCTTTTATTACGACCGCATAGGACACAACATATTTACAGAAGGACACAGACAAAGGATAAGGGTTTAACAAAAAATTCCTTTATTTAGATATGCTTCTTCTAGGTTTTTTTTTTTTTTTTTTTCTATTCATTTCTCGCAGAGATGCTGATACAAAGGAACCACAGAAAGAAAAACAATCTTACCACCAAAGTAACAACTGAAAGGTGGGCCTGGTGAGCCAGCCAAACAAACAAAAGGTGCAACCCTGCACAGGGCCGTAGAAGCCACTGCTGACACCGGACTAAGAACAAAGTAAAAAAAGAATCTAAACCCAAATCATAGGAAAATGAAAACAGGACAGCCGGTGCCACCTCCAACCTATTATTCCACTGTGTCTGTAAGCAAGTTATTACACATTGTTACATAGCACATTACATTTCACTAAATTTGGTTGGTACAACGTATCAGGTTAAGTGTTGTTACGTGTTAAAATGTCTAAAATGACTTCTCTCTATACTTGTCCAACTCCCATGCACGTCATATAAAAACTAATGTAATAGTGATTTATTTTTCATAATTTCACCTTTTTCTAGTATGGCTGCTTCTAATTCATACAGTACAATTTTGTTCTTAGTCATGTGGCGTCTAAATAAATACCTAAAGTCTAAAGTAATACGGAGTGCCTCGATCCTTTTTATTTTATTAAAGTACGTTCTGGCCATTTGATCTCGATGAGCAGCTGTTTTTTCTGCCTACCATTGGTGATCTAGCGAGTGCTCACAGCTACTTTCTGAATTGGTCTATAGAAACTTGAACAATTAGTAAAATTGTGAATTTGATCAAATTAATTTAATGTTCAACATCTTGCGTAGGTCTGTAGAGGCACTACTGTGCAAGTATAACAAGTACAACTACAAGCACTAAAACTGAAGACTTCTTCACCCTTGGCTTGAGTCCAGTCTCAGGGGCTGACACAGGCAGTTTTCATGATTGGGCAATTGCTCAACTATTTTCCAGGTTTTTCCATGATGCGTGGGAACACCAAAGAACTGCAATGAGTACAAGCTTTAAAACGTATGCCCTTTTCACCTCTGCCTGGCTCATATCCAGCTGAATGAAGAATCAAGATGGCTGATGCGGAGAGAACGTGCTGGTAAACCCATGAAGGCTGAGCACAGACTAAACAATCGTTTTAGTCTTAAAAGATTATGTAAAGAATTGGGGGTTCAGACTACATGACAGAATTTGGCACAATCAGAGAACGACTGGGGATCGTGAGAGTCACATTACAGTGGTGTGTCCAGCACATCTGATCTCTCTCCCGGCTCAATTTCTCTCTTTTGGAGAAAAAACTGTTTTTTTTAATGACTTGTCTACGATATAGGGGAGTCACCATGTAAATTTTTTCAGTCACGATTATTGTGAGAGAAAATATTGTGTTTTTTACGATTATCGACCAAATGAAATCAAACAACTGATATTTTTAGTTTTTGTATATAAAATGCATATAAATACTTCAAAATATATAAAAAGGCTTTCGGATTATCATTATCATACAAAACTATGTCAACTTTACTACTTTATAATGACAGATGTCCATCAACGACAACAGCTTGGCCATCTTTTGGATCCTCATAGAAGTCCCACACTGCTGAATTCAATCGTTTTTTGGATGGCTACAACTCTGGAGGAGAGCATGTGTGGCGTGTAGAGGCCATATGTCAGCGTGAAAAAGTTCAGCGCTACACCGTGGCTTCTAAAATTCATAGGGTTAACCTACTGCGTCCTTTTATAAAACCTTGACATCCATACTATAATGCTGTGTATGATGCTTCTAAACGTGTCAGTGTTGAAATGTGACAGCAGGGGGCACTGTATGAGGGGCATAGGCGTAGGATGTCCAGCGCAAGTGGATAAAAGCTGTTGTGTAGCCTGTTTGTGCGTATCATTGTCCACCAAGACCTAAAGTTTTACAGCTTTTTTGCCATCTGCTCTTAATGGTGTTTCATCACAGATAGATAGGACTAAACTACCTTTTTCAAACACGGATGAGCCATTCCTTTAAAGACCCAGAGATTCCTCATTGTAGCTTCTCCACTGATGTGCTAAATGGTCCCTACAAAGGAAGACTCCCCTGTACAATAGTACTTTCTACACAAGTGAGGGTAGTGCTCCGTACAACAGCTTCTCTTATTTGCATATATCCCCCTCTGGGCCATTTGCATGTTGATGAACTTGCGCTAATGCCCTCATATGCAACAAACACAGAAACAGTGATGAGATAAAGAGATCAACAAATGATGAAAGCTTTTTGTCCTTTGAGCAGATACAATAGAAATATCAAGAAAATCTATGAGTTAGGTGCGTGCCCTATTACAGGTTGGACAATTACAGCCAGGGGGCTCCGAGGAAGGACGAGTTGAAGTCTATCAACAATGCCACAGGAATTAATTAAAAGTATAAAGAAGAGGGTGAAGCTTTAGCCCTATACAAAAGTGCACAAAGCTGTCTTTGAACAAGAGAGACACATAAAGTTTGTCCAATCAAATCAAACCTTTTTTTAAAGGATTTAAAGGCTTTATTAGACAGGACAGTTCGGGACCCCAGGGTGTAATGGCCATATGCGTCATTTTACAGCACAAGCAACAGGACTGCAGGGGTCTGAATAAGTCTTTACCATCTGACAGAACAAGAGGGGCCAGTGTGTGGATTTTTCAGACCGATAGGGGACTTTGTTTGACAACACGAGAGCAGCAAGGCCAGCGGCCATCTTGTTTACCTCATCTATCGCTTGGACACTTGCTTTGTATCTATAGAGTATCTATCTAAGTGCAAATTCAGTTATTAGTGGATTTGCAGCGGCACACAATTACATCACAGTAACACAATAACATCCCACTTAGCCTACAGTATATGTTATCTTTGCATTAACGATACCTTAAACCATTCTGATATGTAGCTTAGGGTACACCAAACCCCCCATGATTTTCAAAATGTTATTGTATCAACTCTACCTTTTTTTTGGTGGTGAGGTTCCTTGAAAACCACACCTCTGTAAAATTTGGGCCTGATTACACTAATTGCAGGTCTCCCACAAGACCTCTGCATATTGCAAGAATACAAAGTGTTATAATTTTAGAGGGTAGACGAACTAGAGGCGTGAAATCATTCAGAACAAAAGAAAAAAACTCCTTTCACAATGAGTTAGCATGGTTTTAAAAAGCTTTTAAAGAGCATAGTTTCTTGAAAATTGTGAAAGATATAATATTTTAAGTCCTCAAATCAGTGCAAATGTTTTTTTAGAGCATCCATCCATCTTCTTCCGCTTCTCCGTTGCCAAGTCCAAGCTGTCCATATCACACTGCACCAGTCCCTTATGGCTTCTCCTGCAGGTGGTGGGTTCACAGGATGCTCCTTCATCTCTGGGTGATGTAATAGTCCTTGATGGGACTGTTTGCCATGGGAGACCCCTACCAGAAGCATAACCAGAAGCATAATGCCCCAGAAAACAGATATTTCAGGGACACCTAAGAGTTTTATGCCTCCGATTCCTGAGAGAAGGACAGGCAACCTCTATTTTGCTCATCCCATCCAACGTGTTCATCAGTTTACCATCACAGTGCACATTGGCAACTTCTGGTGGAGACCAGTTTTCCTGTAATTGTTCATCGATACGTAGCTTTGACAGTTTCAACTCTGTAGCGTTCTACACTGCTGTAACTGAGACTGAGTCTACATGGTTCCTCATTGACAGCCTCTATGGTTTCATGCATGACTGAGGACATGTCAGACTTAATGTTGCTCCTCACCATAGACTGAACAACCTTTGGAGCCTTTAAAATGTTATGAGGAATGAATTCGTTCACACTTGTTTTGCCGGTTTGTTTATGAGATTTCTTGTTTTCACGTGACAATCTTGGCTCCATATCCTCGACATCAGATCCACTAGAATCACTCTGTTTCACCAACCTCGACAGGAATCGTCTCAGATGACACAGAAGCCTGCATCTTTTCTTTCTGTGCTTTCTCAATTATTTTAAACGCCGATACTTTTCTTTCCATGACTTTTGCCTTGGTTTTTGCAGACTTTGCATCAACACCAGCCATCGACGCCTTTATCACTCATCATTGACTTTAGGAACTTCTTGTCCTCATCATTTGGAATAAGTTGCATCACATATCTAGGCCAGAGTTTGAATGTGCACTCAAGTTGTCTCTTGAAGTAATCCACTCTATCTTTCGACTTCCCAGGACCGTCACAAAGTTCTGTTGGTATCTTGAGAATGCCATTCATAAGTGGCATGCAATTTCCTCTACCATTTTGTGACCTTGCCAAGAAGGTATACCAGCTTTTGCATATATCCCTTTGATGGTATCTATCGTTGCCTTAGCTGCTTCATGTTTTGTCATGGATTTGAAATGTGCTAGAAAACAAAGGAGGGCGGATTACTATTTGGGAGCCTGCTTGTATTGATAACTTTGTCTGCATTTGTAGGTGTTGTACCGTTGGCTTTTGCTTGGAACACTGGAGGCCATCTGAATTCTATCGATGTTTTAAGTAAAGGACCAAAAAAGACAGAAATGGAACTGGACCTAAAGGTCAGGGAAGTAGTAAAGGTGCAGGACAACTACAAGGGAGGTTGTAAAAGTTTTGTATAAATATGCCTAAAAGAAAATACAATACAATTATCTCTCATTACACGAGAGAGTCTCCAGTTTTAAGCTTATTTTTGCACTAAAATGTCAATAACTTTGACATTTTTAGAGCAAATGAAATGATATTTTGCATACAATATCTTGAAAGCATACAGTAACTATATAACTTTAAAATAAAACAAAACCACAGTTTTTATATTCTGATTTTTTTTCTCACCCCACCCCATAAAAATGCAGATAAACACATCTTGGTGTCAGTGTGGGAACCTTTGATGAACTCTGATTAGCTTCAAATTTTGCAGAGCTGCTATTTAGCATGAACCTCACCCCCAGAAAAAAGGTAGGTAGAATTTAAAAACCTAAGGGGATTTGATGCACCCTAATGTAGCTACTGGCTGCAGTTTGAAAGTGAGACACACACATAAAGGAGAGGGGCAGGGCCAGCCTGGCTCCAGACCAGTGTCTGATGTTCAGAATGAGTGACAAAAGCAGCAGAATTATTCTCCCCTGAGGCAAGCACCACACTCAGGCCTACCCCTTCACACCATTTTTTTGAAAGCAATTCAAAACAAAAGTCCGTTTTTTTTTTTTTAATGTTTTTATATTTGATGAGATCTTTTTCATAGCTTTGCTCCGAAGCATGCTTAAATTGTTTAACTGTGGAAAGCATATCTTAATAATGGTTAAAAGTCTATTTTTTATTAGATGTGTGCTGCATTCACTAACAGTGTTTTCAAGTTTGTCGAGGAGGGGGTATGTGACTTGTTACCCAAAGCCTTATGGGGTAAAGGGCTTTAAAAAAATTGTGAACCACTGCACTAGGGTGAAGTGCAGCAGTGCCAGTTTGATGGGCAGCCAATGGCCTTGTGACCAGGTTATCGACGACACAAACTGTATTTATAAACTTTTCATGTGAAAAATTGCAACACAAAGTGCTTTACATGATAATAAAAATCATATATAACATCCTTATGTCGAGTTGAGATGAGGGATGGTATTGAATTTAGAATCTTTATGGTGAAGACGTTATTCACCCATTCAAATAATTGAACTGAGAGTGAAATCTTGGTAGGCACAAATGAAACAATGTAAACGGTAATATGAACAAAACAAACACCACAACAATGCATTTATACAAAAGCTGTGAGTAAACCTGTGTTCAAACCTCTTGCACAAAACTGCGTTATTCTAGTAATGTGTTAAACATGTGGATTAGCTTACTGCATGTGTAAAACCGAGTCTAAAGCCTTCCCTATGTCACTGCAGCATGAAGGTGACAGACAGGGACAGACCCACTGCAGTGTCCTCGTCCCGCTGCTGCATCAAAACATAATACAATGAAACTGTGGGTCAACAAAAATCTGAACCCTGTGACCGCCCCATCCTGCCCTCGTAGGTTCAGCTCCCCGTTGTCTTAACAAATAGCCCTGTCTGCCTCAGTCTTTACAAACTAACGTTAGATACACAACTGATACAAGGCAGAGACAAAGGACTGCCTTCAGCAATTCTGAGCACTGTTTACACTTTTAAATGGGTAAAATAAAAGTGGTTTTCCTTCCATAAAATGTTGTTTTTAAAGGGCGTCTTCGCCAATAGCCTTTAAGGGTATCAAGGGGTGCACCTGGAATTGCAAGGGGGGCCAGACCATATATTGCAAGCTGAGTAATATATTAGACCAAATACCTTTGCTTTTATCTAAAAGGTAGAAATGCCGTCAACGGTGAAAGACCGTTTTGGGAAACCATCAAAACCAAATTCCAGTCTTTAAAGAAAAATACACAGTAATACTGCATATCATAGCAGATGATAGGTAATTCAAGGAAGGAGTGATACACCATTGTCCTCAAAACAGATGGTATGTCAACAGCCGAGCGAAAAACAATCCTGCAAGATAAAGGCAATGTGTGATATCATTATGAAGGTGGTAATGCTCTGGAAATGGCTCTGCCCCAACTGCAATGACAGGGCACTTACCCAGTAAAAGACACATCCATTATTAAGGATTCTGTGAGGAGGAAATGTGACGTATGCATGCAGTATTTTATAATCAGAACTTGTAAAATACAGTATGTAAAATAATATTATTTTGGAAGGTGCAATTTCAGTTCATGTGAAAATTAAACTGACACTGACACATGTTTGTTGATGAGCAGCCCGTGATGGGATACAAATCAGGATGTAACCCCCACTATAAACTATAAACACCACTATGCTTTTTTTTTTTACTTCCAACACACTGGAAATTATGACATGATATAATGATTTGATCTAATAAACAAACGATTAAGTGCTTTAGCCAATGCATCTTTATCCAACTTGTATCAGACAACAGTGTTGTCATTCTGAGCACGCTCCCAGGCACATTGTGTATGTACTTTGAGTTGATCCCAAACACACGACTTTGTCTGACATTCACTCACTCATGTATGAGCTGCTGCATGTGTCCATTTGAATGCAGGGAGCAGTTCCCTCCCTCTGGCTGAGTGAGCTGGTGACAGGACGAGCCGGCAGACCCAAGGTTAGTCCTCAAACATGACCATTGCACCAAATCCTGCTTTGATAGGACCTTATTTATCACCAAGAGTCACTGTGCCAATACAAAATATGATACAATTTTAAAAGATCAATAACAATAGGGAACAAATAGCTTTGAAGTGATTGCTTTATCCTGCTTAAGCACGGTGGAAGTTAAATAAGGAATAAATACTTTTCCATTAAGATAATATGGTAGACTAATTAACGTCAACCTGTTCTGCAAAATATTATTGCTGAGGTTTCCAAATCTCACTTTAGGAAAAACAAACGCTACATCCTGCTGTGTACTCCACCTGATATCACGGTTTAAAGCAATCAAAGCCAGCGCTAAGCTAACAAGCACACAGAGTCAAAGTTAAGGGAAGGTTAGTCATCAAAATGACTTTCCTTTGTTCCTTTGGCAGTTTCTTTTGTTTTGTGTGGCAGGAAAATTGTCAAAACAGCAGTGTCCACAACAGACATACATTTTTAGCGAGAAATGTTAAAACCTAGTGTAATAAGGGAGGTATTAAAAAAAAAAATGGAAATAAAATGGATTAAAAAAAATACAACTTCAATATTGGAAAAGTGGAAATGCTAGACCCACTGCAGTGAGCACAGGGAGAATGCAATGAATCACGGTCATGAAATATTCATTCATGCATAGTGGGCAAAATCTTATTTTTGGATCGCGCATTCAGAATTTACACTTTTATTTTTTTACAAAGCAGCAAGAAATGACTTTTATGAACTTTAAAGAAGTTGAAAAATCAAGTGACAGATAGTCTGCAGAGCTCGTGTGCAAATTAATTTAAATTTTATAGAAATCGAAGAGCTGTGAACACTACTATTTTCAAAATTAACACTCAAGAGATTGCTTCATAAAAAAAAGCAGGATGTTACGCTCAGGGGCACATTGCAACTTCAAAATGCACCACAGTGATGTTTCCATAATATTTCAAGGACTAATTATTGTGTAATTGAATGCCAACAATTTGTAAAAAATCAGGATGGAGTGAGTGCATCAGATGAAGTTAAAAGGACAAAACCCGTGAAAACATGGACTGAGAATGTCCAATGTCCGAGGCACTCTGATGGTATAGATAAAAGTCAAATCTTTAACGTGTTTTGACATCATCAGGAATAGTTAGGGTTACTACTAAACAGAAATTTATCCTAGGACTTAAGTTAGACATACAGAGGCTTTAATATCAACTTAGCACATTCCACAGGAGATTTAAACCAGCGATGTTGAATGTGACACCTTCAGAGTTTTTCAGTCTCAGTATATACTGTATAATTGTCATCTTTCACAGCTATAGTACAGACTCAATAGCTTTTCTGAGCAGTCGGGATGGGAATCAAGAACCAGTTGAGCAAATCATCGGAACCGTATGTCTCCTTCATTAATGAAGCTTCTTATCGATGCGTTTTGTGCCACAGCCTCTTTATGTGATAAACCTGCAGGCTGGAGCCTAAAACATAACATTTCAGCTTTAAACCACTTTAATTTAATAACCATTTTACTATAGCCTTTTTAAAAGCTTTGTATGATTGTGAGTAACTGTTGAAATATAAAACCACAAGAAGCATGCACATTCAAATAGCCTATTTTAATCTATTTGGAATCCATAAGGGAATCGATAAAGAACCGGATCGATAAGAGAAATTATCAATGGCGCTGAAATCAATAAAAACGAATTAATTCCCATCCATACTGAGCAGTAGTGGGTAAGGGGTTTGAATAACCACCCACACACTGACCTGTTCACACTGAGGTAAGGTGCTTTTCAACCTTGACAGAAGTAGAGCACTGCTGTAGAATTATGAGCATAAAGCATTTTATTTATAGTGCCTGAAGAATAGCACTCACCGTCAATCCTGCTGACCAGTTCTTCCAGTGCTTTAACTTTTCTCTGAATTCCAGGCTGTGCAAATGTGTAGTTGTCCTGCATAAAAGAGAGAAAGAAAATATGTGAATAAAGTACAGCAAGAAACCTTCAAGAACATTTTCAATTTCCACACAATTTCCTTATTTATTTAGTGTTGCCCCACAGGCTAATAGAAAGGACAATACAGTGTTTCACAGCCTGAGCAACGCTGAAGCAGACAAGGTGCAATACAGTAAATGCAACCATTATGCAGCACATGTTCAAGCAAATTAAAGAGCCCTGCAATTAGTATTTGGACGTAACAGGACATTGAATGATTTCTGTGGAGTAACTCTGATAGTAGGACACCGACTATTGGAAAACAGTCACAAATGAGTGAACAGCGGTTCATTTGTCAACGGATACTTGGCTGTTTTCTTGTACAATTTCTCAGACAAGCTGATTTTGATTTGATTAGTCCAACACTAATGTTTTAGTTCCATTTGTGCAAACTCTGTCTTGGCTTGATTTTGTTTTGTGTTTACGGCCAAGCCGGTCCACGCTACAGCGGGACTCAGCCTCATTCGACCTATTGGGGCGACGCCCTCTCGCAAGTAGCGCAGGCACGTGATGGAATGCAGCACCACTCACAAGATATGGTGTGCTCCTTCCGCCAGGCACAAGATCTGGCCCAATGTGTCCAATTGATCCTATTAGATCGCTTGGTTATATTTTAGAATCTTTAACAATAAAACTATTGTTAAACTATTGTGGTATTGTTGATAAACTATAACCATGAAAATACAATTATAGCTCCATTTGGATATGCAAAGATGAGTGATTAAATCAAGGACTAGTTCTGTAATTGTCTCAACTTTTCTGATGTGCATTCTGGTCGTCTTTAGGCTAACCATGAATTGACCCATGCTGACTGAGTGAATATAACTCTGGTCGCGCTGTTTCTTCAGTCTACAGCGGTTTCTATCAGTATGTGGTTTCATCAAAGCACCAGCCCCAGCAGGTGGTACCACTGCATGTACAGTATGTGAACCCCATTTCTGCCTAAATTAGTCATAAAATGTGGTCTGCTCTTTATCAAAACCATAAGAATGAGTAAACAGTGTCTGCTTAAACTAATACCACCCAAACAATTACATGTTATGATTTTATTGGCTACAACAAAAGAAGGGTCAGCCAGCTGTTTAATACAAGGGTTCACTTTTTCCACGCGAATAAGTGTGAATGTAAATTGATAAACTTGAAATAATAATAACACACAACTGTCTGAAGAAAAAACGAAGCACATCAACATCAAAACTCTATCCCACTGTGAAGTATGGTGCAGGGAGAATCATGGTGTGGTTGCTGTTTTGCTGCCTCAGGGCCTGGACAACGTGCCATCATCAATAGAAAAATGAATTCACAAGTTTATCAAGATATTTTGCAGAAAAACAGTAAGTGACCCATCGTATTAAATAGCTGGCTGATCCTTCTTTTGCAGGAAAAACTGCTTTTCTGCTTTTCCTCTTAACAAAACTGTTGCAGTTCAGCAAGATTCCTGGGTTCACCTAATTATTCCACACCGTCCTGTGAATTGTTTACATATTACGGCCAATAAAAATTATGATTAAATGTAAATGTTTGGGTGGTATTAGTTTAAGCATACACGGTTTACTCATTCTCATTCTGATTTTGATGAACATCAGACTGGATTTTATGACCAATTTAGGCAGAAATGTGAGAAATTCCAAAGCGTTCACATATATTTTCCTCCCACTTTGAGCTGCATCAAACATTAAACCAATGAAACAAAACAAAAAACAAAACAAAACAATGTAATGTCCGAGCACATGTAGTGTCCAGACAAACATAATGTCTAACCCTACACTCCTACACTACATGTTGTATATGTTTTTTGAGAAATATTTTTTTATGTGGCAGTGTAATAGTTTTTAATCAATTATTGTTTATTGAACTGTGATTGTTATGCTTTGTTTCTTTGTCAATGTCTGTTGCAACTGTGTTTCTTTCTGTGTGTTCCAGTAAAGTCTTGACATTTTTCACATTTTTGTCCAAAGAGATGTATAGGGACTATACAGGGCCGTGACAACCCCAACAGCAGCTAAAATGATGAGGAGGAGTGGACAAGAGTTGACCCGAGCAGAATACAATCTGAGTGAGAACAACACATAAGCATTTTAGGGACTTTGTGTGTAATCACTCAAACGCACACACAACAAGGATTAGGTTTCCTTGAGGGGTCATTTCAGAGTGGCTCCAGAACAGCTGAGGTGGCAAACTGTATCCAACAGATGGAGGGAGTGGCAGAGAAAATGAGAAGGAGAAAAGGGAAAGAAAGAGCGGGTGAGAGAAGTAATTTAGCAGTAAACAGTCCTGGTTTGTCCTTCAGGATCAGCACAACAGGAGGGCACAGAGTCTACACGGTGGCTGTGACTTGGGTCTCACAGTAGCAAGTTAGAAAGCCCCCTAAAAGGCCTTTTCCACTTTTACCTGCTTGGCTCTACTTTACATCCACCAAGCTTTTGCAGATTTCCACTTGGAACAAATACTTTGGAATTGTATATATGTGTATAGCTGTTACAGCTTTTAATGCATGTAGGGCCTGATCTTGTGTCTCTAAACACATACTATAGTGTAGCCTTTTGTGCTTATTAGGAGCGCCCTGTGAGATCTTGCAGCTCAAGACCTGGTGCCTTAAGTAGGGATGTGGGCTGGACAGACACCCATGGCCAACGGCGATGTTATATAGAACAACTTTTTAATTCCAACCAGATTCCGCAGCCAGGAAGGGGCGAGGGCTATGGAGAGGGGTTGTGAACATGTCCTTTTGTTTGGGTCGCATTCGCAATTACGACCGTGTGTAGACCCGCACCACAGCGGGACCAGCTGTAAATCTCTTTCTCTCTGGACACACAATCAATCAAGTTTTATTTCTAAAGCGCCCTACAACAACCAAAGTTGACCAAAGCGCTGCACACAATAAAAAAAAAAAAATACAATATAAAAAGGAGTAAAATGTCATTAAAAACAGACAGTTGCCACAGAACTATGTGTCAAATGCCTCTTTAAACAGGTGAGTCTTTATAGTTTTGATCTGAACAGGGGCAGGTCCGAAACGGCACGTAACTCAAGCGGCAACGAGTTCCAGAGTTTTGGACCTGCCACAGCAAAAGCCCGATCACCCCACTTTTTATGATGTGACCTGGGCACCTCCAGCAGGTGGTGTTGGGCAGAACGTAGGGTTCTGCTGGGCTGGTAAGGGGTCAGAGTCTCACATAAATACACAGGTGCAAGGCCGTGGATGGAACTGAAAACAAAAAGCAAAAGTTTGTACTGGATTTTGAAAGGGACCGGGAGCCAATGCAGGGAGTAAAGGACAGGTGTGATATGGTCATGTTTATTTTTACAATTTGTCACGTCAACAGAGTCTTAGTCTGAGTCAGTGTTTAAGCTGCTTAAGACGCTAGCATGCTACCGGTTGATTCAATCAACTGTCAATGGCTTCAACATGATAAACATGTGTAGCTTACATCTATGAACATTGAGGAAATACTACAGTAACAGCTCAGACACGACACATGTTGTAGCCAAGGTTTGAAGTGTGGTTCAGGGAGCTAACCAGTAGCATGCTAACATCTTCAACACTGACTCACTGATTTCTTCACATAAACATGCGTCTCTGGGGCCGCGTTTTTACTCTTATCTTCTTGAGCAATTCTACTTCGGTATTCAAAATGGTTGCCATAACAACAAAAGTCCCATGACTGAAAGGCATGCATAAAACAACTAACGAATATAGTATAATAATATAAGTAACCATGCCTCAGCGACCTCTTGGAAGCTGGTATTCTCCCTGTTGAGCACTGAATCCGTCAGCCCAGCACTGTCGTCATTCACCTTAGTCTCTTGCTAAGGGACGATCTGAAACTACCGTTTATGCAGCTCAACAACCTGATCATGTTTAAAATGAAAATATTGTTTTTATACCTTTGACATTAGGGATGTCGTGACAGTGTGAATACCTGACAACATTTTTGCAGAGTTGGCCTTTTGGGCGGCATGGTAGCGCAGCGGTTAGTGCTCTCGCTTCACAGCTAGAAGGTCCCAGGTTCGAATCCCACCTGGACGGGGCCTTTCTGTGTGGAGTTTGCATGTTCTCCCCGTGTCTGCGTAGGTTTCCTCCGGGTGCTCCGGTTTCCCCTACCACCAAAAACATGTACAATAGGCCTGGATGGATGATGTGTGTATGAATGTATGGTGATGGTCAGAGTTGGCGCAGATGTGTGCAGTCGCGACTGCACTTCTGTCAGTCTCCCCCAGGGAAAACTGAAGCTACCATCACCGAGTATGGAGTGAATGTAAAATGCTCTCATGTAAAGCGCTTTGTGACCATGTCTGTGAAAGGCGCTATATAAATAATGATCTTCTTCTTCTTCTTTAAAGGTATATGGTCCTAAACTTTTGATCAGCTGCAAAACATTGTTTTCAAAAAAAGGTTTGCTATTTTTTCTTGTTGGATATTTAAGTTCTACTTGGAACCTTGTTAAGAGCCAACCATACAAAATGTGGATGTTTGCCATCTTTCAACTGGTCTTAAACCTTTGGTCGGGAGTGTATATCAGGATGACTGACAGACCGACCAAACGAAATAATCAAGGGCTAAATCTCAAATGCAGGTGCCAATAAGTAGGTTCTTGATTTTGAAAAGAGCTTCAAAAAGTAGCTATTCAAAATGTGCATCTAATTCCATCACAGCAGACATTGCAAACAACTATAATTGTGTCAAACCAAATCGGCCACATCCATCAAGTAATCCTTCAATATGACAATAATTGAAATGTAGAAATTAGACAAATTAGAGCAGTGTCCAATCAATGATTTCTTTCAATTCCCTCTTCCCTTCAATTCCCTTCTTGCCTCGAAATTGCAAAGTAGTTTATTATTGTTTTGTCTTTTCTCTACTTGGATTTCAGCCCCTTTGGCATTGTTGTCTCTGGCGCTATCTGCCCAGTGTTAATGTGGTTAGGTCCAATGCAAGTCTACGGCTCACTGCCAGTAATTACATTTGCATTATTGAAGCTGCTGGCTCTAATCAACTAACCTTCGCCATGATTCTTCCCAGTTGCTCTCAACATCTTTCCCCACTGCAGTTCTTCTGTTGTACGCACAGAGTCCTGGTTTAGACACATTTTATACCTTGATATGTCCTTGCTTGGTGTTTATTTAATCTTTACGTACATATTGTGTCACTTCTTTTTTTAATTTTTTTTTACTGTAACTAAACTCAGACAAAACTAAGGTCTTCACTGTTGTGACAATTTTAGTCAGAGTTACTATTATCTAAAGCCAGCCACAGTATTATCAATACACAAGACCAGGCTCCTCTCGTCTGAAGACATGCTGAGTTTCTACTAAAGTGCCGGCTCCCTGCATCCCAGACAAGATCCCTTTCACACCTAAGACACAATAAGTCCAAAAGGCCTGTCCCTTAAACAAAAGGCCTTTCCTGATCGCATTAACATCCCAGGCGCATCCAGTTGTCTGTCTCTCTATGTATTTGCATTTGGCGCTTGTGTTCACTGTATCCTGTTGTCCTGCTGTTCTGCCTTTCATGTGTTCACCTATATAACCTGTTAAGAAATCTTACTTCGGCAGAACTACCATAGCTGCGACTGTGCAAGGTTCTCCGTATGCAGACGTAATAAACGTTACACTTGATCGGACAATATTTCTCCAGTTTTTCCTTTAGATTGGTAGGAAAATCCACAACATCACCCATGACAAAAACGAGAACACCGTGTCTAGGGTTATGTACTGTATTTGTGCCTTAAAATAAAAAATAACTAATAAGAATCTAGGTAGACGCTATTTTTGATGATCCATTACGTTTTAATGATCACATTCTTTGAATGAGTCGAACTTATATTTTCCACCTGAGAAACATTCAGTGCAGTTAAATGATGAAGGGAAAGTCAAATGTGTTGCCTAATCAGACAAGAATTGCATTGCCCAAACCAATGTAAACCCAGGAAATTCTATTTGGGGGGCGATCCGACTTTTTCCCCTGAGCCGATCGCTGACCTGCCTGGGCCGATTGCGGTTACATGCTGCTCCAATCTGATTCAGAGTCAATCAAGGCGCATTAGATTAGCACAAAGTAACTGTGCATGCTGTCCCAGCCTCGGAAATTGCTAGGCTGCCAAACACAAAAACAACAGTGCATTGTCAAATAACACTGTGTTAGCTACCTCAAATGTAAATTACTTCTAATGCTAGCACTGATGGATCATATGAAAAAAAAAAAGCACCAATGAAGTCACTCAAACCATCAGCTACATTTAAAGCGGCATTTAAAGTAGTGCTGCGCTTAAAGAATGTATAGTTTATTACACAATTCTCATCAACAGAGAGCCGTAGCACATCGTAGCATAGTATCATCTCGGTCAAATTAGGACACATAACCAACGTCTCTGCTGGAGGTCGCCATTTTGGCTGCGGGTCATATGGCATCTGTCAATTGTTGTGTTGATTGGTTTGCAGCATGGAGAGAAGGAAATCATTGCGCCCCCTTGCAGAGATCCAGGCTAACTGGTGTCCTCTGCTAATTTGCTCAACCTGCCCTCGATGTCATCATTTCCACCTAGGAAACCTATAGAAACATAGGTTTTGGTCTACTTTTTGGTCTGAACTGCTTAAGCAACAACTGTTCACCATTTTCTTTCTGCAAACTCTTCTGTTTCGCGGTAGCCAACGTAAATAATCACTCAGCGTCCCACAAAGAAGAACACGGGCAATGACATCTACCCTCAACAATGACGTGCTCCTGGGCCAAATACGATGTCACTTATGAGAGACTCTCAAAAGGGGCGCATAAAAATGCTTTCCCAGAGTGTCTGTGAAGGATGACATTCCTGCAATTTTATATAAATGCTTAAATGCTTTTTGTATTTTGCTATACAAGTATTTCATTGTATACTGTAGGGTTGGGCCATATCATATCGTGCACGGTAATACCGGTATAGTTTTTGGACACCGGTGTAAACATTCATACCGGGGCAGATGATGTAATTTGCATGCACAGCTGAATTCAGGACTAGTGCTGCGCTCAGATTCACTCAAAGCAGCAGCATAAACTTGACTGTGGAGGCATCAGGGGCAGGCGCTTAAAGAATCTAATGATATGAAGGAAGTATGTCGCTTGAGTAGCTCATATTTGCGAGGAAAGGGCTCAGGATTTGCGTCTTGGATGAACTCCAGCAAGATGTAGCATTGCCTAGCTCGCTAGCTAACTTTCCTGAGTCTGGCGCTAACAACACCATGATGAAGAAAACCATGTTGCAAACACGGTTAAAGGCTAATAACATAACAGTAGCGCTCACGCAAGTCTCTGGACAAGCTCATGTATGCACCGTAGCCTACCTCTCTCCCGTGTGTGTGTGTGTGTGTGTGTGTGTGTGTGTGTGTGCGCATCTGTGATCGGGAGAGAGACACGTGGACGGGAGAGATAGGGGATATAGTGAATCCTTTGAAAGCTACAATTAATTTGACTCATGCTGCTGGCAAACACATGCCCCAAACACATTAATACCCACAGGTCTATCGCCAGTCTCGTGACAAATAAAAACGCAATAAAACTGCAGAGGCATGTGAACTTACAGGAGCATTTTTGTTTGTGATGGAGATGACGGTGCAGCAGTTATTGTAGCAATATTTTTTTTATCTTATCTTCTGTGTTTTTCCAGATGGAGGAATTTGGGTGAATTTAGATGAATAAAAACAATTAAATAGCTGTAAATGAATTTTCCCCATTAGTTAAAGACTTTGATTTAACAGTATTTTGCCAGGTGAAAATTATATCGCCAAATATATCATTATTGTGATATTTCTTTTTCATACCGCGATATACATTTTTGGCCATATCGCCCTGCCCTGTACTGTACTGTATATTTACTGTCATTTTTGCCTAACATTTTTGTTATTGTGTTTTTAAATGTGAAGTGCCTTGCTCTGTGAAAGATGCTCAACAAAAAACAAAAAATGACTTGCAATTATTAGCAAATCTTACTCGGTGCTTTTATATGAGTATTTCCATGACTTCATCAAATTGTTATTCTCACACTATTTTACTTTTTTTTTTTACTCTGATTCACTGTCCCTTCTAGACCACTCAATCCACCAACATGCCCCGCTTTTCCATTCACTCCTGTCGTTTCATATCAATCACCATTTACACTGCTCGGCATAAAAACATACTAGAAGAATGCCAGAAGTCATCACTTTACCCCCAAAATGACATCAAAGGAGTGTGTATGGAAGGCTAAAGACAGCAGTGGCGGCTGGTGATGTGAACACAGGGGGGGCTGTTGCATATACCTATTTTCAATTATATATTAAAAGATACTTATAAATATTGCCTTTAACCTAAAAAAGAAAGTAGGTTACCATTGGGGCATTTTATTTAATTATTTATGGAGATTATCAAAAGACAACGGAACAATAAGGAAGCATTAAACACATGAAAAAGAAATGGCCACTACACACTTTATGAGTTAAGCTCATTTAGTTTCAGGATTGAGTGGTGAACAAAGGAGTTCCACAGTAACTCCTTTGTTACTGTGGAACAAACGGCACACTGAATATGTGTTGTTACTGAATATGTGCTGTCAGTAACAGCACACAGTCAGTGCTCAGGTCAAAAGATATACACCAGCGACTCAGATATGTGTTTACTCCCTGATGGGAGAGTTTGGAAATCAAACAACTGTCGGGCTGTATTGTGTTGAAGGCAAGTTTTGTGCGCTCCGAGCACTTTGGGGTCACTGCTATACAATTTTAAGCCCTGATGGCGCTCGGGTCGAATACTAATAGAGCAGAAAATACTATTGACAGCAAGGCTGATGGATATGAACTGTGGGGTGGTTTTTAGTGTCCAGTTGCCTACATCATGTTTTAATGTGTGTAGCTGTTACTATAAATGAAAATAGATCAACTATAGAGTGCATATTTCATTGTTTGTTGGCTTTTTTTCTGTTGCCAATATATGATCTATGAGTAAATGTACCCAAACGGTGATGTTACACGTTTGTTTTTTTATATTTTCTTAGAGATAAGTAGAGAGATGATGTTTGGGAAGTCTATTTTTGTGGTTTCTCCTAGAAGACACAGAGAAGGATTTAATGAAATTCTGCAGCCCAAGACGGCGGACAGTTTGTCAATGATATAAATCCAAAAGGTGTAAACCAGTTGGCAATCCCAAGTAGCATGTAAATAAGTGTTTGCGCTCCCTAAAGTCCAATGCTTTTTTCCCTCCTTTTTAATCCTCCTTTCCTTCATTGACGGTGTTTCTTTGTCGAATCCAATATGTCCGTTCTTTGATCAGCTGAGGTAACAGAAGGAAATCTCCCCCTGCCATACCAAGATCTTCTGCCATCTGCCCATCCACTGCACCTGACCCAGTCACCACATTTAAACTTAATGTAATTTTCGGACTATTGAGCGCACCTGAATATAAGCCACACCAACAAAATGTATAAAAAAATGTTTATTGTTACATATACTGTAGGCTGCACTGGGCTATAAGCTGTAGGTGTCCAGTAAACACGACGGTGCAGTAAACACCAGGGATAGAGGAAGAGAGCGATAGGGTTTGCCACCTGTCAGAGTTATTGTGCAGATTACTGGAGTACACCCAAAAGGAACCATGTGAGCTCTCCATCGTCTCCATGCACACAACGTTATGTTTAGATTTGAAGCCGTTATTGGCAAGGCAAGACAAGTTTATTTGTAGAGCACAATTCATACACAAGGAAATTCAAACTGCTTCACATTTGCATAAAAACAAGTGTTTTTGTACCCACTCGTATTAAATGTAGGTGGATTGTTATTGATAACATGGCACAATATTCAGTATGACCATAAAAATCTATTAAGTATCTGCATCGTTGCCACAGTACTTCGTCTACAATGTATATTGTTTAGTTTCGTCAATGTCTCTGTCGGAGTGGGCAATATAAAATCAAATTGGTACATACATCAAGATCAAATTAATTTGAAGACTGTAATAACAATACTCTATGACAATTTGTTATAACCCCAGACACAACTAAAGCTTAAATTAACGGAACTCTTTGCCTATAAATAAACTGCCTTTTGGTCCAAAAGGTGGAAATGCGTTTTCTCATGCCTTTGAATTACGGGCCGGCCATCAGTTGAATCAATAGCTCCTCTTCACCTCTCTCTCCATTCTATTAGTGACAACAATAGCCCAATGGTGGACTAAGATTGCCTGCTATTGTGGCACCGGATGTCTATCAAGCACTAGGACATGGGTGCCAATGTTACGAGGCGAATGGAAGCAGTGTAAAGGTGAATGTGGGGTGGAGGGATAGAGACAGTGAAGAGTGGGATGAGATGACAGGGCAGATAAAGTCAGGATGGTAATGGTGGCCCCACTGTTGTACAGGGCTCTGAAGGACGAGCCAAAGTCTGGCTGTTCAAGCTGTGTGCCAATGTGAAGGGGTTAATATACGAGGGTGACAGACAGACGATAAGGTGAGGACAAAAGGAAAGCACAATCACCGGTGTTCAAACCCCCCAAAAAAGTGCAAAGAGAGAAAATAGGAGACTGTGCTTATGTCTACGTAGGTGTCTGCAGAAAGCCCAATTTGGGATTCTAATTAAAACTCTGCAGGGAGGTGATTGCATGCATGTACCAGCATTAAAAATGTATGGACTTTAAAAACAGTAGTGTCCCTTGAGAATGCAAAATCTACCATGAACGAGTATACAATAATCTAATAATCTCCTTTCTTTATTTAAACAACAGGTTTAACTCAAAAATCTTTAGACCAAAGTAAGGCCTGAGGGCCCATTTAGCTTTGTAAATTAAGCCTAATCCATACCTGGCATTAGTTCTGAGAATAATTTCCACTAATCTTTATGCATTAGCTGAATAAGGTGAACATGGATCAATGTTCTCACAGTTGTTTCTGTGTGCAGTTTACAAAATCTTTTGTATTTGTTTGTTTCGTGAATGCTCTAGACCAGTGGTTCCCAAAGTGGGGGTGAGGACCTCGTGGGGTGGTTGTGGGACACTGAAGTGGGGGCCACAAGATGATTTTGAGACAATATTTCTTCACATCAAATGTGTTGTATTTTTTTGATTGATGTTTTAGTGTCAATTAAGCAAAAAAATAAAATAAAAAAATAACACAATGTGAGAGCCAAATACAAAAATACAGAATCCAAACTAACAATTAAAAAAAGATTTTAAATGTTTTGCACCGTAAATTATCATAAATGCTAATTACATTTTATAGAAGGTTGGTTAAGTGATTTTGGTGGTCGCGGCCAGAAAAGTTTGAGAACTTCTGCTCGATGCAGTGCTTCTCCAGTAGTAGTATTTCACCTTCCAAGGACCACCAGGCCTACATCAAGATGAAATCAGGACCAACCTCCTCTTTACTCTAAATAGAGTAAAAAGGATCTAAAATACATATGAGACTAAAATACATCAAGACTAAATTATTATAATTAAAAAAGCATAACTTAAATGTGTTACTAAATATAGTCAATAATTAGTCTATAATAATTAATAATACCACCCAAACAATTACATGTTAGCATATTTTTTGGCCATAACATGTAAACATTCACAGGACAGGGAGGAAAAAGTAAGTGAACCCTTGGATTTTATAGCTGGTTGACCCTTCTTTGGCAACAATAACTTCATCCAAACGTTTCCTGTTGCAGATTAAACGTGCACAATGATCAGGATGAATCTTGAACCATTCCTCTTTACAAAACTGTTGCAGTTCAGCAAGATTCCTGGGATGTCTGGTGTGAATGGCTTTCTTGAGGTCATGTCACATCATCCTAAATGGGTTTAGGTCATGATTTTGACTGGGCTATTCCAGAACACAAATTGTATTCTTCTGAAACCATTCTGAAGTTGATTTGCTTTTGTGCTTTGGGTCAATGTCTTGTTGCAGCGCCCTTCAACTGTTGGAAAGATGGCCTGAAGCTCTTCTGCTAAATATCTTGATTAACTTGTGAATTTATTTGTTCATTGATGATAGCAAGTTGTCCAGGCTCTGAGGCTGCAAAGCACCCCCACATCATGATGCTCCCTGCACCACACTTCACAGTGGGGATAAGGTTTTGATGTTGGTGTGCTGCTCCATTCTTCCTCCACGCATGACGTTGTGTGTTCCTCCCAAACAATTTAACTTTGGTTTCATCAGTCCACAGAATAGTTTGCCAGTAGTGCTGTGGAGCATCCAAACTTCAAAACGTGCAGCAATGTTTTTTGACAGCAATGGCTTCCTCCATCTGGTTCTTCCATGAACCCCATTCTCATGGCGCTCAGCTGTTTGATGGGCAGCCCATCAAACAGCTTCAGGGCAGCTTCCCATGGCCACTGTTTGCTGCAGTTTTTCCCAACACTCCCCGATGGCCGCTCTGAAGCACACAGCACCTGTGAAATGCCCCTGATCCAACGCGCATCTACAGCTGGATGCGCAGAGGGCATGGGAGGAGGTCTTGTTTTTCCCTTGCACCTAAACGTGCCCTATGAGCGCAGTGCAAATATGGATACAATATTTGGAGACAGATTCAAATCACAGGCAGTGGACCATTTCTCTAAAGCCAAAGAATAAAGATTCAGATAAGTAAACTGACTTGCTATATTAATAATTATAAATATTTCAATAAAATAATTACTATTATCAATGGCCATTTGTCCTTTATCCATGAGGACTTTTATACGTGGCTCTTTTCCTCTCATGTGTAAAGAAAAGCAGCAGTTTTGCAATACCTCTACTCGCAATTTAGCACCAGGCTTAGTAAATCAGGCCCTAAAAGTGGATTTTGGTACTTTTTAAGACACAGTTTTAGTTTTAGTTTTGTGTGGGCTGTGTTAGAAAAAGAAATGTGTAAATCTCAGTCAGATGAAAGAAGTAATTTTTCAATATGGATATTGTGCCACGAAATATTGTGATTACGGTAATTTGGCAGTATTTTGTAGCTCTAACAACATTTATCACTCAAGATTAAAAATAAATGTTGTGATGATCTTCATATTGGAGAGCCAAAGGACATAAAATGCACATATGTTAAAACATGCTGCTAGACATCTTTTACAAATGAACCAGCTGGACTTTGTGTGTGGGGACTGAGCTGGTGGCACTGGAGTGACTGACAGCAGAAGGTGATGCTTAAAAACCCTTGGGAAGCAGGAACAGGACTAAACGTCTGCTTTGGTCTAGCTACCTTCTGCTTGACGTCTCTTCCCGGACCCCAGCACCCACTCCAGGGAGACCCCATCAATATCCAGAACCCTGCAAACAGATGGCTGCCTTGACAATGAGCAGACACACTTGGATTGGCTCATAGAGTGGGCCTCCGACAAGAAGGCACAAGGGAGCAAAGATGTTTAGTTATTTTGTTGGCAACTGAACTACAGCACCTCGTGAAGTAAGTGTGAGCAGAGCGGATAATGTGAGTCTCAAAAGCATATTTCTTGGTCTCCAGATTTATTTTATTATTATTTTTGTTGTCAGAATGCCAGCAACATGCATCTTTCAGTGTTGTTTTCCCAACTTTAGAACATAACTACTGTTTCTATTTACCTGTCCTGCAAAAGAAAATTTCATAAGCGAAACCATCTACTGCTTTCAGTGAGAATAGGGAGGACTGATGGAATAGACCTCTCTCACAAATTTGCCAGAGGCCACTACCTCACAGCTGGCATTGCTCATTTTAACTAGAGCGTTTTGATGGCAATACAATTAACCTTAAAACCCTTTGGCCCTTTGTAAATAGGAAATTCCATTAAATCTAAATCTAACAATATTGTTTAGGCGAAGCAGTTTGCATTATTTGGTTCACATCAGTCACTGAAATGAGCCCTGCCGAGATTTTGTAGGAATTGTTGCAAATGAGGAAGTGTGAAAACATTTAATTACTAGCAATGCTAATCTACATAATAAACAATTCATTTACGACTGACATCTCTTTATAGGCTATTACGGACAAAAGATGCACGTCAGATACGTTCAACATGTTCAGCTCTGACAACAAAATCAGTTCCGACCCTAGGGGTATATCAAATTGCTCAAAGTTTGCTTCTTTGCTGTGAAAATACTTTTAAGAGAGCCCCCACTGTTCAGGCCATATCTGCAGCATTAACATAAAGGTTTTCATCTTGTGCTCCTAAAACCAAGGGGCCTCAGGGGTGTGCTAGCAGAATAATGGACTTTTTAAACTTTTTGACTTCATTTCCCTCACTGACACTAGCTGTGAATGGACGCCACATATGCTTCTGATTGAATAATATGAGCTAAGAGCACTCGGGACCATCTATACCTGCAAAATTTCAGGAAATAAAAAAAGAAATAACTGACTGATGGCTTCATTGCTGGTGTTAATAATCCATTATACTTTATCTTTGGATTAACATGAAAAGCCTAAATCAACATTGCAGTATTTGGCAGCGTTGACAGTTCAATTTGAATTCATTAAAACAGCTGATAGGGGACCATTTTAATAAGTTAAATTAGTCCTGTTTGCCGGCGGCGCTGTCCAATTTAGAGCAGTGTATGACTAATTGGCTACTGAAGAAAAGGGGGTAGCATAAGGTCAATTTAACAAGAATGGTGTTGAAAAATGCCTCAGAGTAGGGTTCATTTTCTACTAATTTGTGTTTATAGCTCAAAGCTTTGTTACTAGAATAATACAAACTGTTGTGCTGGAAAGATATTTGATTTGTGAATGAAAGCATAAAAAAAATGTGTTTCCAAACCAAAACATCTAATTTTCAGGTAAAAGTTGTATCGAGCATCTGAATTTGAACTACAGCATTTATGTACGTATGAGGAGAGTGGATGTATCACATCAGTGTCAAGCATCTCAAGTTTTTCTTGTCAATAAGGTGAGAGTTTTGCAACCCGTGTCAAATAGAAAGGTCAACCCAGAGTCTGCAGCATATGGAAGAAGAATTAAAAGAGAAAGCTGCATTTGTAGGTGCCTCAGTGTTCATTGTGTGTGATGTTGGAGCTGGCCTGGGTCCTGCCTCTAATCGACTGATCTGACAAACCTCCATTTGATCTGAGGGGAGGAGGGGAGCTGTCTGTGGTTCCGTTTTTCCGATAGGAGCTCATTAAAAGGAGCTACTTAAGAGCATTGACAACCAAAACACCACTTACACATTTCAGTAATACACTAAAAACAAAGGTAATGGCCAATTTACAGTATAATTATAGAAAACAACAGCTAAATGTTGTCCACAGAAATTCGCGTAACTAAAAATTGGGACAATAAAACAAGTAAGGGCTGTGAGCAAGGGGAGCCTTTACGCACAGCCCTTTTCCTCACAAGTAAAACTAGACATTTAATAACTATGGTAACTTCCAGTGTAGATCTACAGGGTATGTGGTTCTTAACTGTTACGTTGGAGCATCTGTGCTAAACCCAGGTAAAATTTCCCCCAAGGCAGAGTCATCTTTAAAAATATGAGTTGCCATAAAAAGTATTAGCAGTATGAGGTCAAACATGCAGCTATAATGATTGAATCAAAGACTTGTTTAAAGCAGTACTGAGTAACTCATGCCCCTAGAGGCCATAAGCGCCACTGCAGGTGTCGTAGCATTAAGCGTTTTTTACTCATTAATTGTCCGTGAGAGTAAATACTTCGCTGACAGAAAAGACAAAGGGAGAGAAGGATATTGTACATCCAATTACACAATGGAGATTAGCCTGTTAGCTTCTTCTTTGTGATTCCGTTAGTGCGTATTGCTGCTCCGACCCGGTGGCAGTCAAGTTGCAATTGTGATTTTCTGGCCAGAGACACGAGGGGTAGATGACAGACCCCCCAAATCATCCCATTGACACTTGTATTACCCCCAGAGGGACCACGAAAAGGATATATTAAGGTAAATAAGTTAATTCGTACTGCTTTAAGATTAACCCCATCATGACTTTTTAGTCAATATTTGCATACCAGACTTAAAGCTAGCCTGTGAGTTTGTCAGTTTGCTCAAACAACCCACACCGTCAAAACTAAGCAACTTGCCAACGTTATTTTGTTTCAGTGAACAGTGAAAGTCAATAAACTACTTGTAAACTCTTCTCCCAGGCCAGAACCCCTTCCTCGGTTAAGAGTAACAGTGGCCAGTGTATGTGAGCGGGTCAAAGCAGAGATCACCAACTAATTACACAGCACAGGCACTCAGCCTGCGTCCGATTGTTTAGAAAGCATTAGGGGCGAAACATAGGCTTCCCCAGTGGATTGCACATAATTAGTTTGAAGCCAAGGTCGCGCTTAGACACACACACTCAGGGACAAAATGCTAGGCATAAGAAAGCATATACCAGGCGGACAATGTATTCTTCTCCACAGTCCTCCCTCACCCTCTCTCAGGGCCACCACACAGGCACTATTCATTTCTTAAATTAATAGCCTTGTGATTGAGTGTTATTTATGGTTATTCACACTTCATTTACAATGCACACTTATAGCTATTAATTACCTTTGCTTTAGACAGAGTATTATGTATGCACCAGTAAATTGAAAGCCTTTGTGACGCTGCAATGTATTAAAAAGGCATTACAGAATATTTACTCCACAGTAAACCAAACCAGAGGACATTGTGACAGTTTGGTTTGGTAAAAATAATAAACACTGATTTTTATCACTTTTTTTGTATCATTTTAGAAAATTATTCGTACAAAGTATATGTAAAATATAATAAATCCCAATCACTGTAACTAAGATAGCTTAGATGGCTGTAAAATAGGCTCTTAATTATCATTAGGATGTTTCCCCCTCTTCAGCACTCATTTCCATAAAACAATAAGCATTTTGGGGGATCAATACAAATTTAAGCAGCAGTAGCCCCGTTAAGTGGTGCTTTAAATTAGGGCTATTGACCCTGCAGGTGGAGAAACTTGGCACAAGCTTTGTTAATGGAGCCAGAAGGCCGTTACTGGAGAACCATCAATTCCCTGAGCCATACTGACTTGCGGATTAAAAGCCTTAAGTACTAGATATAACAAATCATCTGAAAATCATGGATAAAACTTGTGGTCAATGTTGTGTTTTTTTTTTGTGGAGAGTTGAAGGACGTCCTTATTGGCCATTTACATTTTTTAGAACACTTAACTGTACTGACAAACTAAGAGATATAGCTAGATAGGTTAGCGCTCCTGCTTCACAGCAAGAAGGTCCCTGGACAGTTTGCATGTTCTCCCCGTGCCTGTAGGTTTCCTCCGGGTATTCCAGTTTTCCCACTAAAAACATGTACAATAGGCCATGATGAATGCGAGTGCGTTTGAGAGTGCGAGTGGGGGACGACGGATGGAAATTAAACCAAGGTTACAATCTGCTGTGGCGTGTTTACATGCATGAGTCCCATGTTTGACACCTACTAACATGCACCGTCCTGACCCATTCTATTTTTTTCATTTTATTTATTTATTTAATTCAAAAGTGACATCTTACAATCACAACACAATCGCAAATAAACCAATAAGAAGTGAGAAAACATTCAATTTAACCAGAAATCCTGTATCTCACTGGAAAATTGTCATCTTCAGGTGAACTACTAAACTTTGATGGAGGGAAGTTATAAAGTTTGTTCTGAATGATACGTCACTTGTGTTCTGCATTTAAGTGCAGCATTACATATTTGCATCTGTGATTAGAGTCATATAAACCATATTGTGCAATGATAGGCTGCCAACAGACCCCCGGACGCTTCTGCTTTTGAACAGAAAGCAGGAGCTGCTAGCTGGCCAGACTAAAAACAATTTATTGTGGGACAAAGTCACGGTTAAGTATAGCACAGAATTGTTGAATCTTGCAGGCGTGGGATTTTACAATTGACAGATGGCTGAACCGTGACCGCTGAGAGCAAGGTCGATTAGGAGAACGGGTGGGCTCGAGCTTTAGTAGGAAATGATGAAACTAAATGAAGTTTGGTGCCGCGGCCTGTGAGCAATTATCAGGTCTCCAGACACTCCACGGCTTCAGAATATGCAAAAGAATCCCATTCCTCAAACCCACACAGAAACATCGCCTCGGAGGAAAGCACCGCCCGGCACAATGTAACAAAGATTATTAATTCAATGGAGAGAAAGCTGGACAACATGCAATCCCATTCTTGTGAGCAAAGTGGGCTTGTGATGATAGAAAGACATTCAAGACCTTACATTCTCAGACAGAAACAATGTGCACCAAACAAATAAAGATAATTAAAAGGCATTATCTGAAATGATCAATTTGATGTTCCACATGTTTTGTTATTTAAAATACAAGTTTAATGCAATTTGCATTCAGAGTACAGTGAGATTATTGTGATTGTATATGTGATTTATGTTTTAAAATCAAGATTTAACGTATTACCGTTTGAGAGAAGAGAAGTATGAACTGCTAAACCAGGAGTGTCCAAACTCTTTTGAAGTGTATATGATATGGAGCGACACAGATCGGTGGTCATTGCAGTCAAATATTTAACTGTCAAACATTAACAATCATTAATGAAACATTCCCCACACCTTTCTTTAGGCTTGGAACCTTAAAGCCAGCTCTGTATCACAATATAATGCTAGTTTCTAAGGTTTGAATCATGTTGAATCATTAAACTTGCAGTAAAAATTACCAACCAATCACGAAATTGGTCTGAGGGCCACATTTGGCCCCTGGGCCGCACATTGGGGACATTGCACTCCACCTTTAGTTTATTGTGTCATGCTTGGTTGGTTTTATGGCTGGTTAAGAAGTGGAATATTAGTTTTAATAAAAAGGCTAACCTGTGTGAAAGCTTTGAAGCATAGTTCTGTACCCGTCTGCTGAAATATGCGAAGTGCATGTTCTTGCCAGTTCAAGAGTCTACAAAAGGTGTACGCATGTAGAGTAAACCACTCTGAAGGAATGCATCTCGCCTGCGTATATTTTCTGACGAGCAGTACATGTTTTGGCGTGTACCTGTATGCCGTCCAGCAGCTTGCTCATGCACCAGAAGCTGTCTGCCTCGATGTTCCTCAGTGCCTCTTCCTCTAGACTGGACACGTCAAAATTTTCCACCTCCTCTTCTGCACAAGAACAAAGAAAGGTGGGAAAGAAGAAACAAACAAATTAAGGCAGGTCAACGGAAAAAAGATGACAGCGTATGAAAAAAAGGCTGTATTGACTGCCACAAATACCAGAGTACATAGTTACAAGTATCAAAGGAGGAGGCTTTACACTTTTCAGTGAGAAAATGTCACTCTACATGAACATAGCATTTTAAGCAGTTGTTTTTCACAGTGGCTGCATCATAAACAAGTGATATTCAATAGGTAATTCAAATTGTTTTGTATTCACTGCACATTCGGGACAACTATTTTTGCCAAAGATTTTAGCATTAAAATGGTGGCTAGTCATTCTCTTTGGTTGGAGTGAATTCTGAAAGTTTCAAACAAATAGATCATTTTATACAATTATACAACAGCTTACATCGGATACAGATATTCATCGGAGTGGTGGTTTATTGCTGCTAATTTCAGTGTCTGTTTTTAATGTGGGCCGCCGCTTGTCTAAACAGGGATAGGCTCGCCATCTGCTACAAAGCATTGCAAGTACCCCAACTCTTTCATTACGATTTGTGGTTTATAGCCTCTAACAGCTTTCCCTGCTTGTTTTTTTTTCAGAAGACACTGTTTTGCGTCGCACAGGTATGTTTCTGATGAGAGAACAACATCGTAACCTACTTGAAAGCTCTAAAAAAAAAAATTATAAATACTCAACACCGCTCCGCTACACAAGGTTTGATATTCTTTAGTAATAAAACATGCAGACAGTGTTTAGAAAGTACATTTAAAGTATATAGAAAGAACCAGAACTCAACAAAATTCTTAAACATTTCTTTTTGCAGTCGGAATTTTGAATATCATTTTAAGTATCAAAACATTTGACATGATTTAAACACTTTTTTTCTCTTCACAAGCATTGCTAATCTGAACACACAGGCAAGTTCCAGTTTGCAGTCTCCTCTGTGCGCTCCCTGTGCGCGCATGGATTCCCATCTTCGGATCATAGTTAATCAGTCTTATCCCATCTACTCCCCGCTGGCTGTCAGGGGCTGTCAGAGGCCCGTCAGAGCCATGCAGCTGTCACACCCTGCTGCCGTTAATGACATCTGATGACACCCATTGTGGAGTCACCCGCTGGAGATGACTGGGGACTCGATGTGCCTGATGCCTGCCTGGAAACAATATCTACTGTGCAACAAAGGAGTCTGCTCCAATCTGGGTGACACTGCTTCTAATTGCATGGTAACCATCAACTCACAGAAAATGACTTTCAAAACTTTTGCTAGTGGCTTGGTAGCCTAAATCTAGGGCCAATTGTCCATATAAAAATGGAAAGAATTTGTCAGTACACAGCAAACATTAAGAAATTATAAATCATACATTTTGATAATTACATACTAATATAATATTAATGGCGTGGTCTTATAAGCCACCTTTTAATGTTAAACATGAACATTAGGCCTGGATTAGTTTTCTTATGCCGCATTCAGAACAAACGCGATGGAGGATTTACATGTTATCCCTATGCCAGGGTGCACCAAGGAGCGGATGAATGGCCGGTGGTGCTATCGATGAGAGTAGAGGGTGACGATGAGGGCAAGTAGAACGACCAGAATGAAAAGAATGTGGCGGCAGGGGCGTTTGGCTCGCTTCTGGAGTGAAGTGGTAAAGCGATTCTGCAATTTCGCCTCCACCGCCCTTCTTGCTCAATTTGAAAAATCTGAACTTTTTGGTCAATTCGCGGCGCGTTGACCAATTAGAAGACGAGCCGTTTTGTGACATGAGCAAAACATGCCGGTCACAGAGCGGCCAGGGAGCGGGAGGATGAGGAGAGAAGACCCGAGATGGGGATCTACGGCTCCGCTCCACTCCATGTGTGAACCACAGCACTCACATCCCCGACATCTTCTACTTAATAAAGACACAAATGTAACCCAAAAACACCCAGATTCTGATAGAGAAAAGTGCGATTGGTGACTTGGACACCACTGCATTGATTAATGTCTGTAAACCAGATAAAACTCAAACACTGGGATTATAATACCATTGCCTTATTTAGTGACATGGCTGGATGTTTTCACGTTGAAACTACAGACACGATAAAGCTGTATTGGGCAGACAGAGCTCATCAGGGCTGTCAGTGCTGATGAGATGGGGCTGAGGGCTTTTTACTGTAATCTCCCCCAGGGAGAGCTCACAGACACCGGGGGCAGAGGTTAGCCATCCCGGGCTGCCTTCGAGGCTCAGAGCGGGGCAGTGTGTGACTGTGTGTCCGCTAAAGCCAGGAGGGGGAACGGGGAGATACGAGCGACAAATGTCCGCCGCGTGTGCTCGGCATGTAGCCGGTACAAGAGGCTTCAGTGTCCGGGAAAGTGGCGCTACATGTCCTGAAAAACCAGGACGCCTGCACCAGCGCTGGAGGCTGTAGACCGGGGAGTGTGTGTGGCTGAGTGTCCGCTGAAGGCAGGAGGGAAAAGACACAAGCGCCAACGGTAGGGAGTCGGATCAGTCAAAGTTAGGGCTGAACGATTTTGAGAAATAATCTAATTGCGATTTTTTTTCTTCAATATTGCGATTGCGATTAAATATGCGATTATTGTTGCAAGGTCCTCTTCTCATGTATTTTTCACCTAACACAAGCAATAAATCAGCCTGTTTCATAATAAACAATATTTGAAGTGAAAATTGCAACAAAATTGTTGCTTGACCTATTCAAAATGTGGACTGCACTTCTTTAACTGTCTGAACTTAACAGTACAGTCTATAAATAAATGCTAAATTGTATAGATATGAAAAAAAAATAACTCACTGATCCAGTCAGTAACATCACCCAGACTAAAGTGCAGGAAAGTAAGAACAAACGTCTGCTTTAACTAGTTGGAAAAGTTTTAGGAAATCAAACTCCCAATTAATACAAAATAAGCTATTTAATTTATTAAATAGTACTTTATTATTTCGGCCAATCAAATCCCAGTCTGAGCTGCGACTCTAGTACTTCAGATGCGCGTTATTGAAGGACACGGAGAGGCCAGATGGAGCACACGCCAAATCACAGTGGAATTAAGAGCAGCATTTTGGTTTTGGGATGTAACTTTGGACAATATGAAGAAAGAAAAGAACACTGACACAAGGAGACGGGACATGAGGTGCCAGACACAGACACGTATCTTTGACTCGCAGCCATTTAGTGACATTTCAGCTTAAACAGCACATTTCCTCAGCAAAATAAGACATGACACGGACTCCTGCCTCGGATCCTAGTTACCAACCCTTTTCATACTGCAGTTTAGTGTTTATATCTAGCGTCTGTACGACCTACGGAGCGGATATGCGGTAGACGCAAAGGTAAATAAAGGCACATCGCCTCCGCGGATACTTAATGGTCATGAAACGTCATTATGCTTTTGAGATAAGTTCTTTATCCACAACATTCCCAAACATAAGCCCCCTAAACTGAGCCACAAACGACTCTTTACTTTTTACAATCCGCACAGACTCACCTATATATGTCTGTGGAGGCAGAGGCGTAAGAATCCGGAGGTGAGGGAGTTTCTGTGATCATCAGAGCGTGTAGTAGCGGCGACGGAATGGCGTGATTAGCGCTGCGGCTAACGCAATGCTAACGGAGAAAAGCAATATTCCTTCGCGGTGGCTGCATGATAAAAGCTGATATTTTCACTGTACATCCACAATCTACCGCGCACCTTAACTAGACTGAGACGTAAACAAAAGCACGCGACGGAGCGGACTTTGCTGCCATATCTCGTTGCTCTATTTACTTCCCAAATCGCGTGCCCTGCGATTACGAAATCGCGTTGTGTAATATCGCGATAAAATTGCAAATGCAATTAATCGTTCAGCCCTAGTCAAAGTCTTATATTTATCAGCTACACAACTTTTCTAGTGCTAGATCAACGAGCATTAAATAATAATCTGAACAAAATAAGCGAGAGCAGCCTGTTCAGAACCTGGCCCTGAATGTGGAGGAAAGAAATAAGTTGGTCACTGAACTGCACAGGCGTAGTAGATATCCCTGAAGCTATGGAGGTGAATTTACTCTGGCGACAGGAGCGAGTAATCGCCACGATAGAAGCGAGTGACACCCAAATATTCAAGCGATAAACGGCTGGCGTTTTATGTGATTTCTTTGCCTCCATCACGTTCGGTCTGAATGTGGCATTAGAAATCTTGTGTTTTCCTCTGTGCTTTTGTGTGCATGTGTTTTTTTGTTTATAAATACCCTGACAGACTCATCTTTGTGCTGTACATTTGAAGTCAGCTGAGGGAGGTGAAGAAAAGAGTATCCGGACCAAGACCTTTCATCCTATCACACCAGACCTGACGCAGGTCTCCACATCCTCATGCACACAGACAGACACTTCTATTCTCATAGCATTGGACAACCCATCAGATAACGGCAAAAGATATGGCCGTACCGCGCGCCTGCAGGATGATTAGATGTCAGAGTAGTTCATTTTAAACACCACACTCACATCACTGTGGAAGCAAAATGCAACAGCCAGGGGATAGAAAATAATGGACATCAGGAGAGCCAAAATGAAGAGATAAAAATCAATGGGATGGGAGCTAAAACAACCCGCACCAATCATCAAGAAGATATTACTACAGACATTTCATGGGAATAAACTACAAAAACTGGCAGGGTGTCTCAAGCACACACACACACACACACACACACAAAGAAACCTATTGAATTTCCCCAAATAACCTCCACATTGAGATTCATTTCTGGCCAAGCACTTGTTTAAAAATGCAACATCTCTTCTCCCTCTAGACGTGTCCATCCAGCCAGATCTACTGAGAGCTTTGGGTCTAAACTAGTGGAAGATTAGCTTTTACCTACCGTGCAACAGCAAAATGGAGCAATGAACTATCCCTCACATCCATGTGCCCACTCAGAAGCTGTATGGGACTTACCGTTTACAATAAGAGGAAAGTGTCTACGGACTGGAAAATAGCAAAGCAAAGACTAGTACATGGAATCTAAGGGCCCTTTGTCCACTATATGAGTAAACTAGATTATCAAGAAAAAATAAAATAAAAAAACACTGAATCAGTACCAAAAACAAAACTTTCAGCAACTTAATCCCATTGAAATTTGACCTAATTTTAAAGTTGGTAACAATTCAGTTATTAATTGAATTTTACTGTTTGACTACGCATTTTAGACTGCTGTGTAAAATACAGAAGTGTTTGAGTGCCTAATGTTGGTGGAGAAGCGCTATATATGTTGAGACCATTTACCATTTACCATGGAGTCTCTAATGTAATAAGAGGAATGCTTACTTGCTATTGTCTATGTATACATTATTGTATACATTATTATTATTATTGATCAGATATGTTGGAAGAACATTTACCTGCCTTGTTCGATTTTTATCATTGTGACTCTGTGAAGTGTCTTTGAGTGTCTAGAAAAGAGCTATACAAAATAAGTATTATTATTATTATTATTAACATTATCATGGTGTCAACGTGGTTATCTTTTTTGAATAATTATCCATCACTCACTACAAACCAATTTCTTTACAAGGACAACAAATTATCCACTACTATTGCTTAGGCATGCATATGAAAATGCATTTGAAAATATTATTAAAAGAAAGAGGGGGAAAAAAAGTATTCAGAGCATACGAGCCTTAAATTATTCAATGGCAGTTTACATAATCAACAGCCAGGCCTCATCCCTAAAGACTAACATGTCCGTCTTTAAATCCTAGTCATAACATTGAAACAAATAACATGAACAGGCCGTGTACAGGCCAAAGAGAGAATCATCGTGAATCAGTATTTACATTTCAGCTCATTTGTAGTGGGCCACACAACAATGAGACTGACTTCCTCTTTGGGATGCACCGGCTCTGGGCAACAGCGATGGCATTAAAAATTATAATTGAAAAGACTAATTGCCAATAGACCATCTGGCAATTGGCAGTATGTCGGTGCTGATTAACAGTGTGGTGAAGTGCCATTGCTTGGGTGTTTCGAAAGACCCTCTCGGAGTGTCCCATAGTCTCAAATCAGTCTTTGTGGCTGTGGCTGGACAGGGAGACCTTGAGCTGCGAAGTATAGGGAGCATTTGCAGGAGACCATTGGTGGTTACTGGAAATACGCATAGCTCATCAAAAGAACAAGGACACACAGGGGTAAGGGCTAAGAGCAGGGAGACTACAGCAAGTCAGGGAAGTGATTGTGTACATTTAACAAAGCAACAGTGCCCTCTCTGGTCACTCTGAATGCAAACATTGCCAATAAAACGTGGAATATGATTAAAAATGAAATGAAGCAATAATTCTTGGAACTCTTGCTTTTATGTGTGGAAGGGTTTCTTTCAGGTGCTGCAGTTACCCTTTTGTATGTATGACCGACATAATTTCCCAGGAACAATAATATATAATTAAATGTATACTACATGTTGTAACAAATGTTGTGCATGATGATGTATTGCCAATAGTGACTCGAAACTCTTGATAAATCAAATAAATAATAATTTGTGCTAACAACATAAGGAATGGCCCCAAGGTGTTCCTAGATCAAATAAATACAATTATAGGCGCAATAAATATTTCCAGGACAATGCTCAGCCTCTCTCAGTGAGTAGGACTGTTTAATTGTTCTAGATAATGAATGCAGAAAAAGTACCAAAAAAGTGCTCCGAACATAAACAAAGTACCATTAAAGTATCCCCCTCCCCCAATGCTCTGCTCTCGTCTTCATAGAGCTTCCCATTGGCATTGCAGCCAAACCATTTCCTCCGAGCTTCAAGGCTTACTTCCTGTTTGCCCTGGCATACAGGGGTGACTTTTCCAGGGAGAGACTTGCTTGGTAACTGCCAGCTGTGACCACTTGGCACAGCTTGGCTCACAGCGATAGGGTTAGACCTCGGGAGACCTGGGTCTGCACTGCGACACAAACTACACAAGTTCTACACAATGTGGTGCCAACGCTGCCATCTGCCCTCGACAACTCTGGGCCACAAGGAAAGGTGATGTAAGATGATAAATGAGCTACTTTAGCCCGATGTAATGATCAATGGTGTGTTCTGAAAACCACATTAAATTCCACTTAAATCAAATAAGGACAGTGATTAGCCCAAACATTTGATTAGAAGCTGAAACAATATTCAATCATAAAGTTTTGGGCCAGCCTATAATACAACATAATCATCACCGCCTTCTGTGTTTCAAATTAATAATCAGACGCTAACCTAAATGACCAGTTGTCAGCGAGCACCTGAAAAAGAGTGTTAAAGAAATTCTGTATTTGATTTTAACATGAAGTATTACATTAAGTTTGTTAAATCTGTGTTTTGTGGACAGTCAATTTATTGTTTATTGAAGCTTGTCTTGGTGAGCTTGCAAAGTGTTTAGATAAGCAAAGGAAAGAATTTGACCACTCAAACTTGACTAGCCAGATGCTCTTCAGAGTAAATGATTACCTGTCTGTTATTTCAGTTTGAGTCATAAAGCTGTATAAAGGGGGGTTCAAGTTTAACAGCCCCCATCCTGACTGAGGAGTCCAAGGTTTTATGACGTCACGGAAAGTTTTTGTGTTGTGTTGTGGAGGACAAGAGTGGGCGTGCTTATTTTACTATAAAGCCTTGTGGAAACTTTGATTTGATGGGAGTGAGCAGAATGACGGGCGAGGAATCCTGTGGGTCATTCTCTCATATTCCCCCGGATCCAATAAATCTAATGTCTGAACTTGTGTGTTTTAATCTGTTAAGGATTCTGTGGCAGAATTAACAGAGCTTCTCCAGGTCTGTTGTGCCAAAAGCTAAACAGGCAAAAATTCCCTAACAAAGAGATTTTACATCTGTGTTCACATTAAACTAAGCCGCCATTATTTACCGAGAGGATTAAACAAATATGTTTCAAAGCACTATAGATCCAACTCAAACCTTGAAACTTGTGATAGATGTATAAGGCACAATTATGAATTTATAAATTGCTGAGTAAAAGTTTATAGAATTGTAATTATATATATATATATATATATATATAAACTATAACAAGAAGCAAACCAACAAATTAACTTCCATAAAGTGACAATAATAGAAGTGAATTCCAATGCCTTGAAGGAACATTACACCTTGTACAGATGCCGCACGCTCTGCTGCAACAAGACCTGTGTGACACATTACACTCTCCGTAGAACTAGGGCTGGATACCGTTAATTTCTTTTCAATACAGATACTTTAAAATTATACTTGGTTTACGATACCAATACCTGAACAATACGTGTATTCAATACCGATCCTACAATATTTGTTGCAGTGTACCGAGTGTCCACAGAGTCGCAATAACGGCTCCATATCCAGACATAAAGTTGTCTATATGAACACAGTGGAAAACTGTCCGTTCTCTAGCTCTATCGGTGGTGTCTGCTGCGCAACACAGTTGGTGCTCGAGTGTCCTTCTGCGCCTATAACAATGCTTCAGGTGCGAGATGAATGCAATTAAAGCTCTCACTGCTGTTATATTATTGAGACAAAGTGAGGCGTGGTGCAAAATCACCAAAAATTAGCCAAGAGCCATTAATCACAGCCACTAGATCAGGTTAGGGGTGTCACGATTTCAATTTTTTGAGTCACGATTATTGTGAAACAAAAAATTGCGATTTTACGATTATTCACGATTATTCCCCGAATGAAAGGAAAGAACTGATATTTTTAGTTTTTGTCTTTAAAAAGCTTTTTAATACTTGTAAACAGTCACTGTTTCTAAAAATGAAAAATGCTTTAAGATTGTTTCGCATTAAAATAAATAGGCCTACATTGAATAATACAAAACAATGTCAACTTCACTTCTTTATAATGACCATAATTATCATAATTATTTTACTATATATTATTAGGCCACAAGCTAGGCTAGGTTTTATGCTCTCAAAAGTTAAGCTGTTGCTTAATTATTTTGATGAACAGAGAATGAAACGTGTTTACTAAGTGACTAAGGAGACTCTTTAGAACAGCTGATTTCCACATGTGCGCGGTTTCACTTTCCTTTCTGCTACGCGTCACTGAAGCAGAGCAGAGCGTTAGCTTTTTGTTTACATCCTGAGCCAGTTGTGGCGGATATTTCTAAACATTTGGACAACTTATTTTGGGAAGTATGCAGTTCGTTACCTTGACCTGGACATTCACAGCGAAGGATTATCTCCAAGATGTTGTTTATATTCGACGTAGCCGATATCAGCGCCTTTTGCTGCAACTTTCTGACGACAGGGTTTGCATAACGGACGTCCATCGAAAACAACAACACCGTGGTCATGTTTTGGATCCTAAAGAGGTCCCACTCTGCTGACTTCAATCGTTTTTGGGTGGATACAACACTGGAGGAGAGCGTCCTTCTGCCTCGCTCAACTACCGGTGAGTTTACGCTGTTTATGGCGTGCAGCGGCTCGTACGTCCGCGGTAAACCGTGGCTTCTGAAATTCTTACGGATAACCTACCGCGTCCTTTTATAATCGTGGTAATCGTAAAACCGGTTAATCTTGACATCCCTAGATCAGGTACATTCATTGTGCTTTGAGGGACCCAGGGACAAACTCTGCAGTCTCACACACACGCACCACATTCATATGGATGGTGAGTGAAGTGTCTTGTGCAAGGACGCAACAACAACCTGCGCCTGTGTACAAATAAGCTCCTCTTCTGGCATGAACCGCCTGGGATCCATCTGAATCTGCATAGAAAAAGCTTTATACAACTTTACTCACACCTCACATGACTTCTGCAGAGGAAAAAAAGTTCACACCACAGCGAAAGTGACATAAAAACATCGCTGTTAATAGACTAACATTTCAGAGAGGTGCCATCACAACTGTTGGATAATTAAGAGCAGAATCATCCTGGTATTAGGGATGTCAGTATAACACACACACACACACACACACACACACACACACACCAGAGTGAATGATAATAGAAATATAAAGTGAGAAAAACAAGAAGTGAAAGTATGAAAATAGACAGGTGGAGGTGTGATGAGAGAGAGGAAGGGCACAGATGCTAAACAAAGAAGTGCTAAGAGCGGAAAAAAGACAAGCTTTGAGTTTAGGAGAACACAAACAAAGTCAGTCAAACGAAGGTCATCAAGTGCAGTCAGATTCTCACTTAAAGGACACCAGTAAGCTTACTTATTCAAAAGAACAGAGCCTTAACATATCTATAATATGGAACACTTAAGGCTATAAAATCTATACAATCACTGCAGCAATGTTCTCATCTTCCCACTATCTGCAATAAAAGCTGTGCGTCCACACATCAGACAGGGGGCTCACAGCTGTTGGAGAGACAATGACCCTTGGACATCAAATTGAATAGTGCTATTAATACAGTAGTGCCTACATAATGATTTTGAAGCCCAAGGTACTCTGTTGGCTTTTATTTGTGGGAGTAAAATAACACATTAACTGATGCCAAAGCTGTCAATATTTGTATTCACAATAGTCCTTAGACTACATGACTCATGGCCTCAAGTATACAACACACACTATTTGGCATAGTTAAGGGCTAACGTAGAGGCATGCAGTTATATCGTTATTACACACATTGGCCCTCATTTATCAACATTGTGCATAAAAATTGTGTATAATTTTGGTGTATTTGCGACATACGCCAGAGGGCGCGTGGCATTTCTTAACCAGTGCTTACTGCACCAATCCTGCAGCTGATGATGAATGCAGATAAGTCTGGACCATGAACTGAAACAGCAAAAAGTGGCTGTGGTCTGCTCCGTGGACTCAACGCTGGAACCGGGCAAGACTGTCTCTCAGCCTTAGCAGAGCGTTCCTCTGGGAGGGAAAAGGTGCATGCAGAGCTGGCAGCCGACCGGAACTTAACGAATCTGTCCGGACCGAAGAAAGCCATGCTACCGGACGGGCTTCGATCATTCCCCTGACGAGAGGAGAGCGTGCGGACAGCAGACCCTATGCACGCCACTCAAAGCGGAGTTACAAACCCGTCCGGACTGAAGAAAACTGTGGTTCTCTCGAAGGACGCCCAGGATCCACGCGAGCACGGGATACGGTCCACACACACAGTGCTCAAACCAGCTAGAACACGGAAGGGGCCTCGCTCAGACTAGGGCTGGGTATTATTAGAGATGGCAGCACCGCGGTCTGAGCCAGGACTAAACTGGTTAAAAATTAGGACTAAACCTGGACTGAACAAGAAACTAGAGTTCTTAGACAAATAGAAAAGCAGTGACAACACGGCAGTGACAACAAGAAACACATTGGCTATTTACCTTTAGCAAAAGACCCATGCCTAGAGCATGGGTCTTTTGCTAAAGGTAACGTGCTGTTGTTTACTAAACTTCATGCTGCACCAGAGGAGGAGATCGCAGATTGAAGAAAAAAAAATTGCACTCACTCTGCATTGTCATTGGCCATTTTTGGAACAGTTTTGGTAAAGTATTATTGACAGTTGGTGCTCTCACTATGTAACAGATCTCTGACGTGTGGAGAGCTTTCACTTTGTCGAACAGCACAGTGTGTTTAGAAAAGTTTAGTTGAAAGAAAACACTGTCCTGATGTGGAGCTGGCCCATCCCTGCAGCTCAGGAGGAAATGTCCTTTCTCTCTTTTTATCGCTGCTGAAGTGGGAATTCTGTTACATGTGACGCTGCTACGGCCTGTGTTCTTTCTGTTGTGCTGTTTGAGGACTTTCTGCTGAACAATACTTTTTTATACACATCATTTTATTTTTTATTTTAAAATCAAACATAAAAGAATCAAATCTAAATTATTCACGTAAATGTATTAGCATTCTCTCCTATTTTAGTGTGTTGTGATACCGTGCGCTGTATGATTGAGCACATGGTTCTGATGCAATATGCAAACAACACGCGCCACCATCACGGCACACAGTATGATGACGGTTTCAATTGCCTCCAATTGCATCAGGTCAAGCAGAACGCAACTCATTGTCACAGAATGATAAAACACTTTTTTCTTCTATTTTACTCTCCCCAATCACACGGCTGACACAGAAATAGAGTATGGGGTTTTGGAGAGATCTGAGGCGCTTCAGGCTGTGGAGATCTTCAATTTATGGCTTTTTATAGTCAAGTAATTAACTTAATCTAAAAATATTCAATAACTCCAGCGATTATTCACAGACAATAAATCATTTTCTGACAGAACTATTTCTCTGGATCATTTCAAAGCCCTATTGCTTTTTATCAGGGTGACAAGCCGAATCTGTCGAAATAACATCAATCCAATGCAGATTATACTAGATGCCTTTTGAATGTAAGATACAGTACATGTATAGGAACCACTTTCAACAGCTGGCAGTGATAATAGAAATAGTGGCTCACGTGCTAAAGGCTCGTAACTGGAAGGTTGGTAGAGGTTAGTAGAGCGCATGTCATGTCATTGGGTCTTGTGTTTCTAAATGCAGACGCCTGGTGCTCTGTGCAATATTCAGCTTCATACCTTTTTCTTCGTTAATTAGCAAATTGTGTGAATCCAAAAGAGAACATCAAAATGTGACCACATCATTTTAATACTTCAAATATTACCTGATTAATGTTATTACATTATTGGCAGCAGTTATTTAATTATCATAGAATTAAGCTAATTCTATATACTGTATGTAGCCCCTCTACAGGTATAGACTGTGACCAAGTTAAGTCAAATTAATGCTTTAAATGTGTTTCCTGCTTGTCTGAAATTAACATTTATGCTGCTAATCCTGTTCATTTAATACTCAGGGATGCTTGATTAAAGAAAAAATATTAATCACCATTATTTTAGTCATAATTGAAATCATGATTATCCAAACGATTATTTGTTGCCTTTATTTTAATTATTTTATTCCATCCACCCGTCTATTTTCCTGTTTGCCATGGGAGACCCTACCAAGGGAACGAAGCCACCGACAACAGAGCTCCCAGGATCCTTCCGGCGCTCAAACCCCTCCACCTCATTAAGGTGGCGGTTCAAGGAGAGGTTTAATTATTTAGTATTTAGTTATTGATTTTATTTTTTTACTGTGACAAATAAAAACGTTCCATCACGCAGCACTGGTAGTTTAGCGGCTCAGACGTGCTCACACAAACAAACTGCGCAGGAGGGACTTTACGCGCTTCGGAGGGACAAGCGGGAGGGCATACTTAATCATTTGTTCTCCATTATGCTACTTTTGTAATCGTTTAATGTAATAATCAAAATCGTAATTGAATTTCAATTAATTGCACAGCCCTACAATTTATTTATTGGTTTATTTGGTAACGACAGTGTATGTTAATGAACATACATGGGTCTCATGCGTGTAAACAAGCCACACCGGATTGCATTATCATTACAATTGCATTTTTTATACTTTAAAATAACAAGTGTCATAAGAGCCTCATTTATTAGTCTAAAACTACATACATGCACATATAATTTTAATTATTGGTCTTCTGCAGACATGTGACCATTTGCGTTGTTGAAGGTTGCCATTTTGACTGACAAGCGACAAGACAAATTTAATGTGTGGAATAGGGTTGGGCCATATCGTATCGCATATCGTTATCGTGATGTAATGTTTTGATATCGTTGTAATTTTTTATATCGTTGTGGACACAATATAATTTATGTTACGCTCTGCTCAATCAGAGCAGCATAAACGGTGACTGTAGAACACGGGGACACGTGCTGAAAAAGTAAAATGAAATGAAGGATGTAAACTGCTTGAGTAGATCATATTTGGAAGACAATTATGCCGTAAAAAAAAAAAAAGAGAATAAAATATCACTGAATGAATCTTCCCAATAGGCGTGAGGCTGGGATTTTGAAGTAATTCGTCCATTGTCAATTATATCGTCAAATATATCGTTATCGTGATATTTATTTTTTCTTATCATGATATAGATTTTAGGCCATATCGCCCAGCCCTAGTGTGGAATTCTTTTTGACAATTAACATATCACAATTTATAATATATTATGTTTCCTATCATTTTAAGTAAACTGTTCAATACAAGTATTAAACTGCAAGGATACTTGGTGAAAGGCAATGTAAAAGGCAACCCAAAGTAGTATTAAGAAGTATTAAGGCTGAGAACATATTTCTGGGGAATAAGAGACACTTATAGAGAAAAGGTGGACATAGACAGAGACTCAGGGTCAAAACCACAAGGCCAATTCAATTTCTCCACTCCAAAGGCTATTACTTAACCCCTGAAACACTCTGATTGCATTCTGAGAGAGACAGAGAGACAGGGAGATCATACGCAATTTCATTGTAGAATTGTATAATGCAGGGGTGGCTAATATCAATGGGCTAGGTGGGCTCCTGTCATTTGTTAGTGGTTCCCAGTCCTACAAACACACACAAATATGACAATGACTGATAGATGGCAGTCACGCATGGTCCCAGCACATACACACACATTGGGATCCAATTGGGACAAAGCCCCACAGCAAGCAGAGGCTCTTCATTGGTCACATTCACTCGCATGCGGCCACTGGAGAAACTAGCAAAAGACCTGTGTAATATACATATATTCGTTGTTTTTTTAACGACTCTTTGCAACTGGACTTGCCCCCCAGGGGCATATTTTACTGTAAAGCAGCTTTGAAAAATTAGAAAGCATTTTCAATGTATTTCTGAAATTACAAAAACTACCAAATAATGAACATTTAGGCTATTTTATTTCAAAACTGACTTATTCGCCAATTATATCGCACTTGCACCGTGATGCACCGAACTGTGAGTCCTGCACCGTGAACCGAACCGAACCGTGAGATAGCTGAACCGTTACACCCCTACTAAACAGACATAAGGACACTAGGCTCCTCAATGCTACTCCCATGAGTCCATTGGTTTACCGTTTACTCTGCGGTTCACTGGCTGTGCTGCGCTGTTGTTAACTTTTAGCAGGACATAAACGACTCATTTATGCTACATCATTGTGCCTATAGGCAAATGATTTGAGCAACCATTTACAAATGGTTTGAACATGGTTTTGCATCTAAATTAACTCAATTGGTTTAGGTTCATACACCGACACCATATGGTGTTATTGAGTTTACAGTATAGGGTATATTCATTGTTGGGAAACAGCCAGCCCTTTAAAGGACGTTATGTAGCAGTTAAGCAGTGAAAACTATAGGCGGGGGCAAAGTTTAAATAGGCCTCAACTCAATCAACCCAGTCCAGTTGGCAATATTTTAAATATCTGTACTAGGATAGTCATAGTATATGAATCAACCTTTTTTATTTTCCAATTGGCTTTCATTTGTGAAGAGAAATTTGAGAGCATATTTGCCTCACTGTCGCAGCTTGCCCTTGCTCTGTTGTGTGGTTTCCAGACAACTTAACATTGCATTGACTCTTCATCTTGCAATTCTCGAGTATGTCACCAAGCCTCTCAAGATGATAGCTGTACTATTGCTCGTCTCATTCATAAGTATGCAAAGGATAGAAGGTGTAGTTAGAGAAGTTAAACCGGTTTAATAGAAAACGCAACATAAAATAAAGCAAAATACAGGCATTATAGGCACATAATTCTCTCGCTCTCTTCTTCTAAAGCTTGTGGTATTTCAGAAATCTCACTAAAAGGCCTTGCATGAATTGTAAATGCACCCAAGGCACTCAGCAGTTTCTCAAAATGAGCAGATGCTTAAGAGCATATCTTCTGCATTTTGAGGGCTTGTTGAGAAAAGGCATGTGTCTGGGGATGACAAATCTGTAGATGTTTTTAAAGGCAAATTCACACTGCACTTACACACACTCTGGCTGCTCTGTCATAAGGGATATCACAGCACTCACTCCTTATCCCCTCCATCTTCTTCCCTAATACCTACAAGGACACATCTCTGAAAGCCCCGACTTTGCTGATAGCCTCGCTCTGACAACGTTTCACTTTGTTTCCTTTGACTCCATAGGTGAAGTGGACCATCTAATCCATTTGTTAAAATTGCATTTACAATTACGATGTCAATATAAGTTTGCTTGCTGGGTTGAACTATGTTAGAACTATGTATTTTCCCGTAACTATTATGTAACATAGTATTCCAAGTTATGTTTTAAATTATCAGCAAGCCATTGCAAAAATAGTGAGTTAAAGGCAGCTTGATCATTCAGAGTTATGTATTAAATCAAGTACAAATGTCTCAAGGTCTTTCATTTCATTTTAAGAAAAGTCTTCTACATGCTAATGAATGCACGGTTTGAACTGTAGAGTTAAAAATCCACTAATTGGATTCGTAGCCAAGCTTGTACTGACCCCACAACAAGGTACATTGTGACCCATGACTTGTAACACCTGTGCTAGCGCAGTACAAATGATAGCACAGGATATCATCCGGACAGAGGTGATGTCAACAGTTTTCTCAGCATCACAACAGGTACTGCTGGCTTCAAAGCAGGGGGTGGATCAGCAGCGGTGAACACTGACCCATTCACCTGCTCATTGATAAGGGGATGGCTGGTCTGCCTGCAATGTTTCCAGCCTGAATGGGGCAACTTTCTCTGCTTCATTTTCTTTCTGAAATTCCTATTTTGTTGTCTTGTGTTGTTTGTTGTCCTCAGTCAGACTACATGCCCTGACCCTTTCTTTCCCTTAAGCTTGGAAAAAGAAATCCTCAGCCTCCTGTTACTTTCCACTGCCTTTCTGTACCTACAGTATAATGTAATATAATAACTACCAAAACAAATTGTGCCCTATGTATCCAAAACTGCCATTAGGGGCTTTAGTAAGGTATTTTTGTTAAAATGATAGTATGTAAATTGTAATGTTTTACAGATGTAATAGATTATTTATATTTGATCACCTCTGTCTGAAATGTGATGTAATATTGATATTTTTCTTTCCTTTTTTCTAAAGTCCCTTTGACCAATGAGATGAGCTTTCCCTTGAACCGGCCTGTCAGGTCCAATCAGGAGACAAGGGGAGGAACTTGATTATTTACTTTGAAATTCACTATCACTTTCCAGTATTTACTCTTCCCACAGCCACCTGTTGATTTTGTAATATTTTTAGTAACAACAGAAATTCTAAATTGTTATTTAAGTGGCACCCCTCTGTTGCTTTGATTGGTCTGAAAATACAGGTGTGTGCCGTCCTTAATTCTGCTTCATAACGAACTCAGCGCAAGGAAAATCCCAGAGAGGCCATTGGTATGTGGTAGCTTAAGTGGTGTATAGACATTACTGTATATGAATCATTGATGTTTGTAAAACATTTCATTGATTGAGGTTAAGGCATACTTTATTGATCCCCGTAGGGCAGGGGTCGGCAACCTGCAGCTCTTCAGCCTCCTTTTATTGATGTTTTATGTAGTCATTTTAGCATGATTCTATGTGGACTAAAATCATTATTACAATGATTAAATATTGTACAAATGTCTAAAATAGAAAGCGATTGAAAAGCTAATTTATTATTTATTTCATTTGTAAACGTATGTTTAAAGACGCCCTGTAAACGTATGTTTAAAGACGCCCTTCGATCTAATAACTATGAAGATACATTAAAGCAGTACTAAGTAACCTTTTTACCTTAATAAATCCTTTTCGTGGTCCCTCTGGGGGTAATACAAGTGTTAATTGGATGATTGGGGGGGTCTTTCATCTCCCTCTGGTGTCTTCAGCCAGAAAACCACAATTGCAATTTGACTGCCACCAGACCGGAGCAAACTATAAACACTAACGGAATCACGAAGAAGAAGCTAACAGGCTAACGGGGAAAGCTAACTGCGGGCTAGCGCCACTTTAAACAGTATTTAGAGCCAAGTTTGAGTGAAAACAATTATTTCCATTGTGTAATTGGATGTACAATATCCCTCTCTCCCTTCGTCTTTTCTGTCAGTGTAGCATTTACTCTCATTGACAATTAATGAGTTAAAAAAATCGCAACTTGCAATACGACACCTGCAGTTGCGCTTATGGCCATCGACAACCGATTTGAGCATTTTTTTTTACCACAAGATTGATTAAAATCATAGGAAATCCTAATAATCTAAAGAGAAGGCACTTGTTTTTATAAAGTTTATTGTATTTTTTATTTTTTGTTTTTTTCCATGATGACTGGTGAGGCCTGGCCTCACCTGCCTCCCCTGACCGCACGTCACTGGTTTTACATTAATTGTTCTTTAAAAACATTAATTCTGACTTGTGGAGGAGGCTGCTTTCAGATTGCATTCAGCTCACTTACAAAAGCACAGCACGGCTAACTGGAGAGGTGGTTGAAGCGTAAGGTAATAGAAGAAAGAAGAACGGCATGGGGGCAAGAGAGGCAGATGGAGAGGGCAGTGAGCATATGGGTTTATATCTCGCAAATGGCAGACTGGAACCAGACGGTTATATTATTTCAAAGGGGCTGCTTGATATCAACAAATTTGTAGCAATGATTGAGCGGATCATTTTAGATAACACAAATATTTATTTAATTGTTCTGTCTTTTCAGTAAACAAGGAAACTACTGCTTGACCTGCATCTAGATGTACAGTTAGCCACCAGCTTGGCTAACCATGCGGCTTTCTAATTGCACCCTTTACTGAGTAAGTCCAACTGGAATTGTTCATTATAGAAGTTAAATTTCATCCAGACTCATCACAGCCAGGGGGTAATATTGTATTTTTCTGTCATATACTGTAGAGCACCAGATATTTTTTTCAAATACAAAAAAACCACCCATGTGCCACTTAACAGTAATTCACAACTGAAGGTTTGTCGGCAGAGTACATTTTTCAGAAACTCATCAGTGCACTGAAAAACGGAGATACAGAGCATGAGGTGATGCTTTGAAGATGAGACAAGAGAGTGAGTCGCCCACCGAGGAAGACAAAGAAAGCAGAAAAAACAGTGAAAGGGTTTACTGGGATGAAGAAAGGTGGAGATGCCAATGAAAAAGAATCCTAACACACAACGCGATAAATTAAAAGCAAACTACTAGTATATACAGTGGATTTGTAACGAAAGAGACAATAAAAACATATTGGTCAAATTGTCATCCTAAAAAAATTGTCTGTCGTTCCTTTTAACGTCTTCACCGCAAAATATCATTTGCAATGAAGAAAGTTCTCAAACCTACAATCAATTCATGCTTTGTCAAAGTTTTCTACCCACAGTGAAAATGGTAATCTTTAATTGTTGTGACCACATTGGTTTTACCTTTGTGGAGTACACTCATTAAACAGTACTGAAAACAGTCTAAAACAGGGGTGTCAAACTCATTTTGGGTCGTGGGCCGAAATTCAGCTGCCACAGCGGGTCGCGGGCCACATATAATGTAAACAGGAAAATAAAACATTTTTCCAATAAATGAATAATAATAACAACAGCTTACACTTTACAAGTTTCTCAAAGTGCTACATAGTATTCATTAGAGTGAATGGTCCTCTTTTCAAGTCTTTTTTTTTTTCTTGCAAAAGAGATGTCAACATTTATCAATTATATCAATCAATAAAATAATGTAACAAAAATTTAACAAGGATCACTATATACATATAGGAAGAGGTCAATTTTTCTTGAACAATCCGACACTCTGTGTCCACTTTTCTCTTTTTTGACAAAGACATTTCACTGAAGAGAGTGCCAGAGTCAACAGAAAAAGCAGGTAAAGCGATAGAACTGACTCAAACACACATCACTATCCAACACTTATCTTAAAAGGTAAAAAATAAATACACACTTACCAATGTATTCAAATACGAAGACTACGAAGAAAGGCGTGACCAGGTCGTTGATCCCCTGAACGTATCCACTGGCCGGATGTCGAATTGCCCAGATAAACAATATCCTCTCAAAAATCTTACAGACACAGGAAAGAAATTCAGATTAGTTCAGGCACAAATTATACTGTATCTGAAGCAGCTTGTAAAAAAAAAGGAAGGAACGTCTGCGAAGCTTTTGTGATAATAGGCATTTTTTTGTGATATTTCATTTATAGCTTCGAAATAATGTGTGTGTTGCTCCCTGTGTCTGCTTAAGGTTAAGCTCAAGGCAGCAATGGTTAGCTTTGTTAGGATTATCAAATGATCACTGTTCTATAAATTATTTACCAATTATCTACACACTAAAGTAGTGTGTAGAAATGATCAAATGTTATCCTACAACCGTCATGCAAAGCCAAGTTGCCAATCCACTGTGATTTTCTTTTCTGTTAGTTCTTTTAATTCTAAGCTCTGTTAGTTTTAGAACTAAAACTTATTTTTTACACTCAATATGCATCAACACTCAAGAGATAATTTATGCTCACAACGTGCTGGTTTGAACAACACCTTTCAATGTCGATTTATACATTTAAGAGTAACTGAGGTGTGGAAATCAGTATCAAGCCATGCCAAGCTGGTGCAGGGAAAGCAGAAGAAAAAAAAAAACAGACATTTGCAGCCATGTTTGTGGAAGCTTGTTATTATTGTGTTTGGATTTGCCTTGACAACTTCACATGTCTGTAAATAGATCAAAGACAGTGCAATGCAAAGTAGTTATGTTATGTGCAAATTAGTCTTATTTTTCTTTTGTCTCAGGTAGTCTTGGGATCGCTTCTCCGACCTCGAGACTCCAGCAATGTGTCACAACACCCATACTACACCTATTCCACAAATGCCTATTCTCCAGGAAATAAGTGTGGGGTTTGGGTTTATGTTACAGTCAAAAAGGGCAATGAAGAAACAACAACAAAAACAAAAACACACGCTTTACCACATATGCGTATTACTATTCCTGGTGAACTCTACTGTCAACACTAATTCACGCTCAAAGCCAGTTACACTAAACATTTTACCACTCTTATGCATTTGGGGGCACAATCTACACTTAACCCTAAAGATAAAGTTTTTTGTTCAAATCTTCTACCTCAGTATCTAGCGCCTCATCTCAGCCTCGATGCTGTTTTTTTATGTGCACAAAAAAAAGCTCTTTGAACTTTCTTTTTTTGCTTTGGTGCTGGTCTCCTGTATCTACTTGTCTTTTTTTGCCATTCGAGTTTGTCTGTGTAGTGCCCTCAAAGTCATCTCTCTCTCTCTCTTTGTGTGCAACATCTGTTACATAGAGATGTACAGTATCTAGCAATATCACTATGTCTGGTCATGAGATACAGTTTGCAGATTTATTTTTCTGCTTCTACACATCAATTTTGAAGATAAAAATCACTCCCGCATGTTAACTTTTCCCTCCAACTATCAATTTGTTGGAGTAAAGGATATGGGAACTATTATGGAGAACTGAGACTGAATTATAGTGTTGAGTGTTTCAGCAACTGTTTTGGCCTGTTCCATCACACCATTCCAAAGTGTCCCTGTAATTACTGATTTACAAATTAGACTTCTGTACCACCCAACCATTTTATTTTTTTTATTCTCTCTTTTATTCATCGGTTTTATCTTTCTGTCACACCTTAAACTAGTGGTTCCCAACCTGGTATCTGGAGCCTGGTCAGAGGGCAAGAGCAAGAGATACAGTGAATGCTAAAGGTCTACATGTGAAGAAAACACACTCAATGTGTGTCGATATGTTGCATTTAAATCCTTTTGGGTTTGGGTGCTTTTGTGGGAACTGCGTTTTTGGACTGGGGAGCTCAACCTGAGAAAAACAGGCACAAGGGGTGCTTCAAGGAAAACGGTTGTGCTTCTATGCACAAGTAAGTAAGAAATGCCACGTTGTTGTTTTGTTTTTTGTTGGGGGTGGGGTGGATGCAAACCAAATCATGTGTATATAAACCAATTCAATCAATGTTAGCAGAAGGCACAAGATGGCTAAAAAGGGATTAATCGTGGCTCACCCTTACGCTTGTGTTTTACCTCCCGCCACATCTCACACCACTTCTTTCCTTATCAAAGCCCTATCCATCAAACAAACAGAGCTGCTGGTGCTGCAGGGAGGCCGGCTAATGGGACCTTTTTTTTTTTTTCTATTCAAGGCTCCAAAGCAGGCATGAATATTTCACACAGGCACCTGCACACATCAGCCACACGTAGAAATAATCCCACCCAAGGCCTACTTTTGTTTTGGACTGCTGCACACTACTGCCATTGAACAAACTTCTACTATTGCTACGGTGATACAATAATACAAATAGTTCAAATGGCCTGAAGAAAATCGAGATTAACTTTGGTCAACGATGGTTGTCATGAAGAAAGCATTGATTTAATTATTAAATGTGATACATTTACAGAAACTAACTGCTCTAAACTGTTTAAAAACCTTTGGTAAAAAACAAACAAACTTGTGTACGTCGATTCTTGGTGCATCAAAGTTCTCATAGTAGCTGAATGCCTATTTTCTTCTGCTGATTAAGATATAATTACAAAAACGTTGGCTTACAACAATAATTCTGCTTTGACCACTGCTCGCATAACCGTTGCTAGTTGTGTAAATTCTCTTAATCTTGTGCTAATTTCATGCTCTTCTCATAATGTGTTCCGTCTCACAGGCAGGAAATCTGTTTTACCACGTCTCTAGAGTCATAATACTCTGGTTCAGTTCCATTAATCCCAGGGCCTCAGGATCCCAATAAAGTCTGCATTGCAGCTTTGAAGCAAATTCAATACAACAAAATGGTTTTTGTGTCATCTTAAGACAAAGTGCGACTTACTCCATTAGTCTTCGCTCTCAGAGGAAGTACTGTGTTACTTTGTCATGAGTTTCTTTCATAGATTAGCAAGGCCTGCAATAATATTTTGCACAACCGCAGTCCAAGTAATGTGTGTGACTGCTAATTATGCACTATACTACGCAATAACACCCCCAAAAAGTCCAATTTGTAGCTAAGCCAATCGTCTTGTGTTTCTCCATATGCAATTAGAACTAAAAGTGGTTTCACATTTGGCTCTCAAACTTATAATTGGATAATAATCAAAAGCCTCCAAAACAGTATTGTTCAAAAATATATAAGACACCACTTAGGAAATAACTGCAAAATTGCATCAGCCTTCCTCTATTTAGAGAAAGGAGAAGACTGTTGACTGGCTTCCATCTTCACAATCTTTCCGAACCCCCTGAGTGCGGCGCCGAGACAAACAATTGAATGTAATGAAGCAGAGGTGATTTTCAGGTGGCGGCGCAGCAAGCATAACCATATAAAAAGGCAGAGAGAGTGTGCCTTTGGAGTCTGTTGCATAGCAAAATATACGCCGAGCACGCAGCCTGAATATTGAATGGAAGATGGAACTTGTCTGTGTGCACGCAAAGAGGGCAGAGTCGGTGAGAGGGAAGGAAACATGACGTTTGAGAGTATGAAACAGGGGACAAGGGGTAAGAGGGTGTCTTACAATAAACATAATATAAGTGCTTCAGTATCATGAGCATGAAAAGTGTTACTAGTAATAGTAGTAATTTAACGTCCATCACTCCACTGTCATTGTTGCCCCATATGATCTTTTAATCTGATCTGATAGTTGTAAGCCAGGGTTATAGGCTGAAAGGGCACAACTATGGACGTTTGCGCAAAAGCTGTTTTAAAAAAAACAACTGTATTTTGATTGGTAAGAGTGACTGGTAAGCTGATAAAATCTTGTATATATACACACAAGGAGAGAAGATGTTAAACGGTGCTACTTAAAAAAGGGGTTGGGAAGTGGTTGAAAAAGCTCTTCTAAAAGCTGAGAAAATAAACCTGATGTGGATGAGAATTAAACAAGTCTCTATGAAGAGTTTTGATTATAAATCAAATAATTTAAAAGGTGACTTTATGGAACTTTTATGCGTAACAAAAAATGTGAGCGTAAATTACTTATTTTGATCTAATGGCTGTGTGGTTGGTTAGCACGGCACATTTACTTTACAATCATAATGGCATCTACATTGCTCCACAATCAATCGTTTTGACGGTTTTCTGTTGAGAGGGTCCGAAAAAATGTCAGACCACTGTGATTGAAAGCAAAGGCACCATGCCAACCACTAACAGCCATTGGGGCAAAAAAGTAAAATACACTAAAGGTTAAAGTCTACTTATTGCAACTAAAAATTCTCTGCACGTGTACATGTATATACAATTTTCACTATTCAGCTGATGTTCACACGCTGTATCCCGCACAAGACATGGCCAAAATGAGAGTGCATGGCCTGGAGCACTATACGGATGAGGTGGTCAACAGAAATATCCCAGTCTTGAGAGGATTAATAAATGTTACAGGATTTTTTCGGTAACATTTCCAGCCCTATATTGCAGCAAAAGTGTATGTGCACCACACTGTTGTCAGCATGCACCTCATTACGGAAACTGTACTTCCGGTTCACAGCTTCTGACAGTATGTGGCACGATCTTTCTGAATTGTTTCAACCAAACCCCTCTAGAGATACATGGAATCAACTTAATTTAGGTGTAAAGGCATAATAGGTCACTGTCCAAGCAGTCTCTTACGTCGCATTTCTATAAAAGTATCCTCGCACTGCAGTAGAACGTAACTTATATTGGAGGACTTGAATTGAACAAATGTAAAGCCATATCGGGAAGTTGAAAGTCTTTCAACTTGTAGCTCTTTTGTACTAAAGAGCGAACATTTGTCACTTAAATCTGGTGGGACATTTACTATCATAATATAATAAGAGCACTTGAGATTCATTTATACAACAGGACAACTACTATAGTCTATACAGAAACTTCTTTCACTATATCACAGTATATCATTTCTAATAAGTATTCATTGAAATAAAAAAGTAGAAAAATATACATATAACAATAGTTCTTCAGAGTAATATCAATCATTAATTGGAACAACCAGGTAAAAAATGTCAATCCAATGTTTTAGTATGTGTGCTGAGAAGTGGTGCATGCATGGTTATTAACTTCTTCTGCGGAAATGGTTTCCCCCCATTTAAAGAATATAGAAAACCTATTTATAAAAAAGGATTCTTAGTATCAGTTGTATTTGTGTTGCTTTGAACACAGTGAAACAAATATAGTATAGTAATAAATATCAATATAAACGTATACTGTCCTGTATACTACTACTAAATGTATCTTGTTTTATACTTTTAACAGTAAGCTTTATGAAGTGTCCAAAACATGTAGAAGGAAAACCCTGCTGTGGCGAGTGGGTGTGTGTAATGGCAGGGGGCTGCAGTGGTTTGGAGTCTCACCTCTTGAACAGAAGCTTGTTGAAAGAGGGGAATAAGAGGATTAGTTCTCGGTATGTCAATGTGAATCTGCAGAGAGAGAAAGAGAAAAAAGACAAACACTGAAGCAACGGGCAGCTTTAGGTTAGCACAGATTCTTACAGCCATTACATGGAGAGATAATAAGGCGGCTACAGTTAGTGCACTGGTTCCTGATTGGACTTAAGGCAAGTGGAGGCAGGTTTAGCTCTGTCTGAAATGGATTGCTGCAGTGATCCTCCTTGTGCTTCCCAATGACAGCACATGATGGAGAGTGTGGGAGTTAGACCACCTTGACACCATTTCAGACTCTGAGCCCAATATATAAATGGTATGACAGGAGACAGTTTTGTCCAAAAGATTCAGACGGATGCAGGACAGCGACTGGGAGTCAAGCCAAACTCAAAAGTCCTGTTGCAAGAGTTTTTGAGTGTTCCTCCTATTAGTGAGGGGCCATAGTTAAGGGAAACCACTATGGCCGCCTTACCTCTGTCACCTTTGGTTGCAGCACCAAATGCTCTGGACTCATCCTAGGAATGTCTATGTGGATCTGACATGAAAAAAAAGCAAGTTATATTTAAAAAATAAAACATGACCCTAAACCAGGTCTTTTTGTTTACTCCGATACATTTTAGCTTTTTTCCAAAGGATGCAACACCCTTTTTAACATTATATAAATGGTACAAATCTAAGAAATAACATGTGATGTCTAAAAGCTTTTGTTTCAGAAGTTTCCCTGCAACGACTGAAGCTTGAGCCCTTTATGGTTTCTCCTCTCGCCCCTCACAACAAAGTTCCCAGGTTGTCTCTCTGTCCATCACAGGCCAGAGACTCGTCTGTATCACTGCAGATGTGCAGAAACTATACGTTTCCTCCGCGGTGCCATGTCTGAATTCAGCAGATCCCAATCGTGATGCTGGGTCGAGCGTCGCCGTGCATTGTCACTTTCATTCCACTAATCACTGGCATCATACTCATTACTTTCATTCTAAAAGGGCTAAAATTTCTCACTCAAACCTCACGAGATATTTACCAACCGTAAAGCAAGTTTACATACAACTAAGCCACCTGTTTGTGTCGTAATTTAGCTTTCACTAAATATACACAAACTTGTATTAAAATAACCGAACTGTGTATGAACACAAACAAGTCAATATGAAAACTTCTCTCATAGGACTAAGAGAAAATCCATCCTTTAACCAGTCAGTCCCTTATGTGCACTATGTGCTGTTCCATATGTATATACACAATCAAGCTGCTCTGGGCAGATTCCCAAAAAACATGAACAAGTATGTAATTAAAGAAACAGATGGACAAGCACAAGCTTCAAAGACAGAAGGAGATCGGGCAGATGACAGCTTCATACAAACATGATAAAACATTGTAGTGCAGCGGCTATTAAACTGTGGCACTTAATCTTGAGTTTTCACGTCACAGAAAATGTTTCCCATTCCTATAGCTAGTTTATTAAAGGTTCCTATGAATAACACTTGGGAAAGATTATCTTTTCGTGAAATTCTGTGCCCTTTCTTCTCCAAACGATTCCGGCCATAAAGTTCTATTTTAACCTGTTTTTTTGCGTAAATGTTATGCCTAAACTTTTGTATCCCACTGAAGAACATTGTGGTCTCTCAGTCTGGTCCCATTTCATTGATGACACCTCATCAATGAATCAAATAACGTAGCTGCTGGCGAATGAACAGAGGAGACCCACAGTTTGAGGACCACTCGTTTAAAACCAAGTGAAACCTGACTGGTTATTTTAAGGGGTGGAAACCGCTGGGTAGTTCACAATTCTATATGATTCATGAGAGAAGGCTCAGGATAACGATAACATCACTATACTGCAATCATTTACTGTATCTTGCACAAAATAACGATAATGATATAATACACATCACGATTACAAAGAAGTACTGTATGTGATTTTTTAAATATTGTTACTTTCTTAACAACTGCATCTTCCATAGTTAATATGATTAACATTTGTTTTCATCTGCACTGAACCCCATTCTCTTGCAATAATAAGCGAATCACTGATACCGGACTTACTGAAAACTGTCCGATTGATCCTCTGGTGTCAGTGGCACCATATTTAAATTACATTTAACTACCCAAGAAACTAATCCCGTTTCCAAAATGAATACATTAACAAGTTAATCTTATGTATCAAAGAGTTTGGTCCTAGTGCTGCCCTCTACTGTTCTGACTGACTTCCTGACCATTTTTGGCCTCAGTTGACTGTGAAAACAGAAGAGCACTGCAGCCCGATTAATATAGATGACATCTTCATTAATACCTTCAAAACTGCAAAACTTCGCGATATAGCGCAAAAGCAATATATTGTCACAACCCTAGTATTTTTATCACACAACTGAGATTTAGCCAAATGCCAATTTTAAACCATGCATGTTCAGAGAACTTAAGATGCACTTACTGAAAGTAACTGTAAATGTAATAATGACTTACTAAACAGGAGGAAGTTGTTGCTTATAGAAATGAGTGGATGTACCTGTCTGTATGTGTCCTGGTGGTGCTCGTCGTTGCGGGAGTCGTAATATTGCTGGATAAAGCCAAAATATTCTCGTCTTTTCCGTTGCAGTACATTCTCTCTTCTCTCTGCATTGGCTGGCAGGTAACCCTATAAAGATAAAGCAATTCATATAAAATTATAAGGTTAATTGTCTGTACACAAGATCTCCAATGTTTCCAAAGAGAGGAGATTGTGGTATAAAATAATACATTTAAAAAAAAAGATAGATGCAACATAGATGACAGCTGCTACTCTGGTGCACTCACACCAGAACCAGCAGTAAAGTTTTAATATTTTTTTGACTCTAACACTCACAGATTCACCACTGTTTGTTCTTTCTTTTGATGCATACTGACAAGGGGTGAACATTTAATTCCAATCAAATCAAAATCACGATTTAATAAGCAAATTAGAAATGCATTGCAAGCAACAAAATATCCAGGTCAGCTCTAGCTAAATAGTCGCTTACCACCACCGTGTGTGGAGTGAATGAAATACAAATGCCCTACACTCCGTGAAACGCTTTGGGTGACTTGTGCCATGCGAAAAGCACTATCCAAAGATCTTCCATTATTATCAGGATTATATCATTAACTGCAATGTGAAATGGCACACTTGAGAGCTCTTATTAAAATAATCCTTTCCAATCTGCTTCTTTCCTCTGTGAATCCTGGCACACTGTAGTCTAGTACACCTGTCTGATAACACACCGACATGAGCATACTACTCACTCACATGGGACTCATTAATGTAGCGCTGTAGATACAGTGCCTCTCGAAAGTACTAATACACCTTGAACTTTTGCACATTTTGTCATATTTACAACCATAAACAAAGATTTTATGTTTAATTTTTTACTGAATGTTCACAAACAAGTAACAGACAACTGTGAAGTGAACACAAAATGATACATGATTCTGTGAAAAAAGTGGGGGAAGAAAATCTAACATAAAAAAGTCTGGGCAGTCTGCTTTATTTTCAAAACTTAATTCAAGCCGACCCGATAGATTTCAAGAAATGTTCTTGGAATTTTCAATGGGAACTTTAGCTCAGATAATTGGGGAATTTATAAAAATGAAAAAACGGTAAAAAACAGTATATTTTATTATTTTTCGTTCGATAAACAATCTCTGAACTATTAGTTACCCATTCTTTAAGTTCTAGAACAATAAAACATGCATTTGACATGCACCCCGACCCATGCAAAAGGTGTAACTGTAACATAACACAACTTTCCCTTTTTTAAACCAAGATTTTGCTTAATTCTCGTTCTAATACTATGTGCTGGAACAAACGACACCGTTTAAAATAATGATTTTGATTTATCACACTATGATATATTAAATTTACCTGAACAGTGAGGAGTGGGCAGGGTCTTTGTCTACGCATAGCTGCATTAAACAGAACAGACCTAAACTATACAACAATCTATAAAGACTGACACATGGCACAGACTCTTAAAATATAATAATGTAAACATGCAAACATGGAAAAGATTCCATTCACAAAAGTCCTTCATTGTATTCGCCACACACCTAAAACACTGTCCTCTTCAAACCGTGTGTCAGACACTATTCTATTTATTCCCTGTTTACGTTCCAGTTAATTTCCATAAATTCACGTTAATTCCCATGTAAAGCGATTGAAAATTAAGTGAATTTTGCAACCCTACCCAGGACACATAGCTAGGGGCTGAAACACACCATACAGCGAAAACTTCTGCTTCTTGACCGAATAATGTGGCTCTAAGGGAAAACAACCACTTCTTAATTTGTGTCGTTGCACTGACGTACTGTTTGTACAAGTTGGTGAAAGTGTATCAGATGTTCGGTCAAGCTTATGCAATGAGGAGAAAGTAAACTTACTGACGCCAATGAACAAATGTAAAGACTATTAAAAGCAGGAAATGCAACCACAAGCACTGAAATATTCACAGACTTGGAGCTTTCAGAAGATGACTCAAACATTGGTGAAAAAATGTTAAGACTTGTTTTGACTGAACGCTATTGAGTTTATAAATTCATGCCGTTTTAGCAGATGTATCAAGAGCAGCTATCCAAAATGAAGATGTAATTGTAAAGCAAGCAGAACAGCCCTAATGTAGCCAATTAAAAACAAACGTAACCAAAGCCGCTCTCGCCCCAGCGTCACACCCAGCCTGGTCTGTTTTCTGCCTGTTAACTCTTGCCCCGGCCCACTTTCGCCTGAGCCTTCATCACACCCCAGCCTCACTCTTGCCGCAAGTAGCTCCAGTGCCGGCCCACTCTTGCCTCAGCCTCAAGGCTCCGGCCTCACGCTCGCTGCAGCGGTGCTTTTTACGCGCTGTATAGTTGAAATCCTTTCTATGGCCAGTGAACTGAAAGAAGCCACCAGGCAAAACAGCACCTGGACAGAGGTGCAAAATTCCACAGAAGTGGAATATGTAGTATAGGCACCGAACTTGTGGGTGCTGCAGGTCTGGATCACCCACTCAAATCTGTGGGCACGTACGCAAATTTGCCTTGATTAAAAAAATATTCAATAAATATTGCCAAACTTGTAGTAAAACCATCTGTATTCATGCATATTTTAAATTGGGACTACTGGGGGACAGCGCATGTATCCCGATTTGACCTTTGACCGGAAGCGCTGTGCATGCGCACTATGAGATTGTGATTTTGCTTATATGTGCAGCGGCCATGTGAAAAAAAAAGCATTGGAAAAGTGTCTAAGCCATGTTTGAACTGGCAACCTCCTGCAGAGAAAGAGAAAGTGAAGGTTGATATTAATCCTGCGTACTCATGATTTGGAGCCCAGTGCTCTACCTATGAAGCTAGCCAAGGTGAGTGAAACAGCGCCATATATATATATATATCAATCTTATGAAACATCCCGCACTCTTGTATTTGAAGAAAACAGAGCAGTGGTCTGCATGTGTAAAGAGGAAAAAGGCAGTGAAAGGTAGAAAAGTAGACACATAAATAATTGTGTCTATATAACTTGGTGCTCATTCTGGAGTTGTATCAGGCTCAGAGTGCAGCAGCCCATGTGAAAAGAGAAAGCTTTATAAAAGTGTCCAAACCATGTTTGAACTGCCAACCACACCAAAGACCAGCGCTCTATCACTGAGCTATAAATCTATGTCATAATGGGCCTAATGTGGGCTACTATTCTCTAAATTAGGTCCTAGCACGCCACTGGAGGAGAGAGGTCATTTCAGGTCATTCCCCCCACCCCCCTTAATTTTCTCGATTGTTTTTGACACCCTCCCCAGTTTTACCTCAAGTGTTTCCCTACTGTCCCCACATTTATTTCTGTGTAGTTACATATATTTTGAAACTGTTCTTTCCTCGTTATTAATGAAGGTGAGACCATAGTTCAACGATTTATATTCTTCCCTGTAAGTGGCGTGTCAAAAAAAAAGCTAGAGATTGATCCAGCAACCTGGATCAATGGATCAAGAGCACAGTGCTCTACCTCTGGAGCTAGACAGACAGCTATAGCTCAAATGGACTTGGAGTAATATTAATATAAAATTGAGGGATAACTTTACATTTTAGCCAGTATTAATTGAATCATTTTATAATTTAGGCAAATTCACCTGAGAGCCCAAATATTTGAGAGGATGCTCCAGCCATGCAGCAACCTAGATGGGTGAAAAATATGTTGGTCAGACCATTGGTCAGACGCACAGTTGTGCCATTCCTGGCCTAAGGGCTTGAACTGGGCTGCAGCAGGAGCATTAACCGCTGTTCCAGATATTAACTAAGTAACAAAAGCGTAACTGTAAAGATAAATCTTTCAAAAATAAAAACATTAGACATGTTTAAATGGGGTATTTGAACTGACAACCTCCTGCACCGGAGACCAGCGAACTATCACTGAGCTATAATGTCACACTAAAGTTGTCCTGATGTGGGATACTTTTTTCTGAATCTCGGGTGTGAAAATAATAGCAAGGCATTTGTGGAGACGTCATTTTGGCCCCTCCATTGTCACGATTGTTTGACATTTCCCCCCAGTTTTGCCTCTATTGTTTCCCTACTGTACCCCCATGTCTCTGTATAGTTGCGCATATTTCTAAACTGTTCTTTCCTCGTTTTTTAATCAAGTTGGGACCATAGGCACCGATTAATGTTCTTCCAAGTAGTAGTAGTCCAAACCAAAAAAGCCATTGTTGGGTTTGACCTGGCAACCTCGTGATTGGGAGCCCATTGCTCTATCAATGGTGCTAGACAGAAAGCTGTGGCTGAACTGAACTTAAATGAATTTTATGAAATGCCCCGCGCTCATGTGTGAGCAGAAAAACAGAGACGGCTTTACAGTTTCGCCAATGTTAAATTGAATCATTTTATAATTGGGGCAAATTGGCCTTCAAGGCCAAATATTTGAGAGAATGCTCCAGCCACGCAGCAACCTCGATGGGTGAAACAATATTTTGGTCAGATCCATGTAGAAAGAGGAACACAAAGAAAAATGGGCAGGAAACAGCCAATCACAAGTTCCTGTGATGGTAAAGTCCAAAAATGCTTAATTTGGAGCCAAAAACGAGCAAATTAAAGCTTCTTTCTGTGACAGATTAGTAGTGTAACGGTGTAAGAGTCTAAATGTGGGGCTTTTGTTAATAAAGGGGGAAATTGACGAATTTAAGAAAACTCTGACCGAGACTGGTTTGCTGTCAGGCTAAGAACTGTGGCTATTTTCATGGAGGATGGGCGGGCCACTTACAAGCCACGTAAAAGCCATCTTAGACCAGCAGGTGGCGCTGTTCTGCCACTTTGATCAGGCTGTATAAGTGGAGTGGTTGACTTGACCCCCACATGTTGTACATTTTCGGAAAGCTCTGACTAAGGCGCACGTGATCCCTATGACGGGGAAGGCCTGTATGATTATTTTCACAACTCCATACCGTCCCGATTTTTTTATTAGAATTTTTCAAGAAAAAACCTTTAAGGGGGCGCCAGTGGGTCATTTTTGGCGATAGTGGCTGCGTTTGCACATGGTTATGTCCAGCTCGAGAATGTGCACGTGTGCCGGATTGGGTCCGTTGCAGTCGACAAAGTCTGTGAAAGATATGAGACTTTGAATTTTGATGAAAATGGCCTTTGAGTTGCGGGCTTGTCATGACCACGCCCAATAATATTTCCAAAATTGAAATGAGCCACATGGGTCTGGGACATTTTAGGCGAAAATGTAAGCTTTTCATTGAAAATTCGGGGATCAGGGATCATAAGTTCAAGAGGTACGATTTTGAAGGTTCGAGGTTTGGGCCAAGATGGCCGACTTCCTGTAGAGTTTAGGGTGGGGTCATAATATATTTGTTTACATGTCCTGACGTGGTCTATGTCCCTGGCCAGTGTCACCTTTGTATGATGACATTTTTTGCAACCGGGCTCTAATTGACTCAATGTAAACCTGTTTGAGGGGGCGCCACTGAACCATCTATCTATCAATAGAAAAGATGATGCTTGAAGTGCCATTTTTTATCGTCATGGTTCTGTGTATATCAACTTTGTATTAGGGTTCTCTGGAGCAAAATCATGAAGTAAGCATGACCCATGCAGGGGGAAGCCATGTTTTAAAGATAGAAAGCATCTTACTTACAGCTAGAAATAATGTATCCAGAAAACAACAAATATTTCATAACAAATTAATATTCCATATTGCCAAAGGTAAAGTATTAACATATCTACGCCTAGTTGCCCTTGCAAGATGTAAAATAAGATGATACAAGTCAAATAACCATTCTGCCATGTTCACTTAATAGTGTTGTGTTCAAATTTAGTATTTTGACGCATAGAAGCTTAAAATATTGATGATATCTATATTTTTGGCTATAGCAGATCTCAGGAAATACATCTGACATCTCAGTCCAGAAAAGTGCAGTTTTTTCATTGACATTTATTTATCAGGACAATGTACAGTTACATTATGCTCGTGAGCAAAGATGTTGGTACCAGACTGTAGCTTTTTCAAGCTAATGTCCATCTGTAGTCCTAGGGGACAAAAGTTACAGTTCTAGGAACAGCAAAGATACTGCGCAGAACCCTCAAGTTCCCAGGCTGACAGCAGAGGAACCGAACTTGCAGGAAAAAGAGATCGCCCACGGAGGGTGAAGATATATATATATATATATAGATATATATACACACATATATACACACACACAATTATTTTTATTTTTTTTACATATATGTAAAATTAGGATTGTGCTTTCATAACTTACCATAAATAATAAACCCTTTAGGTGCCAGTTTTTGCAATTAAAAAATATATTTTTTAATAAAATGCAATGATAATATGTTTTTGTTGATTTTTGGGGAAAGGTTTAAATAATGGCTTGTGACTGGCCTACCAGTGTGGATAGTCAGTGGGAATATTAACTTTGATCCATATTTTTCTCCTATGGGAGCGTTTCATACAAAGTTTGTATTTGTGTTGACCTTGATTTAGAAAGGGGAAGTCAAAATACAAAAATAAAATGGAAGTCAATGGTACACATTGATGGTGTTGGAGCCATTTTAGCACTCATGTTTGATCCTCCTGCCACTGCATTGCGCTCTGTGTGCGTTTACTCATGTAATTACCTGCCCTATAAGGGGGGAGGAAGGGGCACTCAGGGGTTGCAGTGTGGAGGCATAAATCTTTTGACCGTGTCAATGTGGAGTCCTTAAACCTGTGTATTGTGGATGGCTATGAGGTACGCCAATAAACCTTTTTGAACACAGTATTTTCCGGTTCCTTTTTTGAAAGACACGCGTCCGAGACGCCTTAACACTGCAGCCAGGGCAAATCCTGGCCACTATAGATGGTATACGTCAGAGGTCTCCAACTAAATTTCCCTGGGGGCCAAAACATATCGGGAGTTTATTGCCAGGGTCCATAAACAAAAGCTCCAGTAAAATATGTTTTGATTGGGAATATTCAATTTTTTCAATAAATTTATAACAATGAGCTCGACAGGACAGCAACCTCATAAAAATGGCTTACATTAGTATTGCACCTTACAAGCCTGTGTCACAAGTTTCTGCGACAGTTTAGTCATTATTTATTCACTCCACACTCAGTGGTAAGCTACTATTGCTGTGGAATTCTTTCTTTTCTTTATTTAAGCTGCCCCCTAGTGGCTGGAATGAGCGTTCTGGTTATTTCTTTAAAAATCCATAACTCCGCACAGGATTTTTTTTTACATACTCAGGAATGTGTGCTCTACATGAATGGATGAATGAATGAATGAATATTTATTTATTTAAGTGTCATTCACAAACAGTGTGTGCCCAGCCCCCATGGGCTTATATGACACTATCAACAATAATAAGGAAGACAGCCAACACCAGTAAACACAGATAAATATATACTGTTACTATCTCTCTGGATATAAAGTTCTTTCCCTCAGTGTCCATGCTTTTTCAACAATATTTGCCAGAGCAAAAATGTCATGTTTAATCTCTACTCTCAAACACACACATTTCCCTTAACAAGGCATCAGGATAAAGAGAAAAGTAAAAACATTTAACAAAAGAAAACCACAACCCTTAGTGGGAACCTCTGCCAAAACACTGGTCCCATTCTGCAAGACTGACTATGATGGGATGTATACAAGCTATTCTTCTACTGTATACTGTAATCTGTAAGCCACCATTTGTGTCAGTTGAAAAATTGAGAGGGTAGCGTCAGCGTAAGGCTGTTTTGAGTAAAAATGCAAATTTGTATACCCACATAGATGAAGAAAATTGACTGTGGCACTCTAAGCCGGAAGAGAATATAACCTACAGGCTAGGGGTGGGTGATGTCCCCTTAATTGGCAGTTGACGATGTTTACAGTGAACCATCGTGATGGACGTCCATCTGTCATTATAAGCATTTTTTAAAAGATATTTACATAGCCTATATAGTATAGGCATACCCAGGAGGGGGCGTGACATCACGATGGTGGTTCTCCATTGTGATTGCTCATCCATCGGAACAACCCAACCAGCCTTGTGAAGAAGCTTCTCCGATTACAGGCGAAACATCCTCAATTAAAAAACTACCCAATCCAGTTGACTTTGAAAACCTCTAACTTGTTTCATTTTATTTTCTTGGAAGGTCATAATACGGCATATTTTTCTTTTTCCTGTAACCTTCTTTCTACTTTTCCAAAAGCTTGTTTGGTAACCCTGAGCAATATTCCCAGAGGTCACCCAAGAGCAGAGCAGAGAGCTTTCAGTAAACAGATGTTATAGCACTCTCCATTAATCCTCCTCCTCCACTTTTATTTGTCACCACTCTGAACTTAAAGCCAAAAGCATTTGTCTGGGGGCAAATCTAGCTGCTGTTCAGTAACACAAGAAAGCAGCTCAGTCTTGGACCAGTTTAAGTGAAATGGACATCAAACCAATGTGTTCATTACGAGGACAGGGGACAAAAGCATTTGATTTTGACCACTGCTGCCATTATGTTGCTACCAGGATAGCAAGCACCAAATACTTAAAAAGTATGATATGCAGGTGTTAATTAAAGGGGAAAGAGACTGTTGAGTCAAGAGATTTGTAGTAAATACAAAATATGCAAGATGGGCACCACAGTAGCGCAGCAGTTAACGCTTGTGCTTCACAGCTATAAGGTCCCGGGTTCTATTCCCACCTAGACGGGACCTTTCTGTGAAGAGTTTGCAAGTTGTCACCGTTTCTGCGTAGGCTTCCTCCTGGGTTCTCCGTTTCCCCTACCACTAAAAACATGTGGTGATTTTGATCAGTCTGGTTCCACATCAGGAGATGGGTCCACGGGCGCTGCACAGCGGTCGCCCACTGCTCCTACAGTCCGAGTGGGGTCGAAGGATGGGTCAAATGCAGAGAACAAAATCGGTTGTTCAGTTGCACAATGACAAATGAAGCACAATAACCGTAACAAATTTTCGCCTGACCTCACTACACAAATACTGATGGCCCAACCATTTAAATTTAGGATACAAGTGAACATTTGACATTTCACCCAAGTACAATGTATTGCATCTGCACGAAGACTAAGGCCATGTCCACACGTATCCTGATATCTCCACAAACGCAGACCTTTCGACAACCGTATACAAAACTATATCTGTCCACACCACAGATTGTTTGCAGAACTGATAACATTCCATCTCCACGCGCTCATTTATTGGTCAAAGTAATAACGTTGCCACGGATACGTGCAGCTTGGGAGAAATAAATATCCAGATATTCTGTCCACACCTCTCCGTTTATACAGTGTTTACAAAAATATCCAAAGTAATGGCGTCATTTATCTGGATGCATGTGGCCAGAAGGCCCAAATGCAAACAAACATCTGTGTTTACAAAAGTATCCACGTACGTGTGGGACAGGGCCTAAAATAATTGCACTGCTGACATTTTTTTTATAGTCTGCTCTAACTTTATTCTTTATTTGTATTATTTGCATTCATTGTATATATCCATCCATGCATCCATTTTCTCCCACTTGTCCGTTGCCAGATCGTGGGGGCAGCTATTGGAGCTGCCCAAGTCACATTGCACCAGTCCCCTATGGCTCCTTCTGCAGGTGGTGGGTCCACGGAAGGACGGCCTCATGGTTCCAAACGGGCCTGTTGGTCTCTCATAGGGGGCTCATTGTATATAAGATACCCTTATTTACTATTTTATTGATGCACATTTCCTGTCTTCTTATTGCACACCCTGAGTCTTTTCTAAGAGCTTATTTAACAAGTGAATGTCTCCATTGTGAGATCACTAAAGGATAAATAAATTACTTCCAGAGCAATCTGTATGTCAGTGGTTGGTGGTGGTTAGATTATTGCATGGTGCGTTTTGACAGGACAATTGGCCAATCCGGACGCATTCTTGCCTGGCCAACCAGAGGCCCCTCCTTTCTTTTCAAAAGAAGAACCGTCTGGACAGATGCTTGCAGCCAATCATTTCTCAATTTTGCCAATATCGGCACTTACGGACCAAGAGGCGGGAGTTCATCACACCAAGAGACGGAAGTCCCTGCCCTCTCCTAAAACAGTAAAGATGTGACTGCGACTGATACACCGTTTTCTTCTGCTCTTCCTCTCTATTAAATAATTTGGGAAAGTATAAAATCCCTAAAACCGGAGCAAGAAACGCCGTTGGAAGCGGTCCTTGTGAAAAGGGTAGTTTTTGAAAAGGCTTCCTGCAGCTTGTTCCTATCCAGCGTTTCTCTAATTGGTTGATCCCGTCCGTCAATCACGCCCACCGGGAAATCGTTGAGGTCACGCTCGCTCCCGAGTTTGGCGGGCCAGGCAAGTCGCATCCTGGAAAAAAAGTTTGGACGTCGCGATGCTGCAGCACCGGTCCGGTCAAGCCCAGGGAATAATTTGGGAAAAAAGGAAGGCACATGCGACAGCGAGAGAAGAGGATCTGGTGAATTTAAGTGTAAAATCAAACTCGTGCAAACTCGTCTGGGCAAAACAGAAACAAGCGAGAAGCCATCAGACGATCAGGACGCGTGCATGCGGATGAAAAGTTTACCTTTGAAGGGGAAAACTATCGATTTCTGTATTTGGACCAAGTGGATTTTTTTTAAGGTGGATTAGCTGGACTTCTGACAGTGATTTGTAAGATTGAGCTGTCTTTGATACTTAAATGCGCTGTTTCCCAATGTTTATGTACATATCAAGTTGTTGGCGCAGTCGTGGCCTTGTGAGGGATCCGTACACAGACCGTGCGCTTGCTGTCGGCTTCTGACATTCTCACACACTTTTTTGCGGCTCCTTTGCAGATGTGTGTGTTTATGTGGTGCAGGGACAGGTGTGATGGGAATGTTGTGTACTGTGAGGCTAGAAGTGTGGAGCTCGTCTTTGCTGCTGCCCGACAGAGTTAGTCGCAGTTTTCGGTCCGGCCGCAAAATCTATTTACTCGCTAGTCAAGGAAAGGCTACATATATTGTTTTGTATCATTTAAAACAAAACAAAAAACAACAAAAATCAACAAAGGGAAAATGTTTAATGCCACTTTAAGTCTGTGAATTTTAATCAATCAGTGCTGATCACTTTCTCACTGACTCGATACAAAAAGATGATAAAACAATAAAATTCCCACATAAAACCAATAAGGGCCACTAAACTAAAAGCACATCTGAATAAAACTGTCCTCCCTCATATTTTACATTTTCAGCAAGGTCACAGTCATGGCCAATGAAGGACAATGGCTGTGCAAAATCTGAGGACAAGTTCACGAATATTTAAAACTTCATATCATGGGCAAAACCACTAAATTCGGAAAAGAAACTGTGAATTATTGCTGCTGCGAAAGACATGACAAAGACAGTCCCAGTGTGACATGGTGGGCAGAGCAATTGAAGGAGATGAAGATTTGTGAGTGGTGAAGGTTAATGGACGTTTTAGTAGAGGTCAGTCAGTGCCGCAGCTGCACTCACTCCACAGGATCCACTCAAGGGGACTCGGAAAGGACTATTAAATAGCTCCTAAATTAGACTAAGAATAATTCATTAACTAACTGTTACTATTTAGATTGCATAACAGTCAAGTAATAAGTTAACATGTCTACCATAATAACTAGGATAATGTGTGCATGGGGAAAATTGTTGAATATAATGGTTCTATTAATTCAAGGTAAACTGCTATGTACTAGTCGCTCTATTTAATGTAAATGGTTGCACTGATGAAATGCATTATATAAATGTGCCTTTGTGTCAAACATCTGAAAGGTAATTTCTTTTCATCTTATGCTGCAAAGATTGAATGGACCTTAAGAAAGCTATATAGTCCCCAATACGCATCAGTATTTGAACAAAGTACTAATAGCCACACATCTAATCCAGTCAACCATCCGATAATGACTCAAATTACTTTGCAGTTTGAACTTGGGACGCACTTTCCACTTCACTTTTGTTCCGGGTCTAAAAAGTCAGAGCCGAGGTCCTATTGCCACAGAGAGATGGAGCGATGCACAACAGCGTTCTGTGACCTGATGGAGAAAAATATACCCATAACACTCTTCCTCTGCTGCCTGCTGCCTCTGCTAATCAGTCTACATAAAATCTCCCTCTTCATCCTCCCAATCCTTCACCACTCTAATGCAACTCTCACTCCACTCAAACGCACTCCAAAGGAAGAAAAAATACGCTCTGGGAATCCATTTGGGGACTTCAAATGAAATACTTTATTTTAGCAAGCCGCCTTACAATCCTAAATAGATTTGTACTTAGCAGCAGCACCATCTTTGAACTAGACTGGAAACAAAGTGTCCTGAGACCAGACGCCCTGAACCAGACAAAAGTTAAAACTAAACTTTGTTCTTGTCACTTCTTGTTACACGGCACTTTTTATTTTTGGGCAATTGCTGGTTGGTTGGTGCCATCAGCGAAACCAGTCACGTGGTGATTTGTCAGATACCCTTCTTTGTTGCAACAGCTAAGATTTGTGACAGTGGCGAGAGAGAGTAGTATGCGCCTTGAGAAAGTATTAAATTGACAAACCCCTGCTCTGAAGGCAAATGCTTACATGATGCACCATTGTTGCCTTTTTTTTTAAGATTAAAGAGTGAACTATCGGACCATGCAGAACATTAAGATCTACAATAGTGTGTTTGATTTTTAAGTTCAAGGTATTGAAAATGCGTGAGATAAGGAAAGCTAGTTTGTGAGCATGGGTCTCTTCATGACTTGTACTCATTTTTGAAGATGAGCCATCTGGAGAAAACTGGCTCAGGTCTGCATTTACCACAGATTTACAAACCAAATACATCATTCAACCCTAAATCTCCAGAGCTGTTCACAAGAAGTCATTTGTAGGGTGCTGACAATTGTGACATCAATAGTTAAATAAAATTAAAAACAAAATCACAAACTAAGAACAGCACGACCAACCAAATGAGTGTCTGGAGTAACCCATCGATTCCATTCAGTTCACTGACAGCTTTTGCAAATATTCTGTTATTTCTCCAATTTATCCGGTTTGAGCCACGTCAACTGACAGTCCCTCCCTGGGGCCTTATAATGACGTGTCTTTGTGTAGGCTAAGGGTTTTGATCAGACACTTTCTAAATTAATAACTGTGCGTCTCATTTTATCCTTAAGCCTATCAATATTTCTACACCCAGTTAGTTTTCGCACTTTACATTTAACAGCCACACTTCATTAGCGAATGTACATATTGCCACAGGCCAACACTCTCTTACAAAGCAGAAACGTCATGTAATTTCTTCCTCTCTCCTCAAGGCCTGGACAGCAAGTGCTCTTTAAACAAATGGTTTTATTATTCGGAATTGTTCGGATGCTAGAGGCAATGTTTGGTCACATATCAAAAGAGACAAAGCAGCCATCCACAGAGAATAAAGAAATCCTTGCAGCTCTATTATTTTCCCAACGCAGAACTGAATAGATTTTCAGAAAGCCTAAACCACACTGCAGCCAAGACAACCGTCCAACCTTGCAATAAATATAATAAGGATGACTAGAGTGCAACTTAATGCCCCTATTTTCAAAAAAGCCAATACCACAGGAAACACATGATTTTTGCTTGTAGATAATTAAAGGCCTGTTGGGAAAGCTTTACTGAGCTCTGACCGCAAAGGGAAAAGTTTTCTTGTGGTCTTTGTCAGGTAAAAAGACAAGAGACAGCAGAAGCATGCCTGCTGGAGGGGAGAAAGAAATCAAATAAGTTGGTGCAGGCGGGTGAGCAGCAGAAGGGCACAAGGGACATCACCGGAGTGAAGTTTTATTAGGTGCCTCTGCCAAGTTTATGGAATACTGCGAGAGATTGTGTGTGTTTGTGTGTGTGTGGGGGGGCTATGTGGGAGATTCCCTCTGTCTCTTTATGGATCAAGCACCAAAGACAGGAGACATAAGTGTGCAAGGCATCTCTGACGATATGACACCGACAGTGACACTCTAGTATCTTTAATCCGACAAAAGGATTTTACCTTGGACTGAACCTATCCAGCAGGTTTAAAGATGAAGTAAGTAATCTCCGTGGTAGTACTGCTATGACATTCACAAGGAGAAGGCGAAGACCATTGGCATTAGAATTCTCTTTAGGTTTTGCAAACTAATGCTCTTTCTTCGCGATAGCTTAAATGGTCTGAGTTAGGTTGGGCTCCAGCAGCTGCTAATGATAAATCGCAAGTGTCCAAAATTTAAATAAATGTATGCCGTTTACTTAGCTTGATTTCCCTTCCGCTCTGAATATCGCCGCAACATATGTAGAAACAATTGCATTGCAGTAACTGAGTAAAAGAGAGCCGAGATAGTGGGTGATGCTGCTACACTTGTGTCTTCGAGTTCCATCTACAGCAATTTGCCGAATCTTCTCCCGGCTTACAATCTGTGCTGTCCAGTCGAATGAAGCCTAAGGCCCAAAAGGAGTAAATTAATAAAGTTATTATCCACAAAAGTTTCTGGATTTCACTTTTATTGAGAAGAAAATGCTTGACCATTGTTCCTTTGTTCACGAAGACCGGAATAAATCACGGGCATGTAGTAATAAAAAATCTGAGACAAGTATGCGCACAAATTTACATTCATTACTTAAGCACTTTGTCAGTAACCCATTATCAAAAGGGTTAGGCTTAGCTTTGTAGAAAGAGTCTACAACCTAGTCTTGTCCAACACCGAGTTCCAGTGGGAAGGATTGAAAGGTGGATTAACCAATCAGAAAAAACATGGCGCTTCTCTTGGGCTAATGCCAGTGGTTCTCAAACTGTGGTGCAGTTACTCCTGGTGGTGCGTCAACTATTCTGAAGGAACTTTGAGATTATTTCAATTTGGACACAGACAGTGTCAGTCACCATGCTTTATGCTTGATTCACAGTTCAGAATTTTTTTTTCAAATTTACAAATGGTTTATTTGATTGAAGCAAATGCCCTCAGACTAAAATGTTTTCGGAACCATTTCAACTAGTTGTGTGTGCCATTCTGTTAGCACCATAAAAAAGCAGAAAGCAGATTTAATGTGGCAAAGTGTCCAGTTGATAACCTCCCACCAAAATACCCCCTTTAATGTTTTTTGTTTTTTTCCTGCACCGCATTAGCTACAGTGCTGTAATTAATGGGAAAGCCACGCCATTCAAAAAGCCGTTCTTCTCTCGGCTGTACGCAACAACAAAAGCTTAATGAGTAAACACATTGCGCGTTTCATGAATAAATTATTGGTGTCTCCTAATTAATTCTCCCCATTGAAGAAGGAAAAAAAGACGACGCTACAAGTCTTCATAAATCAAATATGGGGGAAAAGACAGTGATTGTTTGCGTAAAAAAGTATGTGGTGTTTATTGTTTGCAAAGTGTATTATCTCTTTGTTTCATTTAAAGAAAGGATATGAGGCCACAGAGTCTTCTCTATTTGTATTAAGTAATTGCGGTGTTCCCTCCTGGAACCACCACCTTACCGTGGTGGAGCGGTTTGAGCACCCAAATGATCCTGGGAGCTCAGTTGTCGGGGGCTTCGTGCCCCTGGTAGGGTCTCCCTTGGCAAACAGGTCTGAGGTGATGGGTAAGACAAAGAGCGGTTCAGAAGCCCCTTATGGAGAGACCAACAGGCCCGGTTAGAACCATGAGGACGTCCTTCTGTGGACCCACCACCAGCAGGAGGAGCCATAGGAGCTCGTGCAATGTGATTTGGGCAGCTCCAACAGAAGATGGATAATTGCGGTATAATTGAGGACAGAGGAGGATGTGGTTCTTTCAGGAGATTATTCCTTTGTCAATATATCATCATAAACAACAGCATTTTCCCAATTACAAGCCCACTTAGATTAATTTAAAACCACGAAAAAAAGCATACGTCTATTAAAGTCATGCTAAAGAGCCAGAGGTTTTGTGAGTGTGATTTCGGTTAGTTACATCTCATAGCTGCTCCCCCTCTTCTAAAGTGTTAGTACGTTAAGTAAGTGCTTTATTTGTCATTGTACAACAAAATAGTGTTCAGGTGTTAGTCCTGAGCCACTGTGACGGAGCGTGCCACCACTGTGGGCCAAACGGACCAGCATGTTTTTGGAGGTCGTTGAAACCTCCAACGACCCCAGAGGGAATCTGGCTGGCTGCCTTCAGTCTCCTCTGATCCTCTGAAACGGTGCACCTCCTCTTGGGTTTGTCTCTGTTTCAGAGTGTGGTTTCCTGCACCAGTGAACGTCCATTAGCCAGAACAATATAGGGACAGAAGGCATGTGTGGCTTAGCTGTGAGTCTTGCCCGCATACCTTTTCCTTTGTCCCTTTTTTGTTTCCTGTAGCGCCTCTTGTGATGCCTCTACCATGCTGCAGGTGTAGCGTGGTACACCTGCAGCAGCTTCAGTGTTTCAGAAGAAGATATTTGGAGCTCTCAAATGTCTTTAACTCATAAGCTAGCTGTTTGTTTGAGTATGTAAGTGTAAAACTTACTGATAATAACTTCCATGTTATTGGTCGGACTTGTCTAGGGATTCCAGACCAACTCAGTTTCCGTAGCTCTTCTGCAAGACAAGAAAAAGGAGATAAAACATTAAGAGATAACAATGATAACAACAAACACACACATCAACAACAAAAAATAAAAGTTAATTACTCCAAAAAAGTAATGAGTTGGGTTCTTAGACTAAACTTTGATGCATCATCAACCTCACTATCGGACGTTGATCTATCATTCAGTTTTACGTAGAGTTTAGATCTTATGCCTGAGGCCGCACGACAGTCGGTTTGGGTCGGACTCGGGCTTCAAGCTCGGGCTGAACTATTGGTCACGCTTTTGAAACATGGAGAGGCCAGCACCGGGACCATCGCTATGCTCTTTCTTTCCGGACAGTGTTTGACTCAGTGGGCTAAATAAGTAGTTTGGTTCTTGTTAGTGTGTTGAATAGCCTATTGTCAATGAGTCTACAAAGAGGAGGGACACTTGCCAGTGCTGTTGCCTGTTCATGTGCTGTGCATAACCAGTCCAGCACCGCATACACCTCTCACCCTGCCTATGGTGCAGCAGTGTGTGCGCAGTGCTGCGCTTGTAACCTCTTCCGCATAGCCTGCACTGGTGCACCAGCACTACACATTAAGACCATGTCTTAATAAATGTAATTAAAGATTAAAAAAAGAATAATATGGATTTTTGGGGCCCGATCTAAACACTAGGTCTATGAGCAACTTTGGAAAAGTATCTAAAGGGAGAGAGCTTTAGATTATTAATACATTCTCTCATGGCCAAAGGGAAGCACCGGCTATAATGTGAAGTTGGATCGAGAGGTCCAAATTGAACTTTTAAATTGGTTGAAAGCTATTCCCTTTGGGCCTAAACTGAGAAAGAAAATGGCATAATGCAACCTGACCACATCAACAGTAGGAGAGTGTCCAAGAGAAAAGCTTTGTCTTGGTTTTTCTGGTGTCTTGCATTTTATACTATTTTCATTCACTCTCAAATAACTACACTGCAATAAAAGGGTGCAGAATCTAATTTCCTTGGCCTGCTGTTTCAGATCAAAGCTTGAGGACTCGAATGTGACCTGAAAAGTAATAGCCCTGTGTCAAAAAATAATAATAATTTAAAAAAGCAAGAAACAAGCCACATCAGTTTTGCTAGCTGGCCAAAGACCTAAACTGAATGAGTAATACATTTGCCAGTAGCTCAACAAGTACCACCCCCCCTTAATAGTGAAAAAGTAAAGTAAAGTTAAAAGGCAAAACGCTCTATAGAATCAGACAGATAACAGAATAGGAAGCTTCAATCAGTTGAACCATCATGAGCGAAGTCCTTGTGGCCAAATTGACTGAAACGCAATGGGGCGTCTTTAACTGAAACCAGTGGCTATTTATTTGTACCAGCTCTTGTGCATCTTCCACTTAATATCTCCCTCTCACCCTTGTCCCTTATGAATTTAATTATAAAGAAATTCAATACAGTGATCTAGTGCACGACATGGCTCAGTCGGTTAGCAGATGGCCAAGGCACTGGAGAAGAGGAAGTTTCGATTACCCCAAGGCTGTCTGTGCACCAGCATTTAAAAACACAGATTTAAAAAAAATAAAAGCTTTCTCTAAGGCATGGCAAAAAGCATAGAAGTAACAAAATAAAGCTTTTGATTGGGTTTTTTTTCCCAAAGGGAGAAAAGATTAAAAAAAACATTGGAAAATTAAGACAAAAGATCACACGAGAGGAATCTAAGCTCAGATCTGGACCTGCTGTGTAATGTGCACATGGCATACACATTCATTTACGTAGGTTAAAAGACACTTTGAAACAAACAAAATGTTAATCTTCAACTGGTCAGCCACACCAAGTTCTACACAGAAGAGCACTGCTTAAATTGATTTCAGGGCACTTGATTCTGGGGGTAAATGGTCCAGATTTTTAACTATTTGTCTTGATTTGTTTGCATTTTGTAATTGAATTATCTGTTGTGTTGACAAACAAAATATGACTAACGGATTGATCGCCATATTTTAGATAACACAGTTTGCATGAGAGATTATAGATAATATAAACGTGTGTGTTACGGAAACCGTCTACCCTGTTTCCCCAACACACCCATCCAGAGTGCCCAGTCGAGTGGCAATATTCTAACTTCATTTGTCTGTAATGTGTGACTTCTTTCATTGGCATCATTAGGATATATTTCAGGTTTCTGTCTGTAACAGAGGTTGCATTAACCCCACATTTTCCGTCAGTTACACAATATTTTTAGCTTTGACAAAAAGTTTTGAAGGCCGTCCGCATCATTTTAATGGACTGACAATAAAGCTATATTATAGTCCAAACGCAGCACTGCTCAATCTCTGACCGTGCAATCATCATGGCTCTTCCTATCATCACTGTGGCTCATCATGGCTCTTCCTATTATCACTGTGGCTCATCATGGATCTTCCCATTATTACTGTGGCTCATCATGGCTCTTCCTATTATCACTGTGGCTCATCATGGATCTTCCCATTATCACTGTGGCTCATCATGGATCTTCCCATTATCACTGTGGCTCATCATGGCTCTTCCTATTATCATTGTGGATCATCATGGCTCTTCCTATCATCACTGTGGCTCATCATGGCTCTTCCTATCATCACTGTGGCTCATCATGGATCTTCCCATTATCACTGTGGCTCATCATGGCTCTTCCTATTATCACTGTGGCTCATCATGGCTCTTCCTATTATCACTGTGGCTCATCATGGCTCTTCCTATCATCACTGTGGCTCATCATGGCTCTTCCTATCATCACTGTGGATCATCATGGGTCTTCCTATCATCACTGTGGCTCATCATGGGTCTTCCTATTATCATTGTGGCTCATCATGGCTCTTTCTATCATCACTGTGGATCATCATGGCTCCTCGACCGCACCTGCCTCGGAATCCGCGTTAGGTGTGTAGGCACCTTTAGGCTCTCGTGATACTTTAAGGCGAGACCACTGCCTCCCCATGAAGGTCAATGTTTTGCCATTTGGTTTTGCATTTTGTTGATTAGAAAATGCTATATTGACCTAAAACGGGCCGGTTTAATCAAAGCTCCACTTGGTTTTACTTGTTTGATGCGCATTTCAAATCACCCCTGTTCCGTTAACACTGTGCCCATTAGAACAAACTTTGCTGCCTCTGCTGGCTTGTGGTTGTAATTTGCTGTCAAACGTCGGCAATAGTATCAGAAGGTGCTCCACATTATTGCAGAGTACTTAAGCAACAGTATACGTTTTTCCTTCTGCTAAGGAGCATAACTAATGACAGATACTGAATGTTCGTATAATGTTTCTGCACATAACTTCTTCCGCATGGTCACAAACATACCTAGACCCCAATTACCGTTGCAACATTTTCACAAATTTTTTCTTCTTGGCCGTGGCTGGCTGTAAATGTTCTCATTCATATCAGATGTTTGCTATGTGCAGATCTTTTTTTCTTTAAGGATGAAATCGTTATCTGCAGCTTCATTCATTAGACCTCGTCAAGGGTGGCTCTTACCCTGCACCCTTTGAACCTTCATTTGCACTGTCAGACAAAGAAATGAGTCCATGAATCTTGTGTGCTCTGGCTTAATTAAACTATGTTACACTTGTCTCACCTGGCATTAATCTCACCACAGGGGGTAACGAGAGGAGGCGTAATGAAGGGGACAAGTTAGATAATACTCTTTACATTCCAATGCCACAGTGACACCTAAAATACGCTGAATCTGTATTTGGTCAAGTACCAGTGACTCTTTAACTGTCCAACACATCACACCACCAAATACTTTATATGTTAAAACATGATTTTAATATGAAGGAAACCCCTAAACTAGGTACAATGATGTGATGACACAATTACACAATCAAAAATAATAAGCTAAATATTAATAACAATATGTTGTTACAAAATGAAATGCATATTATACACTTTTCAGTTTTCTCATTAGCACAAGGGGCAAATATCGATGTGGCACCATACAGCCAGTAGAACAAGATGATGTGCTCAAAAGACCCATTCATATGTACAGAAAGAGCTAACACAGCCTGGAAGTAGAGCCACTGCAGTCTCCAAATTACAGCGTGCCCAAAGTGAGCCTGGATGACTTATGGACACTCAGCACGACTGTCAAGGCCCTAATGCACTATATCGGGCTGGTTTAAGGGGGACAATAGTACATTTTAGTGGAAACACTTAAAAGTTCCTGGTTTCACTCTATAATTGAATTACTTTTAGGATTAGGGTACAAGGTTGTCTTGAAAAGAAACGCGTCTTTTCAAAACAGGGATTTCACTTAAAATATAAAGTGTTATCTAGGTGGTTAATAATTAAATTAGCTACATGTAACTTTTTTGTAAAACCCTAAAAAGTGAGATGATCCGATTATAAAACACATATACAGGTGAAACTCGTAAAATTAGAAAATATTAATCATTCCATGCAAAGTGAGATATGCATAGCCTTCATTTGTAGGCGCATTGAGTTGCCTTGTGTACGAAATGCGCGGTATAAATAAAGTTGCCTTGCCTTGCCTTATAATAATGATGATTATGGCTCAGCTTGTAAACACCCCAAATAAAAAATCTCATAAAATTAGAATATTTTGAAAATGGACTGTAAGCAATAATCATCAAAATTATAACATATATGTCACTTTTCATGTAATCAGTCTATATCAAATATTAGTTTCACATCTTAAGCTGAATTACAAAAATAAATGAACTTTTGAACGATATTCTAATTTTCCGAGTGTCACTCCAACATGGATAAAACAAAACAGTTTAATTATTAGCATTATTACAATATGGTAAATGTGTTTAAAAGTCTTAATACAATCCTTAGAGAAGTCCGAGAAACTATGGCAGGCATTCATAAGAAAAAAAAAAAAGGTTGACAATTGTTTTCTACAGCTTTAAAGATAGTGCAGATCGTATTGTTGGAGAAACATTGTGATGAGTTTGTAAAACCTGCCAGGGACTACAGGTGTAAATCTGCATCCATGCTATATAACCTGTTACCAAGTATCTGACTTTGTCTCGGTCAATGTATTGTGATGCCGTCTTGTGAATATAAAATAGTGTAGATGAGGTGTACAGTAATTCTGTATTTGCAGGTACGGTCTAACTAAGCTCCAAAAAGCTTGTTTCTCTTATCAAGCACATAGGTGCAGTTTACATGGCAATAAGGACAGCGGTGCGTTGGTATTGGACGCAAACATCGTATCACCCGACAGCTGGCTTCACTGAAAACTCTGAAGGGGGTAGTTCTGTGTCTCAGTGGGAGGCCGTTCTCAGCCGCTCTTCCTCATGTGAACAGGAGAATACGAGGACGAACGCACAGCGGTCATGTCACAGCCCTATCTGATCACTGATTGGCTAAAATTACCATCTCATTATATTGTTTTACATAATATATTGGTTTGCACTTTTAAATAGATTTTTATCAAGAAGAATGTGTGACTTGAAAAGATTTACCAAATGTCCAAGTATGAAATACAATCACAAAGTGAGCTTATGGATAGCAGATAACTTACAGAGCTTTTCAAAAAGAAATAATGAATACATGAAAGTACATGCATGTTTACAAATCTCTTGTATCATACCAATGTCAAGGCAAATGAATAGCACATCACTTACCAATTTGTCTGTTATAAAAATAAAAAAAAACACTAAATCATAGATTGACTAAGAAACAAGATTAACACAATCGAGCAACGAATCTTGGCAAATGATAAGGAATATGCTCAAACTAATATCAGTTTTACCAAGAAATTGAATTGTTCAAGGAACCACACAAATAATGCTATTATCTAATGTTTTTTCTTTGAGATAAGTGCAGTTTGTTGTTCATCATGCAGGCTGGCACAACACTTTGGGGACTGCCCTACAGAGACTTAACCCTGGAGGAAGTTGTGTTCCTCACTGGCATTCAAAAACACACCTGTAACATCATCAACTCAAGGGCAACTGCCTCTATGGACTCCCCCGGGCGTTTCGGCCCACTGTATTCCATTATGCATGAACTTGCCTGAGTGCACTTTGTCTTGGCTGAAGTTAAGCAAGGGGACCACAGGGGGTGATTAGAACACCATGTACCCTTATTTGAACACACACAACAGCTGCTCCGGCAGAGTAATGCATGTACAAAGACTCTTGTAACATTCAAAGAGTAACACGCAACAAAATAAACATGTCAATATAGCCAAATGTACTTGGCTTTTGGGACTTAAGGTTGGCACAAATGTGAGGTCGGCGCACTCACTCAAGAAGAGACATGGAGAAACAGACTGGACGTTGTTACAAAAACACATATTAATGTGTGCAGCGTGTGTCTTATTCGCCTCAATGGCCTAGATTCTCACTAAACTCGATGGGATTTCAATTTGGGTCAGAGGAGTGTCTCTTGAATTTTTTGCAACAAATTCACTTCATTGGCTGAAGTAGAGTCTTCATACATTTCAAACAATGAGCAAAAAGAATATGTTCACCCTCAAAGTTTATTTCTACAGTCAAATCTTGTTTTAATACATTTCTCTAATGAAATGATTGTTCCATTGCAAAGATATTTCAAGGTAGTCTAAACCTATTCAAAATTATCTTAACTCAAGCAATTTTAACCCATTTAGCAGTATGCCATGGTCATTTTTAGCATGACTGAGTGCCATTTGAAGGACTGCTGTCTTTGTGATACACATACTACCTGTGTGAGAGTCTATGTACTAAAAAAGTACAATAACTAGTCACAATTATTACAATTAGTCTAACTATTTAACACCACAGTTTAAATTTCTAAATTGTAAATGGTCTCTAGCACTTTGCCACCAACATAGGCACTCTAAAGCCGTTATTCCACAGTGCACGGCTCTACCGCACACGCCACGGTCTATGTGCTTGTATTGTCACGTATCGACTCAAGTACACACTTTGTTTCCACTACACGACACAACCACAGTTGTTGTGGGTGGCGACCCCACAGATGAGGTACAGATCGTCATAAAGTTTTGTAAATCACGATGAGAACAAATGTGGACAAATGCTGCCTTCTGGTGGGAGTTATGGAATCATTCAGAGGAGCCAAGCTGTATTAAAACAGAAAAGAAACCGCTAAATAAAACTATGAAGGTAAGCTAGATACAAATGTTATGCTAACACCAGCTAAAGCTGCGCTAACAGCGGCTAAATGCTATTATCAGCAAAATCCCCTTTTAGCACAGCGGTATGATGTTGTGAATATTAAATCCATATGACCTGCGTATCAATAGTGAGGGCTCCCCACTCTCTCGTTGCCAATCAGAGGCCAGCAGTCTGTTTACGTCACATCAGACACAGGTTAGCCCGCTTTGGCCACAGCCAGAAGTCAGGCCCAAAACCTATACCTGGTCAGACCGGTTTGGCCCTGGCCTTCGTTATGGAAAAGCTCGACAAAGCGGGTGAAAAAGCCATTCGGCTGACACGCGCCTGCATGTGAAAATGAGCCTAAAATGCATACCTGGTCAGACCAGTTTGGCCCTGGCCTCGGCAGTCGAAAAGCTCGCCAAACTGGGTTGACCAGGCATTGGGCTGAGAAGCAGACACGTACCTCTTTGAATAAGCTTACGATCAGGTCAGTTAGGTAAATCTCTAACCCACAGCCTGAAGTAAAGCCGCCTTAGGAGAAACATTGCTGTGGGAACTACGGTACACTGACTGCTAGGGGTGTAACAATGCACCGTGCCGCAGTGCAAAAATCTTACGCAATGCACTGGACGAACGTGACGGTGCAAGATTTAGTCTATATTTCTTCATATTTAAGCTACGTGGTGCCAGTCATGTGTGGATGCGCGCACATAAACACACAGTACATGTGTATCATCATCACTTAATGCTAGACTCTCCACACCTGTATCGTTACATCCTCCAAATCAATCAAATTTTATTTATAAAGCGCTTTTCAAACCGAAAGGTATCACAAAGTGTTTTACAGACAGATTACAACATTTAAAACAATACGCCCCGCATCATTATTTTTATTTATATATATATATATATATATATATATATATATATATATATATATATAAAAATAATATAATTAGGACTAAATAAATAGATGTCAGTTAAAAGCCAACAAGGTCTTGAGCCTGCTCTTAAATACATGAACTTTCTCTGTGGTCCTGAGCTCCTCCGGCAGGCCATTCCAGAGGCGAGGGCCATAATATTGGAAAGATTGCCGTGCTGGAGAGTCTAAGGACAGGTGACACCCGCGGCGCACGTCGCCACCTACTGCTGACGCTTATTTGGACATTATGTTTGCCTGGATACTTAATTCGCCTAAACTTTACATTGTCTTATTTACTGCTCTGTCAGCACTATGAGGCAACCCCTGTTGTGATATTGGGCTATACAAAAAAAAAGTAAGAAAAAAAAAAGGGGCTAAAGCGCTTTACATCAAAGAACCACTCACCCATTCTCACTCTCATTCATCCACCAATGTACGCAGAGACTGGAGGCAAGGTAGGAAAAGTGTCTTACCTAAGGACCTGTGTGTTGTATTGTATACACATTGGCTGTATCACAATATAACTTGTATTCTTTATTTTATTTTTTATTTATTAGTTTATTTGGTCAGGACAGTGCATGTTAATGAACATACATGGGTCTCATGCATGTAAACAAGCCACATCGGATTGTAGCCTTGGTTTAATTTGCATCCGTCGTCCTCCATGCGCACTCTCAAACACACTCTCATTCATCCTGGCCTATTGTACATGTTTTTAGTGGTAGGGGAAACCGGAGTACCCGGAGGAAACCTACGCAGACACGGGGAGAACATGCAAACTCCACACAGAAAGGCCCCGTCCAGGTGGGAATCGAACCCCAGACCTTCTAGCTGTGAAGCACGAGCGCTAACCGGCGGCACGGTAGTACTTTATGATTAAAGGGTCAAACAGAAGAAGCAAATGGCAGTTCTAAAACGTAGTGGAAAAAAAGGCGGGCACAGTGTTTGTAGTGTGCATTATGGGTTCACACCTGCCCGGCTGTCTGTCAGTGAGTAGCCTGTGTGTGCGGCTCATTGTGAAGAGCAGAGGAAAAGCTGTCAGTCAGTGCTGCCTGAGCTGAGAGCTGATGGGAGGCTGCAGGGAGACGGTTGGCGGGCTGAAGCCATGCACTATTCAGGTATCATCCACTCGGAGCGCGACCAGTGGGGCAAAACACCACTAGCTACCACACACCTGCCAAAATACAGGGGCTGAACTGCGCACCGGCTTCTGCCTCGGGTAAAAGACAAGACCCACCAGAGCCGTGCTACACCAGAATTTCACTGGAGCAGCACAGGTCGAAGTAGAATTGCACCCACAGACCAAATCAATATAGAGCATCTTTCTCATAGGCAACTTTAACATTTTGGGTTTAAAAGGCACTAATCGGAATTGCTGCAAGCACAAAGACCGTTTCATCCGTGCTAATACTACAGACACAATGTCATGAAAAAATACTTCATACTTTAATAGTACTTAAGTCTACATTTAGGCTATTAATTTATTATCATAATCAGCACTTAAATATTATAAAATCAGCCAGGTTCACCAAAAGAAGATGAAATTTGGACAGAATGACCTGTAGTACATTTACAAAGTGCTCGTTTCAAAAGCCTGGACTGTCGTCACTTGTACAACATGATAGGATCATCTACTGCGAGGCTTTAGCAGACACGACGTAGGCACTTTATGGGAGTAACTTTTTGTGTCTGAGCATGTGGAGTAGGTTTTTATTTTCTAACCTCTAATAACATGAAGTGAGCAAATTCACTCATGGGACGGACGCTGATTCAGTCTCCTAATCACTATTGGCTGTTGCTTTCTTCATGTTAAATCTGATTGAAATCCATGAAACTTTACACTCCTATCCTACGAAGGCCTGCGCTTTCCTTTCGCCCTCCAGTCGGCGCCGCGGTTCAGAAATACGTGCGCGTGACCTCTAGGGCTGTCACGATCGTCTGTACATTTATTAGCATTCGCCCCCCTATTTTTTTACTTTATAACACTTTGATTTCTAACTTTGGCAAATTAAGTTACATTATATTTAATTTTTATTGCCGCTTGTGTGATATTGTAGGATATGATGATGCACTTTTAGAACAAAGGTTTACTGTTATTTTTATGCCCGAGAGTTGACAGTAAATAGTATCGTTAGAGTCAATATTATTGTTTATCGCGATACTTTCCTGCCCCAATACATATTGAACTTCAAATTTGTTATCGTGACAGGCCTAGTGACGTCACTCGTCAACGTGCGTGTATGACACTGTGGCAAGGCAACTTTATTTATACCACGCATTTCGTACACAAGGCAACTCAATGCGCCTACTGTGCATTATGTAATACTTTTTTTTACACAAAATCATTGTAATGTTTTTGGCACGTGCTTGTGCTATTTCTGATGACAATCCTCAGTCATGAAGAATGGTGTAATTTTGTCTTTTTGTAATCCAAGCATGAATCTAGTAAGCGGCAACAGTCATTAAAAGTCTACTGTAGGCTATAAGGGGTATAAGATGTTTGATTTGCTTTGAGAATAAAACATTTGAACTTACATTTTACCCATAGGCCATGACGTTCTTTTCTCAGCCTTTAGACTCCACTATAAATTGGACCTTTTTATCATATTAATCTTTTCACATTTAGGCTGTTTAATGCCCGGAGTGATGCGCTATGTCTGAAAGCTGTGTTCAGCACAGATGAGCGATCAGAGCATATTCATCCAGTCCAATTGGGAAAAATCCAGCGGAACATCCATGCCCTAGCTTCTTGCTGGGCGGTGAGAGGTCAGCTAGTGAGCAGCTGTTGGTATAACGCATTTACAGAGCTGCCCTGGAATGAAGGAAGTTTTCAGCTTGAGCTTCGAGTTTCCTCCTCGTGGTGTTCGAGGAGAAGACGCTGCAGGAGGAGGCGGGCAGAGGACTATCAATGAAGAGGTATCGGTACCGGCTCAAACAAGTAGTAGCTTTAAGAATATCAATACAATATGATTTGGTATCTGGTTATTAATTTCTTTAAACAACTCTACTGCCAAGTGGAAATTTTGTTTATGTCCAGATGATGCATAACACAATGTCAGGTACAAGACTAACAGGTAAAGTTATCTCCAGCTAAAGATACTACTATTCTTCCAGACCTTTTCAAACACAGACTTACACCAAACTATCACCAAATTTAACTTTCATTTGACATTCAGTAGGCCTTATTGTCTCAGCTTCATTAAAAGGTACATTATGCTAAGCGTGCTAAAAGCGTACCACTTAGCGCAAATACTGTAAAACAAAGTACTGCACAGAAAGATCAAAGTGTTTCTTTACTATACAATACTGCATGAGTCACATAAGGAGCCACTAAAGAGGTAGTGTCAACGTTTTAAGTCAAGGAGCCAAGACCAAAAATGTCACAACTTTTAACCTTCACAGGCTTTTGCATCATATTAAGTTGAGGGGGTCAATAAACTACGTTAGACAGACACCTTTAACGTTAAAAAGTTAAGCTCTTGTCCTATAAACCTTGAATGGTGTTGGAGAGTTACTGAACACATCTAAAGGACACAGTGATGGCGCCAGGGAGCAGACGGCTCGTAAACTAATGGGACTCTTGTAAAGAGATCCTCCCTCCTGGATTATACCTGCTCCGAAGGCCTGATGGATGGCCCAGATGGCGAGGACAGGACACAGAGATGGGCGTACAGGTGTGAGAATGAGTACAGCGCCTTGTGCAATAGGGATGCTACGTTTCAATCCCTGAGGCTCAACTTGTACTGGGAATAATCTGAAGAGGATTCTCATATTCCCAAAGTGCGGCACAATAGTTGACTGTGCAGATTAGAGACGTTTAGAAGGGCAAGAGTTCTCTTACTATTTTTTGAAAGTCCTCAAATGGAAAAGATCGCAGACATTGCATGAATATTCCTGATTATTTAATCACAAAACAAGTTTAAAACCTCATACTGTGTAACATTTACACAATCTAATAAAATACAAAGCCTTTCCTTTATAACACTTTTTTGTTTTTATGGTGCAATATTCCAAAAACATTGGCCATCACTGTGAGCAAGTTCACCTCTCCTTAGTTCTGACTTACAACTTTGGTGACAGTGGGACGTTTGAGTTATACAACAGTCCCGTTGCTCTTGTGTAGCAGCAACATATAACCTGAAATGTTCCCCAGTGTGGCGATAATTTAAAATAAGTGCACAACCAAGGAGTTAGTAACCTTAAGCCAATTTCCTTGTGTTCCCTCAGTTTTGATTCAGACATAATGAAACTATTACCTTATCAGGATTAGCATTTTTCCGGGGTATATGTTCTTTCCCTGTAAATGGTCAAATATTAAATGAGTAATAAGATCAAATAAAAGCATAGCTATTGGCAAAGAGCATCTCTTCCCTCGCATATAAATTATTTCTCAGTATCCCAATGGCCAGAAAACGGGTGTGAAGGCGAAGCGTGGATTGTGCAGTCAGGCTTCCCCTTAAAAACGAAAAGCATGAAAAATTCACTTGGAAGACCACATAGCGTAACACGAATAAACTAAGCCCGACAATCTGAGGGATACTGACACAGGAGACAGCTGGTGGTCGGACCAACCTTATTAAATCAGGTGTTTTGCCTGGGGAGGTGGTCAGAGGCAGTGTATGTAACTGGTGACTGGGGACATTAATAAATACAACAGTGAGGAGGATGTGCTGGCTTTAAACATGATGAGATTTTTCACCATTTAGGAAAGAAAATAAAAGCCTCTCAGTAGGTTTCCAATTCACACTACAGTATTCTAAAATGAGCAGGATGCAAGACAATGTCCCTTGTTCAAATTGTGTGTAGGTCAAAAAGGCAAGGTAAAACATTCCATTTGACAAGAGTCATACTGTGCAGGCAAAATGTAAAATAAATTTAAAAAAGCAAAAGTTTGAAATGTCTTCACATCATATGCAACAACAATACAGATATTTGTCACTATACTATTTGTGGCCAGTAACAATTAGCCAAAAATGTAAAAATTATTGCTGCTAGAAAAAGACTTTTAAAAACTGCATGACCAAAAAGTACACATTTTCATGCATTTAATTGAATGCGATTGCATCTATTGACTGTTGATCTCACCAACTTGTAATACCTAATCTTTGGACACACAGTAATGTAACTGTCGTGGCTTTCTAAAGAAACAGGACCTAATTAAATTGAAATACTCTATTGCCACTTCTCACTTTTTACAATCGCTATTAACTTTGCCATTAAACAGCGCTTTGGTGGAGAGTTAATGCCTATCATATGTTGTCACTCGTATTTAAAGAACAGTGAATTGCTTGTAGCGTGCCGGAGCACGAGTCTAGCCTCCTGAGAAATGCTGTTGTCAAAGTGATAAGAGCGGGAGAGACGCAGAGTTAGAGCACCACCAACAGAGTAGTGCATGATCCGACAACTACAGAAAGGAGGCTCAATCCAGTCAAATGTGTTTTCTTCCTGATTACTGGTTTAGATACTCATGTCATTTACAGTTCTGTTGGCAAACGCATGTTGAGCGTAGGCCTGTGTGTGAGAGCATATCACCACCACAAAAGAGCAAAAGGAAAAAAGCCAAGTGCCACAAACTGAAAGGAGCTGATGAAAAGGAAAGTAAAAGAGTGAGCAGAAATTAGCAGAACATGAGTTGTATTATAGCCACACCAGCATTTCTTTTGAATAAAAAGTTAATGTAATGTTGGAAGCAACGGCTTTGGGTTTATATACAGTGTCTTAAATGAATGGAAAGGAAATTATGTGTTTGTATATTTTGGAAAGTAGAAGAGAAATAAACTACTGTTGAAAACTGCTCGACTTGCTAGTTACATTTAATATGCTGGGCAAGGGGACTTGTAGTGAGAAACATGCTCATCAAATGAAAAAAGATATGTTTAGTATCACAGTATTTATTTTAAGCCCATACTGAAATATATCGATTGAGTGTTAAAGTGTTTATTGTGATTAAGTGATGGCGCTGCACTTACAGTGGTCTCTCTGTGTTTATGTTGGCACACAGCCTCGTTTCAGGATATGAGCAATAATTAGCACGGTCAAAGCTGACATCCATCACCTGGCCCAGATTATCACCACCTCTGTGACCTTCTATGTTAAACAGGCAGCTGTCACCACCCATCACCACAGGTAAAGACAAAGCCAATATAGCCCAGACAGCAGCAGGAGAGAGGCAGGTATGAACAGTTTGAGCACAATGCTGCTGCTGCTGCTGTTATATTAAGAGAATGGCAGTGAAGAGGTAGGTGGTTAATTGGTTTTCAGGTTGAAAGTTGACATAGCCTTTAATAATTCCAAGAAAAAAAGGACAATTCTGGTGGTCTAGGTTTGACTACAGCTTGTTAAAAAGTTAGTCAAAAAAAATAAAAAACTTCACACTAGTCTGTGGCCTGTGCTGCGCCTCAGGATGAGGTTAGTGAGGATGAAGTGAGCAGTGGAGCGGGTCCATAGATTTTACAAATACCAGACACATACAGGGCTAGACAAATGAGCCCACCTGCTAACAGCACAGATCGGCAGCTCTAACTTGTCATCAAGCAGGCTCCAAAAAGAAGAAAGATTCAAGCCAATGGCTGCTATTAATTATATTATTCATGTGAGAAACTGCTGTGGATGAATGAGTGCAGGCCCCCTCCAGTGAACTCAAGGACAGCCGGTCACAAAGCTTTCAACCAAGTGGGCATCAACCGCACTGAAAAACTATCACTCAGGCATCAGAGAGATAAGATTTATTATCAGGTCCACTCAGATAGCTTGGTACAACTAGACGTGAGAATTCTTCCATTCTATTTAGAACATTTATCTAGTCATCCTGTTCTCCACGGCTGGTTCACAGGGCTTCATGAGTATTCACTCCTGATCGCATTTGTTTTTGATGCTGGGTGTTGATGTGTTTTGTGTGTTTTAAGGTGATACCAAAGACAAATTTCCACTCTGGTGGACAATTTAGTTTTTTACATTCACTTTTAAAAGAACCATGCTTCATTAAAACAAAGTGCATGGTCAAATTTCTGTTATATCTGATGACATGATCTGGTGCCAATCCATGTACGGGGCCTGCAGGTGCACGACAGATGGAGCCATGTCTGTCGAGGGCGCACTGATCTTTCTTACAGAGCCTCTTTCACGCTTCTCTCAAATCACCACAGCCCTTTGTCCTACAGGAACATGTCCTTGTGCCCAAAAGAGTGACCCATTCCTGTGCAGATACTCCGCCGAATCACATTACTAAGAGTCAGCGCAATTAGCAAAGGCTGTGATCGAAAACAAATATACATTCCGCCTCCACTGTGATTCCTCATTAAATCTGCTAACCCTGTTCAGACTAGGGATGGGTACCGTTAAATGGTGCCTACTCGGTACTGACCGAAAAGCTCCGGTCGGGGGTGGTATCGAAAAACAAAAATTCTTTCAGTGCCAACTTTCGGTTCTTACTTATAGCTATAACTTAAAGAGATGCAAAACTGTAACGCACTAAACGTTTGTAATAGAGATGGCTCAGCCTCAATCTGCGGCAGGACTGAGCCAGGACTAAACCAGGACTTACACCGGTTGTAAAACCCAGAGCTAAACTAAACCCGTTATAAACCAGGAGTGAATAAGAAACTTGAGTTTTTAGGCAAACTGAAAAACAGAGCAGTGACAACAAGAAAGACGTCTTCACCTTTAGCGACAGATCCACGGAGGCTGAGTTTACGAGCTGTTGTTTACAACTTTACAAGCAGCTGCAGCGTGAGGGGAATATCAAAGATTGTTTGTGGAAGAGTGAGCGGTCACACCATGTAAGGATCTTTGATGTGTGGAGTGCTTTTGCTTCGTCTAAGCGCAGTGCGTTTATTTTGGCTGAAAGAAACCGTCTCATGATGTGGATCTGGTCCGTCTCTGCAGCTCAGGAGGTAATAATGTCCTTTCTCTCTTTTTTTTTTTTCTTTTTTAAATCGCTGCCTAAGTAGTTATTGTGCTCAAAATACGAAGTTACAGGTGATCCTACTGTGGAGTTTCTGTTGTGCCATTTTAGGACTTTTTCTGAATAATAGTTTTTATACACGTTATTTTAATTGAATTAAAATAACATAGGTATCGAAAAAGTACCATTAAGGAACCGGCACCGAAAAGCAGGTATCGTTAAAGTAGTGGTATCGGAAAAAAACTAACGGTGCCCATCCCTAGTTCAGACCTCTAAAAACATTATATATAAATAAGGTGCATATTAGGGATGGGACGATACACTTAAACTCGAGTCACGAAACGATACGTCGCGATACGATATCAAAAAAGAAAAAAATATTACTGAATAATAACAACTTGTTTATTTTTGTTTCAGTTGAACACAGGGAAACACAAGGCCTAACAGGCCAAACACAACAAGAACACTCCCTTAGTGCTGCTCTAACCCTATGTATCTCAGGACTGGTTCTTCTTGAAAAAAACTAACATATCATTCCTATGACGACGCACTGCACCATTCCCTGGATTTTTTTTTTTTTTTTCATTTAATAATAATAATAATAATACATCGAACTTGTAATGCGCTTTTTGGACACTCAAAGATACTTTACACGAAAAAAATAAATAAAAAAAAATTAGAAAAAATAAATAAAATATGCGCAATCCATTTTTTTTTACTTAATGTAAATCTTTGACCGTTTTAATTGATCTTTCAGGTCGTACCACAGATTAACACCTCTTACAGAAATAAAAACCTACTTTTTTTAATTTGCTCTGGCTTTTACCTTTTTGAAAATACCTGTTCCTCAGAAGTTACACCGAGTTAAAAAAAAAAAACTCCTAGATGTGAGGAGGGAGGGTTTGTTAATGCATAGAAATCTGCTTTAGTGATGATTCGTATCGCATTTTTTGGAGTAGGAAAATAGGATGAGCATTAGATCTGTAATTGTAATATTTCCAAGCCATAATTTCGGTAAGGAAGAATGAGGGAGTTATATAGTAAGAGTTTTTTTTTTAAATCAAGTACAGTTTTCATTTTGCCAATTTCAGCAATGTTTTTTGCCAATTTTGTTTTTAATATACTTGCTGTATATGTGATTTCCATGCAAGTTTTCCATCAGTGGTAAAGTCATTCCATTTCTGTATCATTAATTTTTAAAGTTGCATGATCACTCATTTTTTTATTTCCAAAAATAATATATTTACTTTGTGGGGGTTTTTGTGTGTGTGAGGGGTCACCAATACAGAATACAATAAAACATAGGCGGTTTTCTTGGCTTCATGTAACATAATGCAGTAAACCAAGCCTTGAAAACGTACTGGTCCTGTTTTATATCATGCAAACGTCCAAATGACATTGAGGCGACAACATACATACTTAAAACCCTCATGAGATCCCGGTGAGTCTAAATGCGATAAAAAATGAGATTTTCACGCCCCAAACAACAAGTAAATGTCTCTCTTTGTCTTATTACTGTAGGCGAGTGCTGATATTATTTTCCATTTCCCACAAGTATTTTGTTACATTAGGTTTAAAGCCCCTCAGAGCATGAGTAGATACTTTTGTGCTCGTCTATCCTTTTCTTCACTGCAGCGATGACCCATTTTTGCCTGTGGGGATCATTAAAGTTTCATCTGATCTGATCTGCCCCGATCCTTCTCTGGGTCCTGATCACCCTCTGCCCCCCTCGCCTTATCCTTCACTTAATTATGTCCCATGAATGAAGTTCATCATTCATTCTGCCAGCAGCCGGCAGCATGGCTCGTCCTAATGGAGGCGCAGAGACCAAACTAAATTTAGACAGGAGGCTGTTGATGCCTGGCAGGGTTTTAATGGGGCCCGACGTCTAAGACAGCAAGCTGATGTAAAGGATACACTCATCAGTCCACAACCACTTTGTGTTGAAAAGTTTTCAAGGAGATCACACACAGAGGTGAGGCTTGCTGCTGACTAAGGCAATTCAAACATTTACATTTTAGGATCTTAGCCAGTGCTCCGTCTGCCTGGACCTCCTCAAAATAATCTACATGTGTCTGTGAAGCGGTGACAAGGGCTTCTAAAAGTCCAACCCAATCAGTCATGTCTGCTGATATGATATGAAAGATGTCGCCAGAGTTTTTCTTGATAAGTCTCTACTTTGTTTAATGCCTTTTATTATACGTTTGCACAGATCATTCGTTGAGGTCAGATTCAAGACCATGTATTATTAAACTGACTTGAAGTTTAAACCCAAATTCGACGTATATTTAACAAATGTGGCAGAATTTCTCCTATGTGTACTTGCAATATAGATTTTTTTAATAGGAGTGCCTCCTTCACACTTCCGAACTACATTATTTTATCTTTTTCACAAGATTTAAAAAGAACAATTACAATAGGTTGGATATGGATTCAGAGTAGTATATTTAAAATACATATAATTTCACACTCAGTTTGCGTGAGGTGTTGACAAACTTTGGAACCCCCCACTGCAATGCGAGGAGAAAGGAGGTGAATGAGTGCTAAAAACATAATGAGATCTTACTGTATGTCCCCATTCTATTACTAACTTGACCCACACACAAACGTTAACACAAAAACACACTGTGGAGTACACAAGGTTTTACTTGATCTACGTAAAAACTCCTCCCGCTTGGAGAAATGCTGGACGCACATGTCATGAGCTACACTTGCCGTCAGACCACTGTTGTCCTCGGACGACAGGTGATAATCAGTTTAAATGTAGAATAAATGAAACTTATCTCCCAGTTTTTTGGTTCTACATAATAATGAATAAAGTAGTCCAGGTACCAAAAAAGTATTTTTCCTCATAATTTCACAGGTTGATTTGAATACAACTTAAAGAAAAAGTAAATAAGAAGGGCCATACTAGACAGCTTCCCTGGCGCTGGACCTTTAGTCTTTTGCACAATTTTGGTGTTATATTTTTTTTCTTGTAAAACGCTCACCATGACCAGATGGCTGCACAACTTTTTATCTCACTGCATCATTAAAGCGAACTCCACAGGAGCATATAAAATAAAATAAAAATGAAAAAAAAAAACAGTGTGACCAAGCATAAGACCGATTTAAAAGCAAAAGAAACGGCAGTGGCTGAGAATGTCAAGAATACATTGACATTTCAATAACCTCACGAAAAACAGTTTCTCCTGTTGAAAAGATGAAATATAATACTGTTAACTATAGCGTCCTACCCAAGTCAGTGTTGGGCCCAGCCAGTATCTGTCGGAACTTGTCCAGTCTAGAGGCCTCTCTCTCAGTCATGGCGGGGGTCCCGGAGGTGTTCTGGTCACCAAATCGAGCCACTAGCGGGATGACGGGGGGCCGGTGAGGCAGGGAGCGCTGTCGGTGGAGGGCAGCTCGCTCACTCTCTGCATCTACGAATACACAGAAAAAGTTACTAAAATCTCTGTTAATATATAAAAGACTGATCTAACCAGATTAGGACACAAAATTCAGCATAAAAAAATCCTTGTTTTTTGTTTTATTGTGAACAATGTCATAGCATTACAGGACTGTTGAAAACCATTTCAGATAAAGCTCATTGATAAAATGCCAAGAATGCCATTGTATGCAACGATTGTCTGCAGTGCTCATACAAAAATAAGACACATTTGTGGGCCCAATCCAATCCGGACAAAAAAGAAAAAAAAAAGTTTCAACAAATGTAGATTTAACACTTTGTTGTTTAACCACAACATTTTCACAAAGTTAAACATATATTTTAGACAACAGTCCACACTAACTATTTTCAGAATAACCTTTTGCCCACAATGTACTTTTCACATTGCACAATGTGTTTTCTAATTGAGATGGAAATACATGTACAGCATTAATCAAAAGTTGTATCTCAAGCAGAAAAAACTTGCAGAGGTTGTGAACCTTGTATCAGAGCAATAAGCGGCTGCATGCTTCCTCAGTTGTGCTAAAAAATTAAATAAAAAAAGGCCGAAGTGAGTGAATAAAAAAAAAACTGGAACACAGACAAACTGACGAGGTCGAGACTTGTATGAGGGATGCTCTTTCTGCTACTAAAAAAAACTTTATAAAAGGAAATCTTGTCAAACACATTACCAACATCTCACAGACAAACTTTAACATTATTTTAAACTAAAAACTTCATAACAATTACAGTGCTTTGGGGTGCAATATCCTTAAAAAATGTGATAACACTTTATAATAAGGTTACATGAAGTCATACGTGAATAACATGAAATTATGTATGAAATAATGCATGATTTCATGATGTGTTCATGCATGAGTTAACATGACTTCATGTTCTTTCATAGGTGACTTCATGCATGAATTAATTAAGTAACTACTGTAATGAATTCATGAGAAAATCTTGTTAATATATCATGATCTTACAAACATGATGAATTCATTAAAACATTTAGATTTAACACACAAAACAAACACACATTTCATAGACGTTATAATTTATTACACAATGCATTACGGGTTTAAATTAAGTTAATGTTTTGTGATCTATTTAATTTCTAACATAAACACTGCCTATTGCTTACATTACAAATGTAAGCAGAGTAAGCAAATGTAATTTGTTTTGTCCAGTAAACACCTTGATTGTCCAAAGCATAAAAGTGCATTACTGTAGTATAGTAAGTAAGTATTCTTTATTTGTATAGCACCTTTCACAGACAAAGGCCACAAAGTGCTTCACAACACAGTAAAACATCGCGAATTAAATACAATATAAAATCGCCATGGAGATGTTGACTGAAGGCAGCAGAATTCAAGATTTCAAATAGTCCTCATCAAAATCCATCCTTTGATTACCCACTGCAAAAATAGCCTTTTTATGTGTTGAGCTGCTCATTGGGATCATGTTTTTTATTGACGGCAACAGTTTAGTCTAAAATGTTGCACAGTGTGCCTTTAAAAACGGAAAATTGTCTTGGCTGAATTGACCCCTTTGTAAATTCACTAACAGTTCATTTCATTGTCAGGTCGATTTTAGTATTAAACAGGTAGACCGTTTCTTTTTTTTTCACTCTCTCAAAACGTTTTTATTTGAGGAAGAAAAATGAATAAAAAAGGCAATATGAGGAAAAAAAAGATCATCAGTGCTTCCATACACAGTGGTTCACAACTTGTTTAGGTTTTCTTTAGAAAGTTGGACAAAGCATCCTACATAAGCATAAGCATAATATGCATTTTAACATCGTTCGGTAGTTTGTATACATACAAACTTGAATACATACAAACTACCAAACAATGTTAACATGAAAATAGTGTTACAATTCAATTCAATTTGAAATTATACGTACCCCTGCAAAGTGTTGGTTGTCATTTAGGTGGGTATCAAAGACCAACAGTACTAAGAAATTGAATGTATGACACGGTCTGTTTTACATATGTCAATGCATGTCCCTAGCTCCTTAAGTGCCTGACTGTGCACGTTGTATTTCTGTTTCTTTATGCTCCTGTGCAAAACACTCACTAAGGATGCACATCGCGTCACCTGCATATCCCTGTATCCATGCGTCACACACTGAAGCAGCCAGGCGTCTAAGGAGATAAGAGGAAGCGCCTGGAGGCAAAGTACTGCTGCTTATGCTATCACTATCTACAATGCGCAGCAACAGCCTACACAGCAGACAGGCAAGCAGGCAGATGCAGAACTGAAGGCTTAATATGGCTTTCCTCCACAGTGAAGCATTAGCATTTGACCACAGAGGTGAATGTAACAGATAATCTCATCACATTGGAATGCATTAGGCCGTATCTGAACATAATAAAGTAATAAAAAAACAATGCATTAGTAGTGGGAAAACAGGTAAGCCTAAATATTTAAATAAGTTATACAACAGCAAAACTGCAGCAGTTGTCATTTCCGAGAACAACTGGGGAAGTTGGTAATGCATACGAGAACACACAGCATCGCAGTGTATAAACAGTTGTACAAGATAGCATTAGAGTTGTCATGATGCATAGGGGAAATCAGGGTGGGTTGGGTCACATAAGAAATGTCTTAGCCAATGGCCGCTGACTGCTCTGATTTTTGACTACGACACTGGAGGCCGCCATTGCTCCACCTTTGCTGTAGTACCTCCATATGGCCGCTATTCTCCCATTGGAATGCATTGGACTTTAGACACGTTAAAAACAACTTTAATGCCCGGTGCCTAATGGTTTAGAAGTGGCTAGAGCTAGATATTTCTCCTGGGATTACGCTGGGTTAAAAACAATATGGGGCACCAGGCTTTTTATCGTAGAAATACATTTTAGAAATCTTGCATAATTAATGAGAGCCTGACTTTGATTAACAGGCCGTTTACGTCGCTGCCTGGCCATGGGCGTGATTACAACAGAAATACACGCCCATTACACGCCCCGCGAGGGCCAAGCATGGCCGGGTCTACAGTCAAGATCCCACCCTTATGCCCTTTTTAGGAACATGCTTCGTCAGAGCTGGAGAGGAGGAGCCTGTAAATCCGCCATGATTTCCCCCTCGAACGTGGTCATTGTGGTAAACGGGGAGGAGTGAGGAGGAGCTGTCTATTCTTTTTTACAGTCTATGGTCTTAGCTTTGCTGCCAAGGCTTTCAACATTTTGCCAAGCTATCACACTCGCCAAAACAATGAGAAGATACCTCTAAATCATGAGGCTTCAGTATTCACTGGAAACTGAATAATACCAATTATTATTTATTGCAATGATTTTACCCCACCCTGGGGAGGGTTAGTCCAAGGGAAGCACTGGGTTAGTATTCTGAAGGGTTGACACACTAACATTTGAAGTGGGAACCAGAGGTTTACACTTTATAAAAAAGACATGCATTTTTTCCGCAGTGCCTGATATGAAATCAGAATGAATTTTTACTTTTTAGGTCAATTAGAATTTTCGAAATCATTTCTTTTTGCTAAATGCCAGAAGAATGAGAGATTGTTGTGTTACTTTGTACAAAGTCAGAAGTTTACATACATTAAGATTACTCAAAATTTGGGAAAGCCGAGATGACCATGTCATGTCCTTGGAAGCACAAGTCTGGTTCATCCTTGGGTGCAATTTCATGACGCTTGAAGGTGCCACGTTCATTGATTCAAACAATTATACGCAAGTACAAAAAAGATGGAAATGTCCAGTCATCATACAGATCAGAAAGAAGGCGGGTTCTGTGTCCTGTGCACAGAATCCACGTTGCCTGAAGTCCAGTGTAAAGTTTCCACAGACAGTGATAGTTTGGGGTGCCATGTCATCTACTGGTGTTGGTCCACAGTGTTTTCTAAGGTCCAAGGTCAACGCAGCCTTCTACCAGGAAGTTTTAGAGCGCTTCATGCTTCCTGCTCCTGACCAACTTTATGGAGATGAAGATTTCATTTTCCAACAGGACTTGGCACCAAAGCTACCATTTGCAAATGTGCCTGACCTTTTGTGAAGAGGAAGATGCGATATGCCAGACCCAACAATGCAGAAGAGGCCACTATCAGAACAACCCACATTGCTGCAGTAATTCAGGCAATAGGAGCCCCAACTAAGTATTGCTGTACATGCTCATACTTTTCAGTTGGCCAACATTTTGAAAAAAAAATAAAATAAACGTTGTTTGTATTGGTCTCAAGTAATATTCTAATTTTATGAGATACTTAATTTGGGATTTCCATTAGTTTTCAGCTATAAACATCAAAATAAAATAACTGAATTTAAATCAACTTTTTCATGATATTGTTATTATATGACGAGCACCTGTAGTGTATGTAAACATCTGGTTTCCACTGTATCTACATCTTATAAAATGTGTATTGTTTATTTGGAAAAAGTAAGAATATTGAAACTTTTTTTTTTTTTTACAAAATCCAGTAAACCATAGTGTTCGTCATTACTGAACATAAATAACTGAACTTGATAACTACTAAGATCTACAGGAATAATAATAGATGGCGCAGACCTGTCAGTACCTCCTACACATAAAGCATGAGCGCAACAGTCTCTGGATTAATAAAGTTCTTTGTTTTCCCTGTCTGAGGATACAAACAAAACAGACGATCCACAATAACAGACTCTCAACCACGTCTTTAATCACTCCAGCAAAGAAGGTTTTTCTTCAGTTGCCTACTTCACCAAAACATGATTACCACGTGTCAAGGATGAAAGGCTGGGAAATCAGTTGCTTCTGTGAGACACAACCCTCCCTACAAAATTTGACCCAAAGCTCCCCCCATTCCGACATTTTAGATTTTTTCACTTCTAGCCAAACAACACATTAAGATGCCTACTTAGTCTTTAGATTATTCCTATTCATCATGGAAATGATGACAAATGAAAGTTAACTCACACAGTTTTTCACACAGTTTACAAAAGTTAGTAACTTAGTTTTTTTGCTCTGGTTTACTAACTTTTCAGGCGGCTGCAGTCTAGCATCTATAAAACAGCTTTAACGGCCCCATGAACTGTCACCTTTTTCACTATCTTTTCGGGGCCATGGCGCAACACAGCAGTTTGTGGGAATGTTTTAACAGAACATGTAGATTCTATGGTTAATTAATTCAAACCATCCACTTTTTGATTCAACACTAAACTTGGAAGGCTTTCATTTTGTTTCAAAACTGTACTTCTTATGGCTTCAGTTTCATCACTGAGTGTACAGAGACAGCAAAGAATTTGTATATAATGTGAAATTCGAAAATCAGGTTCTGTACATCAGAAGACACTGTCCTCTATTTGAATAAAATAATAGAAGGATACAGAAAATATATTACAATTTCGATTTTAAATATACATTTTAAACTTTCATTGACTAATTATGGGAATATAGCCTCTGCACTTCAGAATATGCCACCCAATAGTGGAAAGGCAACCGGTGGATGCGGGCTGCATGTGGAGCGTGAGCAAGTGTGGGACTCACCGCCTGGAGGCTCCTGTGGCTGCAGCCACGGGGAAAAGGCATATTTAGCGTAACAGCACCAGTGAACTTTCAGCCTGTGCATAGTTTATTTACACGGCACACGCCATACACATTTTTTTTTATTACAGATCTACACGATTCACGTGAATGGCATTTTCCAAGGTCAAAACGGCAAATTTTGCCGAAAGGCGACAGATATGTATGTAACTTTTAGTATTTAACTCAGCAGCTAAACTTTCAAACACTGAGCGATGATGTCCACTAACCTTTAGGTGACCCAATTGGAGCCTCACTGTGGGACTTCACCAGGCGCACATCTGTGTAGAGGCTGGAGGTAAAGGACACCTCTGGACTATGCAGCTCCCCCTCCTGGGCTCTCTCTATCTCCTCCTCCCCCTCCACTTCCTGCTCCTCGGGGTCCTCCTCCGTGGGGTCTTCCTCTCTCTGCTCAACCTCCAAAGAGTCATCCTGTCTCTGCAGCTCCTGCTGCCTGCTGTGGTTCTCGATCACCTGGACACAGCACAACATGAAGAGGTGCGAGGTCATAAACAGGGGTGTAATGGTTCTCGTGATTTGGTTCAATTCACTCTACAAGTTCGATATAAGGAACATTTTCAATTCATTATTCCATAGACAAAAAAAACCTACAAGCATTTTGTTTTATTGTTTAGATATTTATTTATTCCTTCCATCCATCCATCCATCTTCTTCCACTTGTCCGTTGCCGGGTCGTGGGGGCAGTCGTTGGAGCTGCCCAAATCACATTGCACCAGCCCCTATGGCTCCTCCTGCAGGTGGTGGGTCCACAGAAGGACGGCCTCGTGTTTCTAACTGGGCCTGTTGGTCTCTCATAAGGGGCTTCTATTTATTTATTGTTTTATTTAATATATAACCTATGATATAATGTAGAATCATTTTATTTAAGTTTTGAAATAAATATAGCCTAAATGTTAATTTTTGCACATTCTAAGGTAACCATATTACTTATCATAATTACTTACTGTATCGCAATACGGATAGGCCCCTGAGTATTGTGAGTATATGAACTCTTTAATATAAATTGTAATAAAACCCTCAATGTAAAATGCTGCAAGAAATAATCTTCTTCTTGACTAGAATCCACTGTTTTTTTCTCCTTGGAAAAGAGCACCTCCCGGCATTTAGGTTTTATAAGACCTTTTATAAGTGCAACATTTTAGCGATAGTAAAAGTACCATTGGTTCTATTTCATTAAGATTAAGCAGGAGGAAAGGGAACTGTGTGGACAGTGGTGATAGTGTTTTAATTGGTTTAAAAAGGCAAAAATGAGTGACCAATGGACCAGACAATGAGTGTTCAATTAAACTTAGTTGCCAAGATTATCCATCTTTCTATCTATTAATGTTTCATGGGACTTATAATGGCACTTATAACTCTTAAGTATACAATAATGATTACATTTACACTGATTTATTACTACAAAAAAAAAGCTCTTGCACACTAGTCCAGACCTCTTCCAGTGTCCTAAACTAGCCCTAGTTGAGAAAGGAGTTTCGTCCTATAGTAGAATAATGATTAAACCTCTTATATCTGATTTCTCACATTTTCAATCATTGACAGAGCAAGGAATATAAATTCAACAGCTATTTGATCATTTGAGCTATTTCTGTGAGCTAGAAACCCCACATTTTAGCGAATTTAAAAACAATTAAATAAAGTTTTATGGTTGTTTATTTACCTTATTGGCCGTTTCCATGACCACCTCAATGTTGAGATTTTGGGCGCCCATCGCCAATAGTTCATCGTCATCAACATCCCAAGCATCACTTGTAGTGCTCTCAAACTCCTGGAAAGTGGTAGCCTTTTTGGGTTTTCCAGGCGTGGTTGGAGGAGGCCTGGCTTTAATTAGACTGCAACACACAGAGCACATCATGAACATAGAAAATAATAAAGAAATATATTTGGTTTCAGATAAATGAGCATGCAGAGAAATGGATCAAAAAGAATAAAACAAATGGGGACAAGGACAATAGAATGAAGGCACAGAGTGATAACGTAAATCACAAAGGCCCTCATTTATCAAACTTGCGTATGGTAAAATCAGAGCGTATGTGATGTGTACGATAAATCATCGCCTGTTTTGGCCTTCATCAATCTGGACGTGAGCATACGGTGTGTGCTCAAATCCTACACCAAGTCAGGAGGTGGTGTACATTATACACATATTTTAACTGGACCCAAAACCGCGCTGCCCGAGCATCAAACAAATCCTTCGACAGCACCACAGCTTACTTCGGTCCGGACGGGTTTGAAATGTCCCGGTAGGAGCAGCAGGCACATGGCCAACCGCACGCTCTCCTCTTGGGAATGATCGAAGCGACCCACCCAGGGCTACCTTCGGTCCGGACAGACACTTTTTGTCTGTTCAGATCATGGTCCAGACTCTGGTCCGACTGCGGCGTTTATCCCACAATTGTGTGGGATATTTTTTTATCCCACACATTTTGAGAATGAGTCTATTTTCATTTATTTATTTTTATATTTACAGCACATCACCTTTTATAATTTATTTACGCTATTTTTTTTATTTCGTGAATGTAATCTTGGATAGGCTATAAGGTTAATGTGGGTTACTGACAGATTCTATAATCTTCCTAATGCGCAAAAATTATCATATTAAAATAATTATTAACAATAATTTCCTGGTTATAGGAATGTTCTCGTTTGCCTCCTAATACAATAATATTTTTGGCCGTTTCATTCAGATGACGCTGGTTTGTCGCCGCCGCATTTATCATCAGCTGCTTGTGCATATGATACAATTGGTGCGGTAAGCACAGGTTCATAAATGCCACGCGCCCGGGCGTATATCACAAATACACGGAAATACAGTGCCTCTCGAAAGTACTAATACACCTTGAACTTTTGCACATTTTGTCACATTTACAACAATAAACATACACATAAAGATTTTATCTTTATTTTTTTACTGAAAGTTCACACACAAGTAACAGACAACTGTAAAGTGAAAGTAAAATGATTCATGATTCTGTCATTTTTTTTAAAAATAGAAAACCGAAAAGTGGGGCGTGCACAAGTATTCATACAGAATGCATACTTTGTGGAACCCGCTTTTGCTGCAATAACAGCGGCAAGTCTTTTGGGGTATGACTCTACAAGGTTTGCACATCTAGAGACTGACATTTTAGCCCATTCCTCTTTACAAAACAACTCAAGCTCTGTCAAATTAGAAGGAGAGCGTTTGTGAACAGCAGTTTTCAGGTCTTTCCACAGATTTCCAATAGAATTTAGGTCAGGACTTTGACTGGGCCGTTCTAACACATTAATATGTTTGTTTTTAAACCATTCCATTGTAGATTTAGCTTTGTGTTTAGGGTCATTGTTCTGCTGGAATGTGAATCTCCGCCCCAGCCTCAATTCTCTTGCTGACTCCAGCAGGTTTTCCTCCAAAATGTCTCTGTATTTGGCTTCATCCATCTTCCCAACTATTCTTACAATCTTCCCAGTCCCCGCTGAGGAAAAGCAGCCCCATAGCATGATGCTCCCCCCCACCATATTTGACACTGGGGATGGTGCACTCAGGACGATGAGCAGTGTTAGGTTTGCGCAATACATAATGTTTTGCATTTGTAGGGCATGAACGACTACTGATTTTTAGAAGTCTACTTTATAGTCAAGAAAGTCAATGTAGAGTCGACTAGTCGTGTGGTGACGTGATCATATTAACAGCGGAGGAATAACGCCTAATTAACAACAAGTACAATATGTTCACGTCCAAATCCGTAATGTAGGCTCACATGTGAGCAGCATGTTTTACAGCTCCACCCCTAGTGGAGACTGTCCCGAGAAAGAGAAACACACGACTAGTCGACTCTCTAAAATGAGGTCGACTCTTGCCGCATAAGTCGACTAGTCTGTTCAAAAAAAAAAGTTTTTGTCTCATCAGACCAAAGCACCTCCTTCCACATGGCAGCTGTGTCCTCCATATGACTTCTAGCAAACTTCAAAACGGGATTACTTATGACCTTCAATTAGGGATGCACCGATCCGCTTTTTTGAGATCCCGATCCGATATTTTGACACTTCATCTGGCCAATACTGATCAATACAGTCTTTTTGTATTATTATATTTTTATATAATATATATTATAGCCTATGGATATTACAGTAGTTTTACCAGAGTTTTTTTATAAACATGCAATGCTTTGGTTTTAGCTTTGAATTTTAAATTAGAACGTTTTTCAGAAGCCGGTGGTAGTGGCAGGTACGATAGTAGATAAATTAATTTATATCCTCCTGTGTGATGTGGATGTTGTTCTGTTATGATTGATTGTACAGTTTATGTGATTTTAATTTGGCAACCATCTGAATTCTGTTTTGAAATGTGTCTTTTAAGCCCATGAGGGCTGGGCACTTACGTATGTGCGAGACACAATAATAAGAATAAATCAAATCAAATAAAGCAAATCAGTATCCTAACTTAGTGATAGCATGAAGGCCGTGAATCTGTGGTCCTGGATCTCCAGCGGCTCTAGTTTGCAGGTTTACAACTGTGCTACGATAAACCTGGAAGCGGTGCGGTAAACCGGCAGGCTGGTGCCGCTGCAGATCCATGACCACCGTCCAGTCATCAAATCCGATCCAATCTGATACTCTCAAAATGCCCGGATCAGCTACCGATACCGATACTGAATATCTGATCGGTACATCCCTACTTTCAATAATGGCTTTCTTCTTGCCACTCGTCCATGAAGGCCAGATTTGTGTAGAGTACGACTCTAGTTGTCCCATGTGCAGATTCCCCCAGCTCAGCGGCAGTACGTCGCAGCTCCTCCAGAGTTATCTTGGGGCACTTGGTTGCATTTCTTACCAGTGCTCTCCTTGTTCGGTCTGTTAGTTTAGGTGGACGCCCGTGTCTTGGTACATTCGCAGTGGTGCTATATTCTTTCCATTTCCGAATGATGGATTGAACAGTGCTCCGTGAGATGTTCAAATCTTGGGAAATCTTTGTATAACTTAACGCTGCTTTAAACTTCTCCACAGCTTTATCCCTGACCTCTCTGGTGAGCTCCTTGGCCTTCATGATGTTGTTTAGTGACCAATACACTCTGAGCATAGCTCTGAGGCCCTCACAGAACAGCTGGAATTAAACTGAGTAGATTACGTACAGGAAGACTCTATTTAATGGTTAGGGCAAGGTGTGAACTTTCTGCAGTCATTAGGAATGTTATAAAGGCAATTTAATGCACTCCGAAAATGCTGTATGAATACTTATGCATGCCCCACTTTTCACTTTTCTATTTTTCATAACAGAATCATGTATCATTTTACTTTCACTTCACAGTTGTCTGTTACTTGTGTGTGAACATTCTGTATGTTTAAGGTTGTAAACATGACAAAATATGCAAAAGTTCAAGGTGTATTAGTACTTTCGAGAAGCACTGTATACACCATTTCTGGGCGCAATATTGATAAATGAGAGTGTAAAGATACAGAAAGGCAAAATCATGCATCACTAATTGAGAGTCTTAAAAATAGATGCACAAACTGGAGTTTGAAGAATGGACCATCTGTTAATGATCCTGTCCTAAATAAATCAATGCTTAATATAACTTAAAATATATGTATATCTAGTCAATATTCTGCACTGATACAGCAGCCCTGCTTATAATCACTGTAAACTCGATGGTGAGGGTACAACAGAATTCCTGCACTGACCGACTGGATTAAACTTACTTTGCATGAAGAAGAGGGTCAAAAGGGGGGTGCTGAGCGCCGTACACATGTTGGATGCTGAGAAAACCAAGATCAGAAAATGCTATTAATGAATGAGTCCTAGTGTCTCTCAACCTAGCTTCACTGGCTTCCTGATTTTCCCAAACTCTGATTCTGGATAGAAACATGGACAGTTTGTGATTGTGACAACGCAGTTACAAAGCCATTCGAAAGATCAATATATATTAGTTTATATAAACACTTTCTTGACCATTTTCCCCCGACAGAGTATTTATTAGCCGATGTTAGCAAGTTAGCTCTGTGACACCAACGCTCAGAGACAAACAATGGCTATTCAACTGATTAGCGGGTTGTACTAAAAGCAAATTATTCACAATCGTTATGGCAAAGCTGATCAAGTTAAAAGATCAACAGTGCGGCATCTGATGAGGGCAGCTAGCCGTGCTAACTTAGCTCATCAGAGAACACGTCACTCACCTGCCAGGAACCTTTGCTGTGTTTCGCTTCCAAAACTTATTCCCGTCATTCGACATTTTTCCTCTGCTATCCCACGCGTCATAAAAAAAAGGTACCCGAGCGCTGTCGTTTTCAACACAGCCCGACGTGTGTGTGTTTATTTACAGTACACCTCTTCCTCCAAAACTCAGAAGGCTGCCATGTTGGTGCTGGCTGATCAGTGAGCAAACGAGGCTGTGATTGGCTGGAATGAAGGTTCCTCTGTGTGGGCCAATCAGAAGTGATATTTGATGCGAGGTGGTGCAGGGGCGCTGAAGTCACGGGTCCTTGGCGTAGTGACAGAAAACCATGGAAGAGACCACCGCCAGCAGCATCAGCACCACAGCTGGGAAAGACTGACACCAAGTAGCATGGAAATATTAACCTATTGTACCAACTGCATTTTTTTCCAGTTCTGTATCACCCAAATCTAAAAGCTTCTCAGCAGTGTAACGCCTAATTTGAAAGCTAAGACCTACAAAAGTGATCGTAACTTTCACGTTGTCGCCGCGCACAGACATTGAGCAGGTTAAACAGCTTCTCAGAGTGCACATCATGTGATTTATTTTTAGGCGAGCCTTGTCAAAGCTTGTTGGCCACGATAAGGAAGACAGAACTCCCTTTATATCGGAAATCGAATCAAACATTGAATATTGATTAGGCTATTTAAACTAGTCTGAATGAGATTTAAAAGCTCATCGAATACATATAATTTCTTCATGCGTTCTTAAGTTAAGTTTAGATAGCTTTATTCATGTTGTGTGTGAGTGAACCATCTGTCGCAGAAAGGATCTTCGCTGTGAGTTTTCTGCATAGATCTAAATGATAGTTTTCTGTCAGCGCCGGGCTGTCCGTGCGCGCTTCCCACTCCGGTCCAACCTCAATGGGTCCAACGCACTTCTGACATGCGGGCCTTGAAGTGGATGAGGACGATAAACAGGCTGACAATCATTGGACTGCCCTGTGGGTGAGACTTCGGAGCCACGGCAGCATGGACAAACAGCAAAAGTTAGGCTTGCTACTATCATCGCGTCTTTTTCACAAACGAACCGATGTAGAAGTTGCACTGAATCGCACTACACTGTCATGGAGAGAAATTCAGAGGAGCCAACAACAAGACTCGGACATCGGCAACTCGCTAGACGCAGGTGAATAAAGGAAATATGTCCCTATGGTTCTTTCCATACTGTATTAAGATCAACCTTTCCAGTCGAATTCCTATTGTTTATGTTGACTGGTCATAATGGATAATCCGTGATTTTTGCATTTGTATATTAGCTTTCAAAATCTTACAGAATCAAATAGACCTAGAATTGTGAGGTGATTTTCTTATATTCCATTTGTTAAACATTAGCCTGTTGTTTGATCTGTGTCTGGGACTAGTTGTGAAAGTTGTTAACCTTTACGTGTCAGGGTTATACACGTGCTGTAAGGAGTGCTGCTGTCACGCGTCCGAGGTACAGTCTATCTGCAGTCTAACTTATTATAAACCTGTCATAAAAAACTTATTTTATTAACGGGACTATACGGAGTAGGACATGTTGCAGCCATGTCCTAATGTGTAGAATGAGCCCAGACCTATTCACCATGACTGCCTCTAAAATCCTGCACTGTCACTCAAACCGGTGTTAATTCGAGTCCCGAATTGCCGTCATGCAGAACCCGAATTAACATATTTTTGAGTGACAGTGCAGGATTTTAGAGGCAGTTGTGGTGAATAGGTCTGGGCTCATTCTACACATTAGGACATAACTGGAACATGTAGGGGGAGGAAAATACATAATATGAAAATGTGTATAACTCCATATAGTCCCTTTAATATAGAGTCTGCAGTTACGTGTAAGACCTGAGGTGGTAGTAGTGAGTATAAAAATAACCAACTTGCATCCAGTCCCTTTAAGTCAAAGTTCAACACAGCCTTTTGTATGGTAAAGTTGGACCAAGTACACAGCCTATGACACATGGGGTTGAGTGGAGTGAGCAGGTTGTGGAATTTGTTATCGGCAACAGGGCAGGCTCTCCCATCACATTGATCGCATTCATTTACTTGTTTTGGGGCTTAGTGGGAATGAAGAGTATGACCTACAAAGCTCATTACATGTCAGTCAGAGGTCTAGATGATGACTTAAGTGAGTGAATGTCAAAGGACTTTTCCTCTCTGATGTGAAAAGCAGATTTTACAATGGATACTTTGAATTACACAGTATAATGTTTGGGAGCCTCTAATAGGGTTTAGTTCCTTTTGTTATTATTTATTTAGTGTTTTGCATCATACACATTCAGTAACATATTAAAAGACTGCGTCAAATACCTAATTTGACATGGCAAATGTTGTTACTATTCTCTGCTAATTCCGTCATGATGTGCTCGTCCAAACAAAGGCTGAAGTTGTTATGAAATTACTTTCATTATCTCACAGTTCACATTCATACCCTCTAGCTAACAATGTTTTCCATTTCAGTGAAGGTCGGGAAGTTTTTGACTTCTCGTTCATGCGTGTTACTGTAAATACTCCCTCCTTGTTGTCCGTGCATTTCTGGCAACTATGAAAGACACTTCCTCCTTGGAGTCAAAACAATCTCTTAACAACAGTGAAATCTCTACTGCATAGAGTGACTTCATCATATTAATCATTTGACACTTTTCCCTTATGTTTTTTGTTTGAAGAGAGAAATTAGGCAAGTTTAATTAAGGATTGGTGAATTGATTGTATTTGTATACCTGTGTTTCAGGTATACAATGCCTTGTTTATTTGCATTTTTGCATGTAGATTGTGTTTTCTTTAATGGGAGCATATCAACAACATAGTTTTATAACTTCCAGACTCTCTGCCACATCTTATCTGCCGTGGCACCTGTGCCCGTACTGCACTCTATATACGAAAAATGCAAAGCAGTTAAAACAATAAGGAATAGTGTTGTAAGAGGCAGGAAGTGTTAGCGTTTCCTTCAGCTAGTGCCGACCTGTCATCTAACTCCAAACCGCACATAGCCGCCAACAGCTCAGTGACAATAAAGGGATTACTCTGATCCGCTGTGTTCAGGGAGGGGCGTGTCGACAACAGCAGAATATAAATATGGTGACAGCTCGTTGTTGTCAGAGGACTTACAATGAGGTGAGCCCGGCGCAGCGCTGTCATAAGAAACCTATACAACAACAAAACAGGAAATCTTCCCAGTGTACAAATACAAGTTTTTGGCAGGCGTAGAAAGTAGTGTTAACTAGATGTACTTTGGTAAATAGGCCTACTCATTATTTCTTTTTAATTTGTCCATCTTTTGCACTTTATAGAGTCCAGGACTTCCTTGATCATGGTCAGTACCTGCCCTCAGGGTTAAGGGTAAGGATTGACTCCAGGTGGTCCCCAGACTTTGGCATCTTACTGTTAGATCAGGACAAACTTCTCATAGCTTACAGCCTCTTATTCTGGCTGTTGGCTCTAATAAGAGTTGGGCTGGTGCTCTGCCAAAAAGTGCATCAAGGGCGTGTTGAGGAATTTAAAATGTTAAATTACGTATCTGGGATTTGTTGTTTGGTCCTGTTTGGTGGGATGCCATAATACTGTGGCAAAACAAAAAATCCCAGATACTTCATTTAACGTCTTTAATCACATTGGCATGTCCCGCAAGATGAAAATTTTGTGACATTAGTGACGATTTCTGGAAAAGGCTAGTAACACTTATCTGGCAATCTACCACCTAGTTGCTCCAATATCGGGTATCGGTTACAAATATCCGATACTAAACCGATACCAGTTTTAGCTCTCACCGATTTAAAAACTTTCACCAACTAAATCCAGTGGCGTGCTAGGACCTCATTTCGGCCCGGGAAGATCGGCCCACTTTTCTGTGGGGTTATAGCTCAGTGATAGCACGCTAGTCTCTGGTGCAGGAGGTCCCCTGTTAAAGTATGGCTTCGACACTTTTCTAACACTTTCTCTTTTTACATGGGCCTCTGCACACACAGTCTGAGCCTGATACAACTCCACAATCAGCACCAAGTTATGAAGATAAAAATATTTATTTGTCCACTTTTCTACCTTTCACTGGCTTTTTCTCTCTTTACTCGCGCGGACACTTGTCTCCACTGGATTGGACTACACCAACTTTAATTAAAGCGGAGGGGTGTTCCACTTAAACACCCTTAAACACCCCTCTGAGTTAGTTCAACATCAAATGGTATCTCCCCGCCACAACGATGCAAAGCTGATGCAAAAATTTTATCTGATTTTGACACATTTCCCCTCGTGGGGGCGGCCCGGCCCTAAACACCGGCCCACCAGGAAACCTCCCGACTCTCCCTATGGCCAGCACGCCATTGATCGCCGCACAAAATGCCGAGGCTAGCAACAGCATGCTAAAGCTAGCGGGAGCATGCTAATGCTAACAGCAACTGGTCAGAAACTATGATAGAAATAGGCCTACCTAAAGTAGCCAAATAAAATAAAATAGTCACTGCTGGAGTGACCAAGTTAGTGAAATGCTATTAAAGAGTAACTGATCTGACATATTTGTATTGATTAGATCACTTTATGTGAGTTGTTTATATTAATGTAGCCAATGATATTTAGTGTAGAAAAGTCCAGCGATCCTTGATAAAAAATTAAAAATTAGTTTATTGATAGATACTTATAATTGATCTGTATCATCATGACAAGAAAAGATAAGATTTTACTGATCTTAAAATTGAGAAAAGAGGACCATTCACTTTTTCACTCACAGCAGCCGTTTTTAAGAAAGTCTCTTGGTATTGGTTAATATCGGATATCGGCAGCTGTTCGAACCTGTAGTATCGGTATCGGAAGCAAAAAAGATGGATCAGTGCATCTATTATATTTTCTTTATATTTATTCAATCAAGGACTCAGAGAGAAGCATTTGGCTGGTAAATAAGAAACAATACTTCACTTTGACAGTACCTGCACTCAGGCCAGTCTTCCCAAACTTAAGCAGCCCTATACAATCCTCCTCATCAGATTAAAGACTTTAGCCCTGTGACCCGAGCATTTATTACTTCCTCGAGTGCTGCCCCCACTTGGTGCATTCAGGACAGATCCCATTTAAATGAATGACACTCTCTTATTCACACACCCTGCCCAAGTCAATGTAGTTTAGTCTGGGAAAAGTGTAGGCAAAGTGAAGTTGCACATGTTTAAAGTTGAGCATTGAAATGCCAGCAATAAATCATCCAGTTGATAGTGTAGTGTAGTTAAAATGGAATTTACCTTATAGAATATCAAAATGCATACAATGTTATATTTTACATTCTGTTAATCACGATTTCTTACATTATGGACGGAGAATGACTTTTTGTCAGAGGGTTGAAAAATTTACTGTCTCTGACAATAGTCTATTAATCAGTAAAAAGCTTAAACGTATTTTCATTACACAGCTTCTTTGAGACTAATTACAGACAAGGAGATTCTTGTGAAATTATTATGTAGATATCGTTGCAGAATTAGCATAATCTTTCAAACATCAACCTGTTCAAATATAAATTCAAGCAAAAGATTTTTGCAAAGTATAAAGAAGAAGAAATTAGTTACCACTAGGGGGCGCATTAGGATAAAATTATTTTTTATTAATTAAGGAAGAGTGTTGTTGCTTTCAACGGTTGTCATTTTATTGCTCAAAATTACAAATAGAGAATTAGGGTAGGCGAGCTATGGATCTGTTGAGAGGGATCCTCCCAACGGGCTTGTAAACCTCGTCTTTTAACGCACCACACAGCATAGGAACATCATCTACAAAATCAGCTAGTTAGGGCAGCTGGGTAGGGGTTTGTTGATGAGGAACTACTGCCCTCTACAACTGGCTCGCTCTACAACTGGCTTTTTTAATGCACTACACTGTGTATAATATGTATATTGTCTTTTTAACATAAAACTAGTGACTTTTGGTGATGCTAACAATGTTAGGCATGGTAACCATCTGAAAGAAATGTAATGATCGCCTTTTGTTACTTGCTTTGTACTAGACTTCGTACATGAAACAAGACCGTTGTTGTAATTGTGCTTCTTCTCTGTTGATGTACGAACGCTTCAAACAGTGTTATGTTAGTTATAGTTCTTTGTAAATAGTTTGTAAGTATGTAGCATTATCATAGTTGTTTTGTAATTAATTGTTACGTAATCGGTATTACTCCGTTTTGGGGAATGTATATAGTGCATAAGTTTCAGTCATGTAAAGCCATAATGTACCATCTTGTAAATGGTCATTTCAGCCATGGTCAGATGCTGCGGGTTTGTATGGTCTATTTTGTTTTGCTGTTGTTTCCTTGTTGCTATTTTGTTCCTTAGTTGTTCCACTATGTTCTTGTGGTATGATCATTTTAATTGTATTGATTTTGGGGGAGGGCGCTTATAAGCTCTTGCTTCGGCCCACTCCTTTTGAGCAGAGTGTTTGCTGCTCAAATAAACAAATAAAACTAAAACTAAACTAAAAATAAAACCTTATGCATGGAGTTGTTGAAGCAAAGCCCCTATCTGCATGAAGCTGAGTTGCCAATACACCACATGACACAACCACCAAAACTTTACACAATAACATAAAAACAAAAACAATAAAACTGGTTAGTTGCATCTTTATGTTTCAGGGAAAACAAATATTTAGCTTTATACTGGATACCCTGAATATTTGGGTTGTGTAACTCACATTATGTCATATTTTACTAACAAGTAGCAAGTAGTTACATGATAATACCAACATACATGGGATTTCTTGGAGCCCAAGTTCTTATGTCATCAGCTGAAAAGCCATTGAACACCACACCCTTCTCTATTACACTTAATCTTTACATTTCCAGTTTAAGTAATCGGTTGCTCCCATATTATGAAATGGCTCACAGCTCAAATGTGTATTTAGTCTTACACCAGTATAAAATCTGTATCTATTTAACCACGGCTAACAGAGGAAAAGCACCAGATTTTATTATGGAAACAGAAGGGCTTTGGTGAATTCCAGGAAATTGCAGAAGGCAGTATTACCATGGTGGAAGACACAATATAATTACAAATGCATATGGTATATTGCAATTGTAATTAATTGTTAATAAAGCTCTAACTTTTCCATTGATGTTTTGCATGCCTACGTTTTTTTAAATAAGCCATCCACTTTAATTTATGGCCTATTATTTATCTGCTTTCACTCTTGTGGTTTTATGGGCCACTTTTAGTGATCCCTGGTGCACTTTCGGGCAAAGTCGACATTACTTTGTGCAGTGCGTACAAAAGGGCAAATACTAGTGAATTTATTGTTTTGCTCCAGACAGTTGAGTGAATGTTTTTACCTGAACTCAACGAGAAGCCTATAATAACAGTTAAAACTGTTAACTTTAAAATACTTATTTTCACTTAATTAAATTCAAGAGCCTAAGTAATCATTAAATGATTGTATTATGGATTTTACTTTGGATAATTCTCATGGAAATACTAAATAAGCTTGTCACATATAGGATCCAAAAGCCACCAATTCCTGTTTCGTCAATTCCATTTCTATCCACCTGCCCAGAAGCTCTGGTAGATAGCTGGCTGTATTTGCATTTAAAACTTCCCTTCTATTAAAAGTTTAAATGTCTACTGTCCCTTGATGACACACACTTCATGTTCATTTTCCACCCTGGTTGCAAAGAAAATATCCAAATTCCTCTCTCTCCTTTGCAGCACAGTTTGCAAACATTAAAAGAGGGCCATGCTCGAAGACAGCTTGAGTTTCTACAAATAGCAAACCTCGGTATCTGCCTGTATACCATTCAAAGCCTGTGGTATGAATAGGCGGTGCACTGTCTCTGGATGTCTGTTGGCGCTCAGATTATTTTCAAGCACAAAGAAAGTATGTCAGAGCAGAGAGGATCCAGCTTGTATTGGCCAGAGGGTTTAGCACATGGCTTAGGGACTGTACTGATCATTGTTGAAAGTGAGTTTTGGACTATTAAGTGGTGTGTGGTGGGGTCAATGGAGTACTTTATACTATATGTTGGGTTTGCATAATATATTGTGTTTGTCATATTAGGTGACGCAGAAGTATCCATATCACAAGAAGTCACAATATATCAAAAGCATTGAGGTTTTCAACAGACTGAGATTTGGGAAATTTACATTTCCAGCTAACACAGCCTAAAACAAAAGCACATGCTAATTTATGTGTACAAGATTAGTTTTATCTTATTGTGTATAGCTATAGATTTGTGCAAATGTATCAGTTGGCTTAGACATCCAATGTAGAGGCCTCCCCATTAGTAGTTTTGTAGTGTTAACGAGCAGGCAATCATTACAGGAGTGTAACAATATTACTGAGGTTTAATCTTATTATCGAAAGGCACACGTATGTTTCAATTGCTCCTCATTGTGACAGCGTCACTCTGTTCAGAATAATCTAATCTTGTATGCTTGAAATTACAATAAGAGTTCTTAGTGATCTTCTTGATGCCTATTCTCATCAGTGCAATGCAATCTAAATCACTTGACTCCAGAACGCAAGCTTGATAAAAGCTTCCTTTCTATTGGATTTCTTCTTTGATATATAGATTATACAAATTAGAACATTAGGTTAGGTTTAGAAAATGTAAAATTGTTTAGTATAACCAGTATGACCAGTTCTTAGTTCTTAGCGCTTGTGCTTCCCAGTGAGAAGGTCCCGGGTTCGATCACCAGGGGCCCTTTCTGTGCGGAGTTTGCATGTCCCCCCTGTGCCTGTGTAGGTTTCCTCCATGTGGTTTCCCCTGCCACTAAAAACATTTACAATATTAGGCCAGAAAGAATGAGAGTGTGTGTGTGTGTGTGTGTGTGTGTGCCTGTGTGTGTGAGTAAGTGGTTGGTGGTGGTCGGAGGGGCCAATGACATTGGCCGCCTCGCTTCCGTCAGTCTACCCCAATGTGGCTACAATATTAGCTTACCAAAACTTTGTACCACAGGTTGAGGTTTGCAAAGCCCAATACAATTATAAGCCATTATTATTATTAAATATAATTGCATGGGTATGCTGTATGTTTCTTCTTGTTTAACTTAAATGCATTTTCCAACACTATGTAGGAAGGGAAGTAGATGTCTTCAGTTGCTCACCTGATGAGAAATCTATTACCTGGAAGAAAGGTAAAATTATTGTTTTCTGTGTGCGTGTATTTTGTTTTTTCTCAGTGACTAAAGGTACGCACACACTACACGATTTTTCTAGTCTTAAACAATTTGATATAGCATGGGGGGTCCACACTACACGACTGGATTCAGTGTGATTATAGAACGTCTGGGGGTTCACACTTAACGACTGAGAATCGTAAGAGGAACACGCTACACGATTCTGACAAACAGCTGATGTTTGATAACACAGCGTGTCTGTCCTCTCTACCGCTTCATTTCTCCTCCAGCTTCAAAAACTGACACCAAATCCGCAAAGATAGGCCGTGTTTGTGAGCGTGCGAAAGCATGTGCGTGTCCCAGTTTGGTCAGCGGTGTAAACAGTGTCACAACATCGCAGTGCAAGGCTCCTACTGCTACGAAGCCTTCAACTTGGCTATAGTTCTGTCAAATGTAGATAAAAGTCGGCGACACGAAGAAGCGGGACGTATTTCAGTGGATTTAATAAGAAAAGGAGACAGGCCTCCGCTCCGAGGGGAGGAGGCGGAGAAGACAGCGGAGAAGACAGCGGAGAAGACAGCGGAGAAGACAGCGGAGAAAGCGGAGAGAGGCGAGCCGCTAGCGGCGAGGTGAAACAGTCCGTCTCCAAACTCAGTAAGTTCCGCTAAACTCTGTTCGCGGTTGAAATGTAGCTTGAAAAGGTGGTTCTCGTGAACGTTTGGTGATATAAAGTTGTGCTGTTTCGTGTGGGGCTCGCTGTGGCCAAGAAATCAGCTGTTTGTGTTTTTACGGTGAAATGAAAATGAGGGCGTTTTTCTATCTTTATTTCATGCCATTAGCCGCTGCTTTCTGTGTGTTTGCTTTGGGGAGCGTACAATCACCCACGTTTCTCCTGTGCGTCCAAAATCGGGCTTAAAAATCAAACATGTTTGATTTCCTGCGACTGTAGTCCACTTGCGTCTGACTGCTGCCCACACTACACGATTCGAACGCGAGTCCAGTCGTGACCCCCACACACTACGCGACACGACTCTCTGTGACTGCTGCGACTAGACACGACTCGGGAAGACTAGGCGCGACTGAGAATTGTATCAAAATCTGGCATAAAAGTCGTGTAGTGTGTGCGGACCTTTAAACATCTGCTCTATGCAGCCATTATGGCTGCAAGAAAGTTCACATTTTACTGTAAGTTGACAATCTTTAATGTTCGTACTTGACTTTTCTCATTTCCTGTAGCTCAGCCTGTATGATGATTCAGCATATACTGTAGTTCAGAGCACTCTCCCATGACCCATTTTGATCCCAGTCTTTTATAACTAGTTGACTGTTCAAAGCTCCGACCCTCAGAAGCCCCACTTGACCAGCTCCCTTCATGAACAAAGCTCATCCTGGCACACAAACCCCCAGACGTCATGCTCAGCTCGTGGCCTAAATACATTTCCCATGGGAACATCAGAACAAGGAGAAGCCAATTTTTCCCAAAGCAACTTCATATCTCCAGGGATGTGTCTGTGTTTTCCTCCCATTGACTCCTCTGACAGTGAAATCAATAGAGCTCTCTGCAGGGACCACATTCATGTCCTGTTTTACTACGGCATGTGCATAGGCATTTAGGCCTACTGTGTGTTAATTGGCACTTGAATATCTAGCACCAAGGAAAAAGGTTTATTTGCCTGTGTCATGTCCCAACTTATTTTTTATTTTTATTTTATTTTTTTGGGAGGGGGGTTGCGGGGGTTGTGGCTTGACATTTTACTCTCTCTCACAACTTTGGCAAGTCCGATTCTTGCACGAGAAAATTAAATATGGTACGTATATTCTAGGCCTAGTTATAACATGTTTTTGTTATATAATAATTTGAACTTGTCTGGCTTCTCAAAGCACTACACTGGTCAGTCTTTCATGCCACACTTGGTGGTGGTGAGCTACTACTGCCCTGGAAAAGACTGGTTGCTGCAACAAATTACATTTTATTTTCAAATGTAAAAATTAAATACAAAAATTACATGTTACACATTTGAAAAAGACCAGACACAATGCCAATCAGCAAAAAAAATTATGTTAAGCCATGATAACCTGTATGGAACTCAAGCAGTGTTCAGACACTTGTTTTTACCACAAATTGACATGAACTCTCTTTGTGTTTTCCAGCAGTGAGCCAGGTGGTTCCAGTGAGTGAAATTGTGTCCGTCCAAAAGACAGAGGAGCGGCACTCAGAGACCAGCAGGGCGCACAGCAGAGCCCTGGAGCACAACCAGCTGTTTCTCTACGCATTCACAGGTACCACAATGTTAATGAATAGAATCACATGCTCCAGACAAGGTGTATTTTGTTTAAAACCGTAGATGTTGTGTGCATTTTAATTACACACTCCTACTTTCAAGGTCTGATGCTGAACTGTGATTGAATTATGTAAGCGACCCCTCTTCCTCGCACTTACCATTTCCCATGTCTCGTGCCCTAGTCTTAACCTTGTTACTTGCCTTAAAGTGCCCCATGCATATCACCTACCCCAACCATCCTGTATAAAGAAAATTCCCAGCCTAAAACAGCCATCGAAGGATGCCGAGCAGTAGGGTTGTGCAATTGATCGAAATTCAATTACGATTTCGATTATTACACTAGACGATTACAACAAGGGCATATTCGAGAGAAAACAATTATTAAGGATGCCCTCCCGCTTGTCCATCCAAAGTGCAGAAAGTCTGTCCTGCGCGGTTTGTGTGAGTGCGGCTGTTCGGCTGATCGACCAACGCAGCATGATGAACTGTTGTATTTGTCGCGGAAATAATATCCATCCATCCATCCATCCATTTTCTTCCGCTTTATCCGGGGCCGGGTCGCGGATTTTATACGTAGCTCTTGAGATAACTCTACTGATAAGTGCTCACCTTTTGCTGAAAGGAGAACCGAAGTTTAGATGCCTCTATATCCTTTGCCCAGGCGCTGGTTGTTGCAGAAAAGTCTAAAACTCTTCTTCAGCAACAGATATCACAAATGCAGCTCAAGCAAACTCGTATTATTTGTTTGCTTTGATGATTGTTACTGTTTCTGTTCCTTTTGCATTTCATGTGTTACTGGCAAAGGCTTTGGTCATGATATCATCAGGCCACGCAGCTTGGTTTGCTGGTGTGAGGGCTGGCCAGCAGGGGGCAGGCGAGCCAGGGATGTCTCTTATTTTGGGTTTGTTTACAAACGGTAGCATATTTAATATAATTTGGACCTTTTTTTAACTGTCCAAAGAAAAAATGTTTTTTTTTATTATTTAAAAATAATAAAGATATATATTTTTTAAAGGCAACAAATAATTGTTTAAATAATCGTGATTTCAATTATTACAAAAATAATTGTGATTATAAGTTTTTCTATAATCGAGCAGCCCTACTGAGCAGCAATGCAGGTTTGCCTGTACTCATTCACCAGTAGTGGTAGTGCTTAACAGTCGCATTTAGTGGGAGTACATTATGTTGACATCTTTTCTGTTTTTCTCCGAAGAGTTAGAGCTACCTCACACTTGGTTTTGGCAAACCTGATCTCTGGCAGTAATCCTACAGACAGTCTGCAGCTCTGTGTTAATTCGAGCATCCCTCTCTTTGGAACTTAATAGGGTTGAAGTGGCACGAGGCCATTTCACTTATTTTGAGCTTTTAGGTTATATCCTGAAGAGACAGACCTCATACTGTATTATTTATCCTGGCAAAATGTTTAAAATTAAATTTTTAATGTAAGCTTGTACTGGTACATTACTCTGTGGACTGACAGGGCTTAAATTCTCCCATTTATTTTACTAGGCTTAGAGTGCCATCTCTCACAGATTTTGTAACTTATTGAAGGCAGGCTTTTTAAATGTTTCTGTATGCACTAGAATGTACGGTCACTCCAGATTGAAAATTGTCCAGCAACGTAACTTTTCCATTTGATAAAAATGCTTAGTGGATAATTTGTTGCATGGGGAGGGAATCTACTGTCAAAGTGCTTAGCAAGTGATTTTTGGAACTCAAACGTAAATGTTTTATTAATGTTTCAGACTCTTTGAATATGTGTCTAAGTACTATATCTTCATGGACTTTCTTGACTTAATTCTTTAAACACATTTTATTTCTACAGTCTCTCCTCTCTTTTTGATGGGAACAGAATAACAAATGAACAAAGCTACAACAATCTGATTTGGGATCTCTTTAGCAATTCACCAAACCACCAGCCACCAGTGTCATAGTTGAGGGAGATTTTAGGCTTGAAATATTGTGGTTATATCAGTTTTTATCATGTTCAGCTCTTATCTCTTCTGGAATCAGCTTTATCTTTTACGGGTGACCGGGCCTTATCATTTGCGAGCCCCATACTTTACATTATTAGTGCTAATTTGTACTCTGTGCCGCAACTTGGAAACGTTGTGGTGGGGTAAATGTGCTTTACAAATAAAAGTGGATTGGACTGCATACAACAGTTTTGTACAAAACCAGGTGTTAAAGATATTACATGTTTTGTTCCTCAAGGCCTCCTATTGGGTTTACCTTTTCAAATCTCTGTTTTTAATATACAAACCTTAAGGACCCCTTATCCCGCTCAGAAACAATGATTTTGCTGCATTTTACCAGCTATTGAAGTCCACTACACAGAGTGCCAAGTACGTTTTTCTTGTCACAACTGCAGAAGTTTGATTTTATTTTGTGATGTATGTTGTAACCAAATAGCAATGGCACCTCCAAAATAGAAAATAGTCAAAACTCACTTAGACATTTATTCTTCATAAGGCTGATATCTAGTCAAGCTGCGAGCTTGAGCATAATGTCACTTAAAATTGTAGAAGCTGCGATCGACTTTGGGGTTCATGAGCAAACGCTTTAGCAGGTTCAGTCACCTTGCATATCCACTTCTAACTTTCTTTCTTTATATTATATTCTTATCTTTGCAGTCTCTTATGTGCTGAGGGCTAGTAAACACCAGTGGCGCTGCGCTGATGTTGTGTTCCAGTGTCCTGACCTGACCGTATGTGAGCAGTGGATCAGAGCTATCAGCGATCAGCTCTCCTTACTCGGTGCGTACCACGCCTTATTGCCCAACTGCACTTTGGACTAATCCTACCCACAATCTGGTCAGTATTGATGAATTTTGACAGGTTCTGCAGTTATGTGTCTGGACAATCTATCAGATAACAGAAGAAGGAAACATTTAAAAGTTACTCTCACCATCTAGTAATCAGAATAAAGAAAATAATGATTATGATAATGGTCAAATACATACAGTAATTGGTCAAAGTCTGCACAACAAATAAACAGCACACAGTTCTTTCATCCTTATACTAACAAAGCCTGACCTTTCTTAGCTCCGAGCTCAACTAGATCAGGCATTGTCAAGGTAGTATGGCTTTATGTAACTACTAGAACTTCTTCTTGTCAGCAAACAATATTGTTTACCTGTTTTTCTCTGTCCTCGAATAATGTTTTGTCTGTGGGCTTCTTTGCTGTTCAGTTTGTTCCTCCTCTTTCCCTCTCAACACTGGCCTGAACCACAATCATAAACAAGCCATTTAGCACCCCCCCCATCTCAAGCTTTATCACCATATGATGCACCACTTTTGCATTAGCCGACACCGCGCTCATAGTCACACCATTTATTTCTCACAGCTCTGTATTTTGCTGCAAGTCACTTTGACTGAGCATTTTGCGAAAGGTCTCTGCTTAATGAAAACTTCATCAAATGGCTGTCAGGAGCACATTTGTAAGGAAAAGAGGTTGAAAACATTGAAGATTTTTAATCAACATCGTCTCTTGCTTGTGCAGCTAACCGACCGAAAAGTCTGCTTGTGTACATCAATCCGTTTGGGGGCAAGAGGCAAGGAAAGCGGATTTACGACGAAAAGGTGGCACCGCTTTTTTATAAGGCTTGCATCTCGACTGATGTTATTGGTGAGTATATAAAATTAAGACTAGTTTTAAGGTTTTCATTTTGACTAGTGTTTTAGAACAAAAATATTCAGCAAGATTATCACATTTGTTCCATATTGTATATAAGCTTAATTGTTTACTTATTGCTGGATTACTTGATGCAAACAATATAGTCTGGACTATTTCAAAATGTAAAAACATTTTTTCTCTTACTTGAGGCTTTTTCATACCAGGCTGATAATATTCAGCGTTTGTTGTGGTTGATCAGGTTTTCACCACAAGTGGACTTTGGAGCAAGTTGTTTGCAGATTAAATTAAAATTATAGGGTTCACCAATTTATATATATAATTGGTGAAACCTATCATAGCCACATAGTGATATTTAAAGGGACTATACAGAGGTTAAAAGTGTTAAAATTATGTATTTTCCACCCCTTAACATGCTCCAGCCATGTCCTAATGTGTAAAAATAGCCCAAAACCTAATTCACCACAACTGCCTCTAAAATCCTGCACTGTCACTCAAAACGTTGTTAATTCGGGTCTGAATTGCCGTCATGCACAAGCTTAATATAGAAACTGCTGTTACACGTAAGACCTGAGGTGGCAGTAGCGAGTATAAAAATGTCAACTTGCATCTAGTCCAGGGGTGTCAAACTCATTTTGGGTCGTGGGCCGAAATTCAGCTGCCACGGCGGGTCGCGGGCCACATATAATGTAAACAGGAAAATAAAACATTTTTCCAATAAATGAATAATAACAACAGCTTACACTTTACAAGTTTCTCAAAGTGCTACATAGTATTCATTAGAGTGAATGGTCCTCTTTTCAAGTCTTATTTTTTTCTTGCAAAAGAGATGTCAACATTTATCAATTATATCAATCGATAAAATAATGTGAAAACATTCAACAAGGATCACTGTATACATAAAGGAAGAGGTCAATTTTTCTTGAAAAATCCGACACTCTGTGTCCACTTTTCTCTTTTTTTCACAAGACATTTCACTGAAGAGGGCGCCAGAGTCAACAGGAAAAGCAGGTAAAGCGATAGAACTGACTCAACCACAGCGCCCCTAGCGGACAATATAAGAACTGCAAATTGTAAAATGAAGTTTATTCTGCTTTAATAGAATCAGAATCAGAATAGGTTTGTATTGCCATTGTTATGAACAGGTTCACAACTAGGTATTTTACCTGGTGCGTTTGTGCACATGCACTAAACGCACCAGGGCAGGCGTTACAAGGCGCCTCTTAAAAAAAAAAAAAACGTATTATTATTTTTTTTAATAATGCATATTTATCCCGTGGGCCGGCCGTACGTTTGACACCCCTGATCTAGTCCCTTTAAATAAAGAGTGTACGGTCAGTGGCTGTGTGTATCTGCAGTGTTACAATGGATCCTGGCTCGGCCCAAACAGGTACATAAATGATATATGATTTAAACTTTGTGATGGGAACAGTGATACAGAACTATCATTCAGAAAGTGTGTGCTACAGTGACTCTTTACCATAACAAATGCATAATGATAATGTGGTCCTAATTTGTTTTCTCTCTTTTTTTTTTATAGTTACTGAGCAGCCCAATCATGCAAGAAATCACTTGGAAACAAAGGCCGATTTGGACAAATACGATGGGTGAGTGAGACCATTGCTAGTGTACAACGTAGTACTGGTTTGGTGATATTAATAATAATGTGTCACAAACTGAATTTCTTTAAAAGTTACAATAATGAATACAGATTGTGATGAATAAAAGGTGAGGAGGAGACATATTAAATGTTAGAAGCTGCTGAATTTGTTGTGGTTAAAGAGATTATAGATCTAGTAGATTATTAGAAAGTTACATTTGGCAAACGGAAAAAACTAAACCTAAAAAATCTCCACAAACTGCACCAGACTGCCTACTTTTCCACACACTGTATAGTGTTACACACACAAAAACATATACAAGCAGTGTTAGAAGTAGTATTGTATCAATGTAATAATATAATTGCCCTTTGCTAACTCAACATTCAATCATGTATGGCTAAAATGCTGTTGCTGAGGAACGTTTCTACTCCGTGCTCTTTTGTCTCCAGCTTGTATTCAGTCCTGTGAAGCGGACTTAGACTGATTAAACCAGGCCTCCAGACTTCTCATAAAGTAATTCATGGGTGCATTTGTGGTAGTCTTTGTGAAACAGCGCTAATGCAACTTGGCATAGTGTGATGTTCTTACGTATTGAAGGCTTTCACAGTCAGACTCACTGCCAACTCCTGTTATACTCCGGGTTTCTGTGGTGTAGCTTTTTCTTTATTTCTATATGAATCTTTGTTGTAAAAGCCCGAGCAAATGGGTAATCAATCTAACGCCTGCCACTGTTCATTTGTATTGCAGTTCATGAACTTGATCATATTAAGAAATCTACCATTGTGTGTTAAATCAGAGCAATGTATACTGTAAAGGACATCTTCACAAACTTTTATGTTTTCAATTATGATTATTTTTTGATAAAAATAATTTTTGTAACAGGATGTGTTGGCCGTACATCATGTTCTGGGTTATTGCACCGGTACCAAACACCAGCAAGTTTTGTTATCATACATAATGCTGAATCAGGATTTAAAAAAACTTCATAACATGTAAATGTAAGATCTTGTGCTAATGTTTCTGTAACAAACAATTTGTTATATCTCTATTTGCAGGGTGGTGTGTGTAGGAGGCGATGGTATATTCAGTGAAATTGTTCATGGTTTAGTGACTCGGACCCAAGATGAAAACGAAGTGGATCTGAATGACTCTGAGGCTCAGCTAATGCCAAGCGCTTTGAGAATGGGCATCATCCCAGCCGGTAAGATTTGGAAAGAACAAATAGCGGTTTGGGGTGTTATCACAGTCTAAAGTGAACCGATCCATTCCCAGAAGGCTGACCTGGAGCCACGTCTGCAATGGGCTCTGGAACAGTTCACTTTGGGGATATGCTTTGCTTGGATGAGGGAGAATGCAAATGCGACATGGCTCAAAGCAGAAATAAATATGCATTTGTCAAATTGTTACTAGTACTGTGTGATGGCAAAATAATGTTGAGCTAATATAGCAAAAGCAAACCTAGTTTATTAGCAGCAGCTTTGTACCATTGGGCGCTTGCTTTCAGAATAAAAACAATGTAGTTCTTGTTTTGAGAGCATATACAAAGCATCTAACACTAACTAAGTTTATTGCAATCCATCAAATTGTGTGGTGTTAAATGGTAGTGGCGCTGAAAAGTGAAATTGATACAAAAGGTTTGAGATAAACAGCTGCAGCTTGATCTCAGCCAACAGTGACCATTCAGGCACTCCCACAGGGATTTGGTTAGGGTGTGGGGCATCGTTCCACACCCATTGAAAAATATCCAATATGGTTCATCTCACTCAACTAAGATGTTACTAATTTGACTTTAAATGTATTTGTTAAAATGCCTCGTTACTTTACCATACTGGTAAATGTATTATTATGTTATAAACAAATCTGCATAAAGGCACTCACTGCTGCTTGTTTAAGTAAGAAATACCGTAAGCCTTTTGTTGACAACATATCATCGAATGCACTCTGGACCTGTCACCTGCGTTTGTTTCAGACTAATCTAATTCCCAGAGCGTCCCACAGTGCACAATGCAGTTCAATTAAAGAACTGACATGGTGTTTGTAGCTGTAGCCAAACGATGCATTTACCAAGCACATGCTAATATCCAAAACAGAAAATCAAACTTTGGGGGAATTCTTTGCATCTGTGAGCCATAATGAAATAACTGTAAATAATTAGTTGCCTTAGATACACAGTGACAGGAACGACATTCTAACAGAGGACTTTTTCATCTTATACAATAAAACTTGCAAAAAGTCCAGCTGACTCCCAAACTACGCCATCAGATATAGGTTGCTTGTTAACGGTAATGATGCAACATATTGTACTAGACTTTAGACTTTGTTGTTCCCAAAGGGAGATTATTTTTCACATATTCAGTGCTAGCCTAGCCTTTGCCATCCGTAAACTCCGGTCAATCATCTTTCCCTGCATGTACGTCTGGGCTTGATCTCAGTGGCTGCGTTCGGTTGAATTTCAACCTAGCATTCAGCGAGCGCGGGAGGCGAGTGTTGTAGGTGACATCAAGCATTGGCGCCGCATTTGCTGGTTGTAGTTTGGCAATGGCGGCGGATACGAACGTAAAGGAAACTCTTCAATTCGTTCTGGCTCAGCTCCCAAATATCCAGATATTAAAATCCAATCCTTTCAAAGGAGTTCACCCCTCCCACCTGATAACGGAGCTCAATTGTGAAGATCCAGACCCTTGTACGAAACTAAATGAGTACAAGTGTATGGTAAAACCAGGCTAATTCAGTGCATGTTTGACTCAAAAACAGACAGAACAAAAACATACATTCAGTCGAGTACAGTATGTGGGGCCTCCTGTTAAGATATGTGGTGGCTGAGGGGATCAGGCTTCTTCCGAAATTAGCTCCACATGCATCTGAAAGCCCTGTACCTACGTCCTGAGGGAAAATGGGTGCGGTGTTCATAAAGGGCCTGTGAGGAGTTCTGTTCTATAAGCAATGCATCCAATGGCCTGGTTGTTGAGATCTGTGAGATTTGGTGTAGGGAGCCCGATAATTTTAGCTGCAGTGTTTATTACCTTGCATTTTAAACAGGAAGCAGATTGAAAAGACAGGTGGAACAGTACAAAAAAATAGACTGATATAACCGTAATGGCATCATTATAGTTTCCTAATTATTGACAGTGTGTTGTCCCTGTGTTGCAAAAGGTTGCACGCGGTGTGACATGTCTCAATAACTGTAATTACATGGACATAGAGAGCTGGGTGAACAGTGTAAAAGCTATTTCTGGCATTGAAAGTGTGGCATTTAGAAAATACATTTTCCTTAATAATATAAATGTGCAGTGTTAATAATGGTGCTTTAGGAGGTGACACACTTCCATTCATCCATTTTCTTTCACTTGTCCGTTGCCGGGTCGTGGGGGAAGCTGTTGGATCTGCCCAAATCACATTGCACCAGCCCCTATGGCTCCTCCTGCAGGTGGTGGGTCCACAAAAGGACGGCCTCATGGTTCTAACCGGGCCTGTTGGTCTCTCATAAGGGGCTTCTGAACCGCTCTTTGTCTGACCCGTCACCTAGGACCTGTTTGCCATGGGAGACCCTACCAGGAGCACAAAGCCCCCGACAACAGAGCCCCCAGGATCATTCGGGCGCTCAAACCCCTCCACCACGTTAAGGTGACGGTTCCAGGAGGAGGTGACACACTTCACTTTCCCACTATTGAAGACTATTGAAAAGACTTGTGAACTACAGCATTACAAGCGGATAAAGGATTATTCAAGTTTAATAAAACACACTTTGGTTTTCATTATAGGGAGCAGGGTCTTTTGTGAAACAAGACAATATTCGTACAAACAATTGTTTCAGAGACGGCTAAGGCCAGGCTACATCTGATCACGATTTTTACCACAACAACAAAAAGAGGGCTGGTTCCTATTAGTCCCGAGAATGCACATGAATATGACAGTGATCGATAGATGGCAGTGCCGCTGGTCCCGCCTCCAGCACATACACACACATACACTTGGCTCTGGGACTGAGCCGGATTTAGCCCCGGACCCAATCACAGAGCACGCACACTACACTGAAGACTCCTCATTGGTTACTTTCACTTAAGTTGCACGCCCTCTCTGTGAACACTAGCTGGGAAACTAGCAAACACCGGTGGATTACTCGGATATTCTTCTTTTATTTTGGACGACTCTTCGCAACGGGACTTTTTGCCAACACATGTTGTATTTATGGAGTTTCAAACAGAGTAAGGTGAGTCCATGTTTACACCACGGTTCACATCTGTCCGGGTTCAGCTATTGTTAACTTTAGCAGGACATAAACAACTCCTTTATTCTCTCATATTGTGCTGATGGTAAATGCACTGTTAGGTAATCTGCTATTTAAATTATGTTTTGGAGCTGTTTAACTGCCGTCTATAGAGTAAACTTTTGCCTTGTTATTGGTCTGATGCTCTGGGAATAAGTGTTGTTTGTAATGCTAGTTCTGTGGGTATTTTCTGATATGTGGTCAAATGCTTCTTTTTAGTCTGACAAGTGGTGGTAAATGCGTTTTGTAGATCTGACGGTAAAAAAAAAAGAAAAAAAAAGGTAGCACCAAAGTAGCACCAAAAGAAGCCACAAGTTGCACCCCAACACAGTTTGACAGTCTTGTGGTTTGGGTTGATCTTCTTGTGAGTGTCCACAGAACGACATCGTCAAGCTCCTCTGTCACGCTTCTGTGAACTACTAGCCCATAACATCGCGACTTAGATTCACTCATCTTCCCACTCGTCCCTCTCTCTCCTCGCTGGTCTTCTTTTATCAGCAGCGCCCGGTCCATTTCACCACTCGAGCATGATCAAAGTGGAGCAGATAGGTCTGAAATTATGCCATGTGGCGCAGAAAAAGAGATAGGGCCTTATTACCTTTCAAGTTGAAAGATTTAGCGTCAAACTTCACATTTCTCACCAAGCAGGGGATGCCGCTTATCGTTCATTTGTTGGCCAAGGAGCTCTCATGAGCCAGGGGCAGTCAGATGCGCGATTAGTTTTATGATTCTTAGAGCGGATCACTAATGAAATCATCCAGCTGAACTTTTCACACTTGGTTGCAGCTTTTACAAGATACAGAAGTACTGTGCTCATGTCCACGAATGTTAGTCTCTCAGTTTATTTATGGAGACACAAAAGGTACCGAGGAAAAGTGTTTCTATATCATAGATGGTGTGTGTGTGCCTCAAACTCTGGTCCTTCTTTTTGAGAGGCATCACCATGCTACTCTCATCAAAAATAATATCATTTATACAGGAAAAAAATAGTCTTCATTGGGGATAAACTACCCACACCAATGATGTGAACATACAACAAACCAAACCTGCTTTTAATCTCTCTCCATGATATTGACTAAACTGTTTTAAGTGGAGTGGTAGCAGCCCTGGTGTATTGCTTGCCTCCTTATATTGATAGATGCTGTTTTCCTGTTTTCCCAACCATTGCCCTGTGCCTCCCTCTCTCAAACAGGCTCCACTGATTGTATCTGCTTCAGCACAGTGGGCACCAACGATCCGGTCACGTCTGCTTTACACATCATTGTGGGTGAGTAATTGAAAAGACACAAGCGCCTTTTATTTGAGGACCACTGCTGCGCCGTGTTTTCTTTCTATTAGATATGATCAGCACTGGTCTGTTACTGAAAACCTCCACCACCTTTGAACTCAAGTAATGGTTGTAATTTGTAGGGCCCAAATACGCCGCTGCCGCCTGTAGTATCTTGGCAGGTCATAGGATTTGAGCTGCCTTTTAGATAGAATCTGCTCTGAAAACTTTCTTTTATCTGGTAATAATAAGTACTCCACCTTATCTGCGACCAGTGCTGGTGAAGTAAAAAAAAAAAAAATGGTGGTAAATTATAATCTACACTAAACCAAAGATAAAGGTTGATTGCTAATGTTGAAAAATACATAATGGAAAGGGATTGGGTCTATATTAGAAGACAAGTAATTGCATAGTGTTTCCTAGGGGAGACGATCTTATTCCCCCCTGTTTTCTCTCCACAGTTTTAACATACGGTATAACACAAGTTACGGACTAAATTGGCATCACAGAATAAATTGGTATCACAAATTGTACTTCGAACCTTGATTCAAGTAATTTTGCATGTTTTATCAGATAGTACAGCACAGGGTGAAAGGGGATGAAGAGTGAGGAGAGACATTTAGCAAAGTTGTAGTCGGCACTCAGTAAGCCCAGAACAGTGGTAAACAAAGTACAGCTGCAACAGCTTTACCCAACATATCAGGGTGTACTTTCTGTTTCTTAAGTTGATATTTAAAACAACAACATATATTTATCACAAGGAAAGGAACTGGGATAAATAAAGATAGAAGCAGCAAGTAACAAAGTCCATTAGTAATATAAACAAAAACAAAAATTTGATTTGCAGCCCATTTCATACATTATCTCCTTCATTTTCCCCAGGTGACTCACAGCCGATGGACGTCTGCTCAGTCCATCACGACAGCTCCTTCCTCAGATTCTTCGTCTCGCTGCTAGGATACGGTTTCTACGGAGATGTGCTTACTGACAGTGAGAGGAAAAGATGGCTTGGTCCCACTCGTTACGACCTCGCAGGTATGTCACAGGACTAAACCATGATCAAGCCAGTATGTTTGTTTAAAATTTCACGGACAACATCTGGATTCAGTTCTGGCCTAGCACTTAAACCTACCTTTTAACCCCTGATCCGCTTATTTTAACCCATCTTAGAGCTGCAACGGTTGCTCAGCGCTATAGGGGGATTTCAGGCAGTTTTTAACGTATTGCTTCTGGCTCAGAAGTTCAGGCTTAAGGTTTTACAACAATCTTGGGCCCTCCACACATACCAGAGCTCAATGCATTGTATGGTACTCAGAGCACAGTAATCCACTTTATAAAGTGGAAAAACAAAGCAAATTAAATGGCACCCAGATGGAACATAATCATTTTATATTTGTTTTCACAAGGACACACTTTTAGAAATATTTAGAGGAAATGTAATTGGATTATTAAGTGTTTTCAGTAATATGGGCACTTGTCTAAGGTTGAATGCATTGTAGTAATTGAAGTGAGGTTTTTAATTGTGTTAATAACTTGAATTTCATAAAAGTAAATTTGTTTCACACGCTCAACTAATTTGGCAATATTTGTAGGACCATGGACATACTTAAATATATGGCTCTTGCATTGTTCTTTGATTTGCCATCTGAACACAGCCTTCATTTTGAGCCTGAACGTTTTAAATTACTCATTTTTTGACAGATTCTAGTAAATAGTTTCTGTTCACAGAAGAAGACAATCACATAATGCCAGTCGGGATGCAATTAGTTTCACATGCAAGTGTTAACAAAATTAACTGTTCATTTGTCTTTAGCATGGATGCTATTTTAACATCTGTTAAATTACACACAACAAATGCTGAGACTGACCTTTTTTCCCCATAACACTGTTATTTTCTCTGTTTTGTTTTTTAGGAATAAAAACGTTTCTGAATCACAACTACTATGAAGGCACCATATCATTTTTACCCGCTGAGGACAACATGAGCAACCCCAGGGATAAACTACAGTGCCGGTCTGGGTAAATAGCAGCTCAGAGAAAACACTTTAGAGCAGGGGTAGGCAAAGCACAGGTGCTGTACACTGTTGGCACTGTTGAACCCTGTCACATCACCTTATATTTTCTTTGCGTGTCAAGTGTCAAATAAATACAAACAGGAATGCAGTATATATCATTTACTTATGTCTTGCCATACAGAAAATGTAAGGCCCTAAATGCCCCAGAGTACAAAGTACTTCACAGGTGTCACACACGAATGAAAAGCAATTTTGTGTTGTACTAAATGTTAAATTTGTATCTGTTGTCATATCTTGTGATACACTCAGGTATGATGTTCTTATCTAGTACCCGATGCAAAAAGTCCACCCCTGTTTTATCAGCAAAGCTTATAATATGTCGGATTCGGAACAGTTACTATTGAAAACAGCAGTAGCTAAAAGGTTACCCATTTCTGTGACGTTAACAGAAGCGTGAACAGTAGTACCAATACATACAGTTTTCTGGACATGAACCAAGCAATAAAAACTGCAGAAACTTTAGACTAATGTTTAGTCTAAATTATAGCGGTTTTACTCGTCAAAATACAGCACAGTCATTCAGTAACCAAAGATTACGCTTTACAACATTGCAGGTGTTGTGTATGTCAGCAAAGGTCTTCATCAAAGGCAAGAGACACGATGGAGGAGAAGAAAAAGACTGTGAAAGGTAAAGCTTATTATTTTTATTTTCTATAAATAATGAGTATTCTGAAAATGTTCTTTTTGGGCCCATTATCTGTACTTGAAAGCACGCTATGAATAATGCACAGTACAAAGCAAAAGAAGAACTGTCAATATTTTTTGTCCCTTTTTTGCTTTGTCCAAATTTTCTATAATGCCATGTTTGATTAGATTAGTGGTAAATGTACCACTAGTAGTTGTTTACGTGGCAGTCAGGGTCATCTGCAATTCTAGACTTAATTCATTTTAATTAGCGATCATTTACAGTACTTTTGTAATGCATTTAAGTTTGGTGTTTTAGTTTTTTCTGGCTTATACACGTTTTACACCCAGCTATACTTTTGTCCATTTTAGGTTTAGTCCTGATTTTGATCTTGATCTTGGTCTGGTGGCACTTGGAAGATGTAATATTTTATGAGGTGGAACTTGGTGTGAAACGCTGTAGTTTTTGTTTATTTGTGTGCGGTCCAAGCTATTTTAGGATCTTCACTGTAGACCCAGCCTTCGCGTGACTTGCAGTTCGGTCATAGCCAGGGTCGCGCCATTAGTTCTCATGCTAACGGCCTGTCAATCAAAATCCGGCCCTCATTAGTATACAAGATTTCTAAAATGTTTCTTACGAGAACCCGCCTGGTCCCTGTAATTGTGCCTAACACAGCGTTATCACACGAGCAATATCTAGCTGTAGAAAGTGTAGGAAAATTAGGCACCCGGCTTTAAAGTTGTTTTTAACGTGTCTAAAGTGCAATGGTAGCTTATGGAAAACTAGCTTGTTTTGCCGCCCCTGTTTGGAAGTACTGCAGCATTGGAGGGCAATGGCGACACCCAGCGTCGTTGTCTTGAAACTCTGCTACAAGCGGCCGTTGTTCCAACCACAAAGTGCACAGCAGAAGATAACAATATGCACTGACCATTATTGTTGTTTAATAGTTGTGATATGTTTGCTCTTAAACTTGCACCCACTAGGGCGCTCTTATCTCTGTAACTATCAGTTCACCTCACTTAGCGATATTTGTTTGTTTTCCCTTGTCCTCTTTGTGGGGTAAGTGCATCCAACTGCTGAGCCAATGAGGTCTGACACACAAATGGCCCCCCTCTCCGAGAAAACAGTCATTTGGAGACATCCTCTAATGCAGTCCTCACACAGCTGCCATTGTTTTGTTTCTTCTCCTCAAATGTTGCTTTAATCACTATTTCACAAGCACAAGTCCACATTTGCCCGTAGCCTCAGCGGGCTTGTTATCTCAGTGATCACCTCTGTAAGTTTGTTTTGCCAAATGGAGGGTAAAGGTAATGATTTTTTTTGTACACTCATTTCCCCCTAGAGACACAGTAATGCTAATTTGAACGTGATTTTGTTGCACACTTGGTCGGTTATCGTAGCACTGACAGTTTCTTGATCTCGTGGGTGAATCGAGTCGTCTGATTGGCTCACGAACAGCGTCTAACCTCTTAGGAGGACTCTTGGCACTTCGTGAAGTGCGACCATCGCATCTGGTTTATCTTAATCCAATCACAATTAATCTATATGACTTCTTTTGATATTGTGAAGTGGTCCTTGGCCAAATGTAAAATGGCTTGTGCAAAAAGGAAAGGAAATGCAAAACGTCGACATCTAAACCTTTTCATTTCCTTCTGCTTGTGAGTTGTTTTTAGATGTGTGCCAAGACATCTGGGTCTTAATGAACTTTCATCTGTTGTGTAGTAGACTTGGATGCAAACATTTGGGCAAATAAAACCATTTAAAAGTACACTAGCTACAAGTATTGTATCCAACCTGCTTCAATTGATGTGAACACTTGACCACACCTGCCTCGCCATTGCCCACTAGAAGACATAATAATGCTTCCCTTTAATCAATCAAAGTTTATTTCTATAGCACTACACCTTGGCAGACCAAAATAGGAAAACGTCTTTTTTAGTTCAGTATGACCACCGTGTGTGCAAATTAAATACGACGTTTTGTGTCCAAAACAAGCACAGTTAAAGCTGGCTGAAGACTACAATCAAACTGAAATGTGGGGTATTTGCAAACTGAGTAGATCTCTCGTCTGTTCTCACACTATCCCAGTTTCAGATGGAGCTTAAAGATTGCAAAAAGAACTGGAGACTTCTCTGAACAAAAGGAATTAGTCTTTTGGCATCATGGTATACAGACAGATTTAACATAGATTTTACATAATTATGGAGCTGTGTTTTTTAATCTCGTGTGTGTGTGTGTGTGTGTGTATGTATATGTCAAAGTCATTTGGGCAGAATGAATAAAGTATACATGAAAAGCATCCTGTCCATAAACAATCAGAATCAGAATTAGAATAGCTTTTATTGCCATGGTTTGAGAACAGGTTCACAAACTAGGAATTTTTCTCGGTGCAAACTTGCGACATAAAACATATAACACAGAGTTAAGATAAAAATAAGCTAAAAAACTTTAAACTATAAGGCTATAGGGGCATGCGTAAAAAATATTAAATAAATAAGATAAAATAAAAGTGACAACAATTTGACATTGAACAACAGCGTGATTGTATTTACAGATGTGTAGGCGTATAAAGTGATATAAAGTGAAGAAAATGTCACCTTTACTAATTAAACAAATAACTGCATTTAATTACTTTAGGACTGCTACAGCTTTGATCAAGAAAGTCATGAGACAGAGGGAGATAAAGATCATTGATGCAGTTTTGATGTACTGTATGATCCCACCCAGTAGTCCTGTAGTACAGGGGTTCCCAAAGTGGGGGTCGTGAGACACTGAGGTTGGGGTGTTGTTTTCAAGAGAATTTTCATAATAATATTGTAATTTATAATAATTAATTTGATGTATTTTTTTATTGGAAAGCAGTATATTTTAGTGAAATCAAGGCTAAATATATTTTAAACTGGGGCCCGTGTTCTTTGTCTGGTGATTTTGGGGGTCACGAAGTTTGGAAGAGTTTGGGAACCACTGCACACTTCACAGTTACATAAAATTACATGAAGGCAGATCAAATCAACCCATAAAACATAAACATACTCACTAATTGATTATATTAAAAAAGAAAAGACTTTCAGTGCCATATACACTGCTAAAAATAATTGTTTTCAGCCTAGATTTTGAACATTGTCAGAGTTGAGGCACGTCTCACATCTTCTGGAAGTCTTCCAGATTTTAGTCCACAGTCCGCAGCCAGAGCTAGGACCATGTTCAGTTTTTGCTCTGGGATCCAGCCATCCAAACCACTTTTTAATTTAGATGCAGAACTGTCTTCTCTTATAAATATCTATTTAGCTTTTAAACTTTACTATTTATAGTATATATGACACCATCTACTATATCGTAACGTTGTTTATTTATTTACCGTCCAAACTATATCATTTGATTGACTTGATTGACTAATGCGTTTCTAGCGCACCATTCTTCATAGGGACTTTCATTGAGCAATACTGCCACCATACTGTAAACAATATCAACAACAACTAGCCTTCACAAGCACACAAAGGTCATTTTCCACAAATGTCTGCCTGCTTGGGGATTAAATCAATTATTCCACTACTAAGAACGGGTATAGAGCCTTTAATGAACTTGTGCCAGACATTATCTTTATCAGCAGGAACAAAATGAGCAAGAAGACTAATCTTATATATCTTGTTGTGGTTCAGACAGGCGAGAGGGCTGGACTGTGCTCAGTGGGAAGTTCATTGCCATAAATGCCGCCTGTATAAGCTGCGCCTGCCCCCGTAGCCCCAAAGGCCTGTCCCCCTCAGCGCACCTTGCAGATGGGACCATAGACCTCATCCTGGTCCGCAAATGCTCGCGGATCGACTTCCTCAGACATCTGCTGCGGCACACCAACAAGGACGACCAGGTGAGTGGAGACTTTACAGAGATCACATGTGCATGAGTCATACCTGCATGAAAGCAGTAAACTTTTAAAGCTTAACATAATATTTGGTGACTTTCATGGAGTTATCTTGAGCTTTTTCACTTTTTATGCTAATCAAACCAGGACGCTTAACAAGACTGAAACGGAAAAGAAATATGAAAAATATATATTTTTTAAAATTCTTTCTTTTTACAATTTTACAAAATAAAATACCAAGACATCGCAAACCTTTGAAAACAATAATAAACCAGTAATTCTGTTTTTTGTCTTTATTTTTAGGTTGCTCATATTATTAAAATTTAAAATATTGTTTAATTATTTTGAATTGAAACTGTAATAGTACCGTAATGTTCGGACTATTGAGTGCACCATAATATAAGCCGCACCAACAAAATTTAAAAAGAAAAACATTTTCTTTTCACATATATAGGCCGCACTTGCCCACGTTATCAGCACACTGGAAATACAGGACTTTTAAAGAAAACGGTCTACAGCCCACAGGTAGCCTACATTTACTTTTAGAAAAGTGTGTTTAGAACTTAAATATTTATGATTTGATTAGATTATTCTTTAAACCCGTTGTGTGTTCAGTCAGACAAAAGTGCTACCTCGTAGCGGCTCTTCCCGACCTAAGTCCCCGACAGTTTCCTGGTGTTCGAAGATGCTCAGAGTGAGGCTGACTTTTGATGAATTTATCCCACGCTTCGCTTTGTCTCTCCATATTATTTCACCGGTGAGAGAATGAATCGGATTTATTTTGCACCCAAAGCCACGTTGCAGGCGCGGGAGGGCATCCTCGGGAAGACAGCGATAGGTTTGCCACCTGTCCGAGTTATTGCATAACTTTCAGACACCCCCACTAATATTATTAGTGGGGGTGTCTGAAAGGAACCGCGTGACACCTGCAGCTCTCAACTTTATTTTTGGATTATTATTAGAATTGTAATGATTGCGTGTTTCTCACATCAGAGTTCTTTTATTAGAAATATCTGAGTGTTTTTGGACCCAAGTGCATTGTCGTTCATAATATGACACAATGTTCAGTTCGACCATAAACATCTATAAAGAAGTCGCATCGTTGTTGAAGCGCGTGAAGAAAGTAGCAGCTTAGAGTCCGGAAATTACAGTACAAGCCACTGAGCAGCCTCAAAAGTGATTCAAGGTTCAGTGTTATAAAAATTAAACCTGCCTTATAAGTCATTATGGCTAAAATTGCATCCATCCAACAATCAGTACAATTGCAACTCTCTGTGTACACTTTTAGAATGTCCAATTCTTTGTTCCGTAGTCATCAATTTTAATTAACCTTTCCCTTACAGCTGTCTGCCCTGATAATGAAAACAGCAATATCCGATTCCCAGCCTGTCTTTTTTCCCCATTGAGCCTAATGTGGCTCACCGGGAGTTGCTCAACCTGTGCCTGGATAAATGAGTGTGTTGTAGTGAGCGGCGGAGAGCAGAAGGCAGGAGTTAGCTCACTGCTGCGCTAGCATCTCCATCTGCTGACTCAACTCATTTCACCCACTACAGTTTACTTTGGTTCAGGAGCCTTCGCCCCGATGCCCACATTTCATAAATAACCTGTAGTTCGGTCCAGAGAGGAGGAAGGTAATTGCTGGATCGGGGTTATTGTAAATGAATGGGAGAAAGGGGCTGGACTGGTCCAATGCTCTATGGGATCACACAAGCATCGCCGGAGGTCTGGTAGTAAAACATATTCATTGCCTTAGGGTGTGCCTTGGGACAGTTTATTCCATTCAGGAAGATGTAGTTTTATCTACAATAGGGGTCATCCTACACTGATTTTGAGAATAAGATTCTTTTGCTCTTTGAATAATAATCTGCTTGTTTACTGCACAGCTGGCGGTGAACAAGGCAAACAGGGTCCCCGCTTAAGACTACGTTAAAACAGTCTCAAACTACTCACAGGAGTAAGATGTTCCTATGTTGCTACTTATACATAAAATAACGTTTAGGTTTTTATGAGCACATGATGGTCATAATTTCAGAAAATATATTTCAGAAATAGTCTGTTTTTTATAGATTACTGCAAAATGTTTCAGATTTGAAAAAGCCTATGGAATAATTATGGCAATGGTAATGGCTATCGCAACTTTCTTTATAATGCACTTTAAAACAACTTAGTAGACCAAAGTGCTAAGTGTAAACATAATTATAATAATTATTTTAAAACTGGGTGTTCCAGTTTCCTCAATCAATGTAAAAGTTGCTTGATTGGCTGAATCCTCCAGCTCAAGATCTAGAGAGGAGTGTTGCACTGCAGTCGCCCTCTGCTCCAAGCAGGTGGCCTGTGTCTTATCCAGTCTTAGCTTAGACAATGCCCCTCCTGTTTACCCGAAGCTTCTCCAAGCGCCTCTTTAAACCCCATACAGAAATCTCTACATAATTTAAGTGTTATGTTGGCAATGGTGATGAATGCGCCATCACTTTGGATCCTTAGGGCGTTTTCACACAGGCTCTAGTTATGTTGATTTAAAGGGACTTTAGGGTCAGTGTGAATCTAAACGCAGCACTTTAAGCCGGTCTAAACAGCTGCTCCGACTGCGGCTGAAACACGTGGTCTCGGTGCGGCCTGAGCCGCCCTCTGCGTTGGAGCGGTTGTGGTGTGAATGTGGCCGACCTCTGGTTCTCTGTTCTCGCTTTGATGCCTCTTTTTTGCACAAAGAAGGAGAAGAAGCTCTTTATTTATATAGCGCCTTTCACAGACATGTTCACAAAGCACTTTACATGAGAGCATTTACATTCACTCCATACTCGGTGGTGGTAGCTTCAGTTTCCCCTGGGGGAGACTGACAGAAGCGCTGTCGTGACTGCACACATCTGCGCCAACGGTCCCTCTGACCACCATCACTCATTCACACACATAATTTATCCTGGCCTATTGTACATGTTTTTGGTGGTAGGGGAAACCGGAGTACCCGGAGAAAACCTACGCAGACATGGGGAGAACATGCAAACTCCACACAGAAAGGCCCCATTGAGGTGGGAATCAAACCCGGGACCTTCTAGCTGTGAAGCAAGAGCGCTAACCGCTGCGCTACCGTGCCTGCCACGTCAAGAATGACCACGCGCTGCATGAGGACGTTTGGATTACGCTGATGAGGCAAAATGGATTAACCTTAAATCATCAAGGTACGCCTCTCTTTCATGTCTTCCCCTTCCTGCTGCAGTGAAACTTTCCTCTCCATGTGCTGATTAAGTAAATTTCTCCGCGCTGCGCGTCTGTAAGCCTCAGTGTATTTAACCACGAGGGAGACGAGTGACCACGTAGCATCGGGGAAGTGCGCCTGTACGTGCGCGCCTGTCAGTGTCGGCACATTGACAGGTCAATGCCCGTTGTCATGGGAATAAATTCATTGAACAGCTGATCGTTGTTACGTGGCTGATGTTGCAATGTTTTGTGCGAGCGTGTGTGAACACGGACCTAACTAACTTTGGAGTAAATGCAGTTGGAGCTAAGGCGTCTCGAGGAGACCAACAAAGCTCCAACATGTGTGAAAAGTTTAGGTTTAAATTTTGCTCCAGTGTGTGTTTGTTTTTTTCTCCTGTTTCTAATTTTAATCTCAGCAATGTCATCTGTTGTTAATATTTAGGATGGGAACCATTCCTGTAAAATCAAGTGACGCTGAAATCCAAGGCATCACATTTAATCCAGCTCGAGCATAAAAACAACTGTATTGGAATGAGGGGGGGAAAAATAACCATTTAGCAGAAGGAAACCCAGGGATGCTGTTAGAGTGAGACAGATTTGGCTGCTCTGAGGCGTGAAGCATGTCTCTAGATTAACACACACCAAATCAGTCTTTCACCAAAAACAAGCAGCGTGCACAGCCAAGATTATATTACGGCATCGCTCAAGCAGCGAGTGCAGCGAATAAGGGAGTGGGAAAGACAAAATATGTGCCAAGACGTTTTGGTTTTAATTACTTCTGTGCCGTGTACAATAAGCACAGCCAACAGTACAAGCCTTAGTGTACGAACAATATGGATCTTGTCTGCTCTCTTGTTAGCAATTATGTATTTGTTAGAAAATACTGCAGTAGTTGATTTATTGACACACTGTACAAAATTTTATGAATATGTTAATCTCTTGAACCCCACCTTCTCTAGTTCGGCATTACCCAAAGCTAAAAGTTTCTTGCAAAAAAGTGACAAAATAGCGACTAAAACACAAATAAAAAGTGGAAAAGGGGCGACAAAAACACGCCGGTAGAGCGACGTTAACACATTTTTTAAAATGAGGGAAAAAACAGAAAGTGACAAAAGAGTGACAAAAAAGCGATAAAACAGTGACAAAAACGTAAAGAAAACAATGGAAAAAGGCGATGAAAATACATCTAACAAAAACACCCTAAAAAACACGGCAAAAAAGAGACAAAAACAAGTAAAACATTCTTACAATTTGTGACCAAAACGCGGGGACAAGACGACAAAAAGTTGGTGGGTCTTGGCTTTGAAAAAATTTAGATGACTCCGCACGGCTTGAGCTCCCAATAGAGTTATTTTATTTCTTGCACCACAAGATGGGTCTTGGCTTTCAAATGAGGCATGACACTGGCCTATAGGCTGCAAGCTCCAGTCAAGAAGCATTTATATTTGGATAAAACCGAACTGGAGAAAATGTGCTCGGTTAAAGCAGGGGTAAAGTGGTTAAAGTGTAACACACATTTCTAAATAGGGTAAAAAAAAACAGGATATTAGGAATATTGTAAGTTCAAAAGCAGAGTCTAAAGCATTGCTAATCCTAAATTCTACTTTACATTCAACCCCAATCAAGACCAGGACTCAAACAGAAAAATATTATGCAAAAATGAAATGAAACATAAAAAAAAAAGTATCACCAGCTGATCCCATACCTCATTTTGAGAACCGCTACTTGTCTATATATCCAGCGTTACTTGGCATTTACTGAGCTGAAGCGTGTAGTATGAGTGATAAGGGCCGAGTGACTTTGCATCTCAGTTCACTTAATATCAGCCTCAGTGTCCAGCCGAGCGAGGAGAAACAGGAGTGAGGCAGCTCTAAGCGTATTCATGGCCTTGTCAGAAAGCCTTTTAGGCCCAGCGTCCCGTGTGAATGCAAAGAGCACGCTCATAAAGTGGCTCTGATGTGAAATAAATGGTTGTCAGTGGGTTTTTTTGGGACAGGGGGGTGAGATAGACAGTGGATGGGCAGAAGAGTAAAGAGTGAGGAAGTGGCACTGCGTTAAGAGCCATAAAAAAAGATGAAATTTACAAATATCAGTTTTTTTTTTTTTCACTTGACATTTTTACCCACATTTGATTGATTGATGAAAGAAAAAATGCACTGGATGGTTTGTTATATTTGTCGCTAATCTACAGCAAACGTTTCACGATTTTATATCAGTTTTGAAACTTCACCTGCAGTGTTTCAACAGTCGTTGTCCAGCTTGGCTTTACCCAAATCGAGAAGCTTCTTGAAAAAAGTGTCAAAACAGCAACCCAAATGAGACGAAAACGAGGAAGAAAATGCAACAAAAGAGCGACGAAAACATGAGAAAAAAAATATGAGAAAAGTGACAAAAACGTGACAAAATAGTGACAAAACAGTGGTGAAAAAGTGACAAAAAGGTGTGATGAAAAAAGTGACAACGCGGCAACAATGCGAGAAAAAAGACTTGATTGGATGAGCTTTGTAGGTCTTAGCTTTCAAATGAGGCATTACTCCGGCTTATAGGCTGTAACCTTGGAGATTTGCGCTGAACCGGAGAAAATGCGCTCGGTTCGTGCAGGGGTTAAAAGGTTAAATATATTTTTTAGAATATGTGTAATTTAAAAAGAAAACTTTGCATGCTTTCTTTCTTTCATTCTTTCTTCCCTCTTTCATAGCCACTGGGACAACCTTTCTGGCACAATGCAGCGCCCATGGACACATTTTTAATATTGTCCATCCATTAATCCATTTTCTTCCGCTTGTCCGTTGTCGGGTCGTGGGAATCACATAGCACCAGCCCCTATGGCTCCTCCTGCAGGTGGTGGGTCCACAGAAGGACGGCCTCCTGGTTCCAAACGGGCCTGTTGGTCTCTCATAGGGGGCTCTTAATATTGTTTCATCCGTAAAACACCTGAATGTGGCATTGTGTTTCTGCTTCTATTGTTTTGCCTGAATCAGTTTCTCGATTTTACTCATTGCTTTCCTGTTTTTTCTGTCTTCAACCCTCTCAGTTTGACCATCGGTTTGTTGAGGTCCACCGCGTAAAGAAGTTTCATTTCCAGCCGCGTCACACTGTGTCGTCTTTGGAGGACCTCAGCGAGAGTCCCGAGAAGAGCACCTGTCGACCAACATGCTCGGCCCCCTCGAACAGCGACTCCGCCCACAGCCGCTGGACCTGCGACGGCGAAATCCTGCCCCATAATGCAATTCAAGTCAGGTACCGGGAAATCACACTCAAATACTGTCATAAATCAAATTTTAACTACGCGAGTTTGGTCCTTAGTCAATAGCGTCAAGAACACAGGAAACAAAATATTAAGAATGTAACGTTTCCATCAAACTGTTTGACCTCTTAACCCCCACTAAACCCCCAATCTAAAATCTTCTTCAAAAAAGCGTGAAAATGGAGACAAAAACGGGCTGCAAAAGACAATAAAAAATCTACTAAAAAGCAACAAAGAAGCAAAAAAACAAGCGAGAAAAGCAACAATAGCACAATGAAGAAGCTAAAAAGAAATACGGAAAAAAAACGACTGAAACAAGACCAGAAAATGACAAAAAACACGACTAAAAAGCATTGAAGAAGCAACAGAATAGTGACAAAAACGTGCCGCAAAAAGCCACAAAAACGTAAAACGAAACACACGACAAAAAGAGATGAAACCAGGACAAAAATGCTGAAAAAAATAAGGCACAAAAACACGCCGCCAAGTTACCATCAGTTTTGTAGGCCATTGATTTAGCTTTCCAATGATGAGGTGTAACACTGGCCTGTAGTCTGTAAGCTCCAGTCGAAAAGCTTTTAGATTTGGGTAAACTGATGCTACCCAGATACACAGTGACAAGGATAACAATGGTATTTTCTCAAGGCAATAGTGCCAAACAAAACCAATCCCACATTGTTTTACTCTGTTGCTGCCCACAGTGTTCTTTCCCTATACTCCGGTATGCGTCCCTATGCCACAGCTGGACACATCATTTATTTCATGCTCCGTTGTACTTAGCCAATGATGCATGGCTCTGTAATGTTGCCAATTTAACGGCCCTCCCCATGTTAAAAGGCTACTCCCCTTTAATTAAAGCACAAGTGTGTTCCTTTATTGCTTCTTCCCTGTGCTAATCGCTTTCACAGTGAGCTGGTCTGAGTGCTGTGTCCATAATTAATGCCTTTAGTTCAGGCGAAACAGAAAAAGAAAGAAATAGAAAAACAAGCTGTGAGTTTAGATGTAGAGGGACGATGGAGAAGAATATTGTTGGAAGGACTGAACTACAAAACAAGAACCGTGCCATTTTACTTATGTAAAAGTATAGAAGTGTCCACCTTTAAATGTTCTTTATGTGAAAAGGTTAACCTCTTAACCCCACCTGAACTGAGCACATTTTCTCCAGGTTTGTTATTAACCAAATCTAAAAGCTTCTTGGAAAAAGGCATCAAAATAAAGAGAAACAAGTGACAAAAAAGGTGATAAAAATGCGATAAAAAAAACGATGGAAAAAGTGTCAAAAATGCGATGGAAAAAAACTTTCAAAAACAGTGACAACAACGCAAGGAAAATAATCCAATTAGATCCGTTTTGTTGGTCTTCAATTTCAAATGAGACGTTACACTGAAACTTTTAGATTTGGGTAACGCCAAACTGGAGAAAATGCCCTTGGTTAAGGTGGGAGGTAACAGGTTAGTATTTGACTCAATTTTTCTGACTTCATTATTGTGATGTTTCTGAGCTGGACAACTTAATTGCGGCATTTGATGAATTCGTAGTGAAGTAAAACAAATTTAAATCATGTAAAAACCTGCTCCTCCAAGGTCCATAATATTACATGTGGTGTGCCCCAGGGTTCGATTTTAGGCCCAGTGCTTTTTAACCTGTATATGCTCCCTCTTGGTGATGTCATCAGGAGACATGGAGTCAACTTTCATAGTTATGCTGATGATACACAGTTGTACATCTCCATGTCTCCTGAGGACACCAGGCCAATGGATGCACTTTTTAACTGCATTTTAGATATCAAATCCTGGATGGCAGAAAACTTTCTCCAGCTTAACCAGGACAAAACTGAAGTTTTAGTCATCGGTCCTGAGGCCCAGAGAGAGAAACTTTTACCCAAACTACAGTCATTGTCTTTTAATCCTTCCTCACAGGTGAAGAACCTGGGTGTGATTTTTGACTCTGAGCTGACTTTAATTCCACACATTAAGAATATCACAAAGATAGGTTTTTACCATCTAAAGAACATAGCCAGAGTCCGCCCCATTCTCTCTCGGGCCAACACGGAGACGCTAATGCATGCTTTTATCACCAGTCGTATTGACTACTGTAATGCCCTGCTTTCTGGTCTTCCCAAAAAGAGTATCTCAGGTTCACAACTTTTACAAAATTCAGCAGCTCGTGTCCTGACGAAGACCAGGAGGCGGGACCACATTACACCGGTTTTAGAGTCGCTGCATTGGCTCCCCGTGTGTTTCAGGATCCATTTTAAAGTTCTTTTAATGTTTTTTTAAATGTCTTAATGGTCTTGGTCCTTCTTATCTTTCAGAACTGATTTTACCATATGAGCCTTCGCGGTCCCTTCGCTCCTCTGGCAGGCGTCTCCTAGTTATTCCTAAAGTCAACAGAAAGACTCACGGCGAGGCGTCTTTCCAATACTATGGCCCTCGCCTCTGGAACGACCTGCCGGAGGAGCTCAGGACCGCAGAGAACGTTCATGTTTTTAAGAGCAGGCTCAAGACCCACCTTTTTAGTTTAGCTTTTAATTAATATTTACTTATATTAACCTTATTTACCGGTTTTAGTTCTATTATTTCTTTAGTTTCCCTCTTTTTATCCTGTGCTATTTCACGCACAGTTTTAGCTGTTTTTAATGTATCTCTTATTAAATATTTATTTATTTATTTTTTATTTTATTCATTTATTTTTTATGTTCTCCTAGTGGTTCTTCTGAGGGAGCCCTCTGCCCCGGAAGTGCTGGTTGGCTGTGGCCGTGCGGGCGCTCTCCTGGGGGTGCCTGGATGGAGGTAGGACGTCTCTCCTACACCTACTCCGGGCCCCCTGAGTTGGCGCTCTGTGGCTGTGGCCGATGGGCTGCTCCTGGTGCAGACGGCTCCTTGGATAATGTTTCCTCTTTCGGTCCATCTGTACCCAGCCTTACATACTCAACTCTATGTCCATTTTTATTTAAGACTTTTAACTGCTGGCTGTCTGTATGTATATGTGCCTGTGTGTCTGTGTGTGCGGTTGGTGGGGTTGTAGTTTTTTTTTTTTTTTTTTTTTTTTTTTTTAATTTTAAACTCTTTATTACATTTTAATACAATTACAAGAATGAAAACATAAAAGAAAAAGAAAAAGTTATATTCGAAATCTAATATATACGTTTTTTTTACGGTTTACAAATACAGTAGGTGTTAAGGTGGGTGGGGTTGGGGGGGGGGGAGTAAAATAAAAATAAAATTATTCGGGTTGCGTTTTTTATTGTTTCAGTTCTGCCTTGGTTTGCGGAGTTTCTGTATATGTATGTGAATGTGTATGTAATGCAGGGGTGCATAGGTGCTATGTCGAGTGTGGTCAAATTAGTCTATATGTAAGTGTAATATATAAAAAAAGAAAGAAAGAGAAAAAATAAAAAAATAAAAATAAAAAAAATAAAAAATAATAATAATAATAATAATAATAATAATTAATTTATTTATATATATTTATCCATATGTACACATCATCGTCACTATCACTATCATCATCGTCATTGCTACAATCATTACCCATTGCTAATTGTATCTTGCCAAGGTTTGGTGAAAAATAATAATAGTAGAATAAATGACAATAATAATAAATAAAATATTAACAAAAACAAATAGACAAATAATAATAATAATAAAAAGCAGAGCGTGTTGCGAGACGGGCTCACTCAACAGGCCCTGCTTGTCCTCTTGTTAGTCCTATACTGTGAGGTGCATTAAAAAAACAAGAAATTTGTGGGGCCGATGAGGTGGGAGATACCCCACATCGGGCCCACTTCTTGTCTGCCCTGTTGCTCTCTAGATTATGTATATTTGATTTACTTATTTATTTTATAAATACAATATTATATATATTCTTTTTCTTCTTTTTCTTTCCTTCTTTCCTCTCTTTTCCAGTACCTGATCGTAATCTCGGATATAATGTGTATAGTTTGTTCAGATATCCAATTTAAGTGAGAGAGGGGTTGTAGTTATTTATGTATATTTACTGGTGGGGACGATTTTTATTATTTTTAATGATTTTTAAGCACTGTAAAGCACTTTGTGTTACATTTTGTATGAAAAGCGCTCTATAAATAAAGTTTGATTTGATTTGAATCTTAAGCTTAAGCTCCTGAATACAAAAGTACCTTTGTTTTCTATTGTGAATACTATTTTGCTTTACTTTTTCACTTCCTTACTTTCCACCACTGATTATAACCTAGTGTTAAACTTGTAAAGCTGAAAGCCGCAGACTCATTATAATTGTTGACTACTTAATGACCTTAGTTTTCCCAAGTTACCCAAGCTCTATGTCATTGCTCCATGACAACTCTTTGTTCATATCTTTTTACTTCATTTCCCCAAGACAATTTGCAAACAAACACTTTTTTTTCTGTAAACAGTGACTTCTGTGCTGCATTAATGAATGCCACAGAGCTGAAGCAGTACGGCAACTTAAAAGACTGCTTTTGAACTGTACACATCAGGTTCCACTGTACACATTGTTAAGGGGCACATATTTTCTGTTTTTGTTCCTTCTTTGGTTGGATCATAGACTTGTGTTTTGGTCACTGCTTGCTTTACATCTATAGTGTTGACATTATGCAGTCTTCATTTAGCCCTGGTTTAATCTGTTCATAACCTGATTGTTCTTTTCTGTACATACTTAGGTTTATTTTATTCTGTCTTTTGTTATAGTACTTGTTTTTAATCATTTTTGGAGTTTCGGAGATTGTATTATTTTAAATATTGTGTCTTGTGTGTTTCTTTGTAGTGCCCAGTGCCAGTTGATTCATCTGTTTGCGCGTGGCATTGAAGAGACTCACCAACAGCAGCAGTTTGTGTTTGAGGACGTCTGAGTGCAGTGCACCCGTTTTTGTGGGAAATAGACATTGGTGACTCTAAAAGTGTTGTTTACTTGTAAATGGCTGAGTTTAGAGCCCTGCACGGGCCTGATTTCTGGGCCTGAGCCCGGCCTGGGCCCGTGAGGTTCGATTTAACAGCGCTGCAACAGTTGACCTTCATTGTATGAATAAATAAACACTTCTATCTAAATGTAACATAAAGCACAGTGTTTATTTCTTATTGTGGGGGGGAACACACTTGCATTTGTTTCCTGGAAGCACTGTGAAAACATACCGCCGATAGAAGCACTCCGTCCTCTCGCTCAATACGGCCGCTTTGCAGAGCGTTACGCACAGCGAGGAAACCCCCCACGCCACAGCCCACGGGGACGGCAGGTCCATGTTTGTGGAAAAGTGTATTTTCTCAATGCTTCTGAATGCTTGTACAGATGAACAAAGCTTCACACTGAACTAAACTGAGCTGGTTTCAACCATAAATCTGCTCAACCATTTATTTTTATGTTTTATTTTTTTGCCTTTGAGACATGAGAGACATTTCTAATGGAATTTTCCTATTCAGCAAACTCTGGGAGATATTTGCGTTTTGGAATTCAGTGCACACCAAAGATAAAATAAAAGTCACAGAAGAACAGAGCACTTTTTTCTTTTCTCTTTGTAGTTTTCCAGTAACAGTTTTCCAGGCTAAGCTGATAGTAACCAGGGACAATGGTGCAAATCTGAATACTGTGCTAATACTCTAACAGGGCCCCAGTGGATTGTGGGTAATGAGACGGAGTGATGAGTAAGTGGTTTGGGGGGAGGGGGGGGTCTCTGCACCACTGTGTTGCACCTGTGGCTCCAAGATCTAATCGTCATTGGTGGGAAAAAAAAGAAAAGTAAAAATTGCTGTCATCTGAGATCATTCGCAATTGCACAGTAGGAACAATGATCAGCCAATTTGAGCACCTTTCAATTTGGACTTTTGACAGAGAAAGTATAGAGTGTTTTCATCAGTCTCATTCTGTCCTCACACTTTTACAAATTATTCCGTTTTTTTAAGTACGGATGGATTGCATTACCTATGTCAATTGGAGCTGGCCTTCACTTGATTTGAGTGTCATATCATTTACACAGCTCTTTTTTTTTGTGGCTACTTTTTATTACAATGTTTTGAGCTGTCCCACTAAAGACTTGTCATCTATATTTACATGTATGTAAGACTGTGAGCACATGGAGTGCATAATCTGGCTATAACTTTCATTGTTGAGTACTGTAACAGCCTGTTACATCTACTGTATGATTATATCAATACATTCACTTTTGACGTCTGTTTTTCACTTCACTTAAACTTTGGTAATTTTTAAAATCTTTATATAAAACTACTTACAAAGCTTTGATGGCTCCTCTGCGTTGCACACACTTGTTCATTTCACGCTGTAAAAGTCTGCTCTCACTGAACGTGGTCCAACTCCTAATACAGGCCCATAATGTTTCACCTTCAGCTGTACCTTAGTGAACGTACAATGTTCTTATGGGTGCTTTTAAATCCCCTGAAATTCTCAAAACACTGCAGAAGGCATTATAAAATGTTTTGATAAAAGTTGGATATTCATGACTGAGAAGACATGCCTGGTGGGTGTATGTGTTGACTAATTTATTTGGCAATAAAATACTTTAAAATGTCATGGTCTTTGTTAATTTCTATTAATTGGAATGATCAATGGAGATTTTTTACAATACAAGTCCAACATTGGATCCAGGTTAAAAGATTGTAATAATTAAATAATACATTACAGTGTGAAATGTAAAGTGTGAAGACATGTTCTTCTCCTCTGCTCCGTTTCATTCACACTGTATTGGCTTGGCGGTTTTGTTGTGATTGTATGATGTCACTTTCCAATGAAAAAAATCAATAAAAATTATTTCTGACTATTCTATTGTTGATGCTCATAATGTTATGGGTTTGGTTTATGCTGTTGTGTCCAACTACACAGCCAGTTAGCCTGGCCATGATGTGAACAACAATACTATTGAAGACCTTATAATGCTACAGAAACTAAAGCTTTGTTAAAAAAAAAGTACCTACACTCTTGACCTCCCCCTCCTGGAATCCCACCTTAATGTGGTGGAGGGGTTTGAGCGCCCAAATGATCCTGGGAGCTCTGTTGTCGGGGGCTTCGTGCCCCTGGTAGGGTCTCCCATGGCAAACAGGTCCTAGGTGACGGGTCAGACAAAGAGCGGTTCAGAAGCCCCTTATGAGAGACCAACAGGCCCGGTTAGAACCATAAGGCCGTCCTTCTGTGGACCCACCACCTGCAGGAGGAGCCAGAGGGGCTGGTACAATGTGATTTGGGCAGCTCCAACAGCTGCCCCCATGACCCGGCAATGGACAAGTGGAAGAAAATGGATGGATGGAGTCTTGACCTCAACAACATTTTTGATTGTTACTGAGTGCTCACACACATGTTGCTAAGAACCATCTCGATGTCAGCACATCAACTTTGAGTATAAATATACACATACTGCACATACATTTAAAATGTAAAAACAATAATACAACCAAATATACGCCCATCATGGCATTTCATGCTTTATTGACTCTCCAAACTCAGTAACAGTAAGCTACTTTTGTAGTCACAACAGCCTGGGGTTGGGATTGACAGATGCATGACATGCCTGCTCCTGCAACCAAACCAACCACCACCAAGCATCACTGTTATTCACAAATCACAGTCAGAATGTAAGGTACAATTTTAAAGTGTCTTGCGCAAGGTCACAACAATAACACATGCTCACCTGAACAGCAATTGATCAGCCAATCTTTGGGATTATGTGTGCGCTCACTGGTGTTGCCAACATCATCTCCCCCGCCTCAGATTGCAAATGACAACCGGTTTTGCCAATACTCGCATTATTGGAAATGGATTTTATCAATGCTGCCATTGTTTCAGAATAGTGATGTATTTCCATTTTTCTCCTCCTCTATTGTTGTCTACGTTTATGTCCTAAATTGTCTTCATGCTGAAAATGTGACTTGTTGCATGTGTTACGTCACTCCACGAGACGCCAGGGAAAAATTATATAATTTTTTTTCAAAGGAAAATGACAGAATAGTATCTCACAGTGATTTGGAATAGTAACTTTAATCTGCCTACTGGTCTGGAAAAAGTAATGCATTAGATTACTCGTTACTGAAAAAAGTAGTCAGATTAGAGTAACTCGTTACTGGCATCACTCGCGGTCACCACCTCTCCACGTTATTCACACAACAGTAAATCCAAGCGTAATATTCTGCCCAATCACAGTCACAGCAGAGGGATTCTCCAGCCTCTGTTTTCAGCAACGGCTCCAAATTGTTTTCCTCTCCCCATTGTCCCCTCTTTCTTCTTCATTTTCTGATTTTGCCACTTTCTCATTGATTTATCCTCCATCTGGCTGGGAGTGTGGCCCGCTGAGGACTGCTATCTCATTCCCCTGTCCCACCTGAGACACAAGGTGAGACTGAAAACGCACACACAGAGGCTGGTGCTGGCCTGGATTCACCTGAAGAAACATCTCCTAACGGAACACGACGTAGCGGGACGGCCCCCTGATACTCTCATTCACACCCCCGTCCTGCTGTCACCTTCACACACTGAGAGGTTTGTCCCACATAAAGGAGCAAACCCTGCTTTGAAACATGCATCATAAGCTCAAAGCCTTGGGCGTTTTACAAGCTTTCCATGACCACATGCCTTTGTGTTTTTGCATTTATTTTGTTGTGTACAAGCACTTTGGTCAATTAAACATGCTAATGCATCATTTTAGAAAATGCTATAGTTGATGATGCAGAGTATTATAATAGAATGTCTTCCTTGTATTTATATTAAAGGTTAGATGTATTGGTGTATTTGGGGTTTAACTCAAAAACTGATTTACTGATTACAATGTTTGTGTTATTTCTTCAGAATGACAAAAACATTGCACTCGATGTAAAAGTTTTTGTTAATTCTTAAGATGATTATCCAATCAGACAGTAGAATGAGCCTCAGATCGTTTGCTCTCCCATGGTGGACTAAAGGTCAGTTGTTTTGGGGGTTTCTGATGGAACCATCTCCATGGTTACGCATATATTACATCCAGAAAACCTAACAGAAACCCTAAAAAACAATTGATCCTGGAGCGTTATAGGCCATCTTGACAGAAAGCAAAGCATTACATTTTTCCTGTTGTTTTTGTTTTTTGGCACAAGACATCAATGTGTACAGAGTTACAGTACATCAATGTTGTTTACCACAATTGCATCATAAAATTGAACACAAACATTAATACTACGTAAAGGCTGCACATAAAATAAAATAAAAAATAAAAAGAGAGAGAGAGTGGATGATGAGTTTGTCTGAGCGGTGGATGCTGCAGAGGTGGTGGTCAGCAGCTGATGCGCTCCTGCGTGTATTGATTGAATTGGTCTCCTTGAGAGAGAGTACGATCAATGAGGCCATAACAGTCCATCTTCACAGAGAGGAGCCTCTTATCTCCCGCTGCCCACACAGCCTGCACAGTCTAACTCACCACCACCAACCTCTTCCCATACAGACTTGCCTCGACAACGCAAATGTAACACTTTCGAACATTGTAAAATAATTGCGGATGTTTTGATTTGTTTTGTTAAGTCGGAGTGAGCAATTTGTCAATGACTTCAAGGAATAAAGGTTAATGCTAGTGTGCATCTCCATAGTTGCTTTTAACCCATACTACATTGTCATTTTGTTGACATTGTCTGTATTGTATTGAGAGTGCTTGGTAATAAGCCCCATTGTCTGTTATCAGGGTTTCTACGGGAAAAGCATTAAAAGTAATACATTAATTTAGCCAAAATCAAGGCCTTAAATGCCATTAAAGGCATTGAATTAGATACAAACTGTCATTAAATCTAAAAACATAATATCTAAAACACTTATAGTTGCAGTTTTAGCTTGAATTGACCACATGTTTTTGTTCCAAAGTTGCCCGTTTTGTCTAATTCTCTTTCCTCTGTTTGCTGAAATGTTTGCAAATCTTAAGAAATTAAATATGTACAGATTCTTGTTTTTTTTTTCTCTTTGTTTGTGCCATTAAAATATAGCGTTTGGGCATTAAAAATCCAATCCAACTTTATTTATAATAAAAACTTTAAAAACAACATAGTTGGCCGAAGTGCAGAACACAACAGCAAAAAGTCACAGTAAAAAATTAGGAGCACACAGGTAAAAAGAATACAAGGAATACAAACAGGCAAATAAGAACCACAAAAGATTATTAACCCAATTAAAAGCTACAGTAAACAGATAAGTTTTAAGAGCCAACTTAAAAACAGAAAGTGACTCAGCCTGTCTAAGGTGTAAGGGCAGTGTATTCCACAATGTTGGGCCTGCAACTGAAAAAGTTTCCTTTGAGTCCTTGGGACTATGAACAAAGAATGGTCTCCCGACCTGAGGCAGGAGTATAAGGCTGAAGAAGATCAGACAGATATGAAGGTGCAAGGCCGTGAAGGCATTTAAACACAAATAAAGTCAATCCGGCTACGGACAGGGAGCCAATGTAAGGACTTTAAAACAGGTGTTAAAAATGACACTAAAAAGCATTCACTTGGACTTACTTCTGCCTGGATAAGCCCTGGTTGTGTTGAATGCATTGTTTAGGCAATTTTTCCAATGATGATTACAAAAAATTATTGTCAAATATTGGTGTTAAAATTTCTGTAATATATCCTATTTGAGTATATAGCCTAATGTCTGCAAGTAGCCTAAGGGCATTACGGGTAAGATAAATAAATAATTAAAAGAAATAATAATAAATAAAGCGGGTCGTCTCATGATCGGAAGGTCGGGGGTTCGAATCCCGCCTCCTGAAGGTGCACATTGTCGTTGTGTCCTTGGGCAAGACACTTCACCCTCCTTGCCTCCAGTGTCTGCGTACACTGGTGTATGAATGAGAGTGTGAATGCGCCCCCTATGAGAGACCAACAGGCCCGTTTGGAACCATGAGGCCGTCCTTCCGTGGACCCACCACCTGCAGGAGGAGCCATAGGGGACTGGTGCAATGTGATTTGGGCAGCTCCAACAGCTGCCCCCACGACCCGGCAACGGACAAGTGGGAGAAAATGGATGGATGGATGGATGGATGGATGGAATAATAAATACATGTCAAGGCGATTAGTCATTTGTTCCAAGGTTCGGCACGGTGTATCGTTTTTGGAAATGAAAATGAGAGAACCTGCATACTCGGTCTTTTTCTTTTCCAGAATGTCCCCGTAATTTGTTTGTGTAGTTTCTTTGACCAAACACCCTTCCTCTACACACTGTTAGGCCCTCGCTGAAGCATGCCTGGTATTTTCTTGCAGCAGTACAAGAGAAGCAATTGCGAGCCCCTTCTGTCTAATGGACTCATTTGGAGGAAAGGGTGTCGTGTGTGTGTGTGTGAGCTACTTTGGACACTCCATGCTGCGTTCTGCTGGAGAGGACAAGTCGCACTAACATTAGCCTGTAATTACTTCAAGCACCATTAGCGGCACAATGGCGTCTGTGGCTTGCCCAAAACAAAGTCTGTCCTGCTCAGTCGATGCGTTGGACATTTTGCCTCTTGGTGTTGTACGTCTGAACAAACTGCTCCTCCTCCACTGGTGTTTGAAGAGTAATGAGTGGGTTTGTGTGTGGAAGTGTTTGCAAACAGATAGTTGCGGTAATGACGTGTCACAGGGAAGCTCTATGCACAGGGATACACACTGAAAGAATGAAACAAATATAATAAAACAATAGTGGATTTTACAGAGGACTTTTCGTCACTAGTAATTTACAATGTGTATTATTCATTCACTGTACACACAGCAGAGATGGAAAGGCATTTTAACCTCCTACCCCTCGCCTGAACCGAGCGCATTGTCTTCAGTTCTGCTTTATCCAAATCTAAAAGCTTCTAGACTGGAGAGAAACATTTGCAAGCTAAGACCTACAAAAGTGATCGCACATTTTTTTTGTCCCTTTTTTTGACATGTTTTTGTCGTTTTTTTTGTTTGTTTGTTTCATTTTAATTGCTTTATTTGTTGCTTTTTTTGCTGTGTTTTCGCCATGTTTTTGACGCTTTTTTTGGTCACATTTCTGTTACGTTTGTGTTGCTTTTTTGTCGTGTTTTTGTCACATTTTGTTATGTTTTTTTGTTACTTTTTTTTGCCACATTTTGGATGCATTTTCATTGGTATTTGGATGCTTTTTCTTTTGAAGTTTTTAGAAATGGGTTAAGCCAAACAGGAGAAAATGTGCTTGGTTCAGGTGAGGGTTAAGAGATTAAAATAAAGCTAAAAAACAAAACTAGAAATATATTAGAAGTATTACTTTTTGAAAACACATGGAGCAGTATGTTTTCAATGAGAGAACATTATAAAAGCTAAAAAAGTAAAAAGCTCAACATTGTCATCTAAGCATAAAATGGGCCTTGCATCCAATGATTATTCAGAGGTATAGAGGTAAGGGCTCAAAAACCAATTATGAACAGAGGCAGAAAATGGTCAAATTGGTAAATGGACTCAACTTATATAGCGCTTTTCTAACTTTATTAAAGTGCTTTACAGTAAGGTCACCTATTCACTCTCTCATTCATACACCAATGCACCCAGACACTGGAGGCAAGTAGGGTGAAGTGTCTTGCCAAGGACACAACGACAATGTGCATTTGCGGGAGCTGGGATTCGAACCCACGACCTTCCGATCACAAGACGACCCGCTAGATGAAGGAGATCCATAGTGACTATTTGCTTTTATTAGTCTTACAACATTTCTAAACTCAGTGGAGGTTATTTCCTCCACCTTCACTATTTGCCCTCTCCCTCCTCCTGCCCATTGTGTATCCATGTGGGTGTCAGCGTTCGGTTTTCACATTTGGCTGTTGTGATGATTGAGGTGTGTTGCCCAGTGTCAACTCAGCTCCAGGGCAAACGCAGCGGGACATGGACCAACGACTGTGTCACCTTATAAAGAATGGTTTGGGCGACACGTGCGGGGACCAGAGCTTGGTGTGAATGTGTGAGAGAGTCTGTCCTTTTCCCAGGGGCAGACTTATCTCACGGCGTCTGAGGAGAAAACAAGCAATATGTCTGCGCTCCGATGAAACAGATATAGAGATCATCTGATTTGGTTGTTTTGTCACAACTATAGGGAAGTCCATTTTATGAGCGATGAACCGTGTCTGTTCAGAGCAATTTTGCAGAGATGGTAGAAAGGACATTTGTACTGCAAATGCACAAATGTTGTTAAACTTATAACACGGCAGTAGTAGACTTCACACACATGTATATTTTCATTAAGGGCGGCACGGTAGCACAGCGGTTAGAGCTTGTGCTTCACAGCTGAAGGTCCGGGTTCAATTCCCACCTGGATGGGGCCTTTCTGAGGTTTCCTCCGGGTATTCCAGTTTCCCCTACCACTAAAAACATGTACAATAGGCCCAGGGACTGCAGGTGGAAATTAGCACAAGTGCTATAACCTGGTACAATGCATCTCTCCTTTCTGAGGCTAATGTATATTGTCCCTGTTCTAATAAATAAAATAAATAAATAAGAGGGAGTAGAAGACAAAGACTGTTTATTCAAGGATTAAAACTGGAATTTTAAAGGAAGATAATGATTTCTCTCTCTCTCTCTCTCTCTCAAGGTGCAATAGGAAACCCAATATGGGCTCTTTTATCAATAAAATAGATACTATACATAGCCGCTAACCCTAAGAGGGCTTCTACAACACATTTTCTAAAAAAGCTCATTATATCATTATAAACTCTGGTTCTTTGTCAGTGGCGCATGTTATGGCGGAAGTCAAGAGTCGGCTTTTAGATAAATACTGAAAACCTTAAATTACTAAAATGAAGGATAGTGTTTAGGCGTAATGTTTTCATCTTGGATATTAAGAGGCTCGAATTACATTGTTATGGCTAGGCTTCTGCTGCCCCCTAAAGGTCTTCTGGTGCACTGAATCCACATATTTTCTCCTCAATTCGACCCAAGACACCCCCTTTTTGGCAAACAAAACCACTTTTTCAATATTGGGCCTGACAGTGTAATCATTTGCTGCTGAATCAGTAACAAACACAATCTCTTCTTCAGTGCAACTGATGTAAAGTGAAAGGCATTTAAAATATTTTAACAAAAAAGAAGATATGCGTTATGGTAGTTAAACCCAGGACCTTCTGCGAGGCAAATGCACTAACCCCTCGGATATCATGCTGCCTACAGTACATGTCTGACTATGGACTTGGAATGGAACAATTTAGAATATTACATTTAACTGTTCAATAGATCCTCAGTTCAACCTTCAATTTATTATGCAAATATGTTCAATACTTTTGTGTTCCACATTGTTTCACTGGATGCTTTTGCATGTCTTTGCCGTGTTTCTGGGTTCGGTGGATTTTTTTTTTACCGCAGAGAGTCCATAATGGTCCTGAAGAAAGCAGCTTATTAAAAGTAAACAAACACAGCTAAACCCATTTGAGACCTACAAATGTCTTCTTCTGAAACACTGAAGAGGCACCAAGAGCCCCCACACTTGCTGCACAGTGGAGGGTTCACAAGGTACTATATGAAACAAAAAAGGAACAAACGAGGAGGAGATGGTGAAAGACTGTTGCAGAGCGGAGGGTGCGGCACAGGAGGAAGAGGAAGGAGGAGGAGCTGACCAGTGCAGGGCGCCACGTCTGGGACAGGGACAGGCCCGGATGGCGCTGCACCATTTCAGAGGATCAGACTGAAGGCTTCCAGCAAGGTTTCTCTGGATGCTACGGTTTCCCCGACCCCAGAAACATGCGGCTCAGGTTGACCCACAGTGGCAGCGCAGTCGCAGCAGCTCAGCACAAACACCTGAACACTATTTCGTTGTATGCTTGTACAATAACAAATAAAGCCCTTACTTACTGATAATGAATGGCTGAAAGATTGGAGATGTGTACATATAACCGGTACATATATGAAAAGAAAATTAGAACTTGTACTCATGTAATAGTGTGGGGTCGTAGTGCGTTACCAATATCCGCCTATATGAGGGGCAGTATTTCACCCGTGCCGTCTCCCCACCTGTCTTCACCTCTGACGTCATGCGCCGAGAAGCCAAGTCATGGACACCAGACTGAGGACTGCTACAGCTGAGCTCAGGCGATCAGGTGCACTGTGGCCGTTTGAGGATTATTATGGACAGAAAAACATTACCCTTCCTACCTGAACTATGAATGTTTTTTAATATAAATGAATAAATGTAAAAGCTATTTTCCTAATCCATGTCTTCGATGGTGAAAAGAACTTTAGGCGGGCCGGGTCGTAGGTTTGTGCCTATGGTGCTGGTGTATCTGTGCCATATTAATGTTAACAAATGACTTTGGTCACACTCAGCACATTACGTGTATTGAATCAAATCGACATCATGACCTTGATATCGAAATACGAATCGAATTGTGACAAAAGTGAATCGTTGCCTCTCTTGTATGGACCCAATTAAATGTAAGTTTGAAACAAGTATAACCAAACAAAAGCATAGCTTACAACAAAACACAGTAATGATGCACTGCCTTTGTAGCGAATCTACTTTGATTTTATATCTATATAAATGGGGTGTATGTTTTACGTAACATTGGCTACACCTCGTTATAGTCCTTTCTCAGTGGTTCAACTCTATACACAAACTTTTGATGGGAGTTCAATTGAGATAGAGGCGAAGGGGCAGTGCATAACCATGAGAAAAAGTTTCAGACAAAGCAAAATCTACACTTTTTATAGTACCTGAGGCAGTTGTGTTGACATGCTCTGTAGCCTGGCTAATGGTGCGACAGCCACCAGAGTCCAGCGCTCACATATTTACATTAGCCACTGCGTTTGACCTCGTCGTCCCACGTCTCTCCCTCATCAGTCTCCTGCATTTCGAGTGCGCTGTGGATATAATGACCGCATTGATCAGAGACGTCCCCGATGGGTGGTCTTGTACTGTCAGGCTTGAGAAAAAACAAACCAAGTGAAGCACAAAGATGGGCCAAATCATGTTGCCCTCTGATGTTTCCCGCCTCATCGCATCAGCCAATCAGAGATCCATCTCGCCAGTCGCCCAGTTGCACCACAAAGCCTATCAAAAGCTAATCTTGCGGCGGGTTTTATATTGTCTTGTGTCTGTGGTTAGCCTCCTTCATCATCTCTATACCGTATGTGTGACCGTATGGTAAGAAGGGTACAAATAAATATACGTGAATTTAGAACTAATGGCCAAATTATCGACAACGCCACCTAGAGAGATGGCTCCAGGACCTAACAATAACCGCTGGTAATAACCAGCAGCACGCACAGGTTCGTGGACTGAAGAGCACAAGAGACAGTATGTTGTCAAAAATATAGTTTTCTTTATTTTAACAATTTGTTTAAAATAGTGTTATTACATTGCTTTTTAAAACCTGTTTCAATCATTCTTTCACTTTCACACGAACATAAAATACATAAACACAAAAGTAACCAAAAAATAACCGGGGAAAAAACAGCGCTACACCACGCCTTGGTCAGGGCCTTTCTGAAACCCCCTATAGATGGCAGGAAGGGCCACCGAAGTGCACAGTTTGTACGTTACCAGTCCTTCTTTGGACGTGAGCTCCACTGGACCCCGCACCGATCCAGACAGTAGTCAGTAGTCACTATAGCCCAAATAGCAATGCCTAAAAGCTGGTTGAACGAAGGGTGATGTAGTAGTGGAGACGATGGCAGCCAATAGGAGAAACAAAAGAGGATGCCTCAAAAAGGGTAACCCAGAAGGGGAGCCCAGAAGGGAAGGCCAGAAGAGGAGGCCCGTCTGATGACCCTATACAGGTTAGAATTGGATTTACATTAGAGTAGGATATTGATATTAGGCTAATGACCATGCATACCAAGATCACTGCAGTTTAAAGTGCAGCGTGGAGGTGCAACTTCTTAGTCAATTCCGAATTAAACGCACAACACTGCACAATAGTGTAATGTAAGCCCACGTTTAAAATAAATTATCTAATTGTTATTCTTTAGTGAAGTGGCTTACCAAGAATGCACAATGCTCAACAACGAGGATTGCGGGAATTAGGCGCAGCCCCACGCCAACACAACAGCCAAAGACAAAGCTGAGTTAGACCCAATAAAAAGGAACCAATTTATGAATGACAGCGTCCCGCTACTCACCGAGGAGACGCTCTAACCCGGCGACAACAGGTTGAAGCCAGGCCGGCCGCTGACAGAAACCTACGAACCTGGAAATAACCCCTTTTTTAATTTTGAAAAAAGAAAGAAGATACAAACCAAAAATATATAAATTAAAACAAAGTATTACTATGAAATCAAGTAATTGAACAGTTGCCTTCCTCTTTATATTTCAACCTACTTACCTGTGTCCTTCATCTGTTACTGTAAATGTGAGGTAAAACTCGGATCACTACATAAGCAACAACAATTTATGAAACATGATTAATGAATGCATGTTTGTGCTTACTGTGTTTTGTGTGGGTGGAGGAAGGACCATCTTGTAAAGGTTGAGTTGTGGATTAGAGAGCCATATGCAACCATTGGCCCTAACCTTAAGGTCCGTGGACTCTTGCCTGAACCTAATTTATTTTTTCAACCCCTGCTCAATGGGACATTTTTGGAATAATGAGACGTCGGACTAATGGGTTGTCGGACTAATGGGCCAGTTTAGAGAGTCTGACACAAGCATTAGGAAGGTCATTATATATAACAAAAACAACAGAGGCCCCAAAATTGAACCTTGGAGTAAGAGGAAGGAGAAGAGATTCATGCCCATTGTATTTGACGGTTTGGTGTCGGTCAGTAAGGTAACTAGTAAACCACAACGGTGATTTGTTTTTAAACCTAGGAATGAAAACTTTTAAGAATTGTATGGTTAACAGTATCGAATGCCTTAGAGAGATCCAAAAAAATTCACACAGCACTTTCTTTAAGATCTTTGGCTTTGTAAATTTCAGTCAGTAATTGAACAAGAGCCGTATGTGCGTGAATATAAAATATTATTGTTATCAAGATATTAATTTTCATCTGGTATCTGGTACCTTCAGATACACTTCCGTGTGTGAGTTTTTTATTTTTATTTTTTTACAACTCTTCTTTTTTACAATAAGATAAACTCAAATGTATTTTAAAGATGCCACCAATGACATAAAACAAATTAAAAGCATCTGCCATTTAATTTGTTTTTAGGGATTAATTAGGTGACTTTAATTGTTATGTGACTGCTTACTTTTGTTTTTTTGCCATGGATTTTTGTTGTCATTCCCAAAATAAGATGCAAAGATATTTTTTAACGTTTAGATATTATCAGACACGTTTGTCATTTGGTTAAAGTTTTGGAGTCAAATCTAGTTAAGTCTGTTGAAATCACAATGGAAAACCGCATCCGTCATTTCTTTAGTTTAGCCACGTTTTCTCTGAACATATCATTTGAATTTCAAGTTCGATTTTAGCTGCTATTATCTCTCTGCTATAATTTCTTCCATTTGTTGTTGTAATTTTCTGTTCAATTTCCGACTCATCCCATAACAAGCAGCACTTTCTTCACAAGTGGCTCATCCAGGCTTCACTTTTGAAAATCCTACAACAACTAACTTCACAAAGAAAAGAGTTTCCAATTAGATTCAATAAGTTTGCAATGTTTAATTGCAAAGTATGAATACAGTACAAGACGGATTATTGGTGGTTCTCTGCAGCATAATTCTGAGAATGTTCTGAATGTGAAATACGTAGTGGGTTGTAACTGCACAAAGAAATTATTTAGCAAACACTCCAAAATAATCTGCCTCGATTACACAATAGAGGCCAAAGGTATAGTGTTTGTGCAAAGACCTGACTTTCATTAGAGCCTGATACTAGATTAGTCTAAAAAATACTCACCATTTCAGAGAAATAAGAGCGATAGGATCTGTGTTTCTTTTTCTTTCTGTTTTTGCCTTTATGATAGTTAGGTATGAAGATGAAAGATATCCAATTTCCTCATTCACAAGAATGCAATCACAAAACTGACAGAAAAGGGTTTACAGTAAATTCAGACAAATCTGTTCACCTGATCACATGCAGGTAATCCAGACTCATCGCTGTACCAGCGTGTATAAAATATAGAGAGGGGGATCATTCTGGATGCCAGGCTAGGTCTTGGACGGTGGGAATGCACAAATTAAATCTACAGCAATCACATGAAGGACATTAAATCCCAGAAAGTGTGTGTGTTGGCTGGTTCCTAACCCCTAAAACGAATTAACTGACAGAAAGGATACATCCCATTATTTTTTGCTGAAAGTACAACTTCAAGGTAATGACACGAGTAGGTTAAGTGTTTTAAAACCCAAAGGATGAAACAAACCTCTTTAAAATGTGGGGGAAAAAGTGCATTATTGTTGTTGTTTTTTTTTTCCATAAATTGTTGTTTCCCAAATACTAAAGAGCACCTTCCCTATAGGGCAATTTTCTTACACAAACTTCCTGAGCACTTTTTATAATAAGGTTCAGAGTTTTTTTTTTTGTCATGTTTTAATTCTTATTTTTTTTGTCGTTTTTTGTGGCTTTTTCATTACTTTTTCGTTGATTTTCTGTCGTGTTTTCGGCAAGTTTTTGTTGCGTTTTCATACTTGTTATTTTGTCGCTTTTTCAAGATGTTTTTAGATTTGCGTGAAGCCAAACTGGCGAAAATATCCTCGGTTTAGGTGGGGGTTAAGAGGTTAAAGGTCAGTAACTAAATGCATATTTTAACATTAACATAACACTAACATTTTAAAAGTTAAAATACAAAAATATTATTAATATTAAAGTATTCTATAATATTTAGCTTTTCTAAACTTGTTTTAACACCATGGCAAATCCTTATATTCTGCACACATAACTCATCACAATCATGATTTATTGTTCATGGTCATTAATGAGTTAATTGCCAAAATTAACCGTGTTAATACATGATGAAGTCATGCACAATGCCATGAATTATTAAAGCTGCGCTACATGGATCAAGGCGGGAAAGTTGTAGTAGTCTCTCAGCTGTTGTCTCTCACAGACCCTTCCATCCTGACTGTTTAAGTTTAAGTTTATTTGGATGGGACAGTTCATGTTAATGAACAAGCAACCTTGGGCTAATTCCCATCCGTCGTCCCCCATGCGCACTCTTATTCATCCTGGCCTATTGTATATGTTTTTAGTGGTAGGGGAAACCGGAGTACCCGGAGGAAACCTACGCAGAAACGGGGAGAACATGCAAACTCCACACAGAAAGGCCCCGTCCAGGACCAGAATCTAACGTACCTTCTAGCTGTGGAGCACGAGCGCTAACCGCTGTGCTACCGTGCCGCTCTCTTGACGTAATTGGAACTCAGCTGGAGTCACAGCATATGGTGAGTATTATTGTTAATATTTAAGCGTTGAATAGATGTGTCTTTTTCCTATTGCTATGGCAACAGTCTGCATTTTACATAACTCTGAAACCTATACAGCTGAAATCATAATCAGAACAGCTCCGCGCCATTTTGTTCTGACAGCTCTTGGTGTGAAAACGCTCTTAGTTCGTGTTTTGACTCACTAGATTTTCATATTGTCATGTGACACTGAGCCTTAAAAGATTCTGGTAACCACTTAAAGTTGAATGCCTTTAAGACAGAAATACAACTAGCCATAGTTACAGAGTAATATAATAGGGGTGATAGATCTGATGTTGATTTATGTATCTTTAGATTATAAAATCGAATATAAATAGCACTAAAGCACACAAATCAATACAGAATGTATCAAACGGCACAGCCCTGCGTGAGAGCTAAACTTTGACAGCTCATCTGATCTGCAGTTTAATATTTGTTAATGCTTCTGCCCTGTAGGCGAGGGGGTATTAAAATCTCATCTTATATCTTCATGCATGAGTTGGCTGGAGGTCCCGCTGAGCTTCCACGTGAAGATGGAAAATAAAAGTTGGAGAGGCTCGTGGGGAATGACCGGGAAGAATTTACACTTCACTGCAAAATGGAGTCAGAGTTTCATTAAAGAGAAGCAGCCGTCAGCAGAGAGCACAGGGCAGGCGGGGGATCACACAGGTGCGTTTGGAAGCCAGGGGGATGGGGAGCTTTGGTCTTTAGTTTTTTCTTTGCATCTTGTTGTGACTCGGGACTAGGCTATCCTCTAACTAAATATGAATTAGCATAAATTGGACTATGGGGATTGGTTGGTAAACACAGTTTTTTGTGGCAATTTTTCAGGGATTTTTTTTCAATCTAAAAATAGAAAAGATCTTGATAACGAGATAATAAAACAGTTATACAGTACAGTTGGATTGAACATTTGAGTAGGTGTGCAGGGCTGGCAATTTGTTTCACTGGGGCATTATATAGTGGTTATACTGGGCAGATCAACAAAGGTTTCATCCAACTGAAGTTTGTAATGTACTTAAAGCAAAGCAGTGTTCTCTCACAGTCTGGTGCTGGTAGTGAGTTATAATGCTTTGACAGTGCACACAGCTGGTTTATGCACAGTCTATGGGCTGGTGCATCTGTTTTCCTGCTCAGCTAGTGCCTGACCCCTCGGAGAGAGAGCACGGTCCCACGCAGGGCGGCTGAGCGAGCAAACTAACAGCCTGTGACCAAGCTGTAATTATGAGCCGTTTTCTAATTATGTACCACTTCACTGCGTCTGCATCGACTGATCAAACTTTTATTTTGTAAATGCTGTTTTATTGCCCGCGGCATGGTGATGAGCTCAAAGGACGAAACGGAGAGGACACACGAGGAGACAGTTTTACATTGACTTTATTGCAGGGCATTTCCATTTTTGGCCAGTCACAATGACTTTAAATGCTCTGTATGAAATCGGATGAAACGTTGACTAAATGCTGTATGTAATAAATAACAAAACTAAACAAAATTAAAGCCGCAAGCGGCATCGAGAGGCCCTCGCGGGTCTCGTGGGCCGGTTGACGCCGGTTGCCGCACGCCGCCGCAATAACCGGGAGGCGCTGCCGCGCCCTACGTGGTTATAATGTCGCTGCCACCCTATAGGTCGAGATTATAAAAGAGCAAAGGCGAGAAATGGCGCCTTTGGCGCTGATTACTCGATTTTTCCCAAAATGGCCGACCACCTGTTGATCGCCTAGCAACCATGTAATGGAGGCCTCCCTTAGTGCCTCCATTGCCGCGCCATAACCCTACCGAGGGCGCCAACGTGGCCACACTACATTTTATTGCCCTGATGTGCCATTAATCTTTATGAGTAAACATCAAAACGAGATTTTTAGCGTCTCCATGTGAATGATGGCTCCAACCTGCAGAGGGCGCTAGCGCGCCCCAAATCTTTTTTATTTCACAAGCAGCATCGGACGTCCTTAACGGGCCGTACTTCAATGACTACTGTCCACAAGCTCCTTACAGAGGGCGCTAACGCGCTGTAATTGTGTATAATGTGTGATATGCGGGTCAGTCCCATTGGAATAACATGGTGGGCCCCGGGCGTCTCCATGGCAACACCGTAGAAAATACGGTATGGGTCTCATTGGCTTTTTGGATCGGGATGCCATCAGCTATTTTTGTGCCGAATTTTATCCATTTGCGAGAAACTAATTTTTTTCCCATAATGCATTTTTTGTTCTCGGCCTAGAGGGGGCGCTATCGCGCCAAATCTCACTTTTTCACATTTGTTGTGTCCGGGGGTGAAAGGTCAATAAAATGTATATTTCCGATTTTTAATCGGAGTTCGTTTGTGCAAATGGGAGCATTTTGTTGTTTTCGGAAAGTCGCAAAAATCTTCGTAAAGATTGCGGCTTCGCCGCAAACAAACCGTAAAACTTAGCCAAAAAATTTGGATAACTTTTGATGCCCCACATCTCGAGATGAAGTGGAGCGATTTTGGGCTCATTTGGTGAAACGCCCTAGGAGGAGTTCGTTAAAATGCGACGTCAGCGAAAACGCTGACTCAGCATTTTCCCGACTTCCTGTCAAAATGGCGGACTTCCGGTTTGTCTGGGGGCGTGGCCACAATAATATATTTTGTTTGTCCTCACAGGACGAATGTCTGTACCGAATCCCGTCGCTCTGCGACAAAGTTTATGTTGGCCCCCTCCCCATAGGCGCAATGTATTTTCACTTTTGTAGGTGGCGCTGTCGCGCCATTTTTTATTTCCCCAAAACGAAACACACATTTTAATTAATTTTTCGCCGGATCTGAATTTTGGGCAAAGTTTGGTGAGTTTTTGATTATGTTCAGGGGTGCAAATTCCTGCTCAAAGAGCAGAAGAAAGAAAGAAGAAGAAGAAGAAAAAAAATAATAATATTTCTTGCAAAAACAATATAGTCGCTTTCGCGACTACAACATATTATACATTTTTGGAAAGCTTTCGAAGTCCCCCACGCACCCGTGGGGCTCGGAGGTGGATGACGAGCGCTTCGCGCTCGTCATCCACCTCCGTATGACAGTTGGCCATATACCCCCATTCATTTTGCTGCAATTATAAGTATAAGGGCCCACACCAGAGGTGTGGGCAGTCACTGTTTTACACGGTGAGTTTACGTTTGACATGGGGACAGCGCTTCGCGCTGTTTTCGTGCGCTCCGCGCACCTCGGTACAGTGCGCTGCGCGCACTGCGTTGCGATTACAATAGGCCCTTGCTACGGCAGGCCGCTCGGGCCTAATAACTCTAGAAGTAAAGAAAAAAAGTCATCCATTATTCAATAGTAAATGATGAAACTAGAATAGTAAATGATGAAAATATACAAAAAGTATATATATCAGTAACAAAACATTTCATGAGCTATCGATGTGCACCATAGAAATAGATTATTACAACCTGGCTCAGCTAGGTGTAAAGGTTGTAACAAAACCAAGATGTTAAAGGGTTAAATAAAGTTGTTATTCAAATATAAGTAAATGTATAAATATATGTCAAATATAATTTCAAACAAGGGGGAGTGACAAGGTGAACAACAAGGCTATTTACAAATGTACAAGTGCAAACAAAATAAACAAAGGCTGCAATCTAAACCAACGATTCCAGAAAGCAACACAAGCAAATGGCCAAAGAAGGCCAGCAGCCAAGAACATGCAGACAGAGACGGGCGTGTCCTTAAATAGATGAGGCCATTCCAGGTGAAAGCAGCAGACCACCAGCACCAAACCTGCAACAGGGCTTGAAGCAATCCGCCAATCAAACACAAGGGCTGATGCACAGCCTCGGTATCCATACAGGAAAAAAAGAAAGAAAAAAAAAGCGGGTTTAAGGAACACATAAAACTAAAGTAATATACAAAAATGAGGGAACCTGGAGGCCTTGGGCTATAACATACTGTACTTTCATGTACTAGGATTTATTTACTTTTCATGCACTGTGAAGATTTTATCAGTTGAAACTAAAAGTACACATGTTTTTCTCAATTAAGAGAAACTAAGAACGATATTACACGAGTAAAAAAGTACTCCAATGCGTAGCCTGGTGTACTATTACATGTCTTTGCGGAAATGTAATAGGTTAGTACCCACCGCCGAACAACATGGCCTTTTGTGAAGCAATGTTAGACTGTAGGAAAAGTATAGTCCAGGTCAGATAGATGCTGGGGGAACTGCCCTCTGTTGCACCAGCCCAAATCAGAGCTGACTGCAGAGGATTGAGATTTATGTGACTCAGGGTTTGGGCTGAGGAACGAGGGGTAGAAAGGAAGGAGGGATGGATGACCTGATTATAACCTCCTAACCTCCTTTATCTTCATCCATTACCCACTGTCACCATGGTCATCTCACTCAAGTGCAGTATGACCTAACCATTAATCGTAAGATTGGACTGACAGTGATGATGAAATACTCTGATAGGGTAAGTTACAGTTACAAAAATGTAAAGTGGATTAAAGTTATTCCCCCCAGATGAAAGGAACAGACACATACAATGACTGCCCCCTTGTGGAGAATATATGTTTTGCCGTCATTCCATAGCTTTATTTATTTCCTCAACAGATAAGAAAAACAGCATTCACATAACAATAAGGAGCGATGGAAACGCCATTACAACTGCTATCCCGCGGTTCCTCTGTTTATGTCATGATTCGTCTTTTGTTCCCCTGGTTTTGTATGTTTTTGGTTTAGTCCAGTGTTTTATTTTACGTGTGTTTTGTCCTTGTGATTTTGCTTTGCTTCCCTTGTGTTAATTGCCTGCCCCGCCCTGATGTGTTTCACCTGTACCCCTGTGTTTCCCTTGTCCTTTGTCGTGTCATTGTCTACGTCAGCCCCGGTTTGTCTCTCTGGATTTTGTTATTTTGTTTTTTGTCTATTAAACATCACCAGTTTCATGCAGTCCTGCATTTTGGGTTTATTTTTCCTCACGCCACCTCCAACCATGACAGAATGACACAACCAACACAAGACCCAGCGGACTGCCCTATAGCTGAGAACCCTGCTCCTTGTTCCTGTCCAGAGCCACCGCTGGACACTTACCTCTGTCCGGGGGGGCTGTCCCCTCCTTCCTGTCCTGAGCCACTGCCAGACCCCGTCTTCCGTTCGAGGTGGGCCCCTTCTGTTCCGGAGCCACCGCTGGACACTGTTCTCCGTCCAGGGTGGGCTCCTCTTGTCCTGGGGCCACCATCGGACTGAGACCTCTGTCTGGGGTGGGCTTGTCCTGTTCATGTCCCAGTGCCACTGCAGGACATTGTTCTTCGTCCTGGGTGGGCCCTATCCCTGCTCATCACCCAGAGCTTTCTCAGCTGCCTTCAGTGCCTGCGCCTCATCTGGGGTCTTATCCCTGCACCGCACCTCAACTCTTCCTGGCCTTTGCAAGTCCCTCAGACCAGACTTCTTTGCCTCTGGGGCCTGACTCTGCTCTTTGTGGACCCTCTGGGCTTTCTATCGTCCGCGTCATCATTCTCCTGGACTGCCTCCTGTCCGGACCCCCTCCACCCTCCCGGGGTTGTTTTACATCATGGGACGTCTGGGAGCCGTCCCTCGGTGGGGGGGTACTGTCATGATTCGTCTTTTGTTCCCCTGGTTTTGTATGTTTTTGGTTTAGTCCAGTGTTTTATTTTACGTGTGTTTTGTCCTTGTGATTTTGCTTTGCTTCCCTTGTGTTAATTGCCTGCCCCGCCCTGATGTGTTTCACCTGTACCCCTGTGTTTCCCTTGTCCTTTGTCGTGTCATTGTCTACGTCAGCCCCGGTTTGTGTCTCTGGATTTTGTTATTTTGTTTTTTGTCTATTAAACATCACCAGTTTCATTGCAGTCCTGCATTTTGGGTTTATTTTTCCTCACGCCACCTCCAACCATGACAGTTTATATTCACAGAGATGAATTCACGCCCCAAACTAACTCCTAATGATGAGCTGTTCAAAGACTCACTGAATCACAAAAGAGACATAAATACATGGAGGTGAATATTGGTCTTAGTCTGAATAGATCATTTATCATCATCATGACTGTGTGCATTACTTTAGAGGGCCAACTGGAAACAGCTGACCACACGCTATAATCCAGCACTGATTCAGGCTTTATGACACAGGAGCCCAATGAAGCGCTCCTCATAGTGCAAACAGTAGCACTCTCCCCACTATAAATCACAATAGATATAATTGGGGCGATTATTGCCACGTGAAGTATCAAGATTCAGCAAACAAAAACTGCAACTAGAGGTCTTTTGATGAATTAGGTAATACCGTGATACAGATGGCTTAAATGTAATTCATCTTATTACTTTACTGATGCAGGAAACAGTCAGATGTATGCTGCGACTGAAGTGAGTATTTGTTCTTCATGGGCATTTTTGATTGGAAAGGCTAATTCATATCCACAATTTACTGCATTTGACTCGCTGTGATGGGCAGGTCTTTTTTTTCTCCCTCCTTTCATAAGATGCCTCTATTTAATATTACTTGGTTGCGTGTTATCATATTCTTTGATTGCTCCGTTCTTGAAAGCTGATGTAACAAATGAATTTCTTAGTGAGAGATCAATAAAGTCATATCTCTTATCTTTAGCGCGAAATCGAACAATTCAGTTACACCCACCATTTTTGCTTTCAAAGATTCAGGGTGAGTAAAAACAGGCAAAGCCACAGCTAGAAACAGGAAATATCAATGCTGTTTGTCAGGAAATAAGAACGATTAAAGGAAAGAGGAGACATGAGGAGACGTGAAGCGTGAGGTTTCTCTGTGTGGATACACAGAATACAAAAATGCACTGTGCCTTTTTTTACCTGACATTGCACCCCAAATCTAGTTCCCAAACCAACCCAGTGTTTGTCAGTGAATATTGTATTCTTTATATCTGGGTCAAGAGATAAGAGAAGAGATAGGACGTTATTGCTCTCACAATGGAGAAATTGACTTGTTACATCAGCTCTTGAGAACAACTCAGAGGGTCGCAAAATAGACAGGCAAATGTGCAATCAAGTAAATGTACTATAGAGGTTTCTTATATACAATGATTAGGAAGCATTAAAGGGCAACATTATACGTGTACATATACATTTTGCAAACTGATGCTCTGGACTAAGCGTTGGACTCCTTGCGCTCAGACCTATATATATATAAATATATAATAATATATAAACTATCAAAAAATATCAAAAGTCAACTTTGGCACTGCAAAGTTTACAGTCATAGAGCAGGTGGTTGATAAAGGGATACTGATACAGAAATTATTGTATGTGGTTTTGCATAGAAGTTATTGCACATGAGTTAGGAGGAGGCTTTTTTTATGGCCAAAGATTTCCATTATAGTAGGACTAAATACTAAACCAACTTATTTTCTCTTGAGCATTGCACTCTGAGATCATTGTCTAATTTAGTCCAGTCCATTTAATATACTTTTTAGGCCCGAGCCAGGACTTTGTCCTGGTAAGGGACTATTGTTCTCCCCCGGTTTCTTGTTATTATTATTATTATTATTATTATTATTAGGCCCGAGCCAGGACTTTGTCCTGGTAAGGGACTATTGTTCTCCCCCGGTTTCTTGTTATTATTATTATTATTATTAGGCCCGAGCCAGGACTTTGTCCTGGTAAGGGACTATTGTTCTCCCCCGGTTTCTTGTTATTATTATTATTATTATTATTATTATTATTATTATAGTTACGCCTCTAAGATCCTGTTTTTCAGTGCCTTCCCGTGTAAAAGTACACGCAGAAATTGGCACAGTGATCAGAGTCGGCAAAAATTGCGTGTCAGTGGGCGACATGCACACGCCCAAAACAAAATGGCTCCACAGCGCCCCCTCAAAGTTGACCCCCATTCTTTTGGGGACAGTCATTTTTGGCGTAGGCCAATCCCCTTTGGCACAGTGATAGAGCACATGGAGAGAGTCACAAAACATAATTATAGCTCCGCCCTCTGACCAACAGGAAGTCGGCCATCTTGGATTGAAATCCTGGAGAAGAAATCTCTCACCAGATGTTTAAATGTACTACTCCTTGGTTTTTCTGCAGAATAAGCTCAAACATGGCTCAATAGAATCTAGAGAAATGGAGCTACATTTTCAAGCCAGCTTTTTTTGATAACGTTTACAGTTTTCACATAGCGCCCCCACAAAAAACATGCTTTTTTCCCGTACCTTCGACAACCCCTCGCAGGCATGCGCTCTATCCAATCTGGATCATATTTGGTTGACATGAGGCCTCTTATGGTATGGATCCATAGAGCTCAATAACTGCACGGTGCTCGCCACTATAGCGCCACCTATCTATACCTTGAAACATTTAGTTTGTACAATTTATATGAAACGTTGCAGGTATATTCTACACATTAAATCGAACACAAAAATATATTACATGTGTTTTATATTTTCGAAGGTGTGGGCGTGGCAATGACGCACAGGAAGTCGGCCATTTTCACTTTCAACCTCTTAACTCCCACCTGAACCAAGTACACTTCTTTGTGTGCTGTGTTTTCACCTGCACTTACGTCTCATTTCTGTAACTGTTTTTGACGCTTTTTTTCAAGAAGCTTTAAGATATGGGTCAAGACGAACTGGCGAAAATGTGCTCGGTTAAAGTGGGGGTTAACAGATTAAAATGGCACCCCCACAGAAAAAATGCCTTTTTGCAGTACATTTCACAACCCCTCGCAGGCATGCGCTCTATCCAATCTGGATCATATTTGGCTGACATAAGGCAACTCACGGTCTGAACAGGTAGAGCTCAATAACTGCACAGTGCTCAACACTATAGCGCCTCCTATCTATACCTTGAATATTGCAGTCTGGATTATTTATCTCCCACTTTGCCGGTATATTCTACACAATAAACCAAACAAAAAATGATATTACATATACATCATATTGTGTAAGATGTGGGCGTGGCCAGTGTAAACGTGTTCCTGAGAGCATCATTATTATGCATTCTTTGTCCCTTTGAGTTTTAAATGTTATCACTTATACACCAGATGGCCCTGAATCTTTTTACATGAACACAAAAATGATCCATGCTATAGCGCCCCCTGCTGCAAAGAGCAAGAGTTAGTAGACAGAGAGCACACAGGTTGTGTGTGAGGCCGAGGGGAGAGCAGGTTTGGGCGAGAGCGGGGGCGGAAGCAAAGGAGGCGGTCGCAAGGGGGGCTGCGCCAGGGGCGAGGGCCTACATCGCCGCTTGCGGCTTTAATTATTATTATTAGGCCCGAGCCAGGACTTTGTCCTGGTAAGGGACTATTGTTCTCCCCCGGTTTCTTGTTATTATTATTATTATTATTATTATTATTATTATTATAGTTACGCCTCTAAGATCCTGTTTTTCAGTGCCTTCCCGTGTAAAAGTACACGCAGAAATTGGCACAGTGATCAGAGTCGGCAAAAATTGCGTGTCAGTGGGCGACATGCACACGCCCAAAACAAAATGGCTCCACAGCGCCCCCTCAAAGTTGACCCCCATTCTTTTGGGGACAGTCATTTTTGGCGTAGGCCAATCCCCTTTGGCACAGTGATAGAGCACATGGAGAGAGTCACAAAACATAATTATAGCTCCGCCCTCTGACCAACAGGAAGTCGGCCATCTTGGATTGAAATCCTGGAGAAGAAATCTCTCACCAGATGTTTAAATGTACTACTCCTTGGTTTTTCTGCAGAATAAGCTCAAACATGGCTCAATAGAATCTAGAGAAATGGAGCTACATTTTCAAGCCAGCTTTTTTTGATAACGTTTACAGTTTTCACATAGCGCCCCCACAAAAAACATGCTTTTTTCCCGTACCTTCGACAACCCCTCGCAGGCATGCGCTCTATCCAATCTGGATCATATTTGGTTGACATGAGGCCTCTTATGGTATGGATCCATAGAGCTCAATAACTGCACGGTGCTCGCCACTATAGCGCCACCTATCTATACCTTGAAACATTTAGTTTGTACAATTTATATGAAACGTTGCAGGTATATTCTACACATTAAATCGAACACAAAAATATATTACATGTGTTTTATATTTTCGAAGGTGTGGGCGTGGCAATGACGCACAGGAAGTCGGCCATTTTCACTTTCAACCTCTTAACTCCCACCTGAACCAAGTACACTTCTTTGTGTGCTGTGTTTTCACCTGCACTTACGTCTCATTTCTGTAACTGTTTTTGACGCTTTTTTTCAAGAAGCTTTAAGATATGGGTCAAGACGAACTGGCGAAAATGTGCTCGGTTAAAGTGGGGGTTAACAGATTAAAATGGCACCCCCACAGAAAAAATGCCTTTTTGCAGTACATTTCACAACCCCTCGCAGGCATGCGCTCTATCCAATCTGGATCATATTTGGCTGACATAAGGCAACTCACGGTCTGAACAGGTAGAGCTCAATAACTGCACAGTGCTCAACACTATAGCGCCTCCTATCTATACCTTGAATATTGCAGTCTGGATTATTTATCTCCCACTTTGCCGGTATATTCTACACAATAAACCAAACAAAAAATGATATTACATATACATCATATTGTGTAAGATGTGGGCGTGGCCAGTGTAAACGTGTTCCTGAGAGCATCATTATTATGCATTCTTTGTCCCTTTGAGTTTTAAATGTTATCACTTATACACCAGATGGCCCTGAATCTTTTTACATGAACACAAAAATGATCCATGCTATAGCGCCCCCTGCTGCAAAGAGCAAGAGTTAGTAGACAGAGAGCACACAGGTTGTGTGTGAGGCCGAGGGGAGAGCAGGTTTGGGCGAGAGCGGGGGCGGAAGCAAAGGAGGCGGTCGCAAGGGGGGCTGCGCCAGGGGCGAGGGCCTACATCGCCGCTTGCGGCTTTAATTATTATTATTAGGCCCGAGCCAGGACTTTGTCCTGGTAAGGGACTATTGTTCTCCCCCGGTTTCTTGTTATTATTATTATTATTATTATTATTATTATTATTATAGTTACGCCTCTAAGATCCTGTTTTTCAGTGCCTTCCCGTGTAAAAGTACACGCAGAAATTGGCACAGTGATCAGAGTCGGCAAAAATTGCGTGTCAGTGGGCGACATGCACACGCCCAAAACAAAATGGCTCCACAGCGCCCCCTCAAAGTTGACCCCCATTCTTTTGGGGACAGTCATTTTTGGCGTAGGCCAATCCCCTTTGGCACAGTGATAGAGCACATGGAGAGAGTCACAAAACATAATTATAGCTCCGCCCTCTGACCAACAGGAAGTCGGCCATCTTGGATTGAAATCCTGGAGAAGAAATCTCTCACCAGATGTTTCAATGTACTACTCCTTGGTTTCTCTGCAGAATAAGCTCAAACATGGCTCAATAGAATCTAGAGAAATGGAGCTACATTTTCAAGCCAGCTTTTTTTGATAACGTTTACAGTTTTCACATAGCGCCCCCACAAAAAACATGCTTTTTTCCCGTACCTTGGACAACCCCTCGCAGGCATGCGCTCTATACAATCTGGATCATATTTGGCTGACATAAGGCCTCTTATCGTATGAATCCATAGAGCTCAATAACTTCACGGTGCTCACCAGTATAGCGCCACCTATCTATACCTTGAAACATTTAGTTTGTACAATTTATATGACACTTTGCAGGTATATTCTACACATTAAATCGAACACAAAAATATATTACATGTGTTTGATATTTTCGACGGTGTGGGCGTGGCAATGACGCACAGGAAGTCGGCCATTTTCACTTTTAACCTCTTAACTCCCACCTGAACCAAGTGCATTTCTTTGTGTGCTGTGTTTTCATCTGCACTTGCGTCTCATTTCTGTAACTGTGTTTTTGACGCTTTTTTTCCAGAAGCTTTAAGACATGGGTCAAGACGAACTGGAGAAAATGTACTCGGTTAAAGTGGGGGTTAAGAGATTAAAATGGCACCCCCACAAAAAAAAGGCCTTTTTGCAGTACATTTCACAACCCCTCGCAGGCATGCGCTCTATCCAATCTGGATCATATTTGGCTGACATAAGGCCTCTTACGGTCTGAATTCATAGAGCTCAATAACTGCACGGTGCTCACCACTATAGCGCCACCTATCTATACCTTGAAAATTTTAGTTTGTACGATTTATATTAAACTTTGCAGGTACATTCTACACATTGAAACAAACACAAAAATCTATTACAACATGCCTCTATCTTGCTTTGTTCCCTTTATAATTAGGCCCGAGCCAGGACTTTGTCCTGGTAATTAGGCCCGAGCCAGGACTTTGTCCTGGTAAGGGACTTTTGTTCTCCCCCGGTTTCTTGTTATTATTATTATTAGGCCCGAGCCAGGACTTAGTCCTGGTGAGGGACTATTGTTCTCCCCCGGTTTCTTGTTATTAGGCCCGAGCCAGGACTTTGTCCTGGTAAGGGACTATTGTTCTCCCCCGGTTTCTTGTTATTATTATTATTATTATTATTATTAGGCCCGAGCCAGGACTTTGTCCTGGTAAGGGATTTTTGTTCTCCCCCGGTTTCTTGTTATTATTAGGCCCGAGCCAGGACTTGGTCCTGGTGAGGGACTATTGTTCTCCCCCGGTTTCTTGTTATTAGGCCCGAGCCAGGACTTAGTCCTGGTGAGGGACTATTGTTCTCCCCCGGTTTCTTGTTATTATTATTATTAGGCCCGAGCCAGGACTTTGTCCTGGTAATTAGGCCCGAGCCAGGACTTTGTCCTGGTAAGGGACTATTGTTCTCCCCCGGTTTCTTGTTATTATTATTATTATTATTATTATTATTATTATTATAGTTACGCCTCTAAGATCCTGTTTTTCAGTGCCTTCCCGTGTAAAAGTACACGCAGAAATTGGCACAGTGATCAGAGTCGGCAAAAATTGCGTGTCAGTGGGCGACATGCACACGCCCAAAACAAAATGGCTCCACAGCGCCCCCTCAAAGTTGACCCCCATTCTTTTGGGGACAGTCATTTTTGGCGTAGGCCAATCCCCTTTGGCACAGTGATAGAGCACATGGAGAGAGTCACAAAACATAATTATAGCTCCGCCCTCTGACCAACAGGAAGTCGGCCATCTTGGATTGAAATCCTGGAGAAGAAATCTCTCACCAGATGTTTAAATGTACTACTCCTTGGTTTTTCTGCAGAATAAGCTCAAACATGGCTCAATAGAATCTAGAGAAATGGAGCTACATTTTCAAGCCAGCTTTTTTTGATAACGTTTACAGTTTTCACATAGCGCCCCCACAAAAAACATGCTTTTTTCCCGTACCTTCGACAACCCCTCGCAGGCATGCGCTCTATCCAATCTGGATCATATTTGGTTGACATGAGGCCTCTTATGGTATGGATCCATAGAGCTCAATAACTGCACGGTGCTCGCCACTATAGCGCCACCTATCTATACCTTGAAACATTTAGTTTGTACAATTTATATGAAACGTTGCAGGTATATTCTACACATTAAATCGAACACAAAAATATATTACATGTGTTTTATATTTTCGAAGGTGTGGGCGTGGCAATGACGCACAGGAAGTCGGCCATTTTCACTTTCAACCTCTTAACTCCCACCTGAACCAAGTACACTTCTTTGTGTGCTGTGTTTTCACCTGCACTTACGTCTCATTTCTGTAACTGTTTTTGACGCTTTTTTTCAAGAAGCTTTAAGATATGGGTCAAGACGAACTGGCGAAAATGTGCTCGGTTAAAGTGGGGGTTAACAGATTAAAATGGCACCCCCACAGAAAAAATGCCTTTTTGCAGTACATTTCACAACCCCTCGCAGGCATGCGCTCTATCCAATCTGGATCATATTTGGCTGACATAAGGCAACTCACGGTCTGAACAGGTAGAGCTCAATAACTGCACAGTGCTCAACACTATAGCGCCTCCTATCTATACCTTGAATATTGCAGTCTGGATTATTTATCTCCCACTTTGCCGGTATATTCTACACAATAAACCAAACAAAAAATGATATTACATATACATCATATTGTGTAAGATGTGGGCGTGGCCAGTGTAAACGTGTTCCTGAGAGCATCATTATTATGCATTCTTTGTCCCTTTGAGTTTTAAATGTTATCACTTATACACCAGATGGCCCTGAATCTTTTTACATGAACACAAAAATGATCCATGCTATAGCGCCCCCTGCTGCAAAGAGCAAGAGTTAGTAGACAGAGAGCACACAGGTTGTGTGTGAGGCCGAGGGGAGAGCAGGTTTGGGCGAGAGCGGGGGCGGAAGCAAAGGAGGCGGTCGCAAGGGGGGCTGCGCCAGGGGCGAGGGCCTACATCGCCGCTTGCGGCTTTAATTATTATTATTATTATTATAGTTACGCCTCTAAGATCCTGTTTTTCAGTGCCTTCCCGTGTAAAAGTACACGCAGAAATTGGCACAGTGATCAGAGTCGGCAAAAATTGCGTGTCAGTGGGCGACATGCACACGCCCAAAACAAAATGGCTCCACAGCGCCCCCTCAAAGTTGACCCCCATTCTTTTGGGGACAGTCATTTTTGGCGTAGGCCAATCCCCTTTGGCACAGTGATAGAGCACATGGAGAGAGTCACAAAACATAATTATAGCTCCGCCCTCTGACCAACAGGAAGTCGGCCATCTTGGATTGAAATCCTGGAGAAGAAATCTCTCACCAGATGTTTAAATGTACTACTCCTTGGTTTTTCTGCAGAATAAGCTCAAACATGGCTCAATAGAATCTAGAGAAATGGAGCTACATTTTCAAGCCAGCTTTTTTTGATAACGTTTACAGTTTTCACATAGCGCCCCCACAAAAAACATGCTTTTTTCCCGTACCTTCGACAACCCCTCGCAGGCATGCGCTCTATCCAATCTGGATCATATTTGGTTGACATGAGGCCTCTTATGGTATGGATCCATAGAGCTCAATAACTGCACGGTGCTCGCCACTATAGCGCCACCTATCTATACCTTGAAACATTTAGTTTGTACAATTTATATGAAACGTTGCAGGTATATTCTACACATTAAATCGAACACAAAAATATATTACATGTGTTTTATATTTTCGAAGGTGTGGGCGTGGCAATGACGCACAGGAAGTCGGCCATTTTCACTTTCAACCTCTTAACTCCCACCTGAACCAAGTACACTTCTTTGTGTGCTGTGTTTTCACCTGCACTTACGTCTCATTTCTGTAACTGTTTTTGACGCTTTTTTTCAAGAAGCTTTAAGATATGGGTCAAGACGAACTGGCGAAAATGTGCTCGGTTAAAGTGGGGGTTAACAGATTAAAATGGCACCCCCACAGAAAAAATGCCTTTTTGCAGTACATTTCACAACCCCTCGCAGGCATGCGCTCTATCCAATCTGGATCATATTTGGCTGACATAAGGCAACTCACGGTCTGAACAGGTAGAGCTCAATAACTGCACAGTGCTCAACACTATAGCGCCTCCTATCTATACCTTGAATATTGCAGTCTGGATTATTTATCTCCCACTTTGCCGGTATATTCTACACAATAAACCAAACAAAAAATGATATTACATATACATCATATTGTGTAAGATGTGGGCGTGGCCAGTGTAAACGTGTTCCTGAGAGCATCATTATTATGCATTCTTTGTCCCTTTGAGTTTTAAATGTTATCACTTATACACCAGATGGCCCTGAATCTTTTTACATGAACACAAAAATGATCCATGCTATAGCGCCCCCTGCTGCAAAGAGCAAGAGTTAGTAGACAGAGAGCACACAGGTTGTGTGTGAGGCCGAGGGGAGAGCAGGTTTGGGCGAGAGCGGGGGCGGAAGCAAAGGAGGCGGTCGCAAGGGGGGCTGCGCCAGGGGCGAGGGCCTACATCGCCGCTTGCGGCTTTAATTATTAGGCCCGAGCCAGGACTTTGTCCTGGTAAGGGACTATTGTTCTCCCCCGGTTTCTTGTTATTATTATTATTATTATTATTATTATTATTATTATAGTTACGCCTCTAAGATCCTGTTTTTCAGTGCCTTCCCGTGTAAAAGTACACGCAGAAATTGGCACAGTGATCAGAGTCGGCAAAAATTGCGTGTCAGTGGGCGACATGCACACGCCCAAAACAAAATGGCTCCACAGCGCCCCCTCAAAGTTGACCCCCATTCTTTTGGGGACAGTCATTTTTGGCGTAGGCCAATCCCCTTTGGCACAGTGATAGAGCACATGGAGAGAGTCACAAAACATAATTATAGCTCCGCCCTCTGACCAACAGGAAGTCGGCCATCTTGGATTGAAATCCTGGAGAAGAAATCTCTCACCAGATGTTTAAATGTACTACTCCTTGGTTTTTCTGCAGAATAAGCTCAAACATGGCTCAATAGAATCTAGAGAAATGGAGCTACATTTTCAAGCCAGCTTTTTTTGATAACGTTTACAGTTTTCACATAGCGCCCCCACAAAAAACATGCTTTTTTCCCGTACCTTCGACAACCCCTCGCAGGCATGCGCTCTATCCAATCTGGATCATATTTGGTTGACATGAGGCCTCTTATGGTATGGATCCATAGAGCTCAATAACTGCACGGTGCTCGCCACTATAGCGCCACCTATCTATACCTTGAAACATTTAGTTTGTACAATTTATATGAAACGTTGCAGGTATATTCTACACATTAAATCGAACACAAAAATATATTACATGTGTTTTATATTTTCGAAGGTGTGGGCGTGGCAATGACGCACAGGAAGTCGGCCATTTTCACTTTCAACCTCTTAACTCCCACCTGAACCAAGTACACTTCTTTGTGTGCTGTGTTTTCACCTGCACTTACGTCTCATTTCTGTAACTGTTTTTGACGCTTTTTTTCAAGAAGCTTTAAGATATGGGTCAAGACGAACTGGCGAAAATGTGCTCGGTTAAAGTGGGGGTTAACAGATTAAAATGGCACCCCCACAGAAAAAATGCCTTTTTGCAGTACATTTCACAACCCCTCGCAGGCATGCGCTCTATCCAATCTGGATCATATTTGGCTGACATAAGGCAACTCACGGTCTGAACAGGTAGAGCTCAATAACTGCACAGTGCTCAACACTATAGCGCCTCCTATCTATACCTTGAATATTGCAGTCTGGATTATTTATCTCCCACTTTGCCGGTATATTCTACACAATAAACCAAACAAAAAATGATATTACATATACATCATATTGTGTAAGATGTGGGCGTGGCCAGTGTAAACGTGTTCCTGAGAGCATCATTATTATGCATTCTTTGTCCCTTTGAGTTTTAAATGTTATCACTTATACACCAGATGGCCCTGAATCTTTTTACATGAACACAAAAATGATCCATGCTATAGCGCCCCCTGCTGCAAAGAGCAAGAGTTAGTAGACAGAGAGCACACAGGTTGTGTGTGAGGCCGAGGGGAGAGCAGGTTTGGGCGAGAGCGGGGGCGGAAGCAAAGGAGGCGGTCGCAAGGGGGGCTGCGCCAGGGGCGAGGGCCTACATCGCCGCTTGCGGCTTTAATTATTATTATTATTATTATAGTTACGCCTCTAAGATCCTGTTTTTCAGTGCCTTCCCGTGCAAAAGTACACGCAGAAAATGGCACAGTGATCAGAGTCGGCAAAAATTGCGTGTCAGTGGGCGACATGCACACGCCCAAAACAAAATGGCTCCACAGCGCCCCCTCAAAGTTGACCCCCATTCTTTTGGGGACATGCATTTTTGGCGTAAGCCAATCCCCTTTGGCCCAGCGATAGAGCGCATGGAGAGAGTCACAAAACATCATTATAGCTCCGCCCTCTGACCAACAGGAAGTCGGCCATCTTGGATTGAAATCCTGGAGAAGAAATCTCTCACCAGATGTTTCAATGTACTACTCCTTGGTTTCTCTGCAGAATAAGCTCAAACATGGCTCAATAGAATCTAGAGAAATGGAGCTACATTTTCAAGCCAGCTTTTTTTGATAACGTTTACAGTTTTCACATAGCGCCCCCACAAAAAACATGCTTTTTTCCCGTACCTTGGACAACCCCTCGCAGGCATGCGCTCTATACAATCTGGATCATATTTGGCTGACATAAGGCCTCTTATCGTATGAATCCATAGAGCTCAATAACTTCACGGTGCTCACCAGTATAGCGCCACCTATCTATACCTTGAAACATTTAGTTTGTACAATTTATATGACACTTTGCAGGTATATTCTACACATTAAATCGAACACAAAAATATATTACATGTGTTTGATATTTTCGACGGTGTGGGCGTGGCAATGACGCACAGGAAGTCGGCCATTTTCACTTTTAACCTCTTAACTCCCACCTGAACCAAGTGCATTTCTTTGTGTGCTGTGTTTTCATCTGCACTTGCGTCTCATTTCTGTAACTGTGTTTTTGACGCTTTTTTTCCAGAAGCTTTAAGACATGGGTCAAGACGAACTGGAGAAAATGTACTCGGTTAAAGTGGGGGTTAAGAGATTAAAATGGCACCCCCACAAAAAAAAGGCCTTTTTGCAGTACATTTCACAACCCCTCGCAGGCATGCGCTCTATCCAATCTGGATCATATTTGGCTGACATAAGGCCTCTTACGGTCTGAATTCATAGAGCTCAATAACTGCACGGTGCTCACCACTATAGCGCCACCTATCTATACCTTGAAAATTTTAGTTTGTACGATTTATATTAAACTTTGCAGGTACATTCTACACATTGAAACAAACACAAAAATCTATTACAACATGCCTCTATCTTGCTTTGTTCCCTTTATAATTAGGCCCGAGCCAGGACTTTGTCCTGGTAATTAGGCCCGAGCCAGGACTTTGTCCTGGTAAGGGACTTTTGTTCTCCCCCGGTTTCTTGTTATTATTATTATTAGGCCCGAGCCAGGACTTAGTCCTGGTGAGGGACTATTGTTCTCCCCCGGTTTCTTGTTATTAGGCCCGAGCCAGGACTTTGTCCTGGTAAGGGACTATTGTTCTCCCCCGGTTTCTTGTTATTATTATTATTATTATTATTATTAGGCCCGAGCCAGGACTTTGTCCTGGTAAGGGATTTTTGTTCTCCCCCGGTTTCTTGTTATTATTAGGCCCGAGCCAGGACTTGGTCCTGGTGAGGGACTATTGTTCTCCCCCGGTTTCTTGTTATTAGGCCCGAGCCAGGACTTAGTCCTGGTGAGGGACTATTGTTCTCCCCCGGTTTCTTGTTATTATTATTATTAGGCCCGAGCCAGGACTTTGTCCTGGTAAGGGACTATTGTTCTCCCCCGGTTTCTTGTTATTATTATTATTATTATTATTATTATTATTATTATAGTTACGCCTCTAAGATCCTGTTTTTCAGTGCCTTCCCGTGTAAAAGTACACGCAGAAATTGGCACAGTGATCAGAGTCGGCAAAAATTGCGTGTCAGTGGGCGACATGCACACGCCCAAAACAAAATGGCTCCACAGCGCCCCCTCAAAGTTGACCCCCATTCTTTTGGGGACAGTCATTTTTGGCGTAGGCCAATCCCCTTTGGCACAGTGATAGAGCACATGGAGAGAGTCACAAAACATAATTATAGCTCCGCCCTCTGACCAACAGGAAGTCGGCCATCTTGGATTGAAATCCTGGAGAAGAAATCTCTCACCAGATGTTTAAATGTACTACTCCTTGGTTTTTCTGCAGAATAAGCTCAAACATGGCTCAATAGAATCTAGAGAAATGGAGCTACATTTTCAAGCCAGCTTTTTTTGATAACGTTTACAGTTTTCACATAGCGCCCCCACAAAAAACATGCTTTTTTCCCGTACCTTCGACAACCCCTCGCAGGCATGCGCTCTATCCAATCTGGATCATATTTGGTTGACATGAGGCCTCTTATGGTATGGATCCATAGAGCTCAATAACTGCACGGTGCTCGCCACTATAGCGCCACCTATCTATACCTTGAAACATTTAGTTTGTACAATTTATATGAAACGTTGCAGGTATATTCTACACATTAAATCGAACACAAAAATATATTACATGTGTTTTATATTTTCGAAGGTGTGGGCGTGGCAATGACGCACAGGAAGTCGGCCATTTTCACTTTCAACCTCTTAACTCCCACCTGAACCAAGTACACTTCTTTGTGTGCTGTGTTTTCACCTGCACTTACGTCTCATTTCTGTAACTGTTTTTGACGCTTTTTTTCAAGAAGCTTTAAGATATGGGTCAAGACGAACTGGCGAAAATGTGCTCGGTTAAAGTGGGGGTTAACAGATTAAAATGGCACCCCCACAGAAAAAATGCCTTTTTGCAGTACATTTCACAACCCCTCGCAGGCATGCGCTCTATCCAATCTGGATCATATTTGGCTGACATAAGGCAACTCACGGTCTGAACAGGTAGAGCTCAATAACTGCACAGTGCTCAACACTATAGCGCCTCCTATCTATACCTTGAATATTGCAGTCTGGATTATTTATCTCCCACTTTGCCGGTATATTCTACACAATAAACCAAACAAAAAATGATATTACATATACATCATATTGTGTAAGATGTGGGCGTGGCCAGTGTAAACGTGTTCCTGAGAGCATCATTATTATGCATTCTTTGTCCCTTTGAGTTTTAAATGTTATCACTTATACACCAGATGGCCCTGAATCTTTTTACATGAACACAAAAATGATCCATGCTATAGCGCCCCCTGCTGCAAAGAGCAAGAGTTAGTAGACAGAGAGCACACAGGTTGTGTGTGAGGCCGAGGGGAGAGCAGGTTTGGGCGAGAGCGGGGGCGGAAGCAAAGGAGGCGGTCGCAAGGGGGGCTGCGCCAGGGGCGAGGGCCTACATCGCCGCTTGCGGCTTTAATTATTATTATTCCGCCTCTAAGATCCTGTTTTTCAGTGCCTTCCCGAGCAAAAGTACACGCAGAAATGGGCACAGTGAATCAGAGTCGGCAAAAATTGCGTGTCAGTGGGCGACATGCACACGCCCTAAACAAAATGGCTCCACAGCGCCCCCTCAAAGTTGACCCCCATTCTTTTGGGGACATGCATTTTTGGCATAGGCCAATCCCCTTTGGCACAGTGATAGAGCACATGGAGAGAGTCACAAAACATAATTGTAGCTCCGCCCTCTGACCAACAGGAAGTCGGCCATCTTGGATTGAAATCCTGGAGAAGAAATCTCTCACCAGATGTTTCAATGTACTACTCCTTGGTTTTTCTGCAGAATAAGCTCAAACATGGCTCAATAGAATCTAGAGAAATGGAGCTACATTTTCAAGCCAGCTTTTTTTGATAACGTTTACACTTTTCACATAGCGCCCCCACAAAAAACGTGCTTTTTTCCCGTACCTTGGACAACCCCTCGCAGGCATGCGCTCTATCCAATCTGGATCATATTTGGCTGACATAAGGCCTCTTATGGTATGAATCCATAGAGCTCAATAATTGCACGGTGCTCACCACTATAGCGCCACCTATCTATACCTTGAAACATTTAGTTTGTACAATTTATATGAAACTTTGCAGGTATATTCTACACATTAAATCGAACACAAAAATATATTACATGTGTTTGATATTTTCTAAGGTGTGGGCGTGGCAATGACGCACAGGATGTCGGCCATTTTCACTTTTAACCTCTTAACTCCCACCTGAACCAAGTGCATTTCTTTGTGTGCTGTGGTTTTATCTGCACTTACGTCTCATTTCTGTAACTGTGTTTTTGACGCTTTTTTTCAAGAAGCTTTAAGACATGGGTCAAGACGAACTGGAGAAAATGTGCTCGGTTAAAGTGGGGGTTAAGAGATTAAAATGGCACCCCCACAAAAAAAAGGCCTTTTTGCAGTACATTTCACAACCCCTCGCAGGCATGCGCTCTATCCAATATGGATCATATTTGCCTGACATAAGGACACTCACGGTCTGAACAGATAGAGCTCAATAACTTCACAGTGCTCAACACTATAGCGCCACCTATCTATACCTTGAATATTGCAGTCTGGATTATTTATCTCCCACTTTGCCGGTATATTCTACACAATAAACTAAACAAAAAATGATATTACATATGCATCATATTGTGTAAGATGTGGGCGTGGCCAGGGTAAACGTGTTCCTGAGAGCATTATTATTACCCATGATAACTGGCACATTCTTTGTCCCTTTGAGTTTTAAATGTAATCACTTATACACCAGATGGCCCTGAATCTTTTTACATGAACACAAAAATGATCCATGCTATAGCGCCCCCTGCTGCAAAGAGCAAGAGTTAGTAGACAGAGAGCACACAGGTTGTGTGTGAGGCCGAGGGGAGAGCAGGTTTGGGCGAGAGCGGGGGCGGAAGCAAAGGAGGCGGTCGCAAGGGGGGCTGCGCCAGGGGCGAGGGCCTACATCGCCGCTTGCGGCTTTAATTATTATTATTCCGCCTCTAAGATCCTGTTTTTCAGTGCCTTCCCGAGCAAAAGTACACGCAGAAATGGGCACAGTGAATCAGAGTCGGCAAAAATTGCGTGTCAGTGGGCGACATGCACACGCCCTAAACAAAATGGCTCCACAGCGCCCCCTCAAAGTTGACCCCCATTCTTTTGGGGACATGCATTTTTGGCATAGGCCAATCCCCTTTGGCACAGTGATAGAGCACATGGAGAGAGTCACAAAACATAATTGTAGCTCCGCCCTCTGACCAACAGGAAGTCGGCCATCTTGGATTGAAATCCTGGAGAAGAAATCTCTCACCAGATGTTTCAATGTACTACTCCTTGGTTTTTCTGCAGAATAAGCTCAAACATGGCTCAATAGAATCTAGAGAAATGGAGCTACATTTTCAAGCCAGCTTTTTTTGATAACGTTTACACTTTTCACATAGCGCCCCCACAAAAAACGTGCTTTTTTCCCGTACCTTGGACAACCCCTCGCAGGCATGCGCTCTATCCAATCTGGATCATATTTGGCTGACATAAGGCCTCTTATGGTATGAATCCATAGAGCTCAATAATTGCACGGTGCTCACCACTATAGCGCCACCTATCTATACCTTGAAACATTTAGTTTGTACAATTTATATGAAACTTTGCAGGTATATTCTACACATTAAATCGAACACAAAAATATATTACATGTGTTTGATATTTTCTAAGGTGTGGGCGTGGCAATGACGCACAGGATGTCGGCCATTTTCACTTTTAACCTCTTAACTCCCACCTGAACCAAGTGCATTTCTTTGTGTGCTGTGGTTTTATCTGCACTTACGTCTCATTTCTGTAACTGTGTTTTTGACGCTTTTTTTCAAGAAGCTTTAAGACATGGGTCAAGACGAACTGGAGAAAATGTGCTCGGTTAAAGTGGGGGTTAAGAGATTAAAATGGCACCCCCACAAAAAAAAGGCCTTTTTGCAGTACATTTCACAACCCCTCGCAGGCATGCGCTCTATCCAATATGGATCATATTTGCCTGACATAAGGACACTCACGGTCTGAACAGATAGAGCTCAATAACTTCACAGTGCTCAACACTATAGCGCCACCTATCTATACCTTGAATATTGCAGTCTGGATTATTTATCTCCCACTTTGCCGGTATATTCTACACAATAAACTAAACAAAAAATGATATTACATATGCATCATATTGTGTAAGATGTGGGCGTGGCCAGGGTAAACGTGTTCCTGAGAGCATTATTATTACCCATGATAACTGGCACATTCTTTGTCCCTTTGAGTTTTAAATGTAATCACTTATACACCAGATGGCCCTGAATCTTTTTACATGAACACAAAAATGATCCATGCTATAGCGCCCTCTGCTGTAAAGACCAAGAGTTAGCAGACAGAGAGCACACAGGTTGTGTGTGAGGCCGAGGGGAGAGCAGGTTTGGGCGAGAGCGGGGGCGGTAGCAAAGGAGGCGGTCGCAAGGGGGGGCTGCGCCAGGGGCGAGGGCCTACATCGCCGCTTGCGGCTTTAATTATTATTATTATACCGCCTCTAAGATCCTGTTTTTCAGTGCCTTCCCGAGCAAAAGTACACGCAGAAATGGGCACAGTGAATCAGAGTCGGCAAAAATTGCGTGTCAGTGGGCGACATGCACACGCCCTAAACAAAATGGCTCCACAGCGCCCCCTCAAAGTTGACCCCTATTCTTTTGGAGACATGCATTTTTGGCATAGGCCAATCCCCTTTGGCACAGTGATAGAGCACATGGAGACGGTCACAAAACATAATTATAGCTCCGCCCTCTGACCAACAGGAAGTCGGCCATCTTGGATTGAAATCCTGGAGAAGAAATCTCTCACCAGATGTTTCAATGTACTACTCCTTGGTTTTTCAGCAGAATAAGCTCAAACATGGCTCAATAGAATCTAGAGAAATGGAGCTACATTTTCAAGCCAGCTTTTTTTGATAACGTTTACACTTTTCACATAGCGCCCCCACAAAAAACGTGCTTTTTTCCCGTACCTTGGACAACCCCTCGCAGGCATGCACTCTATACAATCTGGATCATATTTGGCTGACATAAGGCCTCTTATGGTATGAATCCATAGAGCTCAATAATTGCACGGTGCTCACCACTATAGCGCCACCTATCTATACCTTGAAACATTTAGTTTGTACAATTTATATGAAACTTTGCAGGTATATTCTACACATTAAATCGAACACAAACATATATTACATGTGTTTGATATTTTCAAAGGTGTGGGCGTGGCAATGACGCACAGGAAGTCGGCCATTTTCACTTTTAACCTCTTAACTCCCACCTGAACCAAGTGCATTTCTTTGTGTGCTGTGTTTTCATCTGCACTTACGTCTCATTTCTGTAACTGTGTTTTTGACGCTTTTTTTCCAGAAGCTTTAAGACATGGGTCAAGACGAACTGGAGAAAATGTGCTCGGTTACAGTGGGGGTTAAGAGATTAAAATGGCACCCCCACAAAAAAAAGGCCTTTTTGCAGTACATTTCACAACCCCTCGCAGGCATGCGCTCTATCCAATCTGGATCATATTTGCCTGACATAAGGCCTCTTATGGTCTGAACAGATAGAGCTCAATAACTTCACAGTGCTCAACACTATAGCGCCCCCTATCTATACCTTGAATATTGCAGTCTGGATTATTTATCTCCCACTTTGCCGGTATATTCTACACAATAAACTAAACAAAAAATGATATTACATATGCATCATATTGTGTAAGATGTGGGCGTGGCCAGGGTAAACGTGTTCCTGAGAGCGTCATTATTACCCATGATAACTGGCACATTCTTTGTCCCTTTGAGTTTTAAATGTAATCACTTATACACCAGATGGCCCTGAATCTTTTTACATGAACACAAAAATGATCCATGCTATAGCGCCCCCTGCTGCAAAGAGCAAGAGTTAGTAGACAGAGAGCACACAGGTTGTGTGTGAGGCCTAGGGGAGAGCAGGTTTGGGCGAGAGCGGGGGCGGTTGCAAAGGAGGCGGTCGCAAGGGGGGGCTGCGCCAGGGGCGAGGGCCTACATCGCCGCTTGCGGCTTTAATTTTTGTTATTTTAGTAAACTAATGTAAACTACTCTTTGTGTTAAAACCATGTGTGCAGTCAGTCATGGTGCAATTTGCATTTTCTTGAGGAGCCAAACAAGTCTGCCGACATCATTACCCCACAGTGATACACGCACTGATAGGCGGCTCACCTCAGACACACACCCTAACCATGCTGTGTGGTGGAGGAGCGGAAAGCAATGCATCCAAAAAGCATCAGACTAGCGTGTCATAAGGAAAAGGAAAGGTATTTTTATAACGCTTTCACATGACACAAGTCAGTCACCCAAAAGCTCTTCACACAAGGGAGCACATACCACTCCGTAGGGAAGCTAGAACTAGTAGCGCCATGTGAAAACTTTGGGGGTAATTTAACAAGTGTTTGCTCATATGCAAAATGAGTAGCAACAGGGATTAACAGCTGAGTCATTGCATTTTTTACTCACACAGCATTCTCTCACTTACATATCAGATTTGCGGCCCCGATGTGGTGTGGGTCTGCTCACGGTCGTAATTGCATTAAGGCGATCCAAACAAAAGGACGAGTTCACCCTTACAACCCCTCTCCCTTGCCCTCGCCCCTTCCCAGCCGCGGAAAGAGTCTGGTTGGAGAAAAAAGGTTGTTCTACATAACATCGCCATTGGCCATGGGTGTCTGTCCAGCCCATGTATAGCTCACTTGATGAGCTAGGGTTGGAGCTGAAAGATATCACAGTAGATTTATTTATTTATTTGGTCAGGACAGTGCATGTTAATGAACATACATGGGTCTCATGCATGTAAACAAGCCACACCGGATTGTAGCCTTGGGCTAATTTGCATCCGTCGTCCTCCATGCGCACTCTCAAACACACTCTCATTCATCCTGGTCTATTGTACATGTTTTTAGTGGTAGGGGAAACCGGAGTACCCGGAGGAAACCTACGCAGATACGGGGAGAACATGCAAACTCCACACAGAAAGGCCCCGTCCAGGTGGGAATCGAACCCGGGACCTTCTAGCTGTGAAGCACGAGCGCTAACCGCTGTGCTACCGTGCCGCCGCAGTACGCTATCTTCTGTCTGCGTTTAGAAACACAAGATCCGCCCAGTGTGTTTGTCTGAGACAGTGTACCCACTGGCACAGGCTGGAGTTTAAGTGTTATATTCAGCATTGGGCCAAAACGTACTTTGACAGGTGCAATTTATCTATAGGCTGCGTTTTTGTAAGGACGTGCAGTGTAAAAAATTGCAAGTAAATTTGCTGTAATTGTGTGTGAATTGGGTTTGGATTTGCAAATCATGTACACATTCAATGAAGAGCTAGACGTGTCATAAAACAACAATTTGCAGTCAGTAAAGGTTTACTGAAATTGCACAGTAGTAATGCTCCTGCCATTGTACAAATTGCCTTAATGCAGAGTTCAGCGTTGGGGCTTGCAGCCTCAGTGGATTGCTCATTGGCACTTGGTGATGAATGCCCATTCAAGTCCATATTGTGGGATAAGGGTGTGGCCACAACAAATGATTTAGATTTCTCAAACCATGGCACATGTAACTCTGGTGGTACTTGGGGTTCTTCAGGTAGTCATCTGCCATTTTAGACTATTCCTTTCCAATTAGAGATCATAGTATATGCTTTAGTAATTAAAATAAGTTAGATGTTTTTCTGGTTTAGGCATCATTTAGTCCAATTTATGTCTACTTTAGGATAGGATAGGACTTTGTTGATCTCACAATGGAGACCCATTTTAGAACCTTTTTAAACACGTCTTAGTCCTGATTATTTCTTTATTTAGACCTGGATATACTTGTAAGGTCAAATATATTACGAACAGGTACTTTGTGTGAAAAGTTTGAGAACCAGTGCATTAGAAACTTGATAGATGGCCAAGTAGTGCAATGACACATATTCATAATTTATAACGGAGCTGCATTTATCTTAAAGCTGCCTTGGAAAGTATTAAGGGAAATGTATGTACGTACACTATTGATATACAGTAAGTTGGTGAATGACATGTCTATTCTACATTGGGTGTCTCACCCTTGAAATGATGTAAAGACCTTTAATGGGAGCATTCTCCTTGTATAATGTAAATTGTTTGTAATGTAAATAATTTGTATATTGTATTCAGTGCATTTAATGCAGAAATGTCTAACATGACAAAGGCTAGATTTAAATTACTATACAAATAACAGTAGAACAGTAACATTCATCTGTAATGACTAAACTGATCGGGAAGAGGATTAGCAGGGTATTTTATGACTAAATCAACAATGCCTTGTTTTAGCCAATCAAAACCCAGAAAAAATAAAGTCAAAACAAAAATCTAAATTTGATATTTATTTCAAAATGCTTACATTCTATTGAATTTGATGTATTTTTACTGTTTAAGGTAATTTGTAACACATTAGGATTGTGAATGTGATGGGGCTGCCAAGTTTACTTCCCGGTCAAAAATTGTTGGTATAAACTCAAGAATTTGAGAGACAATATTAGCAGGGTACATCATTTTAATATAATAAAGGGGTCTATGAGTCCTCCCCGATACCATTGACATCCAGAGAAGGATTTTTTTTTATTTTATTTTATTTTTATTATTTTTGGACATCTTCCATCTAGACCTCTTTTGTGTTATATTATATGTCAACATTATTTTAGTGCCAGAGGATATTTTCTGGAGACCATCACCATATGGCCCCAGGCCATTAAATTGCACCCTAAGTGCAATCAACAAAAACAGTAATAAAGCTTTTCTCTATATGTCACATAAAATCACTGGGAGTGGGCACAAGCTGATTCACATTCACGGCCTGCTCTGTTAGCTGGAGTCTTGAAGTGCAGCAGAGCGCACATCTTGGACACACTGCTGCCAGTCAGGGATTTGCAGGAACTTCCCCTCCAGAATCATTTAGTTTGCATGCAGACATGGATCTATTATTGAACCAGACTTAGTGGATATTGTGGTGCTAAAAAAAGTGTCACAGTAATAAGTGGTGGTATTTTGTGATCTGAATGTTGGTCCCAAAAGCCTAAAAAAAAAACAGAAAATATAATTCAATAGCTCTGATATGATATGATATGAGGTGGAATAACCCAATAATGTGAGCAAAATGATTGTGGCCATTATGTGAGTGCTGCTGACACGGAGTTATTTGGTAATGATGGTAAATTAGCTGTAAATAATGAGCTCATTAACATAACTACATGTGTCCAATACATCACTCAGATATACATGAGGCAGTTCAAGTGGCTCCAGTTCATTATGTTTCAAGTCATTTATATGACACATTTAAATATTTAATGACTATAAACTGTCTCAGAAGAGATGTATTGTGCTTTTAAATGTTTCATCATTGTCTAGTTAATTATTCACAGGCCAATGTTAGTGTTACTATTTTTGTCATTGGGGAGGCTGAAGAGCAGAAAGTGATTTGATCATGATTTGGGTCAATTATGGTCAGAGGCGTAAACACTATGGAATATAAACTTTACAAAATAATGTTTTATCATATAAGCATTCTGTAAAAAATAATATACACAGCTGCCCACTTCTCAGTTAAAACAAATCAACAGTTTTTTGGAGAACATCACATCGGTTGCAGATCCAAACCTCAATACATGTGTTTCCAGTGACGTCACGCATAGTTAGGCCGCCATTTTTGAATACCGAAGACAACGGCTGTTTATCAATTGCAAAGATCCTCTGCGTCTCGACCACTTCGGATGGAATCCACGTCATCACAGCGCCGCCAAATGGTGTTCCAATTCACTTGGACCCCTCGCCCCCTCGTAGCTCGACCCATTTGGCTCATTTACCTGTGGATCCTCCGCTGCCTCTGAGAGCTGAATATTACCCATAATGCACTGCAACCATGTTTTTTTTTTTTTTGGCCCACATTTTATTTAATTATGAAACCATCTGTCTGTTTGTAAAATAATTAAATATATTTTTGTTTTCAACAGTGAAGTGTCGTAAGCGTGTACAAATGAGGTTTATTTACAGTCAATCTTAATGAAAGGCCTAATAGATAGGTCTATATTGAGAAAATAGGCCTATGGTTGTTAACGTAAGTCTGCAGTTGTCGGCTATTAGCGATAAACTGGAGCTGCTATTTAATATTAAAATTGAATTCCTTGCAAATCCTTGCAGAAATGTTATTATTTTATTCAGGCCAAAATGTTCAAACAGTAAGACATTCAACCGACAACCAGTTTATGAACATCTTTTATTCATAAAACAGATTAACAATTAATATAGATAAATATTTTATCATATGATTGACACGTGACATGACGCAGCCGCATGCTCTGAAGGGTGAGCTCGAATGCGGCGGTAAGAGACACTCGACTCTGTTTTGGAGGAGCCCACCACCGAGGACGTCAATGAAGTGGACAAATGGAGGAAGGATCCTGGCAATTGAGAAACAGCCATTATCTCTACTCAGGATGAAAATGAAAGACATTTAGACAATGAAACAAAACAATTAACAAGACAATGTAGTTCAGGCAAATGTAATGTGAGGGGCAAACAGTGTCCAGCAGAGGCAATGTCCAAATAAGCACTTAGCAGCAGATGGTGATGAGCCTCAGAGCCTCAGAGCCTCAGGGCCTCAGGGCATCCCCGTTCGTAGACTCCGCTACACTGCAAGGAAAAAAAAAACATTGAGAGGAAAAGGAAACCTCAGGGAGAACCACAGAAGGAGACATCCACTCCCATGGATGGAGAGGCTATAAAAAGACCCAGGGCTGATGGGAGTCCCTCAGCAGATGGGGAAAAGCCTGCAGAAGAACATCCGGTCCTTGTTGGAGCTTCAGTTGTAGTTGTTCAGTCCCTGTAGCCTGGGGTTCCTCCGCAGATAGGACTGGACACTGCAATACTAACGACCAACCATCTGAAACAGAGGCCACTCCCAGTGGGACAATGGACACCATGTGAATAAACAGACAACAGACAAAATAAATATTGTATCATAATTAAAGACAAAGTATGCAGAAGGGCTCAGTGTACTTCCCACAGCAGTGTTACTCCTAATGCAGCTTTACCTTAGGCTGTGAGCTTTACCTCAGCAGTTGCTCCCATCTCTGGAAAGCATTGCTTATTAAAATAAAGTAAAAGTATTATATATTTATTTTCGCTGAGTTTTGTGAATAAGCAGCAGACAATGTGGCCCCAAAGACTGAGACAGTCCGTTCTGGAGAGTGTGGGCGCTTAACTCTCAGCTCAACTTTACAGGCTGAACAGGAGGAGGTTCACTGAGAGGACAGATGACTGTGAATATGTAAAAATATACTCAAAAAGGGAAAATTAATTCCGTCATTGTTGAAAGATACTCCAGTCAGGCATAACATTGCGTCAACTATTACATAAGATCATATCTTAAAATCAGGTGGCGCTTTGGTCTAAAATCAATCAGTGTTTTACAGTGAAAACAGAAATGAATTTCTCCGTTGTGAGATCAAAAAATTCCTATCTAATCGTACTCTTATCTTACTCTTTTTAGTGATTACCATGATTGTGCGTGATAGTGGTGGGTCAGGGCTCACTATACTCTATTTAAAGAATACTCTATCCAAAGATTACATAAAGGGTCAAACTGCAAAATGCATGTGTTATAAGCTTGAATCGAATTGGGTCATGGATTGTCATGAGAGGTTGAAGGTGGGTTCCTCAATGTCCAGTACCCTGCTTGGGTCCACACCCATGCCACTAGCCATTGGTCTTCATTAATCATGTTTATAACCATCATTACCCATGTCTTTGGCAAACTGAATATCACACAGTGAGGCTGGCTGTGAGGGTCATTAGCAGGCTTCCGACAGCTGCTACAGGGAAAATACTGCAGAATAAGCTGAGATCCTGCTCAACTTGTTCAACATTTAACTAATGAGTTATGGCGCTGGACAAAGGAACCGACCACTGGTCCCAGGGTCACCTCCAGCTGTCAACAGTCTAAGCAGCACATATAGGCCTACAAGCATTGAGCTAAGCACTCTAATGATTGTTCATGTAGTGGTTGGTTTTATGTATTCTTTTTTATTCATTTAAATATTGTCCTCTAATGTTTATACTCCATTGAGTATGCTTGCTCGCCAGAGCAGTGAGTTTTTAGGTTAGATCTCGCAAGTCTCTACTGCCCTCTGTTGGCTCAATTGTGTACTGGACGATGAAAATAAAACATTGCCCACGAACATTAAAGGGACTAGATGCAAGTTGGTAATTTCATACTCACTACTGCCACCTCAGGTCTTACGTGTAACTGCAGTCTCTATGTTAAGCTCGTGCATGACGGCAATTGAAACCCGAACTAACACCTTTTAGAGTGACTGGGCTCTTTCTACACATTAGGACATTGCTGGAACATGTAGATGGAGGAAAATACATAATTTTAACATATTTAAACTCTGTAGTCCCTTTAAGTTCGTAGTCATATTCATTTTTGGCTGGTTAGATATATAAAAAAAGTGTAAATAGATTAAAGACCTCAGTGATGATCAGAGGCGTGTAGTACTCAGTCACATTTACTCAAGTGCATTAGTAACTTTTTTAATAACTGCACTGTGGATATTTTTCTGGCTTTCCTTTGGAAATTCCAAGATTTTGACATAATTACATGATTTGTTTCTCATCATTTATGTCACTATACTGAATCATAAATCAGACTTTTACACTCACTTTTACACAATATTCATTCACAGTACTCAAGTAGCAGTTTCACCAGGTACTTTTTTACTCCTACTTGAGTAATTATTTTTGATCAAATTCTTTTTTACTTCTTGAGTAAAATTATTTCAAAGTAAAGTAAAGTTAAAAATTTAGTCTCCCCACCTCTGGTGATGATATATCTTAACTTATTGCTATATGAATATTGTGCAAGATGACATTGCACTAAAAGTAATTCTGTGATGTATTGTGAAGTTTGTTTGTTATGGTAAACATGTTATGGTTTTTTCCCGCTCCCAAACAAACTTCTCATTGATTAAATTATGGACCTATATATAATTAGCATATAATAAACCTCAGGACAGAAAATGGGTTAACGGTATTCCTTCAATGCACTAAAATTTAGCCACTTCACTTGACACCACATCACCTGTGTTCAGGCTACACAGACTAGGCTAAACCATGTTCAAAAGTTGAGCAACAAGGTCAGTTCCAGTTGGCATTACCAAATAAATGAACTTGTCATCGGAGTAGGGGACGCAGTGACAGAGCTGTCACCTATTTGTCATGTTGAACTGATACAAAGTGGAGCAACGCTTTTGGGAAGACTAAAAATACACTGAATCCATCAAACAGGATGCGGACAGCGCCCCTTAGTGACTCTTTGATGTCATATAAAGAGGCTTCAAAAGGGCACCAGCTCATAGTTCTCAACTCTAGGTCACTGAAGTCGGTGGGAAACTGAACATATTTTCTCACCTCCATTGAACTTGTTTTCTACCCTTTGAATAACATTTTTTAGAAAATAAGTAAACAAATTGTTCTGTTGGTGACACAGGCAAAACAAATTGGCAAAAAAATCATGTTATAATTTTAAGTAAAAAGTGCCCCTAGCCTCTTAAAATTCTAATGTGTTTCCAAATTATACATTTTAAGGCAAATTTGGGTTTTGTAATGTAATAAAAACAAATCAGCTGGACTGACATTTAAACTAAAAGTTAAACGGAACTTTTTGTTTAGATAAATAAACAACTTGACTATTTTGTTGAGAAATTGTCTACAGTGCTACTTTCCATCACTGTGTTTGTTATCATCTCAAAAGTGAGGGGAAAACTTCCACAATTCTCTCGCGTCCAACTACAGTACATATAAAGACATTTGCTATCGACCTTTTTCCTGCCTATATCATCAGTGACATCAGCTGGAGGCAGGACGTAAGCGGTGGAAAGAAGATTCAACTAAAACCAGCTATCACAAGTTTAAAGTTACAACTTTCAAGCGTCATCCTGCTGTGTGTTTAGGTGCAAGAATAAGAGAAACATTTGGGGCTGTAAACTGAACCGCCCCAAAACCCAAATGTATATCTAAGTGATCCAGAGGACGGCCTGCAGATGGCGACTGAAACATGTAAGGGTAAGAGTTCAACATCTTTAATCCCAGTGACTCTGACTAAATTTACCTTGAAAGTTAAACCTGTTCTTGTCCCACGCAGAACACAATAGAACAACGCACTGGAGTCTTAGGAGCTCACATCAAAAGATCAAAGCTTCCTCAAGAACAGTTCCTTGCATAGCTCCTGTTCATGTAAAGATCATTTCGGAACAATTTTGTCACCGAGCTTCACATACGGAAGGACGATTTCAAAGATTGTCTAAAACCCAGGCGACTCAACTCTGCGACTGCAACTCAAAACGCAATAACTTATTAAAAAACATAATTTGAACAGAGCTGCCAGACTTTACCAGGTGTTGGTAGATTGTGTGAAGCATATACAATAATGCATCATCCACGCTCACAACCTTCCTATAAGACAACTGAAGTAGGTCCTGAAAAGGAGGCACTTGTTTCCTTAGCTGGTAAAGGACAACCCTCTCAAAACACTTCATAATATGTGATGTCAGTGCAATAGGTCTCAAACTGGACAAGATGCAACCAACAATCGCCTTTTTGGGGATAGGCACTAAACAAGAGGTCTTCAACATAGAAGGGATTTTGGCACTTGACAAAGCGTGAATAAAGAATGCAAAACAGGCCCAAGTTGCTCAGCACACACCTTTCAGCCCCGGTGACTTATTGGGCTTCAGATGTTTAAGCTGCTGCTGGACATCACTGATATCACAAGCAATTTCAGAACAAGAGTTTCCATATTTGACGCTAGAAAAGAGAAGGAGAGAAATAAAATTAATCAAAACTTGCAAAGTATTGGTTAATATCATTCACATTCATCTCACTCTGTAAACTTACTGGCTCCATATCCAGTGGGAGTTTTCATACTGTTCTATAGACATTTAGTATTAGTGTTGTCAATGGAGCTCTCAAGCTTCTTCACCCACGGCTTATTATTGGCAAACACTTTAACTTTCTTACAAAGCAGCACCAAATTGACGCTATAATTTATATTTATATATTTAACAGGTCACTCTGTCAGTAATGTTATGCCAAACCTCTGCATATTGTCTGGTTTAAAGAGAAATAAATAGTTTTTTTGGAGGTCAAATGGCACGGCATATCACTAATGCCCACGACATTAGTGATATGCCATAACATTACAGGTGGGGGCCATCATGACATGGTGTTCACAAAGATTTCAGCAAACGAAAATTAGTGGCCTAGTGGCCAACCAATCACCTGACCTGGATCCAATAGACTTTGAATAGAAATCTATGAAACTTTCAGTTAATATTACTGGACTGGTTTTGTGGAGATCATGAACAAGAAACACTTTGTATGAAGTATTCAATGAATTTCACTTTTTTCTGGATTATTTGATTTCACATAATAATTTTATGGACATACAGTTTCAGTCTATATGATAATAAGCCCAATGCCCATCTTGGCTCGCCCGTTGCATTATGGGCAATGGCATGTCTTTGGCTACCAAACAATATTGATAGTTAGGGTAAAGCAACGAAGAAAGCTCTGATTTGGACCGTTTTAACCGCTGGAAAGTTGATGATTTAAAGCGTTTTTGTCGTTGCCATGGACCCTGAACCTTGAAGGCGACTGTTGGATAAAGTCCAGGGTCTGAAACTGTGGCCTCATGTCGCCGATATTCACAACATTTAAACTGAAATGAGAAATAAAAACATAGAATCCCTCTTTTTTTTATGGCAATAAGGGGTGGACAGTAGACGAAATCCTTTTCTTAATTGTGACCAGAGATATCCACATGCACACATAGGCTATGCCATCTAAATGTACTTTATTCGTATTTGTTTACGAGTGTAGCGTGCGAGTAGTAAAAATAGGCAGAGGCCCGGTTACTCTTTGGAGAAAATGGCAGAACTCCGTTTATTGAAAAGGCAAAAGCGGACTGGCCCACTGACCACCGAGAACTTCCCACACATTTGAAAATAAACAGGATGACGCGCATGCGCACTGTCGCTGCACCCGCTTACACGAGTGATCTGATGGTGTACAACATAGCTAATCGGTCGCTAATTTGACAGACGGACATTTACTCACTATATTTAACATCACCGTTTTGGAACTTTTCCCTGTGATTACAAGACGAATTCAAATGATTTAAAAAGTGAGGGTGTCTGTGTCGGGCTGAGCCTGTCGTTCCCCTGTCCGCGATGGTCCGCTCCTGCCGGAGCCGCCGCCGCCCTGACTGTCCCCTCGCTTTCAAGATATTGACAACTTAAATATTTGCAAGAAATGTCACTTGAGACTTATAGTCTGTAAATCAAATAAGCCTTATAGTTCAAGGTTATGGCTCAATATACTTCAGTGTTCACGTTCCGCTACCTGAACTCGCTCACACATTTCAATGGCGAGATGGTTTGGGCCGAAATTATGAGCCTGATTGACTCGCGCAATCGAGATGGGTATTGGGCTTATTGCAACATCTACAGTGAAATATTAAGCAAGTCAATAGTGGCCGACAACATATTTTACCTTAAGTATTATTTTATTATTTGGAAGGCACTAATTTAGTTTTCAAATTGTAAAAAAAATAATAAAAACCATTAGGCTATGTAGGCTAATTACTTTCTTTGACCACAAGAGGGACATCAAGACCGCAACGAAACGTTTTGCAGTTCGATGTGTTTTACTCAACAGGTGTTTAAAAAAAAGAAGATTGGTTATAATTTAAAACATATGGCCTACATTTTTTGCATAAAGGAGAAGACGGGAATGGAGAGAAGAGAGGACAGGAAGAGGGGGGAAGAGTGAGAAAGAAGAGAGACGGGGAAGAGAGAGAGAAAATAAATAAGAGGAAAATAAAAATAGGAGAGACAGAGAGAACAGAGAGAAGAGAGAGAGAGAGAGAGAGAGAACAGAGAGAAGAGAGAGAGAGAGAGAGAGAACAGAGAGAGAGAGAGAGAACAGAGAGAGAGAGAGAGAACAGAGAGAGAGAGAGAGAAATGGTAAATGGTCATATTTATGTTGCTCTTTCTGTACTTGGTATTCAAAGCACTTTACATCAAGGATACACTTACCCATTCACTCTCTCATCCACACACCAGCGTCAGACACTGGAGGCAAGGTGGCTGAGGCGTCTTGCCCAAGGACTCAACAACAGTGTGCGCCTACAGGACCTTGAGAAAAGGGGGAGAGGAAAATAAATAAGGGGAAAAAAGAGAAAAGAATAAAAGAAAAACATTTATTTTAGTGCAATAAGCACGGACCCTTGCCTTTTGTGAATTTCATATTTTTTTTGTTTGAGAACCCCCCCTTCTTTCTTTCTTTCTTTCTCTCTCTGATTCTGCATTTTAAAATCAGATCAGCTGCCAGCCATAAACCCGATAATAAAACAAATAAATCACGAATAACACACATCCACGTTATAACTCGGTAATGTACTTGTACTGGATTACTGCATTTAACCTTTGGCAGGAGACAATGGATGGAACAATATGGCTACATCCAGTCAGTGTATATGCTAGAAGTCCACTGACTAATATAAACCACTAGATGCCGCTAAAGCTTTGTATTTTACGATTTTGGGCATCGTTTCACACAAGATTCATTATTCATTTATTCTGATTTTATTTTTGTCTCCGATATAATAATATAATTATTACTATTGCTTATATTACATCTTGGCAATAGTTGCTCAGGTAAAACTTGCACATGCTGTTTAATCCCCCCCCCCCCCCCCCCCCCCTCCAAATTACAAATACTTTTTGTTCCCTGTTTGGGAGAGGGGGTGAATAGAGACGTGTCTCGAGCGTGTGCAGCAGTGGTTGCAGCGGCTGCATCCCGCATCTCATCCTCCGGTTCATCTCCCACATTTTACCCGTTTAGTAGGCTATCTGTCCTTCCCGCACGCTCTCTCTCCACGATTCACTCTTTTGTATGGTGTCCAGTCCATGGAGATGACGGCCAGACCGGGGTTTTACCGTCAGGAGCTGAACAAGACAGTATGGGAGGTACCGGAGCGCTACCAGAATCTAACGCCGGTAGGATCCGGGGCGTATGGCTCCGTGTGGTGAGTGTTCGTCTAGGACGCACGAGAGGGGCGAGGCACTAGCACAATATTTTTGGATACACTGGTAATATGCAGTAGCGCAGCAGTGACAGTGGACTATATTCTATAACACTGTTGCTGTTTCTCACCATCAATCCTTAATTAGCCTCGGACGGAATTAAAAACCTGTCAGTCTTAATGTAACTCAGTCAATAGGCTTGGTTAGCCTAGGTTTGTTTCCAGTTATGTAGGCTATGCAAGTAATTTCTGGAAGATGTTTATTTCAAATATACTGTACACTAAAACAAATATGGGCTTTTATATGGGTGACATATTACAGGTAGGCTAATGATAAGGGTTTTCAATTAATGGATAGGCTAGTCAAAATGAATAAACTAGGAAGAAGAGCCTTAAAGATAGGATAAGGCCCTACACATAAATGTAGCCTTTGTGTTGACACAAACTATACTGACATGAAAAGTAATCTCATTTCCACAAAAAAAACGGTCTTACATTATTTCACTGAAAGAAAGAAAAAATAAAGTTGATGTATAGGTGCTACAGAGATATTGGCTGTCCAATGGCTCATTTTACCATGCAAGTGTATCCTGTAGTGATTCTTTCAGTCACATTTGTGGTCAGCAGTATAATCTCTGTGTGTGTAGAACTTTCAAATGATCAAATCTACCATTAACAGCCTGGATGCTTCTAAAATGGTTAATTTCCTTCTGGTAATCTATAAAAAAGTATACTGATTTGATTCGAGACACATTGGGATTTCAGATCATGGGAGAATATTACATAACTATGTTGAAAAATGTGAAAACAAGACACACATTTTTGGATCTTTACAGCTTTGGTGAAAGTCGAATGATTTCATTTTGAATTAAAGAAATAAAAAACGCTAAAATGCACGTAGACTTAGCTGTACTTTCACTTCCCAAATCTGAGTGACTAAAGGGAGTAGCCCAAAACAATCCTTACATTCAACAATAGTAATGATTTAATACCAAGTTGTATGACTGAAAGTTGCATTATTATAATGCACTCTATTTAACCAGGAGAGACCCTGACCCCGAAGCGAACTATTGTACATGTTTTAGTGGTAAGGTGAAACTGAAATGTAACATACTCTTTGGATAACATTTCTTGCACTTAGTCTTCTAAACTTTAATTACTTTTACATTACGAGATTGCCAACTCTAGTAAGTATGAACCCCTAAAGCCATGTAACTGCACTTTAAAACCTTTGCTCAGCACTAAAGTGTACACCCCAATTCCACGCTGCATGGATAGTTGCTGTTGTACATGGAAAACTATAATGCATATTCGGAAGTGCAGCTCAATACGCCCAGTACTCAGAATAGCCCAGCTATCATTATAGTATCTCAGCTCCTACTTCCAAGAATATTATATTCAACTGTGTCTGCTGCTTAGTACAACCCAATCATTGTTATGCCTCTCACATTGCCTGGGTGTCTTATCTTCAAGCTGCACAATACACCCATTATTTAGCTTTGAAAGTAACCAAATATTTAATGGTATGGTTATGTTTAGTCTCAGCTTGTGTCAGAGCGTATTTACATCTCTGACAGTTTTTCCCGAGATCAGTGACCAACCAGCCTTTCATGATGAAAAAGTTCCATCTTTTTTTAACGCTATCTTCAAAGTCTAAAATGGGCCAGATTCAAGTCTAATCCATGTCGAAACACTGCATGTGATACAATACAATACAATACAAAACCATGGTGAATGATCAGAAAACAAACAAACAAAAAATATTTTCTTAGACGTTGTTGTGTTATACTTGATTCATGGTCAGATCCAAATAGACACAAAGCACATTCCTGCAGTGGTCCCTACATCTGACCTGTATTGTTGATGCTGATCTGGGCCTATTGTCACTGACTTTCTCATTGCACAACTTGATTACCATAGGGAGGGGGAGGGAATTCAGGGTGCAGCGGGTGTAGTAACATATATAGGACACAGAAATGCCCCAGAATTATTATCCCTATTGATATGTTCATATTCCAGAGGAGTTCTCCTGGTGACGGTGTGAGTAAGTGCTGTATGGACACCATTTGGACAAAGCTCTTGAATCCCTTTGCACTCAGCCTGAAAGTACTTGCTATGTGGTCAATTTACAAAGATGACATTCTGTGAGTAGAACCACTAGACTGAGCCCTTTGAATTGGACACTGAGTGATTTTGCTTTACTGAAATGTTTTGCAAACTTTCATTGTCCAAGTCCCTCCAATAAACTACAGCTCAGCACCTCTCAGGTTATAATTTTACTCAGGTTTCAGATATATTATGAGTGCAGGAGGCAGGTTTGATGAAGTTTCTTGCCAAGGGACACACAACAATGGCCTACTTTCTGTTGGGTGTGTGACCAAGAGATTTCTTTTCACAAACTATTAGCATGTTGTTGACTTGCTATGCTATTGACAAGAAATTACAAGTGTGTCCCGTGTTGACTTCTCATCACATTTGGAGAATTGCACCTTTCCTATCACTAGAGTGTCTAGTTTGACCTCTTTTGGCCTGGAAGGCTACATCTCTACACATGTAAAGATGGGTTCCAAGGATCAGTGTGTGTTTGGATCTTGTGTTTGTTTGTTTTCTTCACCAGTGTTTTTCGGAGCCAAGTCGAGCTGAGCAAAGACAGATGCTTTGGATCTGAAAATAGGATTTATAAGCTTTATAAGCTTCATCCTCAAATTTAAGATTTATAGGATCTATTTGCTTATGTTGCGGGTCAAAAGAGAAGCTATAAAGATACAGACATGAGCAATAAAGTAGCATCACCAATAGCCACTTAAAAATACGTAACAAACAGTACCCAGGTATTTTGATTAATCATTGCAAGTTTTTAGTGCCACTTCCAGACTCTTCAATTTTGTCTTGACATGAACAGATGTACACCTAACTTTAAGTCCCGTCAAGTTTTGATTCAATTACTTTTTTACCACTGCAACACCTCCCCTGTGCTTATCCTTTATCTCACATTGCAAGGATATCTGCGAGGTTTGTGCTATCCTTATTAAGAGACGGACCTCGCCAATGATACTGAGAAAATACATTGAAAACATACTGAGACCAGTTTAGCTGTTCCCTGCATTATTAGCCTACGTCACATCTGGCATTTGGATAGAATGAAACCTGGCTGTCTAATTTTCGACTGTCAAATGTGATGTCTTTGTTTGTGACATTTCAATGTGACAGAGAAGCCGTCTCAGGACCAGATTGATTTTGTGGTAATTAATCATTATGTCAGTCTGACACAAATGAGTGCAAGCTGTATGCATTCAAATGTCTTTGTACTCAAGTTTATATTGATCATGTCAGTGATTTATCCACATTTCAAACAAGTTTTCTATTTTGTGGCACATGGGTCCTAGAGCAAAGTCTTGCAGCATGAAGTGGCAGTTTGTGTTGCCAGCCCACCTGAACAGCTTTAGATGGAAGAGGAGGTGGAGAAAGGAAGCCTCATTTAATGTAATACTACAATATACTTTACTAGATAGTAAGTGTGTCAGAACTCAGAATGTGCCTGCCAGAATATCTGGTCCGTGTAGACTTCGTGTAGAATATTAGTGTAGACCAAGAGGGAGTTTCATAAAAGCTATACCCATTCTTTACTCTGCCTCTACCTCTTTTATTACATTATCACTACATTAATATTTGGTTGTTTACTAGTTCACAGTGATGATGCAAATTTCAATGGTAACATTTCGATATTGTTTGTTTACTTTTAAAAAATTCTGCCTCCATCAAGACTATTATATAAAAAAATCCACCGATCCCCACAAAAACACGCAAAGACGTACAAAAGTATCCAGTACAGCAATACAGATACAGAAACCACAAATGCAAAAGAAAAAAGCCTCCTTTCGAATCATAATTTACGCACATGGTTGGGTTATATTTTTGTGTAGCACCGCTGTACTTAAACTCTTACTGGTGTCCATCTATCTTGTATTATTTATTTTCATCCATGTGTTTTCATTAGCAAGCAAAATATAACAAACATATGCCTTAAGTAAAGTAATCAATGGACGTGCTCTGGGCTGCTCACCATGCAGCAGCAGCAGTGCCTAGTATGGAAGCTGGCAGAGGAAAGCGTAAGGCCTGGCTCGGATCAGACAGACAGGCTGCTACCCCGCTGGAGCCTGGCAGGGCATCCGGGCACCAGACGAGCACTGTTTTGTCAGTCCTTATGATGAATGCTACCACTGCATTTGAAAGGGCATAGACAAATTTACAATTACAATTACCCAACATTGAAATCATGGCTGTTCCGCTGTTGCAAATGGCCCAGGGACTGCAGGTGGAAATTAGCACAAGTGCTATAACCTGGTACAATGCATCTCTCCTTTCTGAGGCTAATGTAGATTGTACACTGTCCCTGTTCAAAAATAAATGAATAGAATAAATTGTGCAGCTTTGTTGTGGCCTGTGGTGTTTTGCAGTTTGTTCATCCTCGAAATGCATGATCCCTAAAGATCATCTATTATGTAAATTCACTTACATTTTAAAAAGCAGACTAGCTATCTCACATTGGAGTTTCAATTCTTCTGCGATGTTTGCATTTTTTTTTGCACTGTTTCTCAATCATGACCTCATTTCCTTCCTATCTGGTTTTGAGGCTGTTGCGTTTTCTAGTTGGACCCCAAAGCGGAGGCGGAGGCAGGTAAGCTTTAAAGGATTTATTTTTCACAAAAAACTTGAAGGCAGGCAGGTGAGGCAGGGAGCTGGCCGACTGGAGCGGGACACCGGAAGGATCTAGACAGATGGAGAATAGCAGGTGAGTATCTTGCGGTAAGTAACAAAAAGGTCTTTCAGAAAATCTAGTTGCAGAGATGCGCTACCGAACAGGACGGAATTATCTGGCAGTGTGGTGCTGAGACATCCAGCTCTTTATACTGTGGTTAATTGGGTAATGATGTGCAGGTGCCGCGTCTCAGTCACCAGGAGGAGTCAGCCACGCCCCTGCCACACACTGCTCTGCTGCAAAGGAAAAAACAGAAAGGGGAGGGGGACAGCACGCAAGCCAAATCATAACAGTACCCCCCCCTCAAAGGGCGCCACCCGGCGACCCAGGCTTCTCCGGGTGGAGAACATAAAAATCACTAATAAGAACAGGGTCCAAAATGAAAGAGCGTGGAACCCACGAGCGCTCCTCGGGCCCATACCCCTCCCAATCCACCAGGAACTGCAAGCCGCGACCCCGTCGCCGGACATCCAGCAGGCGGTGAACAGAAAAGGCCGGGTGGTCATCCACGACCCGGGGGGGTGGAGGGGGCTCGGCCGGAGGGCAGAGATCACTGGAGGAGACAGGCTTAAGGAGCGAGACATGAAAGGAGGGGTGAATGTTCAAGGAGGACGGTAAACGCAAGCGAACGACAGCGGGATTAATGACGCGCTCAATTTCAAACGGTCCTATGAACCTGGGAGCCAACTTCCTAGACACACATTGCAAAGGAATGTCCCGGGCGGACAACCAAACCTTCTGGCCAGGCCTGTAGTTGGGGGCTGGGACACGGTGCCGATCCGCGAGCATCTGGTTGCGAGACCGGGTGCGGGAGAGAGCAGCCCGGACCTCCGTCCACACACGGCGCGCCCTCCTCAGGTGACCTTGAACAGAGGGCACAGCCACAGCCCTCTCTTGAGTAGGGAAGAGTGGAGGTTGATAGCCGGTAGACGCCATGAACGGAGACATGCCTGTGGCCGACGAGACCAGGGTATTGTGGGAGTACTCAATCCAGGGAAGATGGACGGACCAGGAGGCGGGGTGGCTGGCTGTGACACAACGCATCGCAGCCTCCAGATCTTGGTTGGCCCGCTCGGTCTGGCCATTGGTTTGCGGGTGATAGCCAGAAGACAAACTCACAGTGGCTCCGATGGCTCGACAAAATGCTCTCCACACCCGGGAAGTAAACTGGGGCCCCCTGTCCGACACAATGTCCTGAGGGAGTCCATGCAGTCTGAAGACATGTTGGACCAGGAGATTTGCTGTCTCCAAGGCAGACGGGAGCTTAGGGAGAGGGACAAAATGGACAGACTTTGAAAAACGATCAACAATAGTCAAAACAACAGAGTTACCATCCGACGGAGGCAGGCCTGTTACAAAATCCACTGCTATGTGGGACCACGGGCGAGGAGGAATGGGAAGTGGCCTCAGCAAACCAGCAGGAGGACGATGAGAGGCCTTGTTGCGGGCACAAACAGAGCAGGCTGAGACAAACTTGTGTGTGTCGGACGACATGGATGGCCACCAGAAACGTTGTTGAAGGAGGGCAAGTGTGCGGGAGATACCAGGATGGCAGGCAACCTTGGAAGCATGCCCCCATTGAAGCACAGCAGACCGGGCAGTAGGCGGCACAAACAGAAGTCCTTCAGGACACTCCGCAGGGGTAGGTACTTCTCTTTGAGCCTCTTTTACATCCTGCTCTATGTTCCAAATAGCAGCTCCGACCAAGCACGAAGAGGGTAGAATGGTGTCCACTGGTGGGTCAGCAGAGATGGTAGTGAATTGGCGTGACAAAGCGTCAGGCTTCACATTCTTGGACCCTGGACGGTAGGTGAGTGTAAAGTTAAAGCGGCCCAGGAATAGGGCCCAGCGTGCCTGCCGTGAATTGAGCCTGCGGGCAGAGCGGAGGTAGGACAAATTCTTGTGATCTGACCATACCAGAAAAGGTTGAGAGGCCCCCTCCAGCCAGTGTCTCCACTCCTTGAGTGCCAGGACAACCGCCAAGAGCTCACGATTACCCACATCATAGTTCCTCTCTGCTGGGGTGAGTTGTCGAGAGAAGAAGGCGCAGGGGTGCAGCTTCTGATCGGGGCCGGACCGCTGGGAGAGCACAGCACCCACTCCAGACTCAGAGGCATCCACTTCCACCACAAACTGAGCTGAGGGATCAGGATGTCTTAAAACAGGAGCAGAACAAAATAGGCGTTTTAGTCGGCCAAAAGCGGCATCTGCTTCAGGAGACCAAGAAAAAATTTCCTTGACAGAGGTAAGTTTGGTGAGTGGCGAGGCAACGGTACTATAGTCGCGAATGAACCGCCGATAAAAGTTTGCAAAGCCCAGGAATCTTTGGAGTTCCTTTCTAGTTGTAGGTGTGGGCCACTCAGCTACTGCCTTTATTTTAGTAGGGTCCGACTTCATCTGCCCTTTCTCCACCACAAATCCAAGAAAACTGACTGAGGAAACATGAAAATCGCATTTCTCGGCTTTAACAAAAAGTCTATTCTCGAGGAGCCGCCGCAGAACCATCCTTACTTGTTGGACATGCTCTTCCAGGTTTCTGGAAAAAATCAGAATATCATCCAAATAAACAAACACAAATCGATTCAGCATGTCACGCAAAATGTCATTAATAAGGCACTGAAAAACAGCAGGTGCATTAGTCAATCCAAATGGCATGACTGAATATTCAAAATGCCCAAGTGGGGTGTTAAATGCCGTCTTCCACTCATCTCCTTCTTTGATCCTGACCAAATGATAGGCATTACGGAGATCTAGCTTGGTGAACACCGTGGCATGACTAAGGGAGCTGAAAGCAGAATCAATAAGTGGAAGGGGGTATTTGTTCTTTACCGTTATGTCATTTAAACCCCTATAGTCAATGCACGGTCGTAAGGTCTTGTCCTTCTTGTCCACAAAGAAAAAACCGGCCCCCACAGGGGAAGAGGAGGGGCGAATGAGTCCTGCAGCCAAACTCTCAGCTATATAAGTCTCCATAACCTCCCTTTCTGGTTTGGAAAGATTATACAACTTGCTTGAGGGTAACGAGGCACCAGGAATGAGATCAATTTGACAGTCGTAAGGTCTGTGTGGTGGCAGGGATGATGCACGGTCTTTAGAAAAAACCTCCTTAAGGTCATGATACTCAGGTGGCACTAGGGACAGATCTATGGACTTGGGAGAAGAGAGAGTACGAGAACTGGTGGGAGGAATTGCAGCATGTAGGCAATGGGAGTGGCAGAACAGGCTCCAATTATCAATGGTTTGGGTAGACCAGTCAATGTGCGGATTGTGAAGTTTAAGCCACGGGAGGCCCAACACAAGTGGAGCTGACGGTGATGGAACAATATAGAGTGATATTAGCTCACAATGATTGCCAGAAACTCGCAGGGACACTGGAACTGTTCGGTGAGTCACTCTGGCTAACACTCTACCATCCAAGGCAAAAACAGTCTTAGGCTCTGAGAGAAGTTCTGTAGAAAAATCGGCCTGGGAAACAAACTGGGAGTCAATGAAATTCTCATCCGCACCAGAGTCTACTAAAGCTTGAATAGGAAGTGAAATGGTGTTGAATGACACAATACCTTTGAGTTGAACACGCTTGGAGGAGGAATCGACAGGCATATGGCTCACCAGCGCCCCCCCAGATGCTGATGAGCCTGGTCTTTTGGTCTCTTGGGACAGGAGCGCAGGATGTGGCCGGCCTGGCCACAGTAGAGGCAGAGTCCTTCTCTAAAGCGTCGCTGACGCTCCTCCTGGGTGAGTGTCATTCTCCCAAGCTGCATGGGCTCCTCGGAAGTACTCGACACTTGTGGAGAAGGGGCTGGAAGATTCGGCAGATGAGAGGCCCTGGGTTGGAAGGTTGGGACAAAGTTCCTTGACTTAAAATGTCTCTCTCTGCGTCTCTCGCGAAGGCGGTTATCAAGTCTAATAGAGAGCGAAATAAGGGCCTCAAGGTTGGCGGTCTCATCCCTGGCTGCCAGCTCGTCCTTCACCTCCTCACCAAGACCACGATAATAGATTCCTTGAAGTGCCCCGTCATCCCACCCACACTCTGTAGCCAAAATACGGAAATCAATGGAAAAAGCAGAAACTGAACCAGAGCCCTGACGCAAAGAGAGCAAACGACTACTAGCCTCCTTAGCCTGCAGTGGATGATCGAACACTCTTAGCAGTTCGGATGTAAATGAATTGAGTGTTTTACAAACTAGGGAGTCACTGTTAGCTAAAGCCACAGCCCAAGCAGACGCCTTCCCAGAAAGCAGACTCATTATAAAGGCCACTTTAGATCTGTCAGATGAGTAGGAGAGTGGCTGCTGATCAAAAACTAACATACATTGATGTATGAACTGTTTACACATCCCAACCTCTCCGGAGTACCTGCTAGGTGTGGGTATGAAAGGCTCACGGGGCTGGGATGTCTGGGGAGCTGGGGCCTGGAGTCCCGGATCAGATGCATGGCCAGAGTCTGGAGATCTTAGCGAGGAGAGTTGACTAGCAACGTCGTTCAGATGACCACCGAGCTGATTCATTCCCGTGGTGAGATTCTGGAGAGAGGCCATGATCTCTTGAAGGGCAACTCCATGCTGTCCAACAAGAACTCCTTGTGAGGTGACGGCTCGTTTAAACTTCTCAGTCTCAGTAAGGAGTAGCTTGAAAGTCTCAGCCTCTGCGGGGTCCATGGTGGCCAGATAATTCTGTTGCGTTTTCTAGTTGGACCCCAAAGCGGAGGCGGAGGCAGGTAAGCTTTAAAGGATTTATTTTTCACAAAAAACTTGAAGGCAGGCAGGTGAGGCAGGGAGCTGGCCGACTGGAGCGGGACACCGGAAGGATCTAGACAGATGGAGAATAGCAGGTGAGTATCTTGCGGTAAGTAACAAAAAGGTCTTTCAGAAAATCTAGTTGCAGAGATGCGCTACCGAACAGGACGGAATTATCTGGCAGTGTGGTGCTGAGACATCCAGCTCTTTATACTGTGGTTAATTGGGTAATGATGTGCAGGTGCCGCGTCTCAGTCACCAGGAGGAGTCAGCCACGCCCCTGCCACACACTGCTCTGCTGCAAAGGAAAAAACAGAAAGGGGAGGGGGACAGCACGCAAGCCAAATCATAACAGAGGCACAAAAGACAACAGCTCACTGGAGAAGTACAGCATACAATATGAAGAATTGCATTTACATGTCAAAAGCGGGAATAAAACACTAGCTTTTGCAATATGTGACAAACACAATTCTCCAGTTCAACCACATCCTCTCAATATATTTCCTGGTGTTACTGACTTGTCTGGTTATCCGTCCTCTGTTCACTATTGAGTTTCAACATGAAATATGAGGCTTTTTCTTGTACGATGGCTTGAGCTTATAACATACGCTGTACATCTTCAACCTGACTATAACGTGTCATATTTGATAGTAGAGCAATAGAAAGACATGCAATGTTGAACAGCAGTTTAGAGACAATAGCAGGATACAGAGCTGGAGGTAACAGAAATGGTTTAAGTTCTCTGTGGGAATGACAAGGACGATCATGGTACATTGTATCATTAAAACTCTTTGTGATAAGAGCTGATTTGTGAGCTTGTTTTCGATATGTACAGACTAGAGGAAAAATAGTGATCTTTGGGTTGGGTATTCACATTGCCGTTGGAGCTGTCAAGTCCAGACAAAGACCAAAACGTTCATTTATGGATACCATAAAAAGGACATGAAATATGACTGGAGGCAGATTTTGTTTTTCAACAGAAGTGAATAAAAAACAAACCAAACATCATTTAGACAGTCGTTTCAGTTCACTGCAATCATGTGTTTCATAATCAGCACAGATTGTATGCGTTTTTCATGCTGTGAATGTCCTGTCTTTAAATCACTTGAGTTTTGTTAGTGTTTAGTTAGTCATACAACAATGTGTAACTATATAAACTTTTACAGCAAAGCGAAGGACCTTTCTTCCGATGCTTCCATAGTTTAGCACTACATGTCCCCTGTGTTTTCTCCCTCCAGTTCAGCGTATGACGTGGTGCTGCGTCAGAAGGTAGCAGTAAAGAAGCTGTCCAGGCCGTTTCAGTCCCTGATCCACAGCCGGAGGTCCTACCGGGAGCTGAGGCTGCTTAAACACATGAAACACGAGAATGTAAGTCAGTAATAAAATCATTTATATAAAAAAAGATGCATACGTTTGCAAAAATAATTATTTGAATCACAATTTGAATTGGCAAATTGTGAGGACAATTGTGAAGCAATTATTCAGGAAGTGAAATATCCCATGCAAACATGACTCCATGGTGCCGGATTAAACCTGTCAATCCTGTAGTTCAAACCTCCACAAATATGTTCTGCAGTGCATGTGATCCTTGTATTTAATGAAGTTACCGTAATATTTCAGTCTTCTCTCAAATGTTGGTGGACCTGTTTAAAATGTCTATCTGTATTTTAAGACATAATTGCAATACGTAGATATTTTTCAGCGATCATGCAGCCTCTGTTTGCCTGTGCAGGTAATAGGACTGTTGGATGTCTTCACACCTGCTTCTGCGCTAGAGAGCTTTAATGAGCTGTGAGTCAAAACTATCTTTTTATTTATTTATTTTTTACAAAGTTTACCCTATTTATAATTCTGAAGGTTTCTATTTTGCATGATATATACTGTAGTAAAAAAAAAGTCAGCCGTATTTAGGAAATTCCATTTTGTGAGTTTTCACTATTTCAAGAAGAAACTATAAAAATATAACTCTTGAATTAGAATTTGTCCCGTATACCTCATCTCTCCTGATGGTGGTTCATGGTAATTGGGGTTCACAGTCCTCTGGAGATGTCTGCTGGTTTCCATGGCAGCCACACATCCCCCTTTCCGTCTCTTGTACCTCTGTTCCTGCTTCACTCTTTTACATCTCCTTCTCCCCTTAGCTACCTGGTGACAAACCTGATGGGCGCTGACCTCAACAACATAGTTAAATTCCAGCGACTGACCGACGAACATGTGCAGTTTTTAATCTATCAGCTCCTCAGAGGGCTTAAGGTAATTTTCCGTGTCACTAATTCCCTGCTACATATGCAATAAAATAGCCGCAATACTGTGCAAAGAGAGCAAATCAGCAGTCTTTCTGACTAGCATGTTTCCAACTTCTAAATGGTTTATTCCAGTAGGTAATTTATACACTGACACACTTCACAGTATTTACTGTGGCATGTGTAAGCTCAATGTGATCTGATATTTTTTGTATTTAAAAAAAAAAAAAAATAAAAAAGACCATTTGTTAAAGGGACTATATGCAATTTGTCATTTGTTAACTCACTACTGCCACCTCAGGTCTTATGCATAACTGCAGTTTCCATATTAGGCTTATTCGGACCCAAATTAACAACTTTTTGAGTGAGTTGTGGTGAATAGTTCTGGGCTCATTCTACACATTAGGACATTGCTGGAGCAAGTAGGGGGAGGAAAACACATAATGTTTACATTTTAAAACTCTGAATAGTCCCTTTAACACTGCAAACAGAATACCCTTGAGGGTAAGACTTTATAATAAGGTTACATGAAGTCATGCATGAATAACATGGAATTATGCATGAATTAATGCATGATTTCATGATGTATTAATGCATGAGAATATCATGACTCATCATGAGTTAACACATTTGTTTGCTAGATATACCTTAATACAACATTTACTGCTGTAATTAACTCATCATTAGCTAATCCTTAGTTCATTCATAAATTCATGATGATTTCGTCCCCTATACTAAAGTGATGCACTTTTATGCTTTGGACAAATTTGTGCAAGAGTACTTATTTACATCATGAATAAGTCTTAATATACGTTTTTTTAAGTTAAGCATACCTGTAAGCAATAGGCAGTGTTTATGTTGATGTAAGTGAAATTTAATGGACCACAAAGCATGAACTTAATTTAAACTCATAATGCATTGTGGACAGTTATAAATTATATTGTCTGTGAAGTTTGTGTTTGTTTTGTCCTTGATCATTGTCCAAAGCATAAAAGTGCATCACTTTAGTATAGGGGCGCAATCCTCATGAATTTAAGAATGAACGAAGGATTAGCTAATGATGAGTTAATTACAGCAGTAAATGTTGCATTAAGGTATATCTTGCAAACACTTTTTTTTTTTTAATCATGATGAATCATGAATCATGCATACACTTTATAATTACGATTAGTTAATGTTTTAGTTAAAAAATGTAAATGTTTTAGTGAATTCATCATGATTCTAAGATCATGATATATTAACAAGATTTTCTCACGAGTTCATTGCAGTAGTTACTTAATTAATTCATGCATGAAGTCACTTATGAAAGAACATGAAGTCATGTTAATTCATAATGAGTCATGATATCGTCATGATATCGTCATGATATCGTCATGCATGAATACATCATAAAATCATGCATTATTTCATGCATAATTTCATGTTATTCATGCATGACTTCATGTAACCTTATTATGAATTGTTACCGAGCTGCTAGGCTGATCTTGTGAACTGCACTGTTGACCTCTTAATGTCTCACTCTGTTTTCTCCACCACTGCCCAACCTATCGACTGTCTAACAGTACATCCACTCAGCGGGATTGATCCACAGAGTAAGCATCTCTTAGTGTATTTTACATGAATTTGGAAAATAATGACAATGCTTAATGTGATGTAGATGAAAAATACGGATTCTTTTGTAAGTAAGTAATGTTTATTTATATAGCACCTTTCACAGACAGAGGTCACAAAGTGCTTCACAAAGTATTTCATTTCTGCTGATAGGGGAAAATTGCAATATTCTATTAGTTACTTGCAATTATTTTGATAATCCATTTCAACACATTTCATTTGATTTGAACAAAAAATGTAAGTTGTTTTTTCATCATGTCTATAAGTTAAAAAAGACTGCATCTGGACAAAAACAAGACAACAATTAGGAAAATTGTGACTGAACATTTGCACATTTTAAGTTATCATGCATTTTTGTTTGAGATTGTGTTCACAAAAATAGGTTAGGTTGTGCAGCCTTATTTACTGACAAGAAAGCCTAGTTCGAGTCACATCATGATACTTTGTAATATCTATTACAAACCCTTTCTACAAATGATTGAGCTGCACTACACTTTTTAAATTACTAATATACAAACACCTTGATTATGAAGACATTTTTACTAATAGTTTGCTTCACATTGTTATTTAACTACATATTGAGCACACAGTCATAGTCTCTGCAGAAAACTGTGATTTAAAAGCACTGCACAGTTCTGTATCAATCTAAATAAATTGAATGAACACTGCACCAGAACCACGAGCCAAAAAGCATATTTAGCTTGTTACTTTACTCCAGTGATGAACTGTGCGCTGCTGATTTCCTATACATTCTCTGTCAATCAGTTAGAGTAATACTGAGGTGACCAAATACATTTAAAATGAGGCGTCTTAAAAATGTTCATGATTTATATAGCAGTTTAAACTAAATAAAAAGTATTTCATCATGATTTGTACTGTGCTAATATCACATCTTTCCCCCAGGACCTAAAGCCCAGTAATGTTGCCGTCAATGAGGACTGTGAACTCAGAGTATGATCCAACATTTACAAAAATGCATTTGCATTCATAATTGTACAACACAAAGTAATTAAACATTGCAAAATTGATAATTGTGTTCTCAAGATCCTTGACTTTGGCCTGGCCCGACAGACAGATGATGAGATGACAGGCTACGTGGCCACTCGCTGGTACAGGGCGCCAGAGATAATGCTCAACTGGATGCACTACAATCAGAATGGTGTGGAAATTACCGTAACTTCTATAGTGACAAAGAAGTGTCATTTTTCAAGCTTTATTGTCTCTGTTTCAGTTGATATATGGTCTGTTGGGTGCATCATGGGAGAGTTGATAAAAGGAAAGGTTCTATTTCCAGGCAGTGACTGTATCCTTTTATTAAATAATCTCAACTATTCTCTAGACACTGTTTCCTACTGTTGATAATGATGATGTTGCTAACAGTAGCCTACTTCTACAATAACTGTGTGTGCGTCCATGACTATACTTTTACAACTACTGCTGCAGCTAGTCCAAAATCCAAGATCCAAATCAAAAACAAATTGAGCTCGAAATATTTTGAGACTTCCTTTCTCTATCTCTCAAAAAAAAAATCAAGTGCTAATATATTATGTAATGTTTTATAACAATCTACAAGCATTTAAATTGCCCTTAACATGCTGTCCAATTAGATATTGACCAATTAAAACGGATTATGGAGGTGGTGGGGACGCCAACGCCTGATCTGTTGCAAAAAATCTGCTCCGAGCATGTAAGTATTAAAAATACATGGATTTAAAAAAAAATATTTGACTGATTGCTCAGTCCACATTTATTGGACAAATGGTGTAATTGATTAGCCTCAAGGGACACATTAGCTAAGTGAGCTATCTCTACACGGCAGTGTAATAGATCACTCAGGCACACGACCTGAAGAATTACACGTTATAAATGCAATTTTAATCAATGTGATATACAGTATAAGAAGGTGTAGATATTGCAATGTAGCCATCTACGGGAAACTATGTATTCACATTGACGTACAAACGTGTCAATTCTCATATGTTTACTTTCTCAAACTTTGAAGCTTTCAACTATGTTTTATTGTTGTTTCCTGTGGAGTTGAATTGTTTTTCGTTCCCCAGAGCTAAAATTGCTCTGTCCCACCTGTCTAGGGCAGGCCATGAACCCGAGACCATCTACTGTAAAGCACGGGTGCTAACCGCTGCACCACCATGCCGCCATACAGGGGTGCAAAAGGGTGTAACCTAAAGTTTAGATCGTGCCCAAAAAGGCTGACCATTCCTGAGTCCGTTCATGTTCTGCCTGAACCCGATGCATAAGTTCGACCCGATACTGAGCCCGCACACTTTTTACGTTTGACCCGGAGTGTGACTAACCAAATCCACGCAGCCTGTGATGTTCACCAGACCGGCACTAAGAACGCTACTCCCTCCCCTTCAGTCTTTCTTCAGGACACCAAACTGCATTTAGCCGACTATGAGTTAAACATGGTCCTGAAAAAAAAAAAATGGTTCTGCCCGACAGCTAATATCAAAGCGTGCTACTGATGGGCTTTCCACGTGGAAGAAACAAGATCAAAACACCAGCATGTTGACCACATGCTACCCACAACCCCGAACCCTCACTCTGTGGGCATTTTTCAAGTCTAAGAGGAAAACCATTGGAAGAGATGTTTGGGGTCCACTGGTATCAGAGATAAAAAAAACAAAAACAATTATAAATCAGAATCTTGAGGCTCGGGTCGGTGAAACTACTCCAACCTCATAAAAACAAAGAAAGAGAGAAAGGAGTTTTTGGTCTGTAGGCTTTATTGGATTGCGTAGGGTGAAAACTGAAGAGCAGGTAGAGACATTCAGCAAATTGCTGGAGCTGAGACCCGAACCTGATGCTGAGCTTTAACTACTGAACTATCAGCTGCACTGCAACCTCCGTTTAATGTTTGCACCACTTTTGGTTGAATCCCCATCTATTTTAATGACAAGGATCTCTATTTGCCATCCTTTGAAACACTGATGTATTTCTTGCCCATAAACCTTTACCATACTCAGTTAGATCATTTTAGATCTCATATTTACAACTTTGAAGCAGCTAGTGTTTTAATTTAAAGTGCCTACCTTCCTGTCCCCTGCAAAAGTATGACAATCAATAAGGTGGTTAAAAAAGTTTAAAACTGTAGTTAAAAAGTTATAATATAAAACATTTAAATTTACACATTGCTCTCAGACTAAACTTCCTTTTTTACAGGCACAGAAATACATCCAGTCCCTGCCCTACATGCCCCCGCAAGACCTAGAGAAGATCTTCAGAGGAGCAAACCCACTAGGTGATTGATTGATTATAGATTTGATTAGCAGAGTCTTTAATACAATTCAGAAAGGTCCCCATTTCTCCAGTTACTTATTTCATGATGCAGAACAGACTTTTAGCCTGGACTAAGAGGATCTTTCTGCTTCCTTGTCCAATACCTTATGCATTTGGTGCATTTTGACACAGCGATAGACCTCCTGAAGCGCATGCTGGTCTTGGACTGTGATGGGCGTATCTCGGCGTGTGAAGCGCTGGCCCACCCGTACTTCTCCCAGTACCACGACCCTGAGGACGAGCCTGAAGCACCGCCGTATGACCAAACTCTAGAGAGCAAAGATCGCACCCTGGAGGAGTGGAAAGGTACTGCAGAGAGAAAGGATTGATCAAAATGCATTTTGTACATATGGCACAGTACTTTCCCTACTTTTATGAACATGGTATCACTTTATTTTACAGCACCTTGATACATTGTATCTAACTAAATTTAGTACAATGTAATGTGCTCTGTAACAATCTGTAATAACTTGTACCTATGGGTTAGAATGGAATAATATGTATTAGTACTTTGTAGGTACATAATGTAATAGGACATGAGACCCTTAGGGTTAGGGCTTAAGGTTAGAGTTAGAGTTATGTCTTATTACATTATGTACAAAGTATCAAGGGTACTGTAAAACAAAGTGTTACCTGTTAATGAACAACTGTGCATTAGACACACAGAGATAAACATGCCACTCTGGATTGTGGCATCCCTCGAAATGGCACGAACAAACCCACTTTCATTCATAAACCGATGGAGGAGATGGAGGCAAGGCAGGTGAAATAATAAATAATAATGCATTTGTCTTATATAGTGCTTTCCAGATGCTCAAAGTCGCTGTACAATTTCCTGCAAATGTCTTGCCTTGTGATGACACAAAGACTGTTTGCACTGAACAGTTATCTGCCACTTTGTAATATGTGGTTGTGTGGTACATGTAACATACATTACCACAAAAATATCTGTTTGCTATCAAATCTTTTAATGCTAAACATTTAAGAAAATTTGAGATAAAGCAAAAATTATGACGGCTGTTACTTTGGTATTCAGTGGGATTGGTAAAGTGCTGAAGCCTGCATTTGCGTTTGAGGTCCGGGTAAGCTGAAAACGTTACGAAGTTATGCATCTCAGCATTTTGTTAAGTACACTTTAATGATGTGTCAGTGCCATTTGGATTTTGGTGATGTCTAAGTCAGTGAGTTAGAATGCTTTTTTCAAGGAGTACCAATTCCTAGGAACAGCATCTTAATACATTAGTTTGCAAAAAGCGAGTGATTTTACAGAAGATGACTCAAGTACCTTCATGAAAGACTTATACAAAATCACTATTATTAAAGAAATTACAGTCTCTCGATGTTCTTTTATTGTATTTTATTTAATTTTTTTTACAAAATTTTGCTCATATATTTCTCTCTTTTGCCCTTTCCTTCTTATTTATTCTAGAGTTGGTTTTTGAAGAGGTGGACAGCTTCAAAACTCCAGTCTGCAGCAATGACAGTCTTCAGGCAGAGCAATAAACCTCTTTAAGAACTCTATTATTATGAGAATGAGTGAGAGGATGACTGGACCACAAGGCCGAGAATATGCCCTGCTCCGTGCTGCCTTTGATAGGTTCATCGGAGCAATTTTCCGGAACACTCTCCAAAGTATCAGAAAGCTGGATTTCAGGGATAAGTGTGGATGAAAGATACAAGGATGCAATGTGAACTGTTTACAAATACAACAACAAACGCACAGCGGGATTTCCAAAGTAACAGCACACGTGGATAATCGCTACAATGACTTTTCTACTTGAGTATGCACCAATCTGCCATAACAATGTTACTATTTTGTCTAAATGCATGATACAGGCTATAGAACCTCTTAATGGGTGGTAAATGTAAGGATGCATGTGAATCAGTGGAGTTTATGCTAGAATCAGAATAATGGGTTTTCAAGTGCACTCCGATTTGGAGATCTGAGCGCACTTGTTAAACGTCTGAATTGTGAATGCCTGATGATAACTGGTTCAGAGCATCTCGGGGACGAAGAAGCTCTTACAGGAGGTTCCCAATCTGCAGATTTGATCAAGTCTGCTCGAAAGTAGTTCAAAGGATCGGTGGTAAAATAGCAACATGTGGCGCAAATGGGAAGTGAAAACATTAATGGCATAGGTTTCATAAAACAGTACAAAGTGCATTGCAGTTTGTTGTCCATTAAATGAGGATTAATAATGTTATGCCTGATCTGTGTATACCAAATGGCTTGCTGCTATAACACATCATTATCACTAAAACTGCTTATTAATTAAACTTTATACTCTACTGCACGAACCATGCTCACATTAACAACATAAACATGCTTGTGTGTCTGTACTGTTGCAAACATCTCATTTCCAGTAAACAATATAAATGCAGCCAAATCAAATATCTGCAATTACTTTATACCTGGGAAGTAAGTTGTGATGTTTCATCAGTCTTTTTTTTTAATAACCTGCATTGTCACAGTTCAACAAGAAGTGGGTACAGTGGCCAAAATATTTAGTCAAGTAGAGGTATAAAGAAATGACTCAAGTAAAAGTAAAACAGTACTTGGTGAAGTATCGACTTGACTACAGTAACATCTATGTTTTAATGTTGATACAATAGGACAGATAAAAACTAAAATATTGTGGAAATTCTGATGTTTCTTAATCTTCAAAAAACGAAATGAAACATACCACACAAGTACATGCACCTGAAAATGTAACTGAGTACTACCCGCATCAGAAGCTACTACCTGATAATGCAATGTTGGCATTACAGGTCTCCGAAGGAGCATGAAGTATCTTAAACTGTTATTTCAAGTATAAATCTCATAAACTTGTTTTGTATAACTTTTTGTTTCTTGTTGACCAGACAACATTTAAATGCTGTGCTTTTTATACAAAGGAACTATGGTTGTATTGTTCAAATAGTTTACTTTATTACATAAGACATTATGCAAGTCTGGTCTTCTCATTGAGCTGTGCAGCTATTGTCTATTGTTTTGATGCAATGCTTAAAGATGTTTTCAAAATTGACTACTCAAAATTGTTGGTGACTTTCTTAGGGTATTTCAAAAACAAAGTAATCTTTGTGTGTTTCATTTACTGAGCAGACTGAAGATTGTACTTGGGCTAACCTAAAATAGTTCAATCATTTTGAGGTGTCTGTTTTGCAGTTTAGACCATTATTTTGAATGTCCAGTGTAAAGTGTATATGGTGGTTTCGAGTACTATAGTATACCTGCAAACTGAATGTACCTATTACTGTATGTATGTACTTTGTGTATATGAGAACTTGGAAATGCATGTACTTCTGCAGTAATCATCCATTCTGAGCTGAAACGCCTTTATCCATCCACAGCCAGTCTTGGCCTAAGAGAAATAAATGCAAATATGACTTTTAACACCAGTGCTTCTTATTAATATATTGGCTAGAATGCATTCACATTGAGTGTTGTGACAGCTATTTTGATACTTGTATACTGTAGATGAATACCTGCTATATTCTGGTTTGGTTTAGAATTGCACCTTTATATGCATGGACATTAAGAGAAAACTACCAAATGCAAGTATGAAAATTGCTGTTTAAATGAAATTATTTGATGACTACAGAATTTCTGTATTGAAAAACATTGCACTGTATTGGAAATTTCAAAGGCAGGCTATAAAGTGTACGTTAGACCACACAGCCAGGCACATTAATGTATGGCTCACTGAAGTTGTGAATCCATCTGTGCAGCCAACCAAATCGCACTCAACAACCTTGAAACAAAATTATTATGGTATTTCCGGGATTTCTAGCCCACTTCTTGTCAATTCAAAACAAAAAACGATTAGACAACAATTAATAGTCATTCATTTTACCTCCAATTGCATGGTATAGAAAGGGCATGGCGTTTGATATAGAACGGGCATGGCGTTTGTATCCATCCACGGGTGCCTGTGTAACCTGCTAGAGCTGTATCCCCCACCCCTTTGTGTGTGTGTGTGCTGTGGGTGTGGTGACACAGGTGCAGGGAATCAGCTCTAGGAAACACTCACTCTATTTAAGCAGCAGACTCACACCACTCTGTCTCTGGTCTATTCCTGTTCAGGTGTGCTGGAAGGGGGATCTACGGGCGTGGCCCTGGGAGGAGAAATCGTGTGGGTCTTAGTCAGAATTCCAAGTCGGATAAAGAACCACAGCCCAAGCTCTGCATTGCGTCAGCCCTGTACGGCCTTGCCGGTATCGGACTGAAGAAATTGACCCGAACTCCTCCACTGATTTCCACCCACCCCCCCACCCACCCATTTTAATTCCCTTTTAATATTTTTAAGCCTCTTGTAATAAAACTGAATCTTTTAATACCAGAACCTGGCTCTGCATTTCTGTCCACACTCCACTGGTTGACCAGACAGAACTCTGGGCGTTACACCTGCAGCAGAGTAGCCAAAACATTTACTCATGTAAGAGTAAAAACGTACCTGGGGAAAATGTTACTCGATAACTATGAGAACCGAGTAACTGTTTATGAGAAACAAAATTATGTGAAAATTGTAATATTTTCAGGAAAATACAATTAAAGCAGATAATAATTATGAAGAATTAATTAAACAAAACAAGAAAATAACATACCTTCCACCATGCACGGTGTTTATATTTTTCTAAACAATCACGAGAACTCCTTTTTCCCACAAGCTGCAGTCCTCCTACCTATTTAGATTTTTCAAATTTTTATTAGGGTAGGGTAGCCAACATTTTTATTCATGTAAGTAACTTGACCTAATCAAATTATTATACTCCAGTAGAAGTAAAAAAATAAAACACTAAACAGAAAAGCAGTGAAAAAAACATAAGTAGCCTACTGTGTAACTCTACTCTCTTCTCTGTTAGGCAATTAAATGATGATAGGAAACACCCCTCACCCAAACAAACTACATATTTACAATTACTACCATTTGTAAATCATCAGAATTATCAGCATTGTGCGACTGCCAATTGGTGTTGATCTATTCTGCTATTAGTCTGTTGATTAAAAAGTGTGACTAAAAAGAGGAAAATCATAAAAAGAAAAAAACATAAAGCATCTTCAATGAAGGTTCTTGAGTCATCTCCTGTATTCTGTAGTTGAAGTGCAGCTGTACAGAGAACAAAAGATGACTCCTTCATGTTCTGTCTTAAGAAATAATAATCGTAAATCCAATAATCTAGAATTAGTAATAAAGGCTATATAATAAATAAATATGGTCATGTCATGGTGATGTGAAAACAGAGGACAACCTCCCTCTCTCCTGGTACAGCTTCTTCTTCTTCTTCTTTTTTTTTTTTTTACCTTTTCCTGCAAACTTCATTTGTGGTTTCTGTGTTCCACATTGTTTTTCTGGATACTTTTGTATGTCTTTGCTGTGTTTTTGTGGAGGTTTGGTGGATTTGTTTGCTTTTAAAGTCCAAAATGGTCCTGCAGAAAGCAGCTTTTTAAAGGTAAATGTTACAGGATCCTAAATTTGCACATTTGGTTTTATTCTTTGTGTGTGCTTTTATTTTGAAGTGTTTTTACTGTTGTGCATTGCTGTGCTTTTCATTTCCTGTTTTAATCGCCTGGACCCTTGCACCTGTGGCACTGTTTTAACCTAGCTTGTATCCAATGAGCATGGAGGCTGGGGGCGGACAATTGTATTTTATTGGACAGTGAACTATTTGACGGGAGAGGAGCTGCACCTGGCCGTGATGGTACAAGAGAGACTGACTCACCAGGAATGAGACCGGGCGACGGAGGGGCCTCGGCAGGCACGGGGCGAGAGCGGAGAGAGGCCCGTGGTGCAGGAGCTGCCGACTGCGGGGTGCGCCACACGCAGGGGAGACGAGGACTGGCCATCTTAAAATGCCATCTTATCAGCTAAACCCATTTGAGACCTACAATTTCTCCTGAGGCACCAAGAGCCCCCACACCTGCAGCACAGTGGAGGCGTCACAAGAGGAGCTACAGGAAACAAAAAAGGGAGGAGGTGGAGCTGACAGTGCAGGACACCACGCTCTGAAACGGGGACAAACCCAGGAGGCGCTGCACCATTTCAGAGGATAGGAGACTGAAGGCAGCCAGCCAGGTTTCTTCCGAGTGCTACAGTTTTCCCGACCTCCAAGGTCATGCGGATCATGTCGACACAGTGGCTCAGTCGCAGCAGCTCAGGACTGACACCGGAACACTATTTTGTTGTACAATGACAATAAAGCACTTAATCGCTGTGTGGCCTTCCTCTAAACTGCAAACACTGAGACCAGCTGATGACGCTCGATAGTTGCGAATACGATGCGCCTCCGGGCCGTGAATTTTATTTTTCGTAGGATAGTTGCTACATAGACCATCAACCAAGTACTTCTATCAACCAATCAGCTTAACCCTGAACCTACCACAGCCACTAACCTTAAGGATAGTGGGTTTGTGCCTAATCTTAATACATCTGATTGGATGATGAATGTCCACTGTGTACCAGCTATCCTACGACAAAACCTTCGCCTCCAGAGGGCTCTTTCATAAAACTCGCTCAGTAAAGCTATAGGCTTAGGCTCCAAATCCTGGTTTATGTTAGGCACCAGTCAAGATGCGATTACTGGGTTTCACCAAAGGGACACCGAGCTTGGATAATTTCACTAATTCAAGACAAGTTCAACTAATTAGCACTTGCCGCGTACATAAGCAGACCACACGAACGATCAGTGTTCACTGAGAAATCATAGCCAAGCGTAAACGCTCAGCATCCTTCACAGGGCGCTGGCTTTGTTCCACTCCGTTGGCTCCATAGGTAGAGCCAGGCAGCATAGGCAAGGCAAGTTTATTTGTAGAGCACAATTCATACACAAGGCAATTCAAAGTGCTTCACAGTTGCATACAATTTACAAGCAAACAGATCAAATCAATCAATAAAACATAATATAACATAAAAATGAATCAATTACAGTAAAAGGCAAGAGTGCAGATAAAATACTTTCAGTTTACATATGTTCGGGTAAAAAGAGCTGTTTTCAGCCTGGATTTGAACATTGTCAGAGTTGAGGCCTGTCTCACATCCTCATGAAGACTGTTCCAGATTTTAGCTGCATGAAACTGAAACGCAGCCTCACCATGTTTATTATTGACTCTGGGAACCACCAGGAGACCCTTCCCTGAAGTTCTCAGGGCCCGAGATGGTTCATACGGCTCCAACATGTCAGCATAATGAATGAATGGAAGCTCGCCGCTCTCTTCTCTTCCACCGCTCTAGGTGTGAGCGCGACCTAAGGATTAGTTGCTAGTATTAGTACTTAGAGGCTATCATTTAAGGATTTCGGAATCAGCCTTTGATTTGGAAAAGGACTTGGGCCGCAGTACACAGATTGAGAAACGGCCAGTATTTCCATAGTAACTGAGCCAGATCAGAGTTAGCCTCGTTTATGAAACCGAAAAAACTACACAATAAGCCAGACTTGGCCAAATAAGCCTAGCTTACAGAGTGAGACAGCTTTATGAAACAGCCCTCAGGTCAGCAGCTTGAGTGAGGGTGGGCCATGGCCAGCTGTCCCATTCCCAATATTGTGGACACACCCAGCGAGGGTCAACAAAGCACTTCCGAGGGGGGCGTGACGCTGCGACTGAAGGAATTGGCCTCACCAAACTTTCTCTAAAAGCTAAGTCTGTGAAACCGCTTCCTCTAATGTTGACGCCAGTATTTCAGTACCAGAGTAGTAGAGTAGCCACACCTCCTGGCTCCTACTCAGGTCAGTAGACATCACTTTGCTGGGGTCCACGGTGAGCTATGGCTTTGCGCTCTAGCAGGACGGGCTTCTACCGGCAGGAGGTGAACCGAACCGCGTGGGAGGTCCCGGAGCGGTACCGAGAACTGAAGCAAATCGGGACGGGAGCCTACGGGACAGTCTGGTGAGTCATGGCAAGATTGTGAACACTTCGTACCATGAGTGCGTTCACATGCTTCCATTGTTGTTTGCAAGTTATTTATAAATGCATCTAAATGGTTAAGGCTAAATTGGTGTTTGATGAATCTACGTTTAAGGAAACTGGTCTATCCGATATTTTAGTATTTTGTTTGCTTATTTTCAATTTCACTATACAAAATAGGACCACTACGCCACCTATCCCTGCCCCTCTCCTGTCGCTGATATAGAGCCACATTATTGTACAATAATTGTATAATAATTGTACAATCCTTTTCTCTTAGTTTTTTTTTTATTATTATTATTTTAATATAGGCCTATTCATTTTAAAAGTATGGACACATCTTGCAAATACACAGCTCGTCAGTATACATTTTGAGTTCTTAAATAGCAGAGCGAAGTCACAAAGAAAGGTAACAGCCACCTATCTCAAACAAGAAAATAAATAAATGAATCAAAAATTAAATGATCTCCTGGTTGTCTTTCTCTATTTGGATTGTTTGCATCTTCAGTCCCTCTCACTTTTGTGACTTTTTGAGGTGGTCACCTAATACTTACCCTATCCTTTAGCCTGTTGATGGCCAAATTATATTAGGCCTAATTCATACCAACAGGATACTGTTTGTGCACCTTTGCAAATTAAATAGACACTCTTGTCCTGTATTTAAACCCATAATGACGTAGTATGGTAAATGCTGAGCCCTCCCTCAGTCCACAGCTGGCTCTGCAAGGGCCTCCCTTTGTAATGAGTGGCTGATGGTCGACAAAGGTTCTACCCCCAGCCTCATTGTCAAAAGAGTCAAAGAGCTGCACTGAATGCTCAACCACAGGGCTTTAAGCATACAACTGTGTTGTCCTGGCACAGACATGTTTTTACACATATTAGAAGAGGCAGAGATAGAAATAATTGCTAACATATTAGTTAACAGGTGTCAGTGTAGAATAAGGGCGTCTGTTTGTTGAAGCTGAAGAGATATGACCGTAATCAGAGTCAGAAATGCCTAGTAAAGGTTGCTATGTTTGCAAAAGCTGCAGAGATCATAGTTTCACTGTGTGTAAAACCTGGGAATTGCATGGAATGATTGTTTTAGTTCAGATTCAGGAAAATGTTAAATTACATGTTGGGTATATAGGTATATGCACAGTGAACAGAATTGTTAATGAATAAACTTTGTTGACCCAGCTGTCACTTCCTCTTTTTAATCTCTCTGCAGTCTTTATGTATAGTTAAAGTATGCAACAAGGAAAAAAGTTTTACTTAAGTTAGAGGCTACTCAAATGTCATCAAATGAGACCGGTGATATTTTATAATGTTGCATTGACTCAAAGTTTAAATTCTACTCGCTGATTTTAAACATTAAGCATGAAACAAATGCCAAAATCTTGAATTGACTTTTTGTACTTGTATTGGTAACAGCACCTGTTGACCCTGAGTTATACATTTTCTCCAGTTCAGCGTGGGACCGGCGAGCAGGGGCTCAAGTCGCCATCAAAAAGCTCCACAGACCCTTTCAATCCAAACTCTTCGCCAAACGGGCCTACAGAGAGCTGCGGCTGCTCAAGCACATGAAGCATGAAAATGTGAGTAAAGTAGATGTGAACTTTTCCCGCACCGTCTACTCTAAATGCATTTTATTGTTGTTATAGGTCATAGGGTTGTTAGACGTCTTCACAGCAGAAATTGCGCTGGACCGATTTAAAGACTTGTACGTTTCTTTTCTTGTGAGTTCTCAATCTTTTCATTAGGATTTCAACGGCACTGTTGTATTCACTGCTGCTACTTCTGCACAGTTATCTGGTGATGCCGTTCATGGGCACAGACCTGGGAAAACTGATGAAGATGGAGAGACTGACGGAGGACAGAGTACAGTTCCTGGTTTATCAGATGCTCCGAGGACTCAAGGTTATCATGCACTACATAGTACATGTGTTAGATGGGATTTGGTCTCCTATACATTTCAATAATACCCATCTTTGTCATCCTAATGGCAATGTGATGAGAATGTCAGTAATCAGTAATCACCGCTGGCTCCAGAACAATCTGACTGAGGGTCAGAGTTTCAAAGGGGTTCAAATAGATATTCTCATTAAAATGCATTGTGTGGAAACATTTTAAAATTAGGTATTTCATACTTCCCCCGTAGGACCGTACCTGCCACTACGCAACACTTTACAATTCGACAAATGTCTTTATTACAGTAAATAAACACATTTATATCAGTGTTTTCAACAGATCTTTGCTGAGGCAATCCTTATGTTAATACTTTTTGTTCGTACAATTTCACTTGCTGGCCCCTTTATGCTTTAAACAGTGTTGCGGTATTTTATTTTTCATCAATCAAGTATAGTTTACTATGTTTATGAGAATGATTATGGTATGATAAGAAACAGATTTATAACTATTTTGTTCCTGCAGCTTATTTTTTACAATTCAGCGGCGCATAGGTACCTGATGATACATATACAATCATGTATATACGTATCAAAACAATGTTGTACCTCCTGAGTTTGTGTTGCTGAGAGCCTGTCTTGCCTCTGTCTTGTTTTCTCAGTATATCCACTCCGCGGGGATCATCCACAGGGTACGTGACCTTTGATCTTCTAGATCTGACCCTTGGGGGTGGAGCTTATTCTTTTTCACATACTGCTCTTTTTATCCACATTCCCACACAAGATTTACCACTTTTATGTGCAGTGATTGTCCACACAGACCCAAAGAAGGAACATACAAAGAGACGCTCTCTTACAATGTTGTAATATTTATCTGCTAATCCTCAAGGTTCAAGTAATGCTTTCTTAAGATGTTAATAAAGTTTAAATGTGCATTTGTGCTCACAATTGCATTAAGCGTTCATCAAATAATTTCATGTTTGTGTAGTTCTTGGAGCCTCTTGGATTATTCAGAATATGTGAATTGAAACCTCCTAAAATAATCTTTTGATAAATTAAATATTTTAATTGAGTTGTGTCAGTGTCATGTATTTATGAGGTTGAATAAACTGTTTACTGTCCTTACATGATGCACACAAGACTGCCGCAAACATCCTGCATTGATCAATGCAAGTGAGCGACAGGGAGACTTTTAAGTATAAGTGCAAGCATTTGAATAAATTCACTTGGAGTTTTAATCAGCATTAACACCATCATCCAACTCAGATCTCTGTAATGGGTTTTACTATTGCTAAAAAGAATCATATTCATTTGATGCCCCTCAAGGACTAAAAAAATACAAACTACTATCTACATCACTAGTTATTTCTCGCAAAATATCAGCGAGATTTATCTCTCCTTTTATAAAAAAAAACGAAAACATGTACAATAGGTTCCCCTCTGAGGCCAGGACTCCCCTGAAAAGAGATTCTGGTTAAATAAAGGTCAATAAAATAAAATGTTATAATGGGTATTAACAGCGTTGTAAACAAAATTGTTTTCTATCATACCCTACAGGATCTCAAGCCAGGTAACTTAGCCATCAACCCAGACTGTGAATTAAAGGTACCACCTCATTCCTTCACTGTATCCTAAATGATTCCTTAGTTCCTCAGTTATTGTACTCATGTTTATTGTTTTTGTTCTTTTAAATCTTCCTAGATCTTGGACTTTGGCTTGGCTCGGCAGACCGACGCAGAGATGACGGGTTATGTTGTCACCCGTTGGTACAGAGCGCCGGAAGTCATACTCAACTGGATGCACTACACACAAACCGGTAAACTCTATACTAACACCTACATTTATAATACTACTTTTGATACTTTCATTAATTGAAGATTGAGTATTAGATACATACAGACTGAAATAAGTGGATTGTTTCAAAAAGACCCATTTTTGCATTGCAGTGGACATCTGGTCAGCTGGTTGCATTATGGCTGAAATGCTGCTGGGGAAACCTCTGTTTAAAGGAAACGACCGTATCTTTTCACTGTCTACTGTGTCATGTACACCATATAGTAGGGTTGGGCCATATCGTATTGTTATCGTGATATAATGTTTTGATATCGTTGTAATTTTTTATATCGTTGTGGACACAATATAATTTATGTTACGCTCTGCTCCATCAGATCAGCATAAACGGTGACTGTAGAACACGGGGACACAAGCTGAAAAAGTAAAATGAAATGAAGGATGTAAACTGCTTGAGTAGATCATATTTGGAAGACAATTATGCCGTAAAAAAAAAAAAGAATAAAATATCACTGAATGAATCTTCCCTATAGGCGTAAGGCTGGGATTTTGAAGTAATTCGTCCATTGTCAATTATATCGTCAAATATATCGTTATCGTGATATTTATTTTTTCATATCATGATATAGATATTAGGCCATATCGCCCAGCCCTACCATATAGGACACCAACAATATCACTGATATAATCCACACACAACAGATGTTTGCATAAAACCCTTGACCTTGAGCCACTGTAGACCTGGATCAGCTCAGAGAAATTATGAAGATCACCGGCACGCCCACTCCTGAGTTTGTGATGAAGTTACAGAGCCAAGACGTAAGTGCAACAACTTTTCAAGTGACATTCTTGAGATAGAACGGTGGATAGACTAATTTCTTGTTTGTTTACTACCATGAGTCCCGTTATAATGTGCCAAAACAATTTTGTTTTTTAACAGGCCAGAAGCTACCTTAGAAGTTTACCAAAGGTGCCCAAAAAAGATTTGCACGCCATATTGTCTAAAGCTAGTCCAAACGGTATGTTCCAGTTTGATGTAAATGTTTGTGTTTGTTGTATTTGTTACCTTGTGGTGTATGTATTTTAAAACCGAAAGCACTTTCCTTGAACATTTTATTCGTAGCGGTTAATGTTCTGGAGAAAATGCTCTTGTTGGACCCGGAGGAGCGGGTTAGTGCCTCTGAATCTCTTGAGCTGCCGTTCTTCAGCGAGTTTAGAGACACTGACGAAGAAACTGAAGCACAGCCATATGACCAGACCATGGACAACACAGACTTGCCCCTCGATCAGTGGAAACGTAAGTCAACAAAACACAGGAAGACAAAAACATGTTTGCTGCAGTACCTACAGTCTGCCAGAGAGTGTCATTATTGCACTGTGTAATGCTAGAGAGAAGTTATCTGGTATCAATTATTTTGGAGGCCAAAACAATAGTAACAATTGCGCTGTTTTAGGAAGGTTTATGTACCTGCTTGGCCATAACTAGTCAAGCTGGTAAATAAACCTGTTAAAAGGAACTAACAAAACTTGTATTAACTCGGTAGACTGTATGAACATTAGTATACAATAAGTATTATCTGTTGTTGTAACATTGTTCGCATCTGTAACAAAGAACACTCTTAATTTCAATTCTTTAAAAGTAGGATAACTATAATTTGGTCATAAAAATGGCAACTAGTTTTTTTCAGATGTGTGACATTGGACGTATATCAACAACGAACGTGTGTTTAACTGTACAATTTCCTGCTCTGTCCAGGTCACACGTTCACAGAGATCTTGACTTTCAGACCTCCTAAAGACTCCAGAGAGACCACACTTTGAACCATAACGTACATAAAAACATATACAGTGGGATGAAAATGTATGTGAACGCTTTGGAATTTGATAAAGATCAGACTACATTTATGACCAATTTAGGCAGAAATGTGAGAAATTCCAAAGCGTTCACATACATTTTCATCCCACTGTATTAGACCTATGCACACAGTGTGTGACAGATTTGCACACATTCTTTTGTATTGCTTGTTTTTGTTATTTTTGTTTTCTTTAACTGTTTTAATTGTGAATAAATGTTTTTCTCTTTGTACTCATTGAACATTGTTGTTCTTGTGTTGTGACTATTTGATAGAAAGTGACAGTAAAACAGAAATGTAGGGACTGTATGGCTTGAGCATATCAGAGCATCAACAAGAGTTTAGTCAGTGCGAATCAATTTATTGATATGAAAAAACGTCTATTCACCATTGTGTCTCAGAATTACTTAATTCAGATTTCAGCTGAAAGTGGTGCTTTGTTTTGTTTTTTTGTTTATTTGAGCAGTATACATTCTGCTCAAAAGGAGTGGGCTGAAGCAAGAAGCTTATGAGCACCCACCCCCAAGTGCAATAAAAAAAGTAAATTTCACACACTGGTACCGAAAGATCAAAACATCAACAAGACCTCATCCGAAGAGAATTTGATACATTTCAGCAGCTACATTAGCACAGACCAACTTACAAACTTACACAATATTTGAACAGTTTATATAATTAATTGAAACAAAGCACAAATACAACAACGATCTCGTTTCATGTACGATGTCTAGTACAAGTAAAAAAATCTGATCAATATATTTTATGTTATAAAGGTATATTAATAGATATTATACTCCGAGATCTTGATACTTCCCACTTGTCATTACCATTCTCAGTATAATTTTAATTTGGGTTTAATTATCATTATCATGATGTTTTAATAGTGAATTTGTTGCGAGTAATAGTGTATTTCTCCATTGTAAGATCAATAAAGGATTATCTTATCTTATATGGTGTGTGGAAATATAGGCAAAGGTGAATGAGTAAGAAGGTAAATAAATGGGCGTGATGTGAGCCGTTTGCTTCTCCCCTCAACTGACTCAGGAAAGAGCTGCATGTACGTTGATGGTTCCGAAGATTTAACCCCAATCATGGATTATTTTAGACTAAATTATAAATGGCTATTGCTGCTTCTGACAGGTAATATTGTTCTCTTTTTGTGTGTGCTGTTTAACATAAAAAATATCACTAATATAATTTAATATATTGCGACTATGAAGGATAAAAGTATAATTTAAACAAATGATACAGCTCTTTGTAAATCAGTTGCCTCTGTGCGGCTAATGTAACTTTAATGTGTTTATATTGAGTTTAATGGACTTGGCCACACTGCCCCTTCGACTTGCAACAGGCATTTGAACAACCGCACCGAGCAGTTGTGTGTCCACATCTGTGGCCAACTCCAGTTTACTTTTGATAGTCCCACAAACGCTAATTTTTTCTGTCCACTTTTCCATAATGGATGTGGTATGACATTGAATGGAAGCTTATTTGTATGACAGTCATCTTAAGTGCTTCACACAGGGGTAGGGACTTTGTCTTCATTCACTCCACTAAGCTACGTTTGTAGCCATTGTTTCCCCTGGGGTAGACTGACCGAAGCGCGGCTGCACACATCTGGACCATCTAACAACCACCATTCAATCACACACAGAAATCGTTCATCCTAGACTGTTGTACATGTTTTTAGTGGTAGGGGAAATGGGAGCGCCCGGAAGAAACATGCACTAGCCCAGAACCTTCGGTAACGCTTTATAATACATTCATGCATGAATTCATCATGACTTCATAAATTAATTCATTATGAATTCATGTAAGTTCATGATGCTTCATGATGAAATACTAACACGGTTAATTCAGGCAATGAACTCATTAATAATAATGATTAATTAATCATGATCATGATGAATTCTTGTGTGGAAGAAAAAAACTGTGGCAAGGACCAAACTTTGTATAAACCGACAACTAAAAATGATCACATGATTAGCTCATCATGAATTCATTATGAATGTGCCCCTTAAACTGAAGCGTTGCAGCTTTGAAAACTTAGGTTGGGGGTTCGAATCAAGGCTCCCAAATGTGCACACTGTCGTTGTGTCCCTGGGCAAGACACTTCACCCACCTTGCCTGTGAGAATGTAGTGTAAGAGTGAACGTGTGGTGGTGGTCGGAAGTGCCACTTGTCTACCCCAGGGCAGCTGTAGCTACAACAGTAGTTTACTAGCACTGAGTATGGAGTGAATGAATAATATAATATAAAGCGTCTCTGAGTGTCTCAAAAAGCGCAATATAAATCCAATGAATTATTACTACTATTATTATGTTGATTGAGCACGCAGCTGTAAGCTTATACTCATGTGTAAAAGTATCTAAAAACTTTAGTTTTCTTTTAAATAAATGAATAAAATAGTCTTTAATGTTTATTTAAGCTCTTCTGTGTGTAATTGCTCTCCTAAAACTGGTTTTGTATCTTTTAAGTTATCAAAGCTGCAACGCTTCATTTTAAGGGGCACATTCATAATGAAGTTATGAACACAAAGAATTCATCATGATTGTGATGAATTAATCATTATTATCAATGAGTTCATTGCCTAAATTAATGGTGTGAATTCATGAGTAATTCAATTGATACATGAAATCATCATGCATTATGATGAATGAATGCATGAATTCATGTACCGTTATTGTAACGCGTTACCAAACCTTTTTGCTTCTTCTTCTTCTTCTTGTGAAGATCTGTCAACAAGTAACACTACCAGTAATTTGGATACTTTGCTTTTGTAGGTTTTCACGGAATAACAATAACAAGAGGAAAAAATCTACGAACAAAGACAGGCAAGTAGCCCAACTATACAGTAGTTTTGTAACTTATTAATTTTGTAATTTTTTATTTCTATTTTTGTACCCAATTGATGATTTTCTTTGCAGATTCATTGATGCCAGTAATCCAAGGCCCAGACTTTGTGACAGTGGGAGTGCCTAGTAGCATGGAATGTGTAGTAGATTGCCAGGCATGTTCTTACTCCATGTCTCTAGTTGGACAGGCAGCTCATGGGCAGGACAATTCTCTGGTCTTTACTTTGAGCAAATACACTGAGGATCTGACTGTGGTCTGCACAGTAAGAAACGAACAAGGACACAGCGCTACAACCACAAAGAAACTACAAGTGCTAGGTAACTAATGATAGAGCACATTATCATTTTTATAATCTGTATAGCCTACCACGGTCAGTGAGAATTCTAAACGGCCATTCATTTATTTTCATGTAACTACACGGGCAGTCTGCCCAGCAACAGTTAAATAATTGTTCTATAGGGTATGAACATGCATTGTTTTCCGTGTAAACAGAACCCTCAACATTCTGGGCTGAGTGTCGAAGGAAATACTATAATAACAACTCAAAGTTGAGTTGACACTCATTTTCCTTATGCTGTTGCCATGCTAGAACATCACCTGCATAACCTCTGTACCACTCCACTGCTGCTGTCGCCATCTAAACGATAAACAAATGTGCAGCTGCTGTTGGGAACTAGTTTCAGCTATAGCAGCCTAAAAAGTGAAATAACTACTGCCCTGGACTTTATTGATCCCTTACAAAAAGCAAATAGGCCTAGCTGTCAAATGAACTGTTTCAGCTAGTGGGACCATGGTATGAGCAGCAGATTAAACAACTCTGATCCGTGGATTACACAGTTTTAACTGCACCTTGCGGAAACACGCCGCTCTTCTGTGTGTATTCAAGACCAGGTATTCAAGACCAGTGGCTCCCAACCTTTTTTGTCCCACATAGCTCTCGAATCTGAAAAACATAATTAAAATTATCTTTTGTATGAAAATAATTGAAAAGTGGATCACACAGAACCATTTGGGTCATGAGCCTTTCCCACAAATTCCAGGGAAACATGTCTTTCCATGTTTAGCAACTCAAAAAGTAGGAAACGCTAGTTCATTGCACATTCAAGCGAAATATATAATTTCTTATTTGGGTCGTGGCTTGTCATTATATACAGTATGTTGTAGGTGTTGGGTCCCAATGCCACACCAGTTGAGAACCGCTGGTCCTGCATTAAAACCGTAGATATATTAGAGATATAGGGTATCATGGTAAATGATCTCAATTTACGTAATGCTTTTCCACCTAAACTCAACACTCAAAGCACATGTGCTAAATGTGACCCTTGGGGTTTGCAAGGGATATTCTGTGTTGGGCCAACCTCTCTGTTTTTTTTAAATGTTAATTATTATTACTGTAGACCTAGTTTAAGCATTCGTTTATTAGGCCTATAGTATATCAAATTAAATATATATATTTCTTTCCTTACCAGTTGGTCCGGTAAATGTCTCCATCTCTGGAGACATTTACTCAGCTGACCTCTTTAATCCCTCGGTCAGTCACACCTACAACTGCCATGCCGACTGTCTGCCATCTTGCTCGTACTCATGGAGGCTGGGGTCCGGTTCATGGGTCACGGGACAGGGGAACGTTCTCTCTGTGACACCCACTGAGATGGACAGCTCCAAAATACTGGTCTGCAAGGCCACCAACACAGTGTCCGGGATGTTCACAGCAGCAACAAAAGACATCAGTGATAAGGGTAAGAGCACCAACTAAATATTTAATTCATGATTTACATCCTGACATGCTAACTCAAGTAAACTTTCAGCAAAAAAAACTTCCATGTGACAATGTTACTAAAATCTGGTAAATCTCTCAGGTGATCAAAGTTGCCTTGGGCTTCACAGACAGAGTTGTGAATCCAAATCTGTGCCTACATACAACACTGTCACACACACACCAAAAAACATTCATACAGTTTAGATGAGTTTTGCCCAATGACAAAACACTAACACACTAACAACGAAGTAAAGAAGGAGCCCTTGGATTTAAAGTTGCAAAGCATTCACAAACGCTAAGATTGTTTGATGCTGGGAATATATTTATTCCTTGGGAATAAACTTTGCCCACCAATAGATGTGGTGTGTGAGTGATGGTGGTGCGAAGCGCCATAGGCGCAAATGAAAAAAATGCTCTTTGCTCACAAAAGGTAAGATTTTGGATATCTGCGAGGCACCGCCTAGGCCCCTGTCAAAGGCTATCTATTCTACACTTACACAAGAATATAAATTGGAGTTTTAAATGAAATACATTTACAAGCTTGACACTTAATTTCCTACTTCGAACCAGTATTTAGCCCATGCACTATTGTTATTATAGTAATTATTCTTATTTATATTATTCTTATTAGAATGATATAATTCTAATAAATTATACCCGAGTTAAAGTATGTTGGAAGAACAATTACTACAACTCTAATCAAACGTCCACTGTCAGCTTAACACCCCACACTATCATCTCTCAGTGGGTCCTGCAGATATGAAGACTGCAGGATCAGACATAATAGATGTGGGAGGAAAGGCTGAATTCGTGTGCACAGCTGAAAGTCTGTCACCCTCCTGTCTGGTTGTCTGTGGAAATGCAGAAAATGTTCAGTGGACCATCATGTCAATTCCGTAACTATCAAGTGTGAAGCTCAAAACACAGCTTCGAGAAAGTCTGCCACTACCATTATAACCATACAGATAAAAGGTAGATGCCCATTTAATTTTAAATTAATTCACCTGATCACTCCCGTTTGTCATTTCTGTCCTTCAAGAGAACGTCACCATCTATGCAAGGCAAGGCAATTAATATAAGATGCAGATAATACTAACATACATTTCCCTTTCTAGATGCTGATAATGCAGTCGCTCATCTGTGGGTGAGTTCAGCTGTGCTCCTGCTGGTTGTCATCATTACTGTATTAACTACAATGTAATACCACTGTACTATTGTCAAAACAGCACTAGTTATGGTTGTATGTCAAATGCTGTACAATAATAATTTCATAGATACAAGAAACATAATGTAAATGGCCTCTTTGAACAACTGGGTTAAACATTGCCTCAGTGTTTTTGTGCCCTAGATATGTTGATTTGCCAATAAAAAGCAGCATGTGAAAAAAATGACTTTTTACTGTTTTTGCAAGTTCAAACACATTTATCTGATTTCTAAGAAAGCCGAGAGTACAATTGTCAGATACCTGCACACACCTGTAACAGGGCTGTGTCCCGTTTACCTTTCCATGATTTGTCACAATGATAAAGGTGTGAAAGCAGCCAGCAATGACTCTTTAATATAAGTTAGCAAGTAAGTTTCACGACTAGCTGTAGTGTATAGATAAATATACTACAATGGAAAAACACCCAAAACATATTTTATCTATGTAAAATAAATGTAGATATTATTGAAAGACATGGAACACACATCTTTTAGTATTTTTGCCTTTTAATAAACTCATAACTGTAACATGGTGGAAGCACAAAAACATGCAGAAAGAAATAGTAAGATTTTACACATTTGTGGTGACATCATACACAATACTTGTTCTCTAAAGCAGTGACAGATGATGCCTCAAGCCCACTTTGTTGAAGAAAGTCAAACAGTTCCTTTAGCACTGGATAAAAGCAAAAATTAAAAACAAAAAAACAAAATTGTTCACAACATTCTCAAAGTTTGACTAAACGTACCTCTCTTCTCTGAAGAGGACATAAACATGACTGCCATGTCAAAGCGTTTAACTCTGGCAATGTTCTGTAGAATTTGAAAGATTAAAGCCGGCGTTTCATTCCTGCAAAGTGAAATACATATGAATGAATATTCATTATGAACAATAATAATTTGAACAAGGACCTACTTTGGTGCTTAAACTTACTTTATGTAGAAAACATGCAGCGTCTTTAAGATCTCATTCAGAATACTTGGTTCAAGTGAGTTGTGAAATATCTTTGAGAACGCCTCTGGTTGTAATTGCTGTTAAAAAAAAGCATTGGATATTCTTCAGGGCTGGTTTTCATTACTATGCATTATTCAAATGCTATTGTAATAAACTGCAGATTAAAAAAAATTGAGAACTTTATCCAGAACACCAACCTTTAAATATGAGTAAATCATTTCAGGCTGAGATCCAATCTTGCGCAGGTCTGCTTCAAATTGAAAACTATTGGCTGGAGGCGGAGGTATGTCCATCACTGTTAATGAGGATTTGCTTGCTGCGTCGGGAACTAAAGTATTAATTCTACATAAAGGTTGTCCTCCTTGGGTAGATCTAAAATTGAAGCATTTTTGGTAATGGGCTAACGTAATATAGATCAGCTAAATATGAACATACACATATATAAAATACAAATAAGGCTCACGGTTCTGAGGGACATGTGGGAACATCTGCTATTTCTTCAATTTTAATAATCTTGGCACTTGGTGATGTTGACAATGGTGATGTGTCCTCTTTAGCTTTCGTCACACCATCGTGGGAGTCGCTCACTGGTAACTCGGGGACCAATACATTTCCACCGACTTCCTCAATCTCAATTCTCCTGAGTGGTTTCTAATCGAGAACACATAGTTCTGTTTTTACTATAATTATTATTGTAAAGTAGAGACAGAAGAAAAAGGATGGACTAAACTGTAGTGATACACATGGTAAATGACTAAATGGAGAGGTCACAGTTGAGTAAATAAAGTCAATAACAAATCAGTAAAAATCAATTAACAGTAAATGCATTACTTAAATGTGGAATTAATATAAATGCTCTCAAATTGTTTTGGGGTTTACTCATTCGAAGCTTTTGAGGCTCCATTACCACTTATCAAAGTGAAGAATGGCTCTCCTGACATCTGCTGGGCAACTAAAGCAATGACAACCTGGTGTATTTATGGCATAGTTAAACATAGGGCTGGGCAATTTTGGAAAAGAAAAAATAATCACGATTATTTTCCCCATATTGATCCATCTTGATTTTCGATTTTATTTTATTTTTTCATAATAAATGAAATACATCTTGCTGATTCATAAAATTAGATGCATCTTTTATCCAAACCTCAGCTCAAACACAAACAAATGCTTTCCTCTAGTTTCATTTAACACACAAAAGTCTTCCATTCTCTCGTCCAAACTCCCAAACTAGGTACTGTTTGTGCCAAAGAAATGACTGTAAACCTGTCGATTATAAAGTCCTATGACGATTATTGATATCGACCAAAGTAGAGATTGCGATTTCGATTAATTGCCCAAGCCTAGTTAAACAATTAATCCTTGTGGTTGAACATATAAATAGTAAAGTTGACACTTCTGAGATAAAGTCATAAAGCCCATCTATGCAAAAGACAAATGTTTAGACAGCCAAAAAAAACTCACCTTTGACTGCAAATGTGTGGGTTTATCTATTGGCTGGACTGTTCGCTTATTTGTGCCATCAGAGGACAAAAGACATCCACTGGAAGCATCCTAAAAGTAATGACACCATAAAATTCATAGTATTGAAAGGACAGGATGCTATAAATTTCACACCACCATAGTTACCCCAATACAGACTTATACTGAAGTAGTTATTTATGGTATTTTGGTTAAGACTGGCCATTGTGTGTACAGTACCTCTAATTTCTGAAGCTCATTCAATGCCTGTTTGTTCCCAGGTTCCAGCTTCAAAACCTCTTGGAAATCTATGATTGCATTATAAAGTAGATTATATTCTTTTCTTCCTTCCAGTAGAATATCATTACATTCATAGCTGCGTTATTCATCACCGTTTTTGGCCTCTTCCAGTTTCCCTAAGGCCACTCTAGCTGTGGCTCGACGTGCAAACGCTTTGGAGTATGTGTTGTCCAAAGAAATGGCCTTACTACAGTCATTCTCTGCTTCTTTGAACCTAAAGCAAATAAAATAATAATAGTAATGACGTTTATTTGTGTCATCAAGTTGAAAAAAAATCTCTGTACCTCTCGAGTTTTAGGAAGGCCATTGCTCGGTTTGCTGGCAAAAGGACATTCATGTTGTCAGCCTCCATCCCCCGGCTGTAGCACTCTACTGCTGCTTCATATTTCCCCTCTTTAAAATATGCATTTCCCTAAGAACAAATATTATTTAAACCCTCTGTCAACTGCAAACTAAACAACCCACACTGATTGCAGATGCCTGTGAAAATATAGTTTAATTGGATATTATCAAAAGTATTGACTGACAATGTATCTTACAGCATTTTTTTTTCCTAATTACAATGTATTATTGGATGACTTTTAGAGCTTGAAAATAATGATATGGAGCACAGTGGCAAAGTAGTTAGAAGATTGGGGACTGATGAAAACCAGTTAAGGCCCATACTTTATTTGCACCTTAAATTATGAAAATCAACTCATTTAAAATTTTCTGACAACACACTAGTTGGAAAACTACTATTCACAGAGCTGTTTATATGGAAAGATGATACTATAAATATACTGAGCTGGATTCTCACCCTATCTTTTTGTAATACTGCCTCCTGTTTTCTCTGCTGTTCCTCTATATGTTTTTGGTGCAAAATGTCAACTTGAGGCATTTCCTTTGTCTGTGCGGCGTCTTCCGAGAGGGGAGTTGTATGGGAACCAGTAATCTGAAAGCACATGTTATTTGCCTTACAGTTTTAGATAAATAAACTCTTGATTAGACAGCATTTACATGACACTGACCTCTTTCATTTTCATCACTTCATTCTGAGCTTCTGTGTTTCCCGGATCAAGCTTCAGAACAATTTCATAATCTATTAATATAATCAAGGGTTATTACTGTTTAAAAATGGGGAGAGGTAGTAGTTTTACTATATTTACCTTGTAATGCAAATTCATAATTCTTTAAAGCTTTTCGTGCGGCTCCTCTTCGTAAATATGCTTTTAAATACTTGTTGTCCAGTGCAATGGCTAAATTACAGTCAGACTCAGCCACAGCAAATCTGAAATTACCACAATGAATAAAGAAGTACAATGCAGAACATCCCCAAATCTGAGGTAACTAAATTGAGATGTCTGACTCTGCATGCACCAATCTCAATTTTAAAAAAAACATTTAATTTAAAGAACAAAACATAAAACTACAAGAACACCTACTTCTTGAGTCTGAAGAAGGCTGTAGCTCTGTTCGTTGGAAGCACAGGATTGTAGGGGTCTGCAGCCATCCCTCTCGTGTAGCACTCAACAGCATTGTCATATTTTCCCTCTTTAAAAAACATGTTGCCCTGGAAAAGGTTTCAAACACTTACTAAAGGCTAAACACTGACTTATCAAAAAAAAGCAAGCAACTTACCTTTTCTTTCTCAGCCAGTGACTTCTCTCGATCCACTGAAATCTCCACTGAGTCTGATTCATTTGACTCCGCTGGGCTTTCCTCTTTGTCCATTTCTTCCAATGCCTTGTCCTGATGCAACACGTCATTATTTTTTATAAATCTTACATTACATCAACATTACACTAACGCGACATACCGCATCAAATGCGTCCCATGATCTGTAGTCATAGCCCTTTATCTTTGACGCTTGCATCTTCTCTCCAGTCGCAGCGTCCCCATTTCCTCCCACAAGGCAATTACTTGTAGAAATCGGTTTCTTTTTCTTCTTTTCCCTCAACTTTGCCTTGCAGTCTTCATTGCGAACAGGTGGAAGCTTTTTCTGACAAACACATTTGATTGAGCAAGACATACTTAATTTACTTAATCATCTCTTACAGAGTTCAGGATTGTGATGTCATACTGCTAAGAATCATGGGATTAGCAGCAATGGAGATAAAAGATAAAATACTGGAGTTATTGTTCACAATAAAACACTTGGACACCACAGTGTGTTAGATGTATTTACCATTTGTGACTCAGCAGCTAACGGAGTTGTTCCACGGTTTTTTTCCCTTCACTGTTTTTAGCAAATGTTAGTCTATGGAAAGTGTATGCCAACAGCTGCAAACATGGCGGATCTCCATGGTAACAGTGGATTTTCCCGAACTCTATTCTTCGAAATCTAATCGCTTGTGGGATGTAGAATGCAAGTCTGTGTGTTTATGACCATTTACAACCCGAGTAAGAAAACGTTGCAATAAATCTTACCTCCTCACCCGGTTGTTCTCCAGTCCTGAGCTGTTCATCCTTCTTCTTTATGTCCACTTCCCAACTGTCCAACTCCCGCATGAAGCTGTGCAGATCTTCAGCATTTTGGCGCATCTGAACCTGCAGTTCAACGGCTTTGTTTCCACCCGACATCATCCTTCTAGTAACACACTCTTGTAATCAAAGGAGCTGATTAACTAAATGGTAGCAAACAGCATGGGATTCACGCGGAGAAGGTAAACGTGTATATAAAACAGCAATTCATTACACTTATTTGCTGATGGTTACTTGAACATCTACCGTTACGCGCAATCTAAACAATTTCCAGTACAACAATCGAAGTAAGAGCTTTAACTTGCTCGGTTAAGCATCAGCCGCCTGTGTTTGTGTGGGGAGCCATGACAGTGTGGTCCCAGCATGCTTTGCACTGACGCATGCGCAATGATGCGCTGCTGAGAGTTGACGAAGATCGTTACACGTTATAAGAAACGCAAAAAGACTGAATTAACTGAATGAAACACTCTGAGAATCACTGGATATTGATTTAAAACATTTATTTGGGTCTTTCTTTGGAACATTTACTACGTGTTTCCTTCGTGTTCAACGGTTTAATAATGTATTTTATTGTTAAAAGCAGACAATAAGCATAAAGTGAAAGCACAAAATTGTGAAGACGTCACCTCTACCGACTACCTTTGAACCTGTCTGTACCACGTGACCCTCCTTACGGCGCTGGTGACCTCCGTGGTTAGCAGCAGCCGGGCAGCTAACAGTGCATTTGTCCTGTTTTCTTTAAATTGTAGACATTATTAATAAAAAATGGGCCAGCCGAAGCAAGAAGATGATTATGGTTATGGTTTATTCCCCGAGAGGAACCAGGCGAAGGATTCAATCACACAGAGTATCTACACGTTTAACAAAAAGTGTCGGATCATGTTGCAGGGCGCAGTAGATACCAGTAAGTACAGTCAGTCTTTCTGCAATATTGTTAAAACAGTACAGAACTGTGTTACCAGTAAAAGTTCAAATGCATGTCAGATACACATTGGTGCTTTACATAACTCATAAGAAGTTAACACTTTACTCTGAGGAACTACTTCATGTTTGCTGCTGCAGAGCAAGAATTGTCAGTGAATAATCTGTGTTTTTTCTCAGGTCCCTATGCCAAACTCTTGCTCAGTGCTATGAAAAATTCTGGATGGTATGTATAATGAAGCCAATTTGATTGTATGAAAGAGCTCACTCACACATGGTCAGTTTTTCCAACACTTATTTCTCCACACGACAATTGATTTAGTCAAATCAAGCATCTTGAGTGTGCGGACTCGGTGCTCATTTTATTTATTTATTTTTTTTTTCACAGCCAAGTGTTCAAAGACAGACATTTTGCCTGTGAAGATTGTGATGGTACAGTTAGTGGTGGATTTGATGCTACTTCTTCCCAAGTAAGTGTACCTTTTAAGATGTAGAACACACAATATAATCGTCCAGCACATTAAAATGAACCTTTTTACAGATCGTTTTGTGTCAAAACAACATCCACCGGCAGTCCCATATGAACAGGGTTGTCACACATGAGCTAATTCATGCCTTTGACCACTGCCGAGCCCATGTCGATTGGTTTAACAACTACAGACATCTGGCCTGTTCAGAGGTGAGTGACTCCAGGACCGCTTTTAAATGATGTAATTTTCCATTGTGGTAGAAGTGATCAAAGCCATAAACTCGTATGAAAGTTCTCCGCTCGAACAGTCCAATCCTGTTGTTGACTTTGAAAACTGGTACTGTAATGTGTGTTTTATTATAGCAGTTCAACATGAACTGTACTAAACAACCACTGTCCAGTCTTTGGTAAAGTCTGAGATTTTTACCAGCTTGCAGATTTTATCCTGCATAACAATGCCTTTGGTGTTTACCAGTCAGGCTTTAGGCTCCATCTGATAAACATCTGACAGAGCTCTGATTTAAAGTGATAAATGACACCCGCTCAACACTATTAAATACAGTAGCGGTATGAACACGGAAAGCATGTTGATTAACAAATGTGCAGAGAGCTGCCGCTTTTGGGAAAAGTCATGTTCACAATGATTCTTCTGCCAGTGCCCATTGTGGCATAATCTGCCAGTCAAAAGCAGTCCATACTTATTTTCAACACTTATTGAAATTGATTTGCTGAAATACTACTTAATTACTTTTTTAATGAAACTGACGACAACTAGACTAAAACCTTTTGAGTTTTTGTCGACTAAAACTATTACATTTCGAAATGACTAAAATTAAAAAAAATGTGTCCAAAAGACTAAGACTAAATCTAAGAGGGCTGCCAAAAACGACACTGTTCACGTTGCCACTGTATCGAACAGATCCAGGTGTGCAAAACGACTTTCTACGGCTGAACTCATTTTGGGTGTATTTTAGTGCTTTAGTAGGAAAAAAAAAAATGACCCAAGACCTTGACATTCTATTACTTTGATCCATAAACTTTTGGTTTGTACTGTGGACATGAAAAGGGGGGTATGCAAAATCAATGCGGAGAAAACGTGGAGAAAGTTTACTAAATGTAAATATGAATCTATTTTAAGCAAACGCATGTAGTCACAGTAGAGACATTAGTAATGTTTTTAAATTAACAGTGATCTCTAATGTCTTAATGTTTACAGGTGAAACTCAGGAAATTAGAATTTCGTTAAGTGCATTCATTTGTTATTCAACTTAAACTGTGAAACTAATATATGATAGACTCATTACATGCAAAGCGATATAGCCTTTATTTGTTATCATTGTCCTTATTATGGCTCAGCTGGTAAAAATCCCATAAAATTGTAATATTTTGAAAATGGACTGTAAACCATAATCATCCAAATTAAAGGCAAGCCAACTTTATTTATATCGCGCATTTCGTACACAAGACAACTTAATGCGCCTAACAAAACATACAAAGGCTTGACGTCTGCCACTTTGCATGTAATGAGTCTATATCATATTAGTTTCACATTTTAACGCTATTCTAATTTTACGAGTTTCACCTGTATAGTTGTCTGTTTATACTGTAGTTGTTTAGTTAAAAAAAAAAGTTAATCGTTGTAATTTCAGATTCGTGCAGCTAACCTCAGTGGAGACTGTGCTTTCAGTAGTGAAGTTGCAAGATTTCACTTTGGCCTAAAGAAGCACCAGCAGGTTGTAACAATTAGACAATCTTCTATGTAGCTGTTCAATTTCGTTTATACACAACTTTAAAATCTTTCAGGAGTGTGTCCGTGGCCGAGCCCTCCGCTCCATTCTTGCTGTGAGAAAAATTAGCAAAGAAGAAGCTGAGAAAATAGTGGACGAAGTGTTTGACTCGTGTTTCAATGACCACGCACCATTTGGGCGTATCCCTCACAGCAAGAAGGATGCAAAGTTTGCCTACAGACATTACGAGAGCAGAGATCGATACACTGCAAACATGTAATGACCACGTTTCTCATTTGGGAGGCGCTTTAGTTGACTTATAAGTTGTCATGCTTCCGTAGTGGAAGCTTCTGAGACTCTATTCTATTGTCAAGCAATGAATACTATTCTGAAGAGATTTTAATGTGCCCTTGCTGTTGAATAAAACATTTCTCCTTTTTTGACACAAATTCTACATAAAGGGATTATAAATACAATTCACCATGAAAGTGTGAGATGATGTTGCAATGATACTTATGGGTGAAAACGGGTGCCTGATAAGAAAAGGAAAAGATCCGCACAACTGAGGTTCGCTCACCGATTTATTGTACACCGAAGGTGGTGGTTGACGTTTCGGGTCTAGCCCTTCATCAGACACGGGTGCAAACGGGTGCCTACCAGTAATGCACTATTTCCTTTCCATCTTTCTGCAACCTCAACTGATTCCATGTAAATAAAGATGATTGTACTTAAATTAATAAAAAAGGATAATGGTAAAATTAACCAGACGTTTCGTGTAATTGTTTTTATTTCAATAGGTCTATCTGTGATATTGGCGTTTCTCTACAATCATTTGCAACATTTGAGTGTGCCCTTCTCATATTCTATAATGTAATTTACTGTAGGCTTATTCTTGTGAATGTAAAAACACAAAAATTGTTGAGTTCAACCACTTACAGGCAATATGTTAGCGAGCCAGTTTCGCACAAAGTTTCCCATCTGTCTTTGCAAAGTGCATTATTTCAACCTTGACACCAAGTTATTTCCATGAGATCCTATGAAATCTTTTGTAATCCTAGTTGATTTATGCTTTAATCCTCAAGGCACCAGTCCTTGTCTCCTTCCACAGGGATTAGTAAGAGACAAAGTTATACGAATTAGAGCCCCCACCCCCTTTCTCTTGTCTTTTACGCCACAAAAGCCCACTGTTTGTCCGCTGTTGAGTGTAATATACCACTTACTGTATCGCTGGCTCTGGAGAGTACAATGACAAAACATGTGCGGGGGCTAAACAATGATGAGATGAGTGGGTGGGACGGGCTAAAGAAGATTAGGTTAATTATATCAGCTTAGTAAATGATGACAAGAGCTTCAAACGAGAGAGAGATGAAGTAGGAAATTAGTTTTAGGGTTTATACAATGTCACCCTAGTTGACTAAACATGACAAATTATACCAAACTACTGAATTGTATGTTGTACAAATAACTTAGATGCCATTGTGTTTAATCCAACGGCTTTACAAATGTATTATTTGTGTTTAATTCATTGCTCTGTTAGAAGTTAATCAATTAAAGCCGTAAAAAAGACATTTGGCATTACACTGAAAGCTTGGATTGAAGGATGCACTGTTACATTGCAACTTGACCGTTTTTTAAGATTGTGTTTTGTTATTCCCCCTAAATGACTTAAAAGTACAAAGGAAACATTTTATTCAGTACTTTGTATTTGGTTATAAATTCCTTTAAAATTGTTCCATACGTATTTTAAGTATTTTGTTCGGATTATTTGGGAAATTAAAGGGTCTATAACTAAAACTGCACTGCCAAATAACACCACAGGATGGCAGCTTTGCTTCAAGCAGAGTTCAAGCCAAACAGCAGGAAACTACCACTGTATCAAGAAAAAAGAAAGAAAAAAAGATCCCGCCTCTACTCTCTATTTTATTTTATTTATTTTTGTTTGGATGGTCCAGTGGTAGTACACAGCCACCAAGGGAGCATGAAGGGAGAACGCCACATAATATGTGCAAAAGTAATATGTTGTTTTTATGTGTGACGAGTTCATGCAACTGATAAACTGAATTTCCATCGTATTTGTGTAGGATAATTTTTAGTAGCCAGCCTTTTACTTTTATTATTATTATTATTATTCAGATTCGCAGTAATTGTATAGGGCCAGCAATACTGTTTGGACAGTACAGTACGTAAATGTTGGTGTTGCTTCCTTTTCCCACGACGTGTCCCGAAGAAGTTAATCCAGTAGATTTGTGTGACATTGAGAGGGGTTTATTAAATAACCCTGAAAATGATACCAGGAAATCCACCTAAACTTCCCAACACTGACTCTATAGTCCTCCTTTTATCACACACCGGCCAGTTTCTATAAAAAACAAACACATAGGATTCGAAATCAAAGACTGTAATTAGTCATCATGAAATGACTCTCAGCAGGCAAATTATCCACTTCCAGTGTTTGACGTTTGTTGCCTTCTGTCTCACCCTGGTTCTTGCAAAATACGTTATTATTAAATGCTTTTTCCCAACAAGTATTAAAGTATTAAGTGGGTATTAAAGGAACACCATTAAATTATATTTTGCAGTAAAAAGATATTGGCAACTTAAACTGCCAAAACAAAATATTTACTGTAAATGACCATATTGGAAAAGCAATAGGCCTACATATTGTTATATATCACCAATGTTTTCTGCATGCATGTATTCTGTTATTCATTTATGTTGTTGATTTATTTATTTAATTATTGATTGATTGATTTATCTCTCATTCCTGCAACAACCAAAAATAATACAATTTATATAGAAGGACAATAATGATTGTTTTGTTTTTTTCCGTTCTTTTTTTTTTTTTTTTTACCAAAAATTACCCATTTATAAATTGCTTTGGCAGTTTTGTTGCTTCACTAGCTTGAGTTGATATATATATATATATATATATATATATATATATATATATATATATAAAACACACTACAGCAATAGACTACATCTGCTAGTAAATAGAAGTTTTGGTTCATACCTTTCTAAATAATTGTCGACAGCATTGAGGTAGGCTATGGGGCAGAGCCCACTCGGAAGTGTCGATGAAAGGCCCAAGGGGTACACAAGACAAAAAAACAACTTGGGAACCACTGGCTTAGACAATATGTGGCTTTTGCGCTACAAAGATAGTGTCAGGCAGATAACTTGTGCTGCAGAAATGAAGATGACTTCTACAACAGTAATTAACACATGCTGGCATTTGGATCTTCACTCTAATGATATGCATGGTATTAATTAAGAGAAAGTGATTAACATATAACAACCGCTGGACACGTCCCGGGGTATAGGAATAGCAGCGGGTGGCTCTCCCCGAAGACATAGGCTCATTAACACGTCCCAACAGGCAGCTCTGCTAACCTTGACAGTTATAAGTAATTGTTAAACTTTTCTTAGAAAGTTCAATTTAAAAGAAAACCCCAAGTAATTTTCTTGTTCTTCTTGCAGAGACAGCAGGAGAGATTGTGCTACATTATTCATTCAAATATTACTTCAATTTTAGAGAAAAGATAAACATTGAACCTAGATCTACAATGAAGTCATCTTCTGTACTTGGTAGTTGAAGTCTTCGAACGTTTCGCCTCTCATCCAAAAGGCTTCGTCAGCGGACAAAGTCTTTATCTCAGCTTAAGATAAAGACCAACAAGAAGGAGTTGGGGTAGGCCCGGCTCCTCCTCTCTAATCACAGCTACTCTCACCTGTGGGTAAACACCTTTGAAGTAGAGCGTCTATAACGGTCTGCTCACCTCAGTATCGGTCAGTCCTGTCCTATTCATAGATGATCACTGCCCATTATCTGTCCTATTCATGGCTGATCACTGCTAATTACCTGCATATTGTTCTTTTGTCAGCTGAGGTGCCGTCTCCTTAGGCTGGGTGTGCCCTGTCGGTTTCCCCCGAAGGAGATTGGAGTAAAGTGACGGGAGATGAAATCTGAGCCCACCATTCCGGTTCATGGAGGGATTTTCTTACTTGACAAAAATAGCTTCTTTTACTCCTCTTTCAAACCAATGTAACCTGGTAGAGCTGTATCCCCCACCCCTTTGTGTGTGTTTACACCAACGTTCTTTAGCTAAAATTTTGACCTCCCCGTCCTCAAAGGAGTGGTTGGAGGCTTTGAACCTAGACCTTCCAATTCACCCATTTCATCCGAACATAGAGCAATTTCCTACGTTTCACCCAATTTCCCTTACAATAAGGGGCTGCAACAATTGAATAAGTGTGATTGTTCGCAGTGGCGCAGATGTTTACACTTGTGCTTCATAGCGGCAAGTGGTTGTTGGTGGTCACATACAATAGTAGCTTACCACCGCTTTGAGAAACCAGGCTTGAAAAATGCAATTATTATTATAACCAGGTCCCTCAGGTTTGGCTCAGGTTATTATTATCATTATCATTATTAATTATTATTATTAGCCAAACTGTACCTTTGGTGAGCACAGCACCCTTTGAAATGTTTCTACCTGCTGTTTGTTCTTGATTCTGATGAATCGTAAAACAAAGATGCTTAGACAATGTGTCATTCAGCAGCCCAAGGACAGATGAGAGATCACCTCTTTGTCCTGCTCTCATTAGAGATATGTGCTGCTCTGCGAGGACATCAGGCCTTTGGGACGTTCTTACAGAGATGGAAAGAGCCTGGAGGGTAGACTTCTCGCCCAGGCGAGCCACTTTACTTTGACCTGTCCTGTCTCATGTGTGGTTAGTCCAGGTAAGTGTCCTCCAGCCATGCAGCTTTGTCACGGATGGGTGCTTGAGCTGAACATCCACAACCGTGGAGCAACTTACCCACACTCGGGACAGGGGCACTGAGCACTTTCAATCACATTTGACTGCCACTGACATACATACACAGGAAATAGGGCAGCCATTTGGTATGGTATATATGAAGCTAATTATGGTGCTATACCAATGTAAACTATATATAAACCTTTGCAATGGCAATTATATGTAATTGTTAACGGTGCAATTAGTATCACTGCTAAAACACACATGGGTTGCATTATATATCTGGACTGGATTCCTCCCGAAAACTGGACAAAGAAACTTTGCATAGACTTCAGACTTAGTGCCTACTTACTGTAGCATGGACAACACAATCAACATGCAGATTATCATTATTAAATATATTTGTTCTTCTCCAAGTTGTATCCTGTGTAACTTTAAGCTGTGATGATGTTATTGATCATCATGAAACTGTCCTTGTTGAAATAATTTAAACAGGGTCATTACAGGGTCACTTTTTCGGGATCACTTTCACAATAATGCTGAAAACTATTTGAAAAGAAAGAAGTGTTTTAATTAAATATACAGTGTCTTTTCACAAATGTAGTCTTTCACAATTCAATTATTTTATTCCACTACCTGAAAAAATATCTGGTACAGGGCCTTTAATTTCCTTGTTTTAGTGCTTTAGGTTAGATTTAAAGAAAAGTCGCCAATTCCCTAAACAAAATAAACTTTGCATAGACTTCAGACTTAGGCCTACATAACATGGATGACACAATCAACATGCAGATTAAAAAATGCGTTCTTCTCCAAGGCTTCCCCTGTCAGAGTAACTTTAACAAGCTGTGATGATGTTATTGATCATCCATGGGCTGCCTCAGACCTTAATGAGAGCATCATGGACGTTAGCTGCCAGACTGTCTAATTATCATTTACTCCGGCTAACCTCCTGCACCAACCGAGGCTTCATTACTCAGCAGGACAGGGGGCAGTGCTGACCCCACGTTCCATCTGCACATCACACTCATTAGTAGAGGCTGACCCAAGCGTGACTGCTGTACTCTCAACCCCAACTATTGATGATGCACACGAGGCACTATAGTCATCACACACTCCAGCAAGGACAAACACATTGATCCTCAGTTTGACTTTGGTGACAAAAGATGTTGGAAAGTCAAAACAATTACTAAAAGAGGACTCAAAACTTGTTTGACACTAAGGATAAGAAAGTCGTTAGATGTTTTTGCCTATTAGGCCAGAGTTGTGAGAAGGACTGGACATGAGTGATTTTACCAACATTTTACTGTGAAATGGAAGATTGGCTGCTACAGTTACTTGACGACAGAATAAAGTTGGTTTTGAAGTCGAAACACGTAATAATATATATATATATATTTTTATGTGCTGCCATTAAATGTATTGCTATCAGACTATGTTTCTAGTAAGTACTTCAGTCAGTTGTTGTTGGTGTTTAAATGTGCTTTACAAATAAATTTGAACTGCGTTCCCAAGGGGGTAGGCCTATATTTTGGACTGTGTGTACCACTGTGTGTCTTCTAGCTGCATAACACGTGCCATATTTCTTTTTACCGCTAAATGTAATAGCATTTGCGTCCCCTGGAGGTCACTCTGGTGCTGCTGACTGAGCAACTAGCCCAGTGCAAAATAACCATGAGTTAAATTAATCTATCAATGAAATGACCTTTATGCACACAGGACACCGGCCAATAAGTAGAAACATAACATGCGGCTGAGAAATTGTATATGCTGCTTGCTGTTATTTCAGGGTATATTCTTTATGTTTGCTTGTTTTCTTTGCTAGAATTGGGACTGATGAGCATATCACCTCACTGGCAGTGGGCTATTTCTTTAACCTCTTAACCCCCACCTGAACCGAGCACGTTTTCTCCAGTTTGGCATTACCCAAATCTAAAAGCTTCTTGAAAAAACTAGCAACATGAGGGTGCATACCTATGTTCCCCGGGTGCGATAGGTGAGTTGGTACTTCAACCAATCACAAGTCATGAGATTGAAATGTCCTGACTTGACATTTCAATCAAGTTCAAAATAAAGAATTTGAACCGTAACGCCGTAACTTCCACAGCTAGAACTTAATAAACTAAAAACTAACATTTTGTTTGATGGAAAACCAATTTATGTATGCAACACTGTCAGAAGGCAGCTTAACCCTACCCTATAGCCACTAACCTTAAGAATAGTGGGCTGGTGAACATAGGTACCGGGGAACATAGGGCTGACCCCCCAACATGACAGTGACAAAAATGAGATGAAAACAAGGATGAAAACGCAACAAAGAAGCAAAGTGACTGAAGAAAAACAGCCGTTTTCCTGTGTTGTCCTTGTACACAATAAAATAGTATCACTACGACGAGTTTACTTTTCCCCTATTTTAAACATTACCTTTAATTGACAACACTGCGCATTCAAACTGAAAAAGGAGTTCAGAACCGTCAAATTTCTACGCTACGTAAAACTAATAAAAATACATACCAGGAATTGATGACAAATCAAGGAGTTCAACTTAGACGCTTTATTCCCTAACATGTCATCTTAATACAGAATTCTGCTTCCCCAGTGCCCTATCAAATGTGTCTGTCAGCAGCCGTTCCCAATGGGCATACTGACTCTTCCTGGGGAAGCACAGTATTTTTACACATTCCATTGTTTACAAGATTTATGAGTCTAAGACCACATGTAGTTTTCCCTCGTTTCATTGGTTGCCCCAAAGCTGTCCATTCAGCTTCTCCGTACTTTGACCCCTTTATCGACCATGTGGTCAGTGGACTGGGTGGGGGTTGCTGCGTCTCAATCTTCCCTGAAACAAAGAACTTTTTGGGGAAAACCACACCTTTTACTGCACTGAATGAAAACTTTTGGTTAGTTTGCTAAATAGCCAAAGGAACAAAACATCGTATAAAAATATTATCTCTTCAGACCCCTTTCTGACCTCTAAAAGGAGGTCAACAAAACCATAATATTTTCAAGTTCACAAAAGTACAGCCTGTATCAAAAATCACAGTACAATTTCACATATTATAACACCAAAAAAACATGTTCACTTTATGTAGGGCATACTCAACCAGCCGCTGAGTGGTTTCAAAATCATCTCTCTCTTCCCATGTGTAACTTCCGCTTACTTATCCTTCCAAGCGGAACTTGGCTGGTTTTTATTCCGTGTCAACGGTACATTTCACCTTTTACGTCCCCCTGGGACCGTCTCTGTTTGACACAAAAATAAACATTCCTGCAACACAAAACACAACAAGCACAACAACACCGAACAGTGTTGTTTAGATATTATCTCCACCACAATATTCTCCATCACAGCCTTGTCGGGGGTCGTTCCATTCATATTTCAAAGCCTGCCGTACTCTTTCCAAGTACAGGCTGGGACCACCCCCTTCTTGCGTTTCCCTTGTCCTGAGCTCCGTGTCCCCCTGGGACGCATCACCCATGGTGTAGATGCCCCCAGTGGAACCCAGAGCCCTGGAGACCATGCTGCGAATGAGAGGCACAACACAACAAAACAAAACACAACAAAACAAGAGTATTACACCTATAAGAATACCCACCTTTTGAAGGATATGGATCCAGGAACCGGAATTCAACCAATTTAGCCAGGTCCACTGAGGACCCTGGTCTTCTTGAGACGCGAGGAAGTCTTTGAGTTCCTTTACTTTATTTTTAATGGCTGTCCAATTGCCAGTGTCGTCGGGAATATAAGTACAGCAGTGGTCAAGGCCAACTGCTGTGCACATACCACCCTGTTCAGCGTACATGGCGTCTAACGCCACTCTATTTTGCATAGCCACAACAGCCACTGCCTTAAGTTCTGGACTCCGTTCCATTTGGTCCAAGATGTCGCCTATTACCTCAGTTAGGTCCTCCAGGATCCACCATACCTCATTTAGACGCTGCATGGAGGCCGCCACACCGATCATAGGGATCAGCGTGGCGATAAATCCTTTCCCATCTCCGAACAGGGGCTTACGTCCACCGTTATCAGAGAAAGGTACGTATGATTGACCGAGGGTACGGTTTCCCACCTGCAGGGTGTCCCTTTTTCTCATGCCGTGCTTATGTAGGTTATGGTGTCTATATGCTCGTACGGCGTCTTGCATTAGTGCATCTGACACCACAATAGATGAGGGCTTCAAACGAGCCAGAGTGCAGGTCCCACACCACCCCCGCGGCAGGGTCAAATAACTATTATCGCCGCATAGCCAAATGTGTCCGACCGGGGTGGGAAATCCCCCTCTCAGTGGGACTGATACTACCGCGGAGTAGGTTAGGGGAGTCATTTCCACTACCCTAGCCCAAGTGGTTCGGTTCAACGGCCATGTTTGTCCGAAAAACGGATGCCTTCTATGTTTTATCTCGCTTTTTTCTACAAGGTCACTGTGGAATTTCACTACTCTCTCGGCCCAAGTTTGGTTTCTTACAGAAAACCCATCACCTATGTAATCTAAGCACGATGTTTTACCCAAGTACCTGTCCCCCTGCCCACATTCCCGCTTAAACCCGAGGGGCGCTACTAGCTCCTTCCTAAAATGTGTCACGCCAGCAAACCGTATTCCCCTTCCTCAAGGTGTCATTGGTTCCGGTCGTCCAATTCCCTGGCCAGACCCATTGTAAGGGACTAGCATACTTTTTGTATGGCTCGCACCCCGGTAGGACCCTATCAGTCCACCTCCACCAATGGTAGAGCCACAATAGACACACCGAGGCCCTTACCGAAATCGGGACGGGGACAGTGGACGGCACTTCTGCAGCATGATGGGGCCTGAGGGAGCACACCCAACATGGCGGGGTTGAGTTGGTAATCATGGCCGTGTGCTTAGCTAATTTTACCCATTTATTCTCTCCTGGCTTATGACCCCCCGTATCGAAAGACCGTCGCTTCCTAGATCCATCTCCCTCTGTGGAAACAGACATGTTAGATACATCATAAATCACAGGTTTCAATACAGCATCATTTGTTCCTTCTTTGTTTTCCCATGTTTTTATCATTTTTTCTTTAGATGACCAGATTTTCTCCAGGTGTTTTACCTACTTCTTTGCATACCTTGTAGAGGGCCAATTTCAATTCTTTGATAGGGTGTCCTCTGACCCGTCCCTCACAACTATGTGGATCGTCTATTTTTATTACTGTTGGTATGATGAGCAAGCAAAGAGCAAGTGTCAGGGCCCACACCCCGTATGGACACCTTAAAGGTCCTGGTTTTAAAACCCAGGCCTTAAGTCCATATTTGTTAGTCTTTTTTATGTCTTTGTGATCGTCTGGGTTGGGGTTGGTGTCCCCCACCCCCTTCAGTGGGGCTGTTAGACCCACTATCATATTCAGCAGGATGTGTCAACCGTCTGGGATGCGTATGAGTCCAATGTAAGCCAGTTTTCTCAGAACAGGGCTTCAAGTGTGACCAGTGGTACCAGTTGTCACGCCCCTCAACCTTAACTGCGGTGGCAGTCCTTTGAGTCACTTCAAAAGGTCCTAAGTATCTGGGAGCGTTCCAACAGGTCCTGGTGTGATTTTTAATGTAGACCCTCGATGGTAAGTCCGCTGTGTAATCAGAAACAGTGGTGTCAGTCACCACAATGGGTGTTAGTTCCTTCAAAAGTGTATTGAGAGCCTCAAAATACGGTCTGAACTGGAAGATGTTAGTAACTTCAGGCAAGGTCGCTGAGTTAGACTTAGGCAGGCACCCGGGCATGGCCCTGCCAAACACAAGTTCAAATGGGGTGAAATGAGTCGTGTTATTCACAGTGGACCTAAGGTGAAGTAACGCAGCGGGGAGCGAGGACAACCAAGTGGCTTTAGGGTTGTCTCGCAGCATTTTGGCAAGAACACTCTTCAGTGACCGATTCATTCTCTCCACTTTAGCGTTACCCTTAGGGTAATATACACAGGAGAACGATTTGTGAACACCCAAGAGACCACAGAGAGTCTTAACATCATGGGCCGTGAAGTGGGTCCCGGAATCACTGTGTAACTCCGAGGGAACCCCAAAGAGAGGGATCCAGTCTTTCAGAAGTACAGCCATGACCTCAGCTGAGCTTTCCCTTTTGCATGGGAAGAACGCCGGCCATCCCGAGAACGTATCTACAATACCCAACAGAAATCGCCTACCTTGGTGAGGCACGATCATGTCCGTGAAATCAATCTGGATCACATCACCAGGGTAGTGTCCAGTTTTCACCGCACCCGCACCTCGTTTGTGGTGTGGGTGAGGATTAAAGGCACCACATGTCTGACACGCACGTACAAAGTCTTTACACAAAAAGAGAGGCATCTTATGGTAGTAGAACTGTTCCAAGATGCTGGCCATGCCCTTCGGACCAAGGTGATTCAAACCATGTATTTCCTCTAGAACACGTTGTTCCATTGACGGCGTCAAGAATGGCAGGCCATTAGGGCCACGATAGACTCCATCAACGTACGCGTCAGCAAGGCGATTTCGTGACCAAAAGTCCTCACCGTATTCATCATGATAAGAACGGCACTCGTCGACACTCAGAAGTCCCTGAAAAGCAACAGGCGTTAAGTGGGGCTTCCAAAAGGTGTCTAAATGAAATTTAAGGCTGTGCGCCCTGCCTGGCGGCAAGTTCTCCACCAAGGTTCCCAAGCGATCCCACACTTCCATGGGCATCCAGAGATGACCTGAGTCAGTCAGAGCAACATCATGACCGTCAATTGTAGAAATACTGACCCATACATCCGAGACCAGCTGCAAGGACTCCAACAAAGGAGCCTGAACAAGTCCTACCAACATCAAAGGATTACACTCCCCTTCACCGGGAGAGTCAAAATGATAATCACCCGCCATTTTCGCCGCAACATCCGCCGCCCTGTTGCCAATGGCAGTCATTGTGTCCGCCTTAGAATGACCAGGAACCTTCACTACCGCCACAGCAGCAGGGAGCAACAGACTGTCAGCTACTTCTTCGCAAAGTTCTTTATGGGCTACAGGAGTGCCCTTGGCGGTCAAAAAGCCGTTCCTTTTCCAAGACGACAAATCACGCAACACTAGGCCACACACATAAGCCGAGTCGGTGTAAATCGTGACACGCTGACCCGAAGCAACCTCCAACGCCAATTTCAGCGCCATCAACTCCGCAAACTGGGCGGAGGAGCCACCATAGGGGCCCCAGCTGGAAACTGTGCGAGTGTGGTTCGGTGGCAAAAGTTCAACAACCGCAGCCCCAGCTGACAGGGACCCATCCGGGAGCCTGTGACAATGTCCGTCCGTGAAAAGCAAACGAGAGCCCGGTAAAGGTTGGTCTGATAAGTCAGGCCTAATCCGAACCTGAGATTGAGAGAAAGACTCACAGCAATGTGGGGAGCCAGTAAGGGTCAGCCCTGCCGAAACGTTAGGAGCGTCATCGGCAGCAAAAGTTAAATTTGGGGCAGTCAGTTCCCTTGCAAGTCTCAATTGTCTTTGAGGAGTCACGGCAAAGGTTTTAGATTGTACATAAGCTACCACCGAGTGAGAGGTATACACCACCAATGGATGACCCATTACTACATGAGCCACCTTCTTCAATAAGGAAGCCAATGTATCAGCATACAGCGCACAATCAGTGGCCTTCTTGGCAATTGGGTCCAACAAGGTGGATGCGTAAAGTATGATATTACGCTGACCACTCGCTCCTTTCTGCCACAAGACCGCATGTCCGGAGCAATTGGTGATGGTGGTATCAAGATGAAAAGGCTTACCGTAATCAGGAATGGCAAGGTCCGCACAGGAAGCCAAAGCTGCCTTTAGGTCAGTAAAGGCTTTGTCAGCCTCCTCCGTCCAAGACAGGGAGGCTCGGAGATCTCGAACCCCAGCTGCGCGGATGATTTCTCGCAAGGGAGCAGTCTTACCTGTGTAGTCCAAGACATGGTGTCTGGAGTAATTCGCCAACCCTAAAAAGGAAAGAAGGGACCGTACCGTATCCGGACGGTCGGCCGTAAGAATGGACTGCCTCTGGGTGGCACTAGGGGTAATATGACCAGCCGAAATAACCTTACCCAAAAAGAGAACTTGGGGTCGGCAACATTGTAGCTTCTCCTTTGAGACCTTAAAGCCACATTCAAGGAGACGTGACAGGACAGCGGCCGTCACGTCCAAACAATCTTTGGCACTTTCAGCGCCAATTAAAATATCATCAACGTACTGTGACACAACAGCACCGGGAAGTACTTCAATAGGGGACAAACAGTCCTTCAAAACTTTATTGAAGATTCCTGGTGAGTTCCGATGACCTTGAGGTAAGACCTTGTACTGCAATTTCACTCCACCATATGTAAATGCAAATTGATATCTACACTCCTTAGCCAAGGGAATGGTGAAGAATGCATGTTTCAGGTCAATGACTGTAAAGTACTTCATCACAGGAGTCAGGATAGAGAGACATTTGTGAGGGTCTGGAACAGGCAAGAGAGGTGTGGTTGTGACTTCATTTACCTTTCTTAGGTCATGTGCAGGTCTAAAAGTGCCATCAGGCTTTGGCACTGGGTTTAAAGGAGTATTCCAAGGAGAATCAGAAAGCTCTAATACCCCAGCTTCCCATAAGTCTGTTAGGGCAGTTTCAATGCCCTCCCGCTGTTTGTCCTTACGAAAAGGTCTTTGCGGGACATAAACACGAGACCCCGGGGCAACATCCAAAGTTACCGGGTCCACTTTCGTGCAATAACCGATGTCCGATGGGCCCCTCGCCCACAAGTCCTCTGAGAAGCGCTTTAACATGTCCTCCGCACCTTCATGGTCGGTCAACTCGCGGCCATGAGACCGAGAAAGAATCTCTTCTTCCGCCATTGTGTCGTCTATCGCTAAACCTAACTCGACCTTGTATGCCTGTGTACTGGAACTGTACATTACCCCATCCATACCAATCTGCTCCCAGTCCAGAACCTTGTTAAGTTTATGTGTTAGGGGACCCAACTCCCTGGCCTCATGGCCAGGGCCTAAGAACAGTGACACGTGTGGGTCAGTAAGAGTGTCTCTTTTATAGAAACATTTTATGTTTTCCGGCAGAACAACTGGGGCAACAACACCTGATTCATGTACATACAAATGTGTGGATGTGATAGTATATGTATTACCTCTAACCTCACTATCAAAAGCCAACTGGTATTGGGCGTCAGCACTTCTGTCATAGAAGAGAGTGCAGTGCAGTGGATCAATTGGAGGGGCATATGGGTGGAGCATAGTGAACCATGGTTTCCATTCGAGCATCTTTGCGTAGAGTCCAGTCATGTCAGGAGTCCCTGGCTCTAGGAGTAGCCAATAGATTGACACTCCCTCAGCCATACGCTCTTCCCGAAAAACATAAAGTCCATGGGACCGTGCCGGTGTGCAGGTGATGGAATATCCGTTTGGCCACGTAACATACATGGCGTCAGGGGAACAGTTAATAATGGCTCCTGTAGCTTGAAGGATGTCTCGACCAAGCAGATTCACCGGAGTCTGGGGTGAATATATCAATGACGATTTGAAAGTCTGTCCAGCCAGTTTGAAAGTCAGTTCTTTGGTCATGCGTAGAGGGGTTGCCTTTCCCGTGAGTCCTGAAAGGTTAATGCTTTTGTCACTTAGCATGTGTGGTGTTGCTTTTCTAGTCGTGGAATGAGTAGCTCCCGTATCCACGAGCATCATCAACGTTTCCCCACCCACCTCTACTGGGACAAATGGTTCTGGGGTGGGTCCAGGACTCACTGGGCACCCCTAGTAGAAGTCCTCTTGACCGTATGGGAGGCAACCATGAGTGTCGTGTACTGGATAGTTGCCACCACCGCCCCCACGAAACCACGGGGCTGGTCCAGAACGGCCAGGTCCCCCTGCCGGATGTCGGAGCTGTGGTGCCCCACGCGCTCCTCCCAAAGGCACGCGAGCAAGTGGGTTGGGACAATCCCTAGACCAATGACTGGGGTCCCCACAGTTGAATCAGCCCGCCTGTTGGCCACCTTGGGTACAGTCTCTGGCCCAATGATCCTGCGCCCCACAGTGAAAGCAGGCCTGGTTGTGCTCTTGGCCCCGCCCAGCTCCAATAGCCCCATAGCCCGTACCGCCGGACCCCCTGCCTCTTGATCGTCCCCTTTTGTTGCCTCTACCCCTACCCCCTGAGTTTCCTCCTATGCTATGAACATGAATGTGCATTTGTGATGTTGACCCTAAGGGCTGATTCTGGGAGGCGTATAGGACGCTTGCTGGTGTAGGGACAGGTGTCAGGGGTGTGTGTATGGGAGTTGTTGCCACCATTTGTGTCTTTTTGTTATCTTTTTTGGCAGCCGTTAATTGCTGCCGTGTCTGGTTAAGCTGATTCTTCAGCAGCTCTTCCTGCATGATTTCAATGTTACTTTGTCTGGCACTGTGTTTTTTGTTGAAAATTTCAGCGTGATGTTTGAAATGAGTCAGAAATGTGGTTGAGTCTGAAGTCAGTCCTGGGACATTGGTCAGACAGGTCTTAATAGGTTCTGGAAGAACGTCCAGCACGTTCTGAAGGAACAGACAGGATGTCTGTGGGTGTCTGTACGGGTGTACATGCATGGATGCAATGTAAAGTTGGATACATTTATCCAGAAATTGGGTAGGGCAGGTGCCCGGTACAAATGATGGGAATGTGGGAGGTTGGGGGGATGGTGGTGGATACATAAGATCCACTACTGTCAGGAAATTCTCCGCCAGTGGATCAAAGGGTTCATGGACCTGCACGTTGTGCAGGTTCGCGGTTCTCAGTAGGTGGCTTACAGCGTGAGGGGCTGCACACGCGGACACCAGGCCCTTAATATCGCCGACCGCCAGCTGCGCGTTGGCGCACTGTAGCTGTAATGTGCTAAACCATTTTTTGCCCCCTTCTTGTAGGGGGGGTAAGGTGTCCCTAAGGTGTCGTAATTCAATACTACTCAGTGGTTTATAGGCCACTGGGACCGGGCCCCCTGCATTTACTGGGGGTCCCGTCTGAATAAGAGGATAAGTACCTCGATATGTAGCTCCTTGTGGGAGCTTGGCCAATTCCTTAGTCTTTTTTTCAATTTTCACCTGTAGGTCCGCTACCACCTTTTTTGCCTGTTTCAGCTCCACTTTCCAGTCCTCCTCCTCATCCTCCTCATAGTCTCTATTCTTAAGTTCAAATACGCGATCCAAAGCGCCTCTTTTTTCGGTGTAAAGTGCGCTTAATTCATCCGATATTTTGTATGACTCCACATTGGCCCGACAGTGGCCTTCGTCCTCGCTATCATCCGAGAACTGGGAAAGACTAATCTTTTCAGTTACTGTCTTCTTTTGTTTCACCACTGGGGCTGGCTGGGCCACGTTGGCCTTAAGCGCAAGTTCCTGTAGCCTTTCAGTCAGCTCGTGAACCTCAGCCTTTCTTGCTTCCGTCTCTTCATTAAATCTTTCCATTAATTGTTGTTGCGCTTTTAGATGATCTTCAGTCACCTTCTGTGTCTGAGACAGCGAGTGTGTCTTCAATTCTTCAAGGGCTTGCATTGTTTCCTTGGCACATTTTTCTGTTTGTTCCACCACCTTTGTCCCCCACAACTGTCCGCCTGGATCCCTTGGTATTGTCTTGGAGTCAGTGTAAGCGCGTGTTATCAAGGACCTAACATGTTTATGCTCGTCCGCTGATAACAAGTTCGAAGCCGCCACGTCCACGTCCAACAGTCCATGAAGGGTTAACTGTGGGTATAGAGAGGACCCACACGCTCCGCTCTGGTCATACGGAGGAGGGGCCTGTGGGGCCAAAGCGGGAGCTCCTCCGCTCGGGAGGGGCTCTTGAATCCCTCCCCCTGAAGTGGGGGAGATTGTAGCAGGGGCCTTCGGCTCCACGGCGGGAGCCCCTCCTCTCGGGAGGGACTTTTGAACCCCTCCCCCTTGAGTTGGGGAAAAAACCTGTCTCTCTTTCAACCATTGTGCTGAAGCAAGTGCAAGGACCGGGTCGATGCGTTTTCTCAGTTTTTGATACTTACTGATCGTGAGTTTCAGCAGTTTCTTCTCACTCTTCGAGAGTCCATTACTCCCCTTTAATTTGTCCTCGTCCTGCAATTCCCTCGTGCAGAACTCCACTGCACCAGTCAAAACCCCGCAGAAAAACTCCAGTGAATGTGGGACCGTGGGGTCCCTCTGAAGCAGCTCAAAGCCTTGAAAACAGGCCAAAATCGCCTTGTTCAAGTCTTTTCGCGTGGTCTTTGTTAAGAGAGGCGACGCCTCCGTGACTGCCTTCCCCCAACCTTCACAGTCCATTAATTCCAGCATTTTCTTACCTTCTTTGTCGCGTCACACAAGTTTATACTTACCACCACTCCAACTCACCTTAATACCGTTTATGATTTCCAAAAACCAAACATAAATTCACCGAATTCACTATGGGTTTTTTTTTCTCGTTTTTTTTTTTTTTTTTTTTATTAATTAATTTTTTTATACCACTTAATCCCGTATTTTTTTTAGAATTTATAGAACCCCGTTCTAAAGGCCTCAAACCTGTTTCTATGTAAAATTTATAGGATCCCCGTCCTAAAGGCCTTCAACCTTTCAATTTTAGACAGATCCCAAGTCTGTCAACGACAATATTTCAACGTTGTATTTCAGACCGTGCGTCCACGGCCTTGGGCGGTTCTGCCTACGTGCATTTCAGCTTTTACAGGGGTAAAACCCCAACGCGCAGCCCGTTAATTACTCGTAATTTCAATTTATCCCACTTTTTTTTTGTGGTATCTAAGATATCAAATTATAACGTTTCTTTCCTTAATTCCACCATCAATTCACAGATTACACCACACAACAGACAACTCCGTTAAAAAGTAATCTAAAATTTGGAAAAATATGCCAAATAGACGTACTTTGAGACTCACACAATAGTAGGGGTCAAAAGCAGTCTTACCTTTTCTAGATGGACGTCCATGAAATTGTTGTTGTATGATGTGGAATGATAAGGACCTGGTATGCCTGCCGCAAAAGTGGGTTTTTTTTTCTCGAAGACCGAACCTCGTCGCGTCTCCGTTTGACGGCTCTTCAGCACCCCCTTCAGCCCGTCGCGGTCACCAAATGAAGAAAAACAGCCGTTTTCCTGTGTTGTCCTTGTACACAATAAAATAGTATCACTACGACGAGTTTACTTTTCCCCTATTTTAAACATTACCTTTAATTGACAACACTGCGCATTCAAACTGAAAAAGGAGTTCAGAACCGTCAAATTTCTACGCTACGTAAAACTAATAAAAATACATACCAGGAATTGATGACAAATCAAGGAGTTCAACTTAGACGCTTTATTCCCTAACATGTCATCTTAATACAGAATTCTGCTTCCCCAGTGCCCTATCAAATGTGTCTGTCAGCAGCCGTTCCCAATGGGCATACTGACTCTTCCTGGGGAAGCACAGTATTTTTACACATTCCATTGTTTACAAGATTTATGAGTCTAAGACCACATGTAGTTTTCCCTCGTTTCATTGGTTGCCCCAAAGCTGTCCATTCAGCTTCTCCGTACTTTGACCCCTTTATCGACCATGTGGTCAGTGGACTGGGTGGGGGTTGCTGCGTCTCAATCTTCCCTGAAACAAAGAACTTTTTGGGGAAAACCACACCTTTTACTGCACTGAATGAAAACTTTTGGTTAGTTTGCTAAATAGCCAAAGGAACAAAACATCGTATAAAAATATTATCTCTTCATGACAAAATGTGACAAAAAGCAACAAAAACACCACAAAAGAAAAGTAATCCGTCTTTTGGTCAATTACGTGACAACCCAGCTAGTTGCTGAGATAGACTCCTGTTTTGGGAGAATACTATTCAAATTAAGCAGAAGAATAGACTCCTGTGTCTTGGTGGTTGTCATACAGCAGGTGTAATACGAATAATTAAATGTGCCTCAGTTTAAGACCTCATTAAGGCATTAGGCAGTGAACTATTATATGTGTTTCAGAACAATGCGTTTTGCTATGGTAAGTGATTAACACCAGGTGTAAGTGACCGTTGCTGCGTGGGCTACGTATGTTCTTTTGTCACAGTAATTACTTTCAAATGTGCTACAAATGTGTTACAAATGTGCTTTTGATGTGCATTCAGAGAGACCACTTTGAAGACTTCAGTACAGCACTATCTGAGAAGAACTGAACAAAGTGGCAACGAAGAGGAAGAAGCAGAGAGATGAAATGGTAAGTGGAATATACAGCTGGACAGCAAAAATGTGCAATACAGTAGCTTTAAAAAAAAAATTGTGAGAAATATAAAAATACAATAGGAGAGTTGGGTGATATGAGCCACTTTTTGCTTTGGTGGTTGCTGTGTAAAAACAGTATGCAACATTGTACTATTTATACACATTTTGGAATGTTTTCTATTCTTTTGCATCTTCAAAAAAATCATCTGAAGGATATGGTTTTTAAGATGTTGGTCTTCAAAAAAAACTTGTCTTGTGGCTCATTTTACCCCCAGATTGGGGTAAATTTAACCACCAGATTTAAAGGTAAAATTAATTCTAAACATCATGAAGGCTCATTTTTTACGATTCACTGTTTCCCATTATCAATTTTATTCCAAAAACATATTATAACAAATTTTTCTCTTTTCATATACTTCTGCAGATTATGACATTTTGTCTCAAAAAAATCCCCTAATAAGTGAATGTAAAATCTAATTTTAATTTGCTTGCCTCCACTAGACCCAGAACCACAAATAAACAATGCAAAAACTATAGAATTGTACATTAAAACTTTCTGTAATGTGTAAGGCAAAGCAAGGCAAGTTTATTTATTCCGCGCATTTCGTACACAAGGCAACTCAATGCGCCTTCATTCATTGTTTCTTATGGAGCAATTTACCCCAACGTTTTTGGGTCAAATTACCACATTATATCTTCTTTGAGAACACCAAAAGAGTTGTGTTTATTTAAAAATAAATCTTCCTAAATTATTAATCTGCTTTTATACCTAACTTAATGACCAACCAACAACAGGGAAAAAAATGGTACCTGCATGTTTTTGTTTGTTTGTGACGGTCGTTTTTGGGCTCAGGCCAAACATTTCCTCTGAACTGCAAAAACAAGCTTTTCATTAAAAGTGGGGTTATTTTACAGCCAAATGTTCACATTTTTTGTCTGTCAAGTTCAAATCTTGTAAAGATTAAATCTATAATCTCACATTTCATGAAACATTTTTTATTTTACAAAATATAAGGGTGGTTCATCTTACCCACTGGCTCATTTTACCCCACTCTCCCCTATAATTTCACAATGAATAATGAAGATTTGAAGAGTGAAATAAAAGTTCAGGCAACTTAAGTATCCAGGCAAACATAAAGTCCTAATAAGTGTCACCATTAGGTGGCTAATAGCAGCTAAAGCAGGAGGAGCTAATGCCAGAAAACATGTTTTACTCTCCACAGAAGTCTCTTATCCATAAAAGTACTTTCTTTCTAAGCTTAGTAAAACATTTTGCCCATGACTGAAATAAAGTCCATTCGTCCTTCAGTTTCCTCTTGTCGCTTGAAAGTGACAGCCGCTAACGCTAATGCTTCTCTCTGTCACAGACAAAGCAGGAGCATCAGGAAGAGCTGTTTTTCCACTTTTTGCGGAGGCAGCCAATCAACATTCAGCTGGTGGGTGTTACAACCCGTCCTCTGCTTTGATGTTGAGCCTCCTAGCAATTAATAGTCGGCCAATCACAGGCTGTATTCTAATCAGCAAGCATCAATGGAAATTCACATCAAGCTTAGCAGCTCTGAGGGACAGGGAGATGATAGGGAAGACCACACGGAATCCCCTTTTTATCTGCTTAGAAAATCGACATGTTTAATTTTGTGAGACTAAACTTGGATCGTGTAAAGGCTCATGTAAGAACTTGGTCGCTTAACTTCATCTCCAATTGGCTACATAGAGGAGAGGAGGAGAGGCTGTATGCTAACGCCGTCTGTGCTCTGTTTACGTGACTGAGGGCACGCGTAAAGACCAGACAGCTACATATCAACTCGTCTAAGCTAAGGTAAGAACATATCTCAGTATTCAACTTGACTGCCACCGGGTCAGAGCACCAATACACACTAATGGAATCACAAAGAAGAAGCTAACGGTAGTGTTGCCAACTGTCCCGGTTTTACCTGATTGTCCTTCTTGTAAGTGGTCTGTAACGGGGGAAAAAAATATTCTCCCGGGACACTAATACAGAGCAGTCCTACACGCACTTTTAAAAAAAATATATCATCGAGCGTTTCGGCTCTTTTCCTCCAGCCGCTCACTTCCTGCTCTGATTGGCCAGAGCTTAAAGAGAGCGAGGCTGATATTGGCTCCTCGGGCGCATGTCCCGCCTCCTCTGACTGCTCTTTGGCTCTGCCTACGTGTGTCTGCCTTTATGGCTCAGCGTGGCTCTGTTTGTTTTGACCGCGGGGATACAGAGACTGAACGCGAGGAGACTGTCTTATAAACACTAGGACAAATATGCTGATGAGTAATCAGGCACATTTTGTGTAGAATAGATCGCTATATTGCTTTTTTTTTTTTTTTTTTTTTTGATCGCTATATTGCTGGGTTGCAGGTACTAGAATGTGATGATGTCACCGGACCCAACGGGGGGCAGGACCATTGAAGTATATTGAATGGAAGAGGCATGATGTCTCAGCTCCTATCTCTTTCAATAGTTGTGCTCAATAGCGCATGACTCCTGTTTCGTCCGCCATTAAGGCCCATGGTACCCGTATGACGCGCCACCTGTAGCGTGCACAATGCGTGCACCTAGCAGCGTGAACGCGCCTTCATAGACTCGTAGTCTCAGAGCGGAGCGGGCGCCATTAAGCCGTATCAAATCTCTTAATATCATCGTTCTTTAAATACAAAATGAATGTTTAAGGCCATTTCAGGCGAATAAGCTACTATGTTAAGATGACCTGGGGGGTCAGTTTGTCAGTGCGGGGCCAAATAAGCGAAGTTTCTCCGATCTTGTACAACCGGAGCTCACAGCGGCCCTTCGAACGCACGTAGCCGCGCTACTGTACTCACGCTCGGCCACTTTTCCGAGAAGTTCCGTAAGTGCTGGCAGCCTGGTTATTGTGATAAAAATGATAGAAATCGAGCTTTTACTTCACTTTGTTTGCTAATATAAACTCACTACTAGAATTGTTTCCTGAATACAAAGAAGGAGCACTACAAACGTGTTCTATAAGTTAATGTAAGTAGCCATGTTCATAAGTTAAGAAGTGAAAAATTGAGTCACAAGTGCGTTTGTCAACATGAACAATGATTCTGTTGTTGTCAGTTATGATTCACGAACTGTCCATCATAAAGAGGTCACCTTACCTTACGCTTAAAACCGATTTATTTTGTCCTTTTCATTACGCTGCTTTCCGTCAAACATTTAAGCTATTTTCAAAAGCGTGCAGCCTAATCAGGAAACTATCACGTCTTCATTAGTTTATTGTTGTTGTTCATGTTAGCTATAAGCCTAATGTTTAACATTAAAACACACGCCCGCCATGTGTAGGTTCGCAATACATTTTAGTACTGGGGTAAAGAGAAACATTTACTTGAGGTGCTTCTTAGCGTTTATCTTAGTACAGTCCCGTAGATTCCCGTTCATTATTTGTTTGAATCAATGGTTTGGTTCTCAGACCCGCAGAGACCACACGGAGAAGACCTGTGCTCGTTCATGAGTCATGGCGCACGCGCACGAGCACGTCCACAGGCCTGGTGACGTCACACCATTGGAAAACTTTAAAACAAATATTTATGAAAAAAAAAAGTATATGTCCTAAAAATAGTATTTTTTAAGAAATATATTAGCCTTAGTCTGAAACTCTAGATGCCCTGTGGACCATTTTACAGGCCGCTCCTTTTACATGAGTGTCTATGACAAAAAGTGCTTTTTGGGCTTTGGGGCTGCAATACCACGGCCCGCCACTAGCACGTACTGAAATTCGGTGAAAAGGGGCGTATCCCCCCCTTGGGCAGGACCCAGTTTTTCCAAGTCATAGCTCAAAAGAAAGAGTATGAATTACAAAAATGATCATTAATATCAGTCACTCGGTCCATGATCTCTCTGTACAAGACCAAAAATGTCCTCAAAAACAAAATCATTTTTCCTCCATATAATAGTATTGGCCTAGGGAATGCTGTGATGTCACCTGCAACCCAGCAAAAGAGAAGGGAGGAGTTAGGAGGAGCTAGCTCTCCCTACGTGGGTAACATTAGCATCTCAATAAAGCTAATATCAAAACGTTTTTCACCTCTTTCATACAGATAAATATTTTGTCAGGTCAGGTCCTAGAAAGACAAAGACAGAAGGCTGACAGTGGACATTTAACTCCAGCTCAGTGTTGATCTGCCTCTGAAGGTAAGGCTTTGCTGACCTGTCATTATCTTCACAGATGAAGGTCTTTTTTACTCAGTGCACATTTGAGACAGTTTGGGAAAGGGCCTCTTTTTTGACTTATATTATTCTTAACTGAGGATAGTGGGATACGTCTATTATTCAAACAGACTGCCCCAGGTCTGATATTAAACCTGTGCTCAAACTGGGACTGGGGCTCATGTAACAAAAGGCTCACTTTTGATGATGATATTTGATGTATTTTTTTAATTAATCAGTGCAAAGATAATTTTTGTTAGACATACACAATTCAGAACAGTTCAGTATGAAGAGTTAAGTCATGAGTCAGGCTCCTCAGGTTAGTTAGATGCTGTGTCTTTGTTCTTTTAGTTTTACCTTGCTTCTTGCTAATCCATTATTTTCACCACGTGTACATGTGCTTGGACACGGCTGTTGTGCCGCGGTGATCAAGTCATACAGAAGCGATAGTCCAGGCGACATCTAAACAAAACATGACACGTTTAGCCCATAAAACTAAACATTCAACAAAACACTGCAGAGTTTGTGTGGAGAATGCACTGTATGTTGTAAGCCCACAATGTAAGGACAAAAAAAATTAAATTGCGCTTTGTGGTAATCCGACCCACCCGCACACGAAGTTTGCCGTATTTTTGAGGTACCCGATCCGACCGAATCCGCGGGCCCTGTTCTGCGAGTTGACCGCGGGCGTCAGGTCAACCCGCGCATCACTACCGTGTGCTATTGTTGGTGCTAAATTAATCTTAGGTGGTTTTCTGGTCTTGATTTCTGTTAGTTGTAAAATATCATCCCCTCCATACCCCACTCGGTTACAGACAGATGGATAGATTGTGCGGCAGTCTGTTGCTCACATTCACACAAGCAAAGAAGAATCTATAGAAATCAGTACATTAAAAACACAGATAAAAATAGAAATAAATACATGTAACACTAACAGGTCCAAGATAAATGAAGGCCCTGCAAGACTAATATTCTATATAGACATTCCCAGCTCTCTTCCTCTGTTCCTCCCTGAAGTGGCTCTATTATACATTATTATTATGCCTGATAGCATGAGGGAAAAATTAGTTCTTCAGTCTGTCGGTGGAGCATCCCAGAGAGGAGTCTAGCTCACGGTGCTAGCGTGGCTCTGATTGGACAGGATTGCCCTGATCTTAGAGAGCATCGTCTGCTCCATCACCTTCTCCACTTCTCCACAGGGTCCAGGTACAGTCCAACCACCGACCCCGAGTCAGTTAAACCTCAGTGTGTTCTTTTTCTTTCTTGCTGCCCCCCAACACACAACAGGATAAAAAAGACACTGGACACAATGGACTGATAAAACATGAACAACAATAGTTGTTTCTAGATTTGCTAGATTCCAAACATTGAAATGTTTTTGATAGAAAAAATTCTTCGAATTCAATCATCTTTAATGTAAATTCTCCTACATGTAAATGCAAACAATCACAATTTGTTTCTCTTAATCAATTGATGCAAAAACAACAACAACAAAAACAGTAGTTAGCAGAGCAAACCTGATTACTCTGTTAACTACTGTTAAGAGAGAATGGGGGGACTCTGAGCTGACTTTTATTCCACACAATAAGAACATCAGCCAAAGTCAAAAATCACGCCCAGGTTTTTCACCTGTGAGGAAGGATTAAAAGACAGTGATTGTAGTTTGGGTAAAGGTTTCTCCCTCTGGGAAGTAGAATCTGGACTTGAAAGGTCTTTATAAATGATTTTATATTGATGAAATGATCTTGCTGGAATGTTGTCTTTATAAAAGATGGGAATGGCTGGCCTAAGGCATAGGGGCTGAGTGGTTAGTGCTCTTGCCTAACTGCAAGAAGGTTCAGGGTTCATATCTTTAACTGTATGGAGCATTTTTTTTAATCTGTGGCATATTCAACACTTCTACAGCCTGTACCTCAGGTTAACCACAGTGGCAGCACACACAGTTGCAGAAGAGCTGGCTCTTTTGGCTCCCAAATGGCTTTTTTTTGGCGGCAGAGTAGCGCAGCGGTTAGCGTTCGTGCTTCACAACTAGTACGTTCGGGTTCGATTCCCACCTGGACAAGGCCTTTCTGTCTGGAGTTTGCATGTCTCCCCGTGTCTGTGTAGGTTTCCTCTGGGTACTCCGGTTTCTCCCATCACTAAATACATGTGCAACAGGCCAGTATGAATGATTCGTGCGTGAATGAATGATGGTGGTCAGAGGGACCGTTGGCGCAGATGTGTGCATTCGCAACAACGTTTCTGTCAGTCTCCCCCAGGAAAAACTGAACACTACCGAGTATGGGGTGAATGTACATTGTCTCATGTAAAGAACTTTGTGACTATGTCTGTGAACGGCGCTACATAGATAAAGTTCTTCTTCTTACTTGTGTTAAAGGCCCGTGCAAACAAATGAGCCTTCAAAAGAGATTTGAAAACATTCAAAAACTGAGCCATTTTAATGCTCGAGAAGACTGTTCCAGAGCGTGGGCACTGGCAAAAGCTCGGTGACCCTTAGTTTTCATCCACGATCTCAGGACATCTAACAATATTTCATTTGCCGACCTTGTTCTCTTTGGGACATAAACAGACAGAAGCTCTGACAGGTAAGATGGGGGCATTCAAACATTTAAAAAACATCAATAGGACCTTTATACTGGATCCTGTAGCTCACTGGGAGCCAGTGCAAGAAGGCCAGAATAGGAGTTATGCTCATATTTCTGTGAACCAGTGAGCAATGTACATCATTTTGTTGCATTTGTAAATTTTTATTGCATACAGGTTGTTTCAGCTACTTGTGATGGGCACAAAGTAAAACATGTAGCTCTGTCGTTGTTGCATGACTTAGCTGCATTACGACAAGCATGGGTAAAAATGAATTATGCTCCTTTTATTTTAGTAGGGAACATAAGTGTCCTCACCATGTGTGAGGAGAGACGTCCAGTTTGAGCTTGGGTCAATGGGAATGATTATGTCCCCTTCTCTATCATGGAAAGTAAAGCTCGGTAGCAATTTGTCCACCTGCACCTCTGAACAGCAGGCTTGGTAACAATTACTGGGCCAGGAAAGCAAACATTACAGAGTCATTACAATAATGATAGTAATTTAGGCCAGAGGAGTATACTCCACAGGCAGCCCCCTCCTGCCTGCATTGGCCCCTCTCCCCTGCACAAATACTCAACTTCAGTGTCACCATGATGTTTTGGAAGTGTTCCCTCAGTGTGAATGTTTCTTTATGCAGTCAGTCCCAGACAAACAATACTGTTATTTATGGTTTGTTTAGCTTCCAGTGGACAGCACCATAAATCAAAAGTTTGGGGTTAAATAAGGCTGTGTTTAAAATGCTTTTCCTATAGTGCAATTTGTAATAATAAAAAAATGCCCAATTTTCGATTTCAGTTCATCATTTGAGACACATATTGAGATCTAACTGTACATGATTCAGAATATAATGCTGCCATTTTTGCAACAGTTAAATTCTTACAAACGGCACCAAACTTAGCGGAAGAATTAAAACAAATCCATGTATTTGTGTGGTAGGAGGGGTTGCTGCACATCCAGTGGCAGCATAAGAGAGCGCATTCCCCTGTTCATCGCCTACCTATATACTAGACGACACTGTGTTTAGGTGCACCAGTACCATGCGTTTGTACAGCTCGTTGTAGTGGGTATTGCAAGCAGCGCAGGTGACTAGTTTTGCTGGAGGGCTGAGTCTTGGGGCAATGCTCTCGATTTACTGGTCGATCTCTGTTCCTACCCTCACCTATGTTCATGATAGTTAGGCAATGACCGAAAGGACAAGATTACAGAGAAGGGGGTTCAATATGCACTGTACATTCAAGTGCTTAACTCTCATAGACCTTTTGAAAAGGGAGATATTTGAAAATACTCTTAGCGGCACATCTGCAATCTTTCATCCATTCATATTGAATGGAGCCAATAAAGGGGTGAGCTTTGAGGTTCTCAACCCCCCACAACATGAAAGTCTGCGTTAGTGGATCTAAGGTCCTGGTCCTGGACCCATGGAACACAACGCACAACCTGGGCTCAGCTCAGCCGGGCCAGACGACAGCATGGGGGAAAGAGGAAGTGTCACAAAAAAAGTTTGTAACGCGTTTGGTAATGCTTTATACAATTAATGTATTTATTCATCATGACCTTGTGGATGACTTTGTCATGTATTCACATGAGTTTTCATGAATACATACTCGTGAATTATTAGAGGCACACTGTGTCACATTTTGGACTATACTGTTGCCATCAGTACAAGACCTGCTCCTAATGACCAGCTCGACACAAAATAATGCTATTACTGCAATGGTAGCGCAGCGGCTAGCGCTCGTGCTTCACAGCTAGACGGTCCCGGGATCTCTTCCCACCTGACGGCCTTTCTGTGTGGAGTTTGCATGTCCCCCCCTTGTCTGCGGTTTATTACAGGTACTCCGGTTTCCCCCACCACTAAAACATGTACAATAGAGTCGGATCCCAGCTAACCCTTCTCACCCACACGGACTATTCACCCCTCTCCCCTCAGGCAAGAACTTACGGTCCATACAGACCCATAGATTCTACCACTTGGAACAGTTTTTTCCCCTCCGCCATCAGGCTCATGAACAATAACAAGACCCAGTAACTCTTTATCAGATTCATGAACATAATAACCTGTTCCAGCCATCCTGACAAAGACCAGGAGGCGGGACCACATTACACCGGTTTTAGAGTCGCTGCATTGGCTCCCCGTGTGTTTCAGGATCGATTTTAAAGTTATTTTAATGGTTTTTAAATGTCTTAATGGTCTTGGTCCTTCTTTTCTTTCAGAACTGCTTTTACCTTATAAACCTTCATGGTCCCTTCGCTCCTCCGGCAGGGGTCTCCTAGTTATTCATAAAGTCAACAGAAAGACTCATGGCGAGGCGTCTTTCCAATATTATGGCCCTCGCCTCTGGAACGACCTGCCGGAGGAGCTCAGGACCACAGAGAACGTTAATGTTTTTAAGAGCAGGCTCAAGACCCACCTTTTTAGCTTAGCTTTTAACTGATATTTATTCTTGCTAGGCCTATTTATTTAATTGTTATTAATATGTATTTATATATATATATATATATGTATATATATATATATATATATATATATATATATATATATATATAATTTTTTTTAATGTATTCTCTGTCTTATTTTAGTGGTCCTAATATTCTTACTTCTACTTTTTACTTATTTTAACCATTTTTATGCTCTCCCAGTTTTCTCTGGAGGAGCCCTCTGCCTCGGGAGCAGTCAGTGGCTGTGGCTGCTGGGGTGCTGTCCTGTGGGTGTCTGGATGGAGGTGTGGTGTTTCTACCGCGCCTCCTCCGGGAGCCCTGTGTTGGTGCCCTGTGGCAGCAGTCGAGGTGCTGCTTCCGATGCAGACGGCTCCTTGGATAGTGTTTCCTTACCTGGTTTATCTGTACCCAGCCTTCTCTCAGCCTTTTGTCCATTGCGTCCATTGTTTTACCTTGAGTGTGTGTGGTGTGTCTCTGGGAAGGTGGAGGAGAATGTTTTAAATATGTAAAGCACTTTGTGTTACATGAAATGTATGAAAAGCGCTATATAAATTGATTGATTGATTTGCAAAGCTCTGTTGCACTATGTGGTAGGTCCACCCTCAGATCAGCTGCTATTACTTAATACATCTGCACATCTGTGAAGACAACCCCGCTGTCGTTCTGTCAATTGTTGTCGTCTTATCATATTTTAACTTTATTTTGTATTAATTTTAATCTTCTTTATGCATGCCCTTATAGGTTTATAGTTTTTATAGCTTATTTTATCTATGTTCTGTGTTATATGTTGTATGTTGCACTGAGAAAAAATCCTTGTTTGTGAACCTGTTCAAACCATGGCAATAAATACTATTCTGATTCTGATTCTAAATGATGTGTGTGTGTGAATGAATGGTGGTGGTCTTAGGGACTGTTGGCGCAGATGTGTGCAGTCACGACAACGCTTCTGCCAGTGTCCCCCAGGGGAAACTGAGGCTATATATGTAGCTTACCACCACCGTGTGTGAATATAGAACAAATCTCCGTTACTCTGTGAAGAGCTTTGGGTGATTTGTGTCATGTAAAAAGCGCTATACAAATAAGCTTCGATTCCAAGCACATTCATTCATGATGATTCATGATAAGTAATGATGAATTATGCATTAATTCATGTAACATTATTATAAAGCATTATTAAATCAGTATTTTGTAACATACTCTCCCCCCCTCCCCCCAACTAAAACATTACATGAAACGTATACATTATTTGAAGTCACTCAGTTTAATAAACTGTTGGTATGACTCTTTTTAAATGCCTTACATGGACCTATTTTGAGGGCATGTGAAAGTAGCCTGTCTCAAGAGTGAGCAGGGGAGAGGGGGCACCAGACTGCAGAGCTAGGTCGTACTACTGCCAAGTTGCTGTAGAACGTTATTTATGTTTCAGAAAAGTTACAGACAGTGCCAAGACATTATCCAAGAGGAGTCAAGTAATGGAGTCTCCTCATACTGCTGCTGCTGCCATACAGTCTGGAAAACATCTGAAAGTCTTTGTTATGAGAAGAGCGCACCAATAGACCTGTGTTTTCCATTTGGAGGCATCTGAGTCAGTGTAGGAGGACTGGAGCGCACAAAAAAGTGAGTTATGAAATAAGAAAAATGGTTGCCGTCCGTCTCCTGGGTGGGCCGAGAAAATGTAACAAGTTGAGTCTGCAGTGGATTAATTTCGCATTTGTCAGCAGTTTTGCGTAGAAGAGTGAGACTGAAACTGTATTAGAAGCCGTAAAAGATACTCTCTGCTTTTTTTCTTTTTTTTTTTTACACTGCTGTTAAATTGAGAGTGATAAAAGTGAAATGAAAGACATTTGGCAAGTTAAAAAAAAAAGGTGTTTCATTTGATACTATTAGGTAATGGCGTAACAACCGGACTAGGTGGTGGAGGAAAGCAGCAGAATGGAACCGACTAAAGCCGTTGTGGTTGACATAGAAAAACCAAATGATGGCCATATCAGGAAAAAGGAACACGAGAAACTGGAGAAATACCAGGGGCTCAAAGAAGACCTGGAGGGTGAAGGCATCAGGGATCACATCCCTTCGGAGCCAGGTCATAGTGGCTGCAAGAGGAGACCCACACGAGACTTCATTCAGTTCAGGTGTCATGCCTGATGATTACGGTGTTGTGGTCAGTGTAGGTGAGTGGGTGCTTGTTGTCTACTGTTAATTGCAGGTGGTGGGCTAACAGGGTGTTTGGCTTTAGCTTGGCGATTCAGCGTTGGATCCATGTGCGTTTGGAGGAGCATGTCCTGTTGTATACTGTAACTGACTCATTGATGACTCAGTTAATACGTGCGTATGGTGTGATGTGGATGTATTGTGCTTCGTGAGCTTTTGTATGTGTGACATATTGAGGGTTTAAATAATTGGAACTTAGGATGTAGACTGCAACAACTCCAACTCAGGTAGTTACACCCAGGTAAAGCTAATTTAAGTTTCACTCAATGAGCGAGGACAGCGTTTCTCTTTGGTCCTCATGGCGGGGAGCTGGCATTGCTGTAATACCACCCCAGGGTGGCCAGGGGCAACTCCAAAGACACTTGGTGAACAGGATTCTTATGTAGCTTTGGGCCTCATTTAAACTGCTTAAAAGCCAGGCTCCAAAGAGTTTTTCTTTTTCTATGACCCATGTGACAACGGTAGGTATCATATTTTTAACCACACTGTTTTTAGTACATCAGCTATAAAAAGTGGAAGCCTACATCTATGATTGACAGGCTCTGGGGCTCTGTGGAGGCTTGTAGCCAGTTCCCCCGCCCTTTGGGTACGGCACTTCCCGTCTTTTTTCCCTTTTAAGGAACACGCTTTGTAGGAGGCAATGGACGAGGAACGTGCTTCTCTATGGTCCTCTTGGCAGGGAGCTGACATTGCTGTAATACCACCCCCTGGTGGTCAGGGGCGACTCCAAAAGACACTTTTTTCTAAAAATTGCTATGACCCATTTGACAACGCTGGCCCGGGTGAAATATTTTTAACCACGCTGGCTTTTGTTTATCAGCCCAAAATAGTATTTTCAGTGCATTGACTGGCTCCAGAGTCTGTCAATCAAGCTCTGGAGCTCTGTGGAGGCTCTGCCTGCCCCGCGTGAGCGGCGCTTCCTGCCTTTTTACCCTTTTAACCCTTGTGTAGTCCTTGGGTCATTTTGACCCGAAAGCCACCCGTCCAAATGGACCAAAAGCCACTGAAGGATTTTTGTAAAAAGAAGCAAACAAATATATGAATGTGTGGTAATTTTCAGGCTCTTTTTTGAAGTGTAAGTTTTTCGACATTAGGGTCTTTAAAGGGTGAAACAGGCTTCGTAGGAGGAGATTAAGCAGCCATGTAAGTTTCACAGACGGCTCGGGACCATTACAATGAATGGGGCTGAATGGAACACCGGTTATCTCTTGTATTGTTTCACCTCACGCTTGCCATAAGGCAGCACATGTTTGTTGACACCAGCCAGAGACATTAATTGCTTTACAGTTGATTTATTTATGAATATGAACTATTAACGTGTTAGTCATTGGATGCACACGCACACAAAACACAAGGTCGTACAAGATGACTCTGTTTCAATGTCAGCACAACAGAGTCCACAGAGAAACCGGCTTGTCCTCCCGCTACTAGCTCCTAGTAGGACTGGACACATGACGCGCTTGTGGATTGAAGGTAAAGGAGAGGCTCGCTGCTCGCAGAAGCCTACCTATGGACATAGGCGCCGATCCCGTGGGTGCTCCGGTGCTCGAGCACCCAGCCAAATCTTTGAGCACCCAGGCGAATTTACCTTGAATTCACAAAATGTCCAATTGAATAAAACAAGCGAATAATTAAAACTGTACTTCTCTCTCGCAACAGTCAGGCGCGGGTCCTACCATCATATACAAATGTGAATGTGACACCAAGCACTAAGTATGTGTAGCGTGGTCAAACGGTAACCTCGCCTGACTTTCATGCTAAAGGTCCCTGGATCGAGACACCCCTGTGACAATTTTACTTTCTTACAAATTATATTGCTAATACTTTATAGAAATAGAATTCAATCGGGCATATTGTTTTTCTATAATTCCAATTCATACGTCTAGGGAAAATATAATTTGGGCACGCGGGCAGTGTGTTGCTAGGTAAAAATCCTCACTGTCAATCAAATCCTTGATCTCATTATCAACATGATGCTCCGACGCCGTGTACGTAACTTCGGCCAAAAACAAAGCTCGTTTGCCGCCAATGGGCTAATGACCAAGAAGCTAATAAAACGCACTAAGATAACAATGGACAGATTTGTAATTAGAAAGAAATTGCATTTATCAGAAGATTCCACCAGCGAGGAGACTGTCTCCATTCATTATGAGACGGCCTCTACAACTACTTCTAGTGCCAACAATGGTGAGTTGCGCGCAGCGCACCAATGCATGTTTATTGCTTTCTCAAAAAATAGCCTCAGTCTATAAGATGATAGTAGACATTGCCAAGTAGCTTGCATTTCTGTTTAGGTAAATGTGAGGCGGTGTGCGTCACATGACAGTACCGGCTGACTGAGCACCCACGGGGGAAAACATAAATCGGCGCCTATGCCTATGGATACAAAACCTCTTTTCAGTCCCTGTCACTTCAGTTAAAAACGTGCAGGCCTAAATTGGCGCTGTTGCAACAGTTTGAAAATAGTTATTACCCACTTGGTCACACCACACATTTATACAGTGGCGAGAAAACGTAAGTATACCGATTGGAATTTCTCACGTTTCTGCTTAAACGTGGTCACTAAATGTGGTCTGATCTTCATCAAAATCACAGGAAGGATTAAACAGTGTCTGCTTAAACTAATACCACTCAAACATTTACATGTTATCATATTTTTATTGGCCATAACATGTAAACATACACAGGAGAGCGTGGAATAAGTGAGTACGCTGCCTGAATCTTACTGAACTACAGCAGTTTTGAAAAGAGGAATGGTCCAAGATTCATCCTGATCGTTGTGAACGTCTGATCTGCAACTACAGAAAAGCAGTTACTGCTGCAAAAGAAGAATCAGCCAGATATTTAATACAAGGGATCACTTACTTATTCCATGCATGTTGTGAATGTCTCAGGTTTTTCTGCAAAATATTGTGATAAACTTGTGAATTTATTTTTCTAATGATGGTAGCACGTTGTCCAGGCTCTGAAGCAACAAAACAGCCCCACACCATGATTCTCCCTGCACCATACTTCACAGTGAGGTTTTGATGTTGGTGTGCTGTTCCATTTGTCCTCCATGATGTTGTTTGTTCCTTCAAAAATATTCAACTTTGGTTTGCGAAAGAGCTCTTGGATGCCCCACAGCACTACTGGCAAAATATTCAGCGGACTCTTGGACCCAAAGTTGAATAGTTTGGGAGGAACACACAATGTCATGTGTGGAGGAAAAATGCAACAGCACACCAACATCAAAACCCTATCCCCACTGTGAAGAATGGTGCGATCAGGATGAATCTTGGACCATTCCTCTTTACAAAACTGTTGGAGTTCAGTGAGATTCAGGCGGTGTACCTTCTCATTCCTCCCTCTCCTGTGAATGTTTTGTATGTTGTGGCCAATAAAAATATGATCAAATGTAAATGTTTGGGTGGTATTAGTTCAGGCAGACACTGTTTAATCATTCCTGTGATTTTGATAAAGATTAGACCGCATTTAGTGACCAATTTAGGCAGAAATTAGGTGAGAAATTCCAAACGGTGTACATACTTTTTCTCACCACTGTATATATATTGTACAACAGACTCACACATTCATACATAGACCGTTTTGTAGACAACAAATCAATCTTAAATTTTTACCAAATTGTCATTCATGTAGGATTTTGACAGTAATTCCCCTCTGTTTTATGCCCAGTCCCTCTATGCACTCAAATGAGGCTCAGACAGTCTGAATGGAAAGTGGGAAATCCCCAGGGTGCGCTGATACTCTGCCACTGACTGGTGTCGTAATTTCTCTCTCAAATCTAAACCAAACACAAAATATTGGACAGCTCAGTTCTTTTAAAAGGTTGTGCTGTTTGCGCAACAGGGCGTGTTTGAACATGCTCCAGTGTAGAGGTGTTTCTATTGTCAGTCCCTGAAAGAAACACACACTGTGTTATTTTACTGACACATTAATCCAAGTATACAGATAAAAGTGAAAGATTGGTACAATACGCCTTGACTTTCACACAAGGCAAAACTCACGCTAAAACTGTCTTTGTTAGTTCAAATCCACCTAAATCATCATCAACATGAGCAAAGAGAAAACAAAAACTCATGGAGCCAAGAAGACTGGATTGATCATGTTAAGCAGGCATATTGGACTCATTAATGACTGGAAAACTAGAAGAAAGTATGAGTTAATTGCAGTGACATTCCAGCCAAGAGCCAACATATAAATGGTGCCTGTGCCAGTGCTTTTCCATAAAAAGCAAATGGTAATTCTTTGTTCCAACATCCTGAAACAAAACACATTGATGCAAATATTTAGAATGACAATTAATGTAGGTGGAAAAGCGCTGTATAATTGAGACCATTTACAGTCCCATTTACCATTATTGCTAATTCTTGAGTTCAATTTCATCCCTTCTGAGCGCCAGGGGCGGTGCATAAAGCACTGAATGATCATCCTTACGCATATGCAGGTTGAGAATTAATGACAACAAAGTCACATGTGACCTCCCAGTGGCTCACGCGAGTCTATATAGCCACGTGACACCTGAAGCTCAGTCCCTTTACACCGTCTCGCATGCAGGTTGGATGTGTGTGGTTGTAAGCGTTTTTTTCGTGCGAACTCCACTAACTTGCTGTTTTTTGCTGGTGGCCCTGTGACTGGTACGGTCGGAGCTGCTTCTCTTCACGCCCTCCAAGGGCTGCACAAGCAGCATCCATTCACAAATTTTCGGTCATCGCCGTTGTTCGAACGGTGAGTTTCTTGTTATTTTGCCGTTGCTTTGGCTAGCGGTAGCCCACCTTTGTGATGTACTGCTTTACTTTGTTTATTGCCTATACGGCTTATATACAGTGCCTTGCGAAAGTACTAATACACCTTGAACCTTTGCACATCTTGTTTACAACCCTAAAGAATTTTTTTTTTTTTTTTTTTACTGAAAGTTCACACACAAGTAACAGACAACTGAAAGCAAAATGATACATGATTCTGTTATTTTTCAAAAATAGAAACCCGAAAAGTCGGGCGTGCACAAGTATTCATACAGCAAGAAATAATACTTTGTGGAACCCCCTTTTTCTGAAATAACAGCAGCAAGTCTTTTGGGGTATGACTCTACAAGGTGTCCACATCTAGAGACTGACATTTTAGCCCATTCCTCTTTACAGAACAACTCAAGCTCTGTCAAATTAAACCATTCCATTGTAGATTTAGCTTTGTGTTTAGGGTCATTGTCCTGCTGGAAGGTGAATCTCCGCCCCAGCCTCAATCCTCTTGCTGACTCCAGCAGGTTTTCCTCCAAAATGTCTCTGTATTTGGCTTCATCCATCTTCCCAACTATTCTTACAATCTTACCAGTCCCCGCTGAGGAAATGCAGCCCCATAGCATGATGTTCTCCCCACCATATTTGAAATTGGGGATGGTGCACTCAGGACGATGAGCAGTGTTGGGTTTGCTCCATACATAACGTTTTGCATTTGGGCCAAAGCCCATTTCTGACCAAAGCACCTGTGTCCTCCATATGACTTCTAGCAAACTTCAAACGGGATTTCTTATGGCCTCCTTTCAATAATGGCTTTCTTCTTGCCACTCGTCCATGAAGGCCAGATTAGTGTAGAGTACGACTTATAGTTGTCCCATGTACAGATTCCCCCAGCTCAGCAGCAGTACGTCGCAGCTCCTCCAGAGTTATCTTAGGGCACTTGGTTGCATTTCTTTCCAGTGCTCTCCTTGTTCGATCTGTTAGTTTACGAGAACGGCCGTGTCTTGGTAAGTTCGCAGTGGTGCTATACTCTTTCCATTTCTGAATGATGGATTGAACAGTGCTCCGTGAGATGTTCAAATCTTGGGAAATCTTTGTATAACTTAACGCTGCTTTAAACTTCTCCACAGCTTTATCCCTGACCTCTCTGGTGAGCTCCTCGGCCTTCATGATGTTGTTTAGTGACCAATACACTCTGACCATAGCTTTGAGGCCCTCACAGAACAGCTGGAATTATACTGAGTAATAGATTACACACAGGTGGCCTCTATTTAATGGTTAGGGCAAGGTGTGAACTTTCTGCAGGCATTAGGAATGTCATAAAGGCAATTTAATGCACTCCGAAAATGCTGTATGAATACTTATGCACGCCCCACTTTTCACTTTTCTATTTTTTGTAAAATAACAGAATCATGTATCATTTTGCTTTCACTTCACAGTTGTCTTTCAGTAAAAAAAAAATCTAAATTATATCTTGTTTTGTCATGTTTTTTGTCATGTTTACAACCCTATGTTTAGGGTTGTAAACATTACAATTAGCGTTTTACAGATTCACGCGGTCTCCCTTATTTCAAAGATAAGCTGTTTATTGAATATCGGCTGATATCTGTGGGGCTGTCACAAACCGCTAGTGGCGTTCTCTGCTCGAACCAGGTTGTGGCCCCGTGCTCAGGCATTATAGAGTCACTATTGGCGTTCTCGGCTCGACCTGACTCGAGCGCGCACACGCATGTGTTTCGGCACCATGCTGGAACAGCTGTGCTGCAGACTCTGCTTGGCCCCTCTCCAACCGGAGGATGGCCATGACTTGTGCCCCTCCTGCCTTGGGGTGGACCATCTGCGGGAGGCCCACGCCGGCACTACATGCCCTAACTGCATGATAATGCCACATTCGGGGAATATTTGCACACTCCGTCTTCTGGGCTACCTGATGAACAGCTGCCTACACGCAAATGCTCTTCCTCAGAGACCCAGCCTCGTCCGAAGAAGAAGCTGAGGAAGGCGGATCCCGGAGGCAGGTTGGCCAGTAAGGTGGACAACCTCACATTGGAGATGGTACAAATGAAGGCTCTGCTTCAAAACCTTCTCTCCTCCACAGGAACATGACGGGGTCCCTCATGATGATGTGATGTCCGTGGCCGCGTCCGATACCCTGTTTCAGGAGGATCACGATGTGCTGAGCTATCCCCTCCTTCCCGCCCTGAGCCACTGCCAGACTCCGACCTCTGTTCGAGGTGGGCCCCTTCTGTTCTGGAGCAGAACAGAAGGACACTATTCTCCGCCCAGGGTGGGCTCCTCTTGTCCTGGGGCCACCATCGGACTGGGACCTCCGTCCTGGGTAGCCCCTTCCTGCTCTGATCCCTCGTCATCACCCAGGGTTGTCTCAGCTACCTTCAGTTCCTGCCTGTCACCTGAGCACTTCACAGCCGCCACTCGTCGCCAAGACCCGCCTGACTTGGCTCTGCTGTTCCTGAGCCCCCCTGGATTTCCACCATCACTCTCCTGGCCCTCTCGGTCTCTCAGGAAGGGCATCGGTTGATCCTGATAGCGCCGTTTTGGCTAGCCAGGACCAGGTTTCCACTGCTGCGCAGGCTCTGCTGCAGCTTTCCCAGGTGCCTGCCGTCCAGGAGGGACATTCTGTCCCAGTTCGGGGGTAGGATCCTGCACCCCGATCGTCCAGTTATGGGCGTGGCCACTGCAGGGCCCGGGATCTCGTTCTCCGACTACAGCGTTTTTTTTTTATAGGTGGTGTAGGGGCAGGGATCTTGACGCTGTCCAATGCCCGCTGTCGTCCATATTGGCATTTTTCAGGAACTCTTTAACAAGGGTCGCTCGCCATCTATAGGTGTACGTTGCAGCAATTTCTTGCTGGCATCATGGGTTTCATGACCGTTCAGTTGGCAGTGACAGTACAGTGTCGGCTTTTTTGAAAGGTACCCGTCACCTCCGTCCTCCCAATCGACCAGTGGCTTCGTCATGGGACCTGTTCCTCGTTCTGGAGTCCCTGTGGGCCCTTCCATTCGAGCTTTTGGACCAGGCTGGTTTGAAGTGGCTGTCATTGAAGACGCCGTTTCTTTTGGCTATGGCCTCAGGTAAACGGGTTGGCGAGCTGCAGGCCCTGTCAATTCATGATACGTGCTGCCGGTGGAATGCCGACGGCTCTGGGGTAACACTCTGGCCTGATGCCTCTTTTCTCCCCAAGGTCCTTACCACTGTTGCTGCTGTGCGCAAACTCCAGCTGGCACATTTTGGGTCTTTGGCGTCGCCCAAGCCTCTGTGTCCAGTACGTGCTCTTGAGTTATATGTCCGGGCCACGGCGGGGGTCCGCAAGTCTGACAACTTGTTTGTCTGCTATGCCGGTCCTCGATTGGGTCGGGCCCTGTCAAAACAACGGCTGGCCCATTGGGTTGTGGACGTTAATAAACGGGCCTATGTCTTACAGGGTCATTCTCTACTGGAGGGTGTGAGGTGCCACTCCACTCGGGGTTTGACCACGTCATGGGTTGCCATGACCGGTGTTCCCCTGGACGTGATCTGTGGAGTGGCTTCGTGGACGTCGGCTTCGACATTCTCCAGATTTTACCGGGTGAACGTGGCGGTGTCCCACCCGGAGGACGGAATCCTTCGGCACCATTCGGTTACCTCGTAAGGTGGGTGTTGTTGTCTACTGTTATTGTTCTTGGATTCCTTGGGACTTTGTTGATATGTGTCATTCAGTGCTTTATGCACCCCTCTGGCGGTCAGAAGGGATGAAATAGAACTTAAGTTACGTATGTAACTATGTAACTACGGTTCTATGAATCCCTGATGACCACCAGAGCATACGGTCGGATGCTCGGACTCTCCTGCATGCGAGAAGTTTTAAGGGAATGAGTTTCCGGTGTCACTTGGCTATATAGACTCGCGTGAGCCACTGGGAGGTTTGACTTTGTTATCATTAATTCTCAACCTGCATATGCGTAAGGATGATCATTCAGGGATCATCAGGGATTCATAGAACCGTAGTTACATACGTAACTTTCGTTTCTTCAGGGTCCATTTGTACGGCTTTTTAACCGTGTACCGTTAAAGATCTGATTAAACGGCTCTTTAATGATAGTTAAAAACTTACGGTGTTTGTTTACTCATTGTCAGAGGCACAAGACTTTTCTCATTCATCTCCAAGTTTTTGATTTGAGTTAGAGGTTGTCATATCCTGGCTGTTCTCCTCTCCCCCTCCCCTTCACGGTGTGCATGTGTGTGTTTGGGTGGAGTAACCTGGGCGGAGTCCTTCTCTCCCAGCTGCTGGCTGATCACCTCTCACCTGCAAGCCATCTACAATCCAACAGTCTTCTTATACTCCAGTTCTACTTCCACTCTTCGCCAGTTCGTCAAACTACAATAGTGGTAATTAGACTACGGCTCCAGAGACTATTTGCGGTCAGTTTTGCTATTTTTTCCATTTTCCTGTTTTTTATAGTTTTCTTTTATAGTATATTTATATAGTTTATATATATAGTATTTTATATAGTTTTCAGCCAAGACTCCAGCCCAGCCAGACACCTCTGCTCCACCGGCCCCCAACCCTTACTTACCTGCGCCCCCCTGGACCTCGGGCCTGATACCTATCTGCTCCCCCTTCTTGCTGATTAAAATAAATATTCGGCTTGGTTCTGCTCTTGAGTTCTACCCGGGTCTCGTAACAGAGGTGGTTTTCATGTGAGACACAGCACAAAAGGAATGCACCCCTGATCAAATGCTTTAAAAGAAAAATATAATATATGAAATAAACATTGAAGCACGAATGCCATGTGTAAAACTGCAAAAAAGAAGACATTTCGGCGTGGGACCATAAAATAAATGTAACTGACCATAACCCTTTAACCTTTCACAGTGTAATATTTGTAAAAACACCTTTCAGAAACCAGCCGAGGAAGCCAATATCTACTCTGTCAGCAGACTCTAATCGTGCTCTGACCTTTTGTTGAATCAACACTCAAGACCTCCTTCAGGTCAAATGCTGGTAAGTGCTTGACCTCAACAACATTGGTGTTTACGCCACTCAAGAAATCTCTGCACACAAATGATGACTATCGTATAGGGCTTTGTTTTGTGTTTTGCTATTGAATCAAAATTGCAATTACAGTATTCAGGTGGACAATATCCTTCTGTCTCCATGGGATATTATAAAACACATTAAACATTAAAAAACAATGAAAGCTAAATAAGCACGATCTTTAAAATAAGAGCTTTGAAATTTGGTGTATTTTAGTATACTTGGGGAGCTGTAAAACATTTTAAATTCATTAATAAAACAGGGAAATATTCCCCCCTGCATTTGCTGGTAATCAAAACATGCTGAGCTAAATACTGCACTTTGTTCTTATTAGAGCGTTTCTACAGGTATATATTTTTTTTCTTGTTTGAAACTTGTGCAGCACTTTGGGCAGTGTTGACTGTAGTTGTGCTATTTAAATAAACTTTGACCCTGACTTTTAACCGCTCCATTAGAGTGCCTTGAATTGTTATGTCTTTTTTTTTTTTTTAAGGCAACCTTTTAGAGTTTCAACACAAAACAATGAAAACTGTAATTTTACTGAATGATACCCAGGAGAGTAAACATGAATAAAAACAAACACAAAGTTTCAGTGTCAGACAGTTGCAGAAGTTTGTAAAATCCTGTAAAAAGGACAATGTGTGATTACAAGTGTCCAATTATTCTGTGAAGGTATCCTCGGCTGACTCAAATCCCAGGCACAGAAATGTTAATCCACAATTTACCGCTGCACAAAGTGTAGCCAAAACCACCAGCAGTTATGTCACACTGAGTATTCAGCCCTGAGATGACAGGATGTGACAATCCCACTGACAGATGTAGAATGGAGTAATGTGCATTTCTATTATAATAAACTGTGTTGTAAAGACAATTACAACACTGTACTCTATAATTATCTGCCACGTTCTTGCCACGCCTCTTGTAGTGGACATTCACTACAAGGACCTGTATAGATTCAGGCTATGCCCCCACAACTCCTGATCTCTCCAACATTTGAGCTGTAAGGGCTACAGTTCTCTAACAAGTATCACTTTTGACCATTTTCAGAAAAAAAAATCTGTGAAGACATTATTAAAACTGTAAATCGACAGAACATTAAGGTGGGACTTTAATGCATTGTTTACATTTAATAAATTACGGAAATTAACACAGTTTGAAAAATGTAATTGATCTCATTTTACTTTACAGTGACCTTTCTTTGTTTCTTCAAGACACAGCTCAGAGACAGACATCCTCAACAGCAAAAACATTCATGCTGCTGAATTTAAGCTCTGAAGGCCCTCTCCCGTACTTTATTGCAATTTCGTGAAGTTGACCTCCCATCAAATGCAAATAAAACAATTTTTTTTTATTAAACCACAATAGTTCAATCATAACTGACTATTAAACTACTAATTCAAAAGAGTTCAATAGTTGCAATCAATCTAATAGTCGTGCCTGCCAATATTATTACAGCGACCAACTAAACTGAGATTATTCAGTAGTGTGTTGAGATCAAAGCCCACTGTTTTACAGCACAAACCAGCTCATATACATAGCACTAATGATTGATGTCGTTTTCACATCTTTGTTTGATGGGGGTCAACTTCACTGAGGTCGTAGGGGAGGATACAATAAGTCAAATTTGCATAGCCCCAAAACTGTTAGAAATGATCACACAGGCTTCTGTACTTTTTTTTTAAAGTTTGAAAACTAAAAGGTAAAATGTCCAACAAAGAACATTAACAGCAAAGATAATAATAGTTACAACACAATCTGTTTTTATTTTATTTTGGTATGTTCTGCATTGTGGCATGTTGCAGTAAAATACACAAAAATGTCAGGAATTATTGTACAATGCATACTGTTAACAACATACATGCACTTGAGATGGAGGTCAGAATACATGAAGCACTAATTGCAGCTGGTCTCTTTGTCATTCTGAGTTTGCATTGAGTGGAGAAATGCCATGAGCCTTTGCAGCGATGATAGAGCGAGCGGAAACCACCTGGAGTTAAGCCCCTCTCCAAGGTCACCTCTGCTCATTCTTTCTTCTTCTTTCGATTGAAAAACATCCCTCGGGGGGTTGACGCTGCACCTGTCTGGACACATCCCCGAATCCAAACACTTACCTCCTGATTGACAATTTGTTTGGTATTATTTCTGACATTAGTTTGCAGATATTTCAGTGTTGTGAATGAAAGGAAAACATGTTTTGAATGTTAATATTTAGCCAGCTGGACATAGGAGAGACCACCTTGACATATTATGTTTTTATTTCACACGTCTTGCCACATTTAATTAAATTGTGTTTTTTGGAAGGTACAAAAGTTAAACTAGAAAGAAATTGCTGAAGTTTCCAGGTGCGAAGGGCTGTGTATCCTGAGCGTGGTTTAATGCCACGCTGGTTTAATGTCGCTCATAAATCTGCACTCTCATCACTCCTGCCTTCATTTATTTATTTTATTTTTGAACAGGGACAGTGTACAATATACATTAGCCTCAGAAAGGAGAGATGCATTGTACAAGGTTATAGCACTTGTGCTAATTTCCACCTGCAGTCCCTGGGCCTATTGTACATGTTTTTAGTGGTAGGGGAAACCGGAGTACCCGGAGGAAACCTACGCAGACACGGGGAGAACATGCAAACTCCACACAGAAAGGCCCCGTCCAGGTGGGAATCAAACCCGGACCTTCCAGCTGTGAAGCACGAGCGCTAACCGCTGTGCTACCGTGCCGCCCTTTCACACACAGACAGCAAAAGAAGGTCTGTTAAACTTATCTGCAAATATGAAAACCTAAAGAAAAAGTAAAGAATGTTGCATTATTCACCATAGGAAAAAAAAAAATGGGCACAGAAAAGTGTGGCAATGGAAATACTAATACTAAACACCAAAAACACTACTAAACACCAAAAACAACTTTTTATTACTTACAAAGTACAAGTCATTCTCATGAAAGTGCCAAGCAGAGAAAAAAAAAAATATTGTTTAAATTGAAAATAAAAGGAAATACCAAAATGTTTTGTCATTTGAGGCAGCATACTGATATCTGATCTGGTCCTATTAAATGGAAATGGCCATGCCCAGGTTCACACGAGTTGCCATCATTGTGAATCCCAGCATGGGCCCCACCACCACCATTTCAATCTCTCTGTCGAGCTCTGGCTTTTTGCATGATTAAAAGCACATACAAGAGCTGTGCGCCTTGCAGATGTTGCCATAAATCAGCATTCTGCGCTGCCTCAACAACTGGCTGCTTGACAAACCCTCCACGATAACTGCGGCCCCCACCCCACCCTTCCAGTAAATAGGGGTGGGGGGTTGTCCTGGAATTCCTATCCGGCTGCTTGTAACTCTTTCAGGACTATTATAAAGCTGGAGCCGTGTCAGCACAGGTGGAAACGCAAAGGCTCATAAAATCACACAGAGGAGAAAACCCCACCCCCTCACAGCTTTCTTACGACCCAACAATGTCTTTAAACTCCCTGCTGTCTCCTCTGGCCCTCCACTGTGACTAATCCCACTCAAATCAGAAGAGCTAAATCAGTTCGGCTGCCGATGGGTCTGCGGACGCCAGTGACACGCTCCCCCATGACCATAAAGGCTCCAGCGTAATGGAGTGAATCATTCCACAAGCAGTCATCAAGGTTTGGGAGAAACATGCTGTCTGCTGATTAGACAGAGCTAATTTCCATCCTTACATTTACCCTTTATCTGGATTCAGAGTAAGTTTATCATCTCACTATGGCCATTGTGGAATGCAATTTTATAAACTAGAGCAGTGTTTGGATCGCCTGCCTTGACATGTATCTTTTACAACTGACAATAATCAGTGCGACCACATCCTGACTCCATATCCCCATATTCTCAGACGTCCTCTGTCACTCACTGTTTTAGTCACCTAACTTTTGAATAATGTTTTTTCCCAAACACACAACTGTCCAAAGTCACGTCCTAGGACCGTGACAACATAATGATATTTTTCCTCAATTCAATCACACTCTTTTTTCCATACAATTTCAATTTGTCTTTTTCCGACCGATTTACCTATTTTAAATCTAGTCCACCATTGCTACACCAAACATTAACTTTCATAATAACTTAATGGTCACCAGGTTAATGGTGCGGCTGTAACTCAGTAAAGTTAAAGGTCAGAAGTTTGATCCAGTGCACACTCCCATTGTGTTCTTGCCAAGGATACCATTTTTTACTCTTACTTGAGTATATATTTTAGCTACTCTACCCTGGTCACTGGGCAACACTTTTGACACCTTTGGTGTCTGCAGCACACGGGTGTATGATTGTGTGGGTGAGTGTGTTTCACTGTTTGTTGTGTCAATACAATATCCAAACTGCTCCTGTTTGTCAAATAAAAGCCCTGTCAGGCAACATTCTGTGGTGATATTGAGTTATTCAAAAATGATTTGATGTGGAGTGGTTTGAGTGCCTTAACAGATTGATTACCTGTTGTTAAGAGAACATTATATAGCATGAGTTTCTCACTACATATGTATTTTGTTATGTAAAGTGTGCCTGGTATGCCTGCTTTTGATAGTCTTGACTGAGATTTAAGATGATGGAAAAGTATGTGAACACATCAAAAAGGACTGTGGGATTTTTAGGCCTTCCAGAAGGACTTTTACTTATGTTTGCTTTACTTACGTAGCAACATTGCGTCATTGGATATCTATTAGCTCAAAGCCAGTCAGTAACTCATGCATGTCTCATTGACAGGCAGGAGGAAAAATTGTTAGCCATATTTAGATTGTCTTTCTAAATTATCCTCAACATTGTGTGCATAACAGTCCAGTTTGTCGGGCCATATTTGGGACAACTGTTGTATCCTTTGAAGGGATTCATTAATTTATTTTGTGATTTATAATTATGATTTTATTATCAAATATGTTTAATGTCTTTGGGCTTATGTTACAGCTGAGCTTGGCAGACATGGGAGCGTTTTACACCACATTCCTGCTCTAGGCCATTTCCTGACGTTGGACAAACTGGCAGTTTCTGACCCGGCAAGAAAAGGAGATGGTAATGAAGGGAATGATACACGGAGTCAGAGAGTTTTAAGTTTAATAATAAGTTTAATAATATGTTTGAATGTGTTTTAACATGTTTGTGCTCTTATTTACAGTGAATAATGATAAGGGGAGGTTCAGGACCCACACGCAACACGCTGCCAAAACCTCATTCTTGTTCTTTGCTCTTTTCCAAGTGTTAACCCAAATCACAGGCATGCATGAGTCTCGAGGACGGGGCACAGTGACACGGTGGTGTCTTATCAACGGTCAGTGGAGCTGAGCCTTATTAATGAGGAGGCGCCACCCGCTCGAGGTCATCCTAACAAAACAACATCACACATGGAGAATGGAGAATGGGAGGAGACCAAATGGCTCATTGAATTTTAATGATTGTGTTTTATGTACTGGATGAAGGTACAGGGGCCGTGCAGACCGCCTGACGTAAGCCCCGCTTAGATGTAGGCCGCAGGGACAATTAGATAAGCACCCTGAGCTCTGTATTAGAATTGTAAACGACAGGGAATACATTTTACTTGAATTTAACTGATTGAATCTTGGTTTTCCTTCCAACAAACGAACATGCCAACACCTTACATACCAAAAACTGAGTTTGTTTATTTCAATTCATTATCTGAAAGAGATTTGTATCTGACAAAGTATGAGCTCCGTGGTCAGACTCCGTTCCCCCGGCAACATTTCCTGCGCACTATAATAGAGGAATAATCATTTCTGTGAGCCGCCTGCAGCCATTTAATACAATACACATATGCCTTCATGTCACCACATCTGTCAGAAATAACAGCAAATTATAGCTACAAAACGGTGTCTGGCAATGAGATAAGGCAGCAGCCTGCTACATTCATTAGCAGATTTTAAACGATTTTAGATTAAATTATGATTCCAAAAGGTTGACAGTGTTGGTTCTACTGGATCTGAGCGCTGCCTTTGATACAGTCGACCATACTATTCTTTTAACTCGTTTAAAACACATCGGCCTCTCTGGTGCTGTCCACAAATGGTTTACATCCTACCTCACAGACAGGACATTCATGGTGAGTGTGGATACCTGCTCCTCCAAGGTCCATAATATTACATGTGGTGTGCCTCAAGGTTCGATTTTAGGCCCAGTGCTTTTTAACCTGTATATGCTCCCTCTTGGTGATGTCATCAGGAGACATGGAGTCAACTTTCATAGTTACGCTGACGATACACAGTTGTACATCTCCATGTCTCCTGAGGACACCAGGCCAATGGATGCACTTTTTAACTGCATTTTAGATATCAAATCCTGGATGGCAGAAAACTTTCTCCAGCTTAACCAGGACAAAACTGAAGTTTTAGTCATCGGTCCTCAGGCCCAGAGAGAGAAACTTTTACCCAAACTACAGTCATTGTCTTTTAATCCTTCCTCACAGGTGAAGAACCTGGGTGTGATTTTTGACTCTGAGCTGACTTTAATTCCACACATTAAGAATATCACAAAGATAGGTTTTTACCATCTAAAGAACATAGCCAGAGTCCGCCCCATTCTCTCTCGGGCCAACACGGAGACGCTAATGCATGCTTTTATCACCAGTCGTATCGACTACTGTAATGCCCTGCTTTCTGGTCTTCCCAAAAAGAGTATCTCAGGTTTACAACTTTTACAAAATTCAGCAGCTCGTGTCCTGACGAAGACCAGGAGGCGGGACCACATTACACCGGTTTTAGAGTCACTGCATTGGCTCCCCGTGTGTTTCAGGATCCATTTTAAAGTTCTTTTAATGGTTTTTAAATGTCTTAATGGTCTTGGTCCTTCTTATCTTTCAGAATTGATTTTACCATATGAGCCTTCGCGGTCCCTTCGCTCCTCTGGCAGGGGTCTCCTAGTTATTCCTAAAGTCAACAGAAAGACTCACGGCGAGGCGTCTTTCCAATACTATGGCCCTCGCCTCTGGAACGACCTGCCAGAGGAGCTCAGGACCGCAGAGAACGTTCATGTTTTTAAGAGCAGGCTCAAGACCCACCTTTTTAGTTTAGCTTTTAATTAATATTTACTTATATTAACCTTATTTACCGGTTTTAGTTCTATTATTTCTTTATTTTCCCTCTTTTATCCTGTGCTATTTCACGCACAGTTTTAGCTGTTTTTAATGTATCTCTTATTAAATATTTATTTATTTATTTTTATTTATTTTATTCATTTATTTTTTATGTTCTCCTAGTGGTTCCTCTGAGGGAGCCCTCTGCCCCGGGAGTGCTGGTTGGCTGTGGCCGTGCGGGCGCTCTCCTGGGGGTGCCTGGATGGAGGTAGGACGTCTCTCCTACACCTACTCCGGGCCCCCTGGGTTGGCGCTCTGTGGCTGTGGGCGATGGGCTGCTCCTGGTGCAGACGGCTCCTTGGATGATGTTTCCTCTTTCGGTCCATCTGTACCCAGCCTTACGTACTCAACTCTATGTCCATTTTTATTTAAGACTTTTAACTGCTGGGCTGTCTGTACGTCTGTGTGTCTGTGTGTGCGGGTGGTGGGTGGTGGGGTTGTAGTTATTTATGTATATTTACTGGTGGGGACGATTTTTATTATTTTTAATGATTTTTAAGCACTGTAAAGCACTTTGTGTTACATTTTGTATGAAAAGCGCTCTATAAATAAAGTTTGATTTGATTTGATTTGATTTTCCAGGCGTGCAGGAAAGCAATGTTCTGGGGAGCTGACCCCAGATCAGTTTTGAACACTGCCGGGCAAAGAATTACAAGCAAGATGGACCGGACCCTAATGCTTTGTCTGCCAGTCAATGCTTGATTACGTCCTGTCCCATTTCATCAAAAGCAGAATCAAAGACTTCTGGAAATGTGAAAATCTGGAAATGCAAAGGCTATTTTTGACAAAGATTTGAATGCTCTGTATTTGTCTCCGTTTTGTTGCACATTTGTCAGCTTATCAGAAAGGTTTTTGAAACACATCACAATATTTTATATCGGACACTTTTGATGCTCCAATTCTGCTTGTCTGTATATATTTCATCACCATAGTTCTTTGAGATCTGTTTAAAAATGTGTTCACACTTGCTCTCAAAAATGTCCTCTCTACTGATTTGAATGACCTCTTTTATTACTGTAATATTCAACTCTTCCTTCACTTGGTTTTGTCCCCGCCACACTGATTCACATTATTCCTTGTGGATTAGCCTTGTTCAGCTCTGCTCCATATTCCGTGGCTTTGATTAGGTTCAGTTGAAATGTTTGCTGGACTTAACCCCAGCTGCGCCCCAGGTGTGTGTACGTGTGTGGCTGCACCATCTTGTCCTAATCGCAGTCTCCTCAAAGAACTGGCAGCACTTCCAACAAAGCCTCCCATTCCTTTACAATGGGGTAAAGGCATTTAGAGCGGCGCTGCATACAGAGCCCAGCCAGGTGTACTAAACATTAGTCAGCCACACGAGCAGGGAATAAACAGCACGACCAAAGAAAACAAACGGCGATCAGCATTTCCATTCACGAGTCCAAAAGCAGAAAAAGGGCATGTGAAGCACTGGGGCAGTTTCAAACACTCACACTTTGTCTATTGATAAGGGACAGTGTCTGTTGTATTAGTTACAATAATTAAATCAATATGTGAAATTGTGTAGCCCATGATGATACTTAATAGACCAAAAATACTAATACATTTTGCCCCCAAACATGAGTGTGTTAGCAAGGTCTTAACTAGAACAAGCCTCATTTTAATGCAGGAATAAACATATATATAAAATGTAAGGCTCTGAGTACCTGCAGAAGGACCCACATATTTAATCTATGGTACCACAGTTTGCGTGCATTGCTTTACTCAATGTAGTAGACCAATCACAACAAACCTTGCCAACTCTTCCCAGTTCACAGCTGATTCAGACTGATGCAGCATTAAAGTCAGCGGAAGATTTGATTTGAGCCGAACACTCATGTCACATACTGAGTTAAACTTTACCACGTGGATAGGTTTGACTAAAAACACTGTACTTGAATAGGAGCTGTTGCCTTTATTCCTGTATGAAAGGCACCTCCATCTTAAACGTGGCATTCAGTTAACGCGTGTATTCTCTCTGTGAAAGTCATGCAGCCTCGAGACACTTTCCAAGCACAAGTTTTAACAGCTAACTCTGCAACAAGCACACCCTTTTCCCCTCATGGTGGAGAAGAGAGGCCTGAAACAACAAACGTCCTGACTCCTGACCATGGGAGTGAGGTGAGAGGAGAGGGGTGAGATGAAGTGAGGTGAGTCACCCAAACACATGTAAACACAAGGTCTAGCTCAGGTTTGAGCAATATTAGTCTAACTGCAATTTCAGGGCGTTAACACAGCTTAGGTGTAATTATAACGTGTGTATTTGCAGATTATTTTGCTAGTGTGTAATTAGAAAAGCATTGTGTGCAACAGTGTTAGCATTTGCCTTACATGAAGGGAACTCAGTGTCATATTGTTTCATTGCGAATTCCATGTTATAGTTTTGTGTGAAAGTGTCGAGTGAAACAAGGAAAAGTTGGAAATGCAGACATTTACACATTCTTCCTGACCGGCTAATGGATACAGCGGTGTAAAGATTCCCAGACTTCTCTCTCCCCAGACACTGCCTCCAACTCTTCCTGGGTTGTCTTCAGTGTGTTTGGCAGTAACTTGATTTAACGCAACGTTCAAGCTGTTTTCTGTTTTCTATTGCACCCTTTTATCTATCCAATGGCCTTTTTTATTCAAACAACAAACTAACTTTACTCCAACATTATGCATACAATGAGAAACAATAAGCCTTTACTGCCTGTTAGTGACAACAGCCAAGATGAAATAGTCACTAACTGTCTTTCACTAATTTGTATAATGAGCCATAAGCTGTTGGGGTTATGGTCTTCCACCCCATTTATTGTATAAGTATACAGCCACAAGGCACGGAAACTATAGTTATACTTCTGCTAGCATGAACCCTCCTGCTGTTTTCGGTATCTACAGTATTATCAACAAAACAAAACAGTCCGCTAATATGTTTGTTTCATAGCATAAACTGGTAAGAAGCATTTTAGAAGGCAGATCAAACAATGAAAAGCAGTTGGAGCGTCTCCTGAGCCCGAAGAAGCAATAACTAAAATTGTTTTAATCTATTATGATAATGTTAATAGGTGTATTTTTATTTGCAGGGATATGGTAAATATGTACGAAGGCTGATGGCCCAAAGCAAAGTTTCCAACCTAGTCATGTTCATTCATTTGGAACAGAAAATGAGCTAATAAAAACATACGCCTGTGATTACGAAGAGAGTACAAACAATAACAGAGAATAATGGCCTATTGGCCTAAATGGAAGCAGTTCTGAAAGCAAACAAAATATGCACTTAAGAGTTTGTCTGAGTCTCAGGGGAGATCTCATTCATTATGGACTAATGTCGTCCTTGGCGGTCTGTGGCTGTTGCCTGAAAAGTATTACCAGTGTACTGCTGCTCAAAAAAAAAATCTGGCTACACCTTCTGAGGGAACAAAAGCACCATCTCATTTCATTAAATAATTTCAAACTGGCCAATACCAGTATCCAATAACAACAAAGATATTTTAATTTGCCAGTGATCCACAAACTGTTCACACTAAGTACCATCTCCTAAAATCTTTCTCCAAGAACCACCATGCCTAGATCAAATCAGGACTATGCCAGGTCTAAAAGGGTCCTACATTGTAAATTGACCTGAAATTGACTAAATTTAGCCTATTCAGGGTGAAAACCATGTGTAAACCAGTAAACGTAAATGGATTATTCAAGCATAACTCTACAATGGTAAATGGACTCAACTTATATAGTGCTGTTCTACCTTTATCAGGCCCAAAGGGCTTTACAGTAGGGAACCAGTTACCTGTTCACACTCTCATTCATACACCGATGTGTGCAGACACAGGAGGCAATGAGGGTGAAGTGTCTTGCCCAAGGACACAACGACAGTGTGCATTTGCGGGTGCTGGACTCGAACCCCGACCTTCCGATCACGAGACGAGCCACTCTACCATCTGTGCCACCATCGCCCTCTAGGCAAAATGAATAAAGTCTTAAATTGCAAATGACCCCGTGTACCACTTGAAGAATCGCATGTGTCACATTTAAACACCGTAGTAGACAAGCCAATGTGAAGGGCAAAATAAACAAATGTAACAGCACACAGTTAAGTTGTTTTATTGTAGTGCAAAACATTGCTTCATTCAATGCCAATGGCCATAACTACAAAATACAAGGCTATATATTCTTGGAAATGGTACGCGAAAATAATCTGTTATGTACACTTTACAAATTACAATAAACTTTAGATTAAAAAAAAAGAACAAAACAATCTATTCATATATTGAGCTGTATCACAAAACAGCTGTAAGTTGTCCCATTATTGTTTTTAGGAAATTCTCATTGTCCATTACATTCACTTGTTGCACTAAAGTCTGTTATTGCAAATATCCTTTCAGTGAGGTAGACACTTTTGGTTTCCTTCTTCATGGAGAATTATAGCTGGCAGGAGTTGTACCATGTCAGCTAAGTACTAGTTCTTCTCTGTAGAATAGGATCTGTCCTGTTGCTGTCATATGGCTGTTCATATACACTTTGTTCTGAGTCTCCGGGGTGGTCCTCCTGCTCTGAGTCAGAGTCCGGGGTAGTGTAGGGGTTTTCACGGAGCGTCATCCCATTATGGATCACTGGAGGAGGGATGAAGGCTGGATACAGGTCCTGGTGAGGTCTCCATGGAGCTTTTCCAAATGTTCCTGGAGAGAAAGGATGCAAAGATTATAGACAGCATAAAGACAAGCTAAAGAATAGTTGTTATCTGCGTGTGTATTTTCCACTCTCATTTTTATATAACTCTGATTGTGATCTGGTCACGGACAGTCAACTTTTGGTGTTTATTCCAAGTGCTACAGGCAAAATACTCTTCCTGACACAACCATGGCCATGTATGCAAGGTTGGAACTAAATATAATCATTATAATGCATTAGTCTTATAGAGTGCTTTTGGAGATGCTCAAAGTTGCTTTACAATTTCCTGCATCATCTATTCACTCCATTCTCGGTGTTGGTGAGGTACGAATGTAGTCACAGCTGCCCTAGGGTAGACTGATGGATATGAATAAACTTTATAGCCTGTCATTGACAGGCTATAAAGTTTATTCTGACTAGGAGAGCAGTCCTTTCTTTCATTCACATATTGTTCCTAGGAATTAGCACCCAGTCAGAGGGTGTCTAGTGAGTTGAGAGCGTTTTATGCTTGCAATTGTGTCTATAACATTACATCACGCTATCAGCATTGGATCAAAGGCTAACCAATTGCGGCAAAGAGCTGCAGTCTGGGGCCACAAGCTATGCTCACCAACACTTGGACAAAATTTTAGACTTACCCATAAAAGTATTAAATGAAGAGAGGCCTTCTGTTCCATAATCATTTGGATCCCCTTCGTCCACAGAGAGACGGTTCTCACTGTGCTGCTGAGTTTGGCCACTATGGTGGCAGCCATTGGGCACTTGCATAAGGACAGAAGAGGAGCAAAAGTCGAATGGCTCCGAGGGTAGGTAGTCTTTTCGTTTGGAGCTGGGAAGACTGCCTGTATAGTCCATGCAAGGGGGCTTTTGATCAATTGAACAGCCTAAAAAGAAAAGAAAAAGAAAATGTAAATTAACCCATAATAAGCAATATATGTGCCACTAACATTTACTAACCTGTGCAGATTTCTGTATAGTCGGGGGGGTACAAGTTGTCCCGTCTGAGGAGTGATCCTATCGAACCTTGATAGTTACAGAGCAGGGGATCGATCACTGCCTCTAAATCAGTTTCACTTCCTGCATCAAGCTGACAGAGGCCTGCACAAATGAAGACCAAACATTTTAGTATCCAACACTACATGTGATCAAAAAAAGTGAAAAAAAAGTCCACAATTTTACCATTCATGTCTTTGGATTGGATATAAAAGCCAGTGTATTGATGACTACTGCCACTCTCTGATGGGATGTACCCATCCTGCCGATCAGCAAGGGTGCCTTGGGACGAGAGGTAGCTGGGGATGTCTGCAGGCAAGTTGGTCTCATCTAAATTAGAGAAACATAAATTGTTTTATTTGGGTTTTATTTGTCATTCATACTACATTGAGTACTGCACAATTACTGAAACACCAACAAAATTTCCCTCCTTGTAGTTCCCCCCTCCCCAAAAAAACAAACAATTATCACCTGTATTAGTTACACTGCAGTTCTCGTTTCTTCTTCGTGTGTGGTAGATGATGACCACCCAGACCAGCGAGGTGCCCACCACACAGCACACCACTGCAATGATCACAATTCCCACAGTGGCCCACGCATCATCATCTGCCCCGCCCACTCCCATAATGCCGACACCAACTCCGCCTTGAACTCCGGGATCACAGTTGGGATTCGACAACACAGCCAACCGGATATTCCCTCTTTCTGTGCCCAAGGCGTTAGACATCTCACACGTGTATTTCCCAGCGTCTGCCTCGGCTGCGTCCACAATGATGAGAAGCTGGTTGGCGGCTGCGAAAAAGTGCCGCTCGGTCACCACTAGGGGGCTGTCGTCTTTGGTCCAGTTGAGCTTCGGAGGAGGGCTGCCGCCAGCGATGCACTGAAGGACGGCTGTTTCACCTTTAGCAACGGTGCGGTCCGTAAGAGGCCTCAGAAAAGATGGGGTTTCTGTAGTAAAGATAGACAAATACAGCACAATGAACACACCATTTATTACATCTTTTTCAGCTATTTTACATTGACAGTTAGAGAAAGTTCCTGTAATTATGAGATACAGCTTAGATCAGTATTTTTCAGACAATAGTCACAGGAGGTATGTCGGCTTCTTTTTGGTCTCAAGTCTGCAGGTCTCGACTTTATCGAATGTATATTCTAATGTTTGTCTCCTTTCAGTTAGCCCTCATCATCAGTTTAGTCCTGCTTGAATGAATCCTGACCTTGCTTACCCTGTGCCATACCTGGTTTAATTCTGGTGACAAATACAGACAACTGCTTACCTAGCACAGTGAGTGTTGCATTTGCAGATATGGCTCCTGCCGTGTTCTGAGCAGTGCAGCTGTAAACTCCGATGTCCTCAGTTTTCACGTCAACAATGAAGAAGACGTCGTCCTCGGGCATCACGTGCATGCGGCGTTCGCGAGCAGCTGGGAAATCGGTGCCTCCGTCTTTCTGCCACGCGATCTGAGGTGAAGGATGGCCCACCGCGGCACACTCCAGTCGGGCTGTAGCTCCGGCGCGAATACTCAGATCCATGGGCATTTTAGTAAAGGAAGGCAGCACTAAGGGGAAAAAGAACCGTTTTTTTTTTTACTCCTATTTCATGTGTTACTTCAAAAGCTAACTGCAAATTACACTTATTTTGAACATTCAACTAATATCAAAAAGGTGATAATTAGAGGAATTCCATCATGTCCTCATAAACAAAACAAGCACTTGCATGTGTGTGTAAAATATAGTGACTGCATACAAAGATCTGGTCTGGTATCTTGCGTCTGGACCGAGAATATGAGAATCAGAAGTAAGCGTATGTCCAGGGACGGCTGGAATCAATGGGCTAGGTGGGCTAAGCCCGAAAGAATAGAAGAAAGAATAAGTTGTATTTTTCATTATTATTACATTTTATATCATAACTCATTGCCTAATGTCGTTACTGTGTATAATCATTATAGTTTTATACATCTGATCACGATTTTTACCACATCAACAAATAAAAGGGCTAGTTCTGATTAGTCCCTAGAACACACATGAATATGACAGTGATCCCGCCTCCAGCATATACACACACATACACTTGGCTCTGGGATTGAGCTGGACACTATCACAGAGCACGCACACAACGCTGAAGACTCCTCATTGGTTACTTTCACTTAAGTTACACGTGCTCTCTTGTAAACACAATGGGGAAACTAGCTGAGAATACCGGTGGATTATATGGATATTCTTCGTTTTTTTGGACGACTCCTCGCAAGATGAAGTGGGGAAGCGGACATGTATTTATGGAGTTTTAATGAGGCTAAACCATTGGCTAAACAGAGTAAGGAGGAACGCCATGCTCCTCAATGCTACGGGTGAGTCCATGTTTAGACCACTTTGATGCTCAGAGGGAAACGGTTCACATCTGTACAGGTTCAGCTGTTGTTAACTTTAGCAGGACATAAATGACTCCTTTATTTATATATCATTGTGCTGAGGGTAAATGCACTGTTCGGTAATCTGATGTTTAAATTATGTTTTTTTTAGCTGTTTGACTGCCGTCTATAGAGTAAACTTTTGCCTTGTTGTAGGTCTGATGCTCTGGGAATAAGAGTTGTTTGTAATGCTAGTTCTGTGGGTATTTTCTGATATGTGGTCAAATGCTTCTTTTTAGTCTGACAAGTGGTGGTAAATGCGTTTAGTGGCTCTGATTGTAAAAATAAAAAAACACCATGTGCAACAGCACCACCTAGAGCTAACATCACCAGCCGCCACTGCGTATGTCTGAACCTTTTTAACATCGCACAAAATTACAAGAGATTGCAACAATACAGCCAACTCCATAAAGTAACAAGCCAAGGTAAATGGCACAAATCGCTTAATCACTTACTGTTGACAGTGAGCCGGGCCTTGGTGGAGTATGATGACCCGAAATGGTTGGAGATGACACACTGGTATTTGCCTTCACTGGAGAAGTCCACAGTGCGCAGCTGCAGAGTGGTGGTATACTCCGTCACCTCTGTGTCTCCACCCGCTCCGCCCTGCATCCTCAGGTGGGCCTGGTTGTGGATTTCCACGTCATTCAGGACCTCGTTGTCTTTCTTCCAAGCAAACGTCATGGGCGAGTCACTGGAACTGGCCGCAGAGCAGACAAAGGTGACGTTTCCACCTTTGAGAGCTGACTGGGTCTCTGGCTGCACTGTTATCTGAGGCTTTGGGAAGTCGTCTGTGAGGACACGAATAACATGTTTCATTCATCTGGTATTCTACTAATGTTAGGTCAGGTGGAAGAGTTAAGTGAATTAATTGCAAGTACAATGTTAGGCCCAAGATGCAATCCATTTGATGCAGTATTTATAACTTATTTGTGAATTACTGTGCATATTGTGTGTGCATGGTAAACATCTTTTGAGGCACAAATCCTTTCACTTGAAACTGCACAGCGCAACTTTTACCCAAGACAATTGACCGTATTATGTCTTTATAAATAAAAAATAAAATAACCTGTGCCTTTGAATATTACATCCATAAAGTTAGTTTCCACAACATCATGGGCCATTAGCATCAGGAAAATACTTAATAATGTAGGTCAGCTTTGCAGAATTGAAACGCCGCTTTGCAGTTCCTGATGCCGTTACGTTTTCTATATCGGCCTGTGCATGCGTACGTGTGTGCTCAGGTGCTACACAGAATGAAAGCATCACTCACCGCACACAAAGTCCTCTTGGCTGACGGAGAACATGCTCCTGCCCTTCAGCATTTGCGGGTGGGCACAGCTGGCGTTGACGCAGGAGAGGAAACTCTGCTCCGCCACCCACACCGGGAACCACTTGAGCTGGCAGTCGCACAACAGGCTCGAGGTGTTGAGTCGCCTGGCAGTGCAACGTATACAGAAAAAAACATCAGTCACTCTGCAATTTGGCACTAACGTCGACTGGAAAACTACAAGCGTATATGATTGTGATTTTATACAGAATGATAAATGGAAGAGGCTATTGGGACTTTTAAAGCTGTTAGGTAACTGTCAGTACAAAGGCATATTTTAAACCTAACCCTTTTCTAAACTGGGCTATATCTGCTGTTTCAAAGTGTCAACTTTCTAGTTTTTTCCCACATAAGAATTTCATGGCAATTTTTCAGGTATCCTCGACCATATGGAAGCTATGAACATCAGATTAAAAGGTATCTGGATGGCTAATTCTGTATTTTTCCTGTTCTAAATACAGCACACATTGTTGGCTTTCCCCACCCCCCCAGGGGCCCATAATGACTTTCACCTGAAGGCCTGTCTCACATCAACTTAAAACAAAAACTCCCAAATACTCACAGATCCTGCAAGTTCTTCATTTGGGAAAAGGCGTTTGCTTGGATGGACATGATGGCATTGTTACTCAGATCCCTGCAAAGGAGCAAAAACATTTTTCAGTTTGTTTTACAAATGGCGTCCGTATATATGGTCAAGTACAAAACTCTTCTAAGATCTTCAACAGACTGAACAAAAGGGCAAAGGCTCCAGAACAATAAAACACTGGGCTATTAATTCTGTTCTGTGAATCGAGATGGGGCCAGACTTGAGATGGGAAAAAAAAAAAACTCTAATTAGAAACAAATGCTGTGTACACACTAGTCATCAATACGGTCTCAAGAGAGGATACTAATGGCGGCCTTTTGTCTTCTCCACATCAAAGCGAAGCAATGAGAGCAGACAACGCGAACAAGCAAGCTCTGTGTGACTCAGTCTACTGAGTTTACGGCTCGAATTTTGGCAACAATCGCTGAAACGCGAGGCTCTACTCACAGGTGCTGCAGAGCGTCCAGTCCAGAGAAAGACTTCTTGGTCACCGAACGGATTTTGTTTCCCTGCAAAAATCTGGGGAAAAAACACACACAATGTTATCAGTTTCACTTAAACTTATGAGCTTCAAGTGTAACATACCGGGCAGAGGTGCTCAATTACTGAGGAACCCAGATGAATCCAGGGTTGATTTTATTTATTTTTTACACGCACATACTACCCAAGATTTTGTGATTTATCATTCATAACCATCAATAGACTTTTATTGTATCAAAATTAAGCAAAACATTATTTAATTGTAGTTAATTATAACATGAAGTGGGCAGGAACATAGTGGTCTGTGCACGAAAAAGTTAATGTCACGTCCCGGTTATTTTCTATGATCTAGTTGTGTTTTTCTAAGATTTTTTTTGACCTGTATGCTTTATATGACAAGCACAAGAGAGTGAAGAATGGGGACAAAGCCTTGAACCTATGACGCTGAGGCCGGAACAGTGCTCCGGGTGCAGCCTTAACCATAAACTCTCAGCTAATCCAGTACATTTTTGTAGAGCCCAAGTACAACCATTTGGATATTCCTTCATGAACTTACAATTTCTTTAGCTTGTCCAGTGCAGAGAATGGGCCATTCATGTCCTCAATGGTCCAGGAGATCTCATTATTCTGGAGGTCCCTTTAAGGAGAAAACAAAGACAAGACCGCCTTGTAAAAAACACACGCCCAGCAAACAACCGTGCCTGCGATGTTAATAAAACTCAACGCAGCTTTGCATTGAGACGTTTAAAATTATATTCAAAGGGGCCCGACGCTCAACAGGAAGTCCTTCCCAGCTTTGCGGCAGTGTCTTTTTTGTCGAGGAAAGCAGAAAAGATTTTACAAGGCAGTGCTGCAGCATTAACATGTGTGCTGCATTTTCAGCTTCATCTAACGGGATAAATATACTCTGCGTGCGATTCAAACATGTTTTCTGCCTCAAAGAAGGTCTGCCACAGACCTTCTTTGAGTGTGTGTGTGTGTGTGTGTGTGTGTGTGGGTGTGGGGGGGGGGCGGGGAGGTGTGTGCACATGCCAAAGGAACCCGAGCGCATGGAAAAGGGGTCCCGTTTGAAGAGAATAAGGGCGTTGAGGTCGGCGGTTGTTGTGCCTTGCTGAGATTTTTATGTGCGCTCGGAGACCTCAGCGCAGTCATTTATTCCCCCTCCCCAAAACAAATCAGGCAGGAGATTTCCACTCAGCCGAGGGATTGATGGTGGAGGTGGCACCAAGATAAAAGATGCGGGAGGAGCGACAAAGTGCTCTACGTACTAAAAGTTTTCTATAGACCATTTATGATGCATGACAATTGCAGTGTAGCGGTTTATCAACTTTGCTCAACTGAACTGCATTGTTTGACCACATTGTTCAGACTAGACTATGGAAACTTCTTGGTTTCAAGGTTGTTGGTTTTTTTTAAAGATAGCAAACCTCGACAAGGAATTTAATTACTCAAAGCTGAAAGTGTAAGGTAAGAAAGCACAGAAAAGTTCTTAGATACAAAGTAGAGCAAGAGATACTTATGTCCATATTGTAGTCTGTCTTCATCAAATTTGGATACACAGGTGTTCGTCACAAAGATTTCCATGTTAAGCTTAAATTACTAATTGGTCTTGAAGTAGAAGATTAGGAAAGTGCATCCACGAGTTGAGACCTATTGCCTCAAACACAAACTATATTTGTACTGTAACTTACAGCATCTGCAGACTGGAGAGACCCTTAAAAGCGCCATCCGCGATGAAGTTCACTCGGTTGTTCCCAATGTGCAGCTGGTCCAGTAAACTTAGCCCCACAAAACTGGATTCCTCAAGACGGGACAGATGGTTGGACGATAAGTTTCTGCAAATGTGATGAACACATTGGTTAATGAATGCTACCAGTTAAGTTTGCAAAGATAAAGCAGAGGATTGATGAATGGACATATATCAATACTATTATCAGTAATATATATGTAAACACAACAGCTAAAATTGTCATGTATATAAGAAATAAAAAAAATGCTGCAATGTCAACAAAACTGAGATGAGCATGCATTGTAGATGTGCTCATACTGGCTGATAACCTGCTTGTTTACTTTTAGTTTTTTGAGCGATAAGGAAAAACAATCCTTTTTAAATAGTGGAAAAGAAAAAAGCACAGACATAGCAAACTCTGAAGTGACCGCTTCTGCAAACAACGGCCACAACAAGGGAAACCAAATCTGCTGCAGGAATGTGTCTCTGGTGAAATCTGTGAAGTTTGAAGCTGAAGCTGTTGTCATAGAAATAACAGGCCGGATAATGACATCTCCAAGGGCAAAGATAAGAAGTACAAATTATTCAGTGAGCCGTAATTTTATACTGTATTTAATTGTTCAACTTATTGCTAGATGCTGAATAGGCTGACAACAACACTAAAACGAAACAATGTTTTGGTTTTAATGACAGCAGGGCAGAAAGTGTGGGCAGAGGGCTGTGTGCGATATTTTGGCAATCACGGGGCTTTCCTGTTGGCACAGTGCGTTCAGAGCTTGGAAATTTGTTCCAATTTGTCCAAGTGTGAGAAAAGGCTATGGGGGTGGAGCGAGAGAGGAGCAGAGGGCGACACACTCAAGTGTTGGGGTGCGGAGTCTGAATGGAGACGTGTGGGGGAATAATGAGAGGGGAGGGGGCTAAAAAGTGGACTTACAGCTCGCTGAGTTTTTGGCAGAACTCCCAGGCGTCCGGTCGGATCCGGCTGAAGGCGTTGTGGCTGAGGTGGAGCTGGTGCAGCGTCAGCAACCCGTACAGCCACCCTTTGCTCACCTCCGTCAGGTTGTTGTAGTCCAGCTGCCTGTGAGCACAAACAGTCCGGACATAGGGAACCATAGTTTATTTGAAGACATAGCATTTACAGAAACATCTTTGCAGAAATGTTCATGATATAAAACTAATGCAGTATTAGTACTATAAAGTACAGCATATAAAAACTCTTGTTGAGTGTATCGAGTCAGCACTTACAAGACTTCCATGTTGCTGAGCCCCCAGAAGGCCCCATCCATGAGGCGACTCAAGCCATTCCTCTGCATCCTGAGTGATCTCAGACCGTGAAGACCATGAAATGTTAAACCTTCAACTCTACGGACACGGTTTCTGCTCAGATCTCTGAAAAGGAAAAGAACACAAGTAAGTACATACATTTTTACTACATTTCGATTATTTTTGACAAACAGGGTCCCATACAAATGGTGGAGACTGGGGAGCTGGAAGATCTTAGCTGGGATCGAAGATAGGCGGTTGCGGTTGAGACGTAGGACCTGCAAGCTGCTAGACAAGTTGGTGAAGCAGCCAGTCTCCAATGAAGAAATACGATTGTTGTTGAGATACCTGAGCAAAAAGTGGGGAAAATAAATGCTATTTAAGAACTGTGTGCCTCTTTTGATCACTGTATTGTGTTAAAGTGTGGTGTGACCAGCAATGACCCTTACAGGTTTTTGAGGGGCAGTGTGGGGAAAGAGCTAGCCTTTAAATCCACTATGTTGTTGTTGCTGAGGTCCAGTGTTTCCAGAACAAGAAAGGCCCTGAGCCGCTCAATGGAGATCCTGGAGATCTTGTTGTTTGCTCTGAAAATACAGACATATCGCTTCAATAAATGACAAAAATATAGTGTATTTGACTAGCGGCTTGAGCAGCGGCTTCATGTTTCCACAGACACAAACAGTCAAGTCTCTCAATTAGCCTGCGGTATTAAAAAATTACATACTCTCACACGCACACTCAACACTTGCCACCCACAGTGCTCAAGCATTTGTCTCGCTGATAATGCAAGCATATGTCAGCCGACAAATTGTTCAACCATAGTCAAAGACGCTGCTCTGACAACAGGTCCAAACAGCCTTTCTCTTTAGCGACGTGTTATTTTGTTTATAAGGTAATTACTAACAAGGTATTTAAAAAAGTAACCTGCCAATTACTTGGCTGATGAATACCTTTTCCTCAGTGAAAGCATGCCTCAGCAGAGGCCGGCAATTTCCTGAGCTGCACGCCTCCTAAATTGCAGTGCAGGGACTGCTTAGTTATAAACAGTGTGGTACAGTGCCCTCTTTGTGCCGGGGACTGGTAGGAGAGAGGGGGGGGGGGGGGGGGGGGCGGGGCAGGAATTCCCTCCAACACAGACTACAGGCCTCGTTTTCAGTATTCATCAATGTGCACACTCACATCAGCTACACCTTACTGCCCACAGAGCAGCTCATTTACCTCTTTCGCCAGCTGCCATTAGCAATGTTACAGACCACCTTCCGATAGATGTTTTATATTGGGTTTACCTGTACTGTTAATATTTGAGTTGAGTCACATGCCACGCTGAGCAGACTTCACCAGGTGCAGGGAGGACTTATCTGGTGTAAGACCATTTGTTCTATCATGTGTTTTTTCTGCATGGATACACTTCAGCTGCCAGGTCTAATCTCAGGCTCAGGCTTTCTATTCATTTCCTGCACCTGAGGCTGGAGACATCATGGCACCATGACAGGGTGAAATTGAGATATCTCACCTATTCACAAAGCCAGGTGGAAGCGTATAGACAACTCAGACTGACCTACTTCAGTATGAGTCGGCATTTTGAGGAGGGTGGGGGGCACATCATGTGCATTTTTATGTCGCATAAATTAGATCTGAATGACATGTATAGCATTTCAATCTAATAAAAGTGTGTCTAGTTTCAATGATAAAGTTAGGAGCATACGTAGCACCACATATAAGGAAAAGCTCATAATTTGTCATCTAAAACTTAAAAATACTATTTGCCATTACATAGTAGCTATAAGGGTCATGATGTTGTATTACAACTATAGAGAAATTTGCTCAAGCTTTAACACGAAAATAAAACAAGCTCTCAAGTAAACTGAGTAGAAAAATATATAGTAACACACTGCAGCACAGAATCAAGTAATTTGCAATTTATTTTAGCAATAGTTGCAAATAATTATCTAAACGCCAAACTATAGAAACAGTCTATTGAGAAAACAGTACATGCTTGTACTTTACTGTAAATATTTTGTGAATCACACATATTGGGATAGTTGCAGCATAAGCAAGTTTTAATTTCATTTTATTTTTTAAACTTGTGGCACAGGTGTCTATTGTTTGACGATTTGCAGAGGGCTTTCCACACATCGTAGCCTCCGGGCCTCACACAAAAGTTGTGCACACCACCTGTATCTCAGTTTTCATGTTCCACTGACTGTTCGCTGAGAGAAGAGGGGCGCCAGTCATACAAAACCCGTCTTTCCAGTTCATCCCTTGGGGGAACTGTGAGGCACTGGGCTTTGGAGCACACTTCCTGCCCCAGAGAGATGGCAGTTGGAGGCTACAGAATGCCTGCTATTTTAGTTGTACTTTTTACTTGCCGTGCAGTCATGTCCATTGCTATATTTTGCCTATTGATATTGTGATAATTGTTTTATAATTGAATTGTTTATCTTGTTATTTTATTTATTTATATTTCAATAGACCATAAGTCCAGAATAAAGTTGAATTTAATTGAAATCAACAGTGATCAGGTTCGTACCTTTTTAGTTTAGATTGCAACTGTCTTATATAGCGCTTTTCCAGACGCTCAAAGTCGCTTTACAATTTCGTGCATCATTCATTCACTCCATACTCAGTGATGGTAAGCTTCTTTGGCAGCCACAGCTGCCACTGCCCTGGGGTAGACTGACAGAAGCAAGGCTACCAGTCTGCGCTCCTCCGACCACCACCACCAACCACTCACTCACTCACTACATTCACCCAGGCTTCCTGGTGTTCCCAAACAGACTCCCATCCAAGCACCGACCAGGCCCTGCCCCGCTCAGCTTCTGGGATCTCACGGGATCGGGCAGAGTAAAGGCGTTATGGACTTTAGTCCTATTTAATCATTTATCTTTAATCTTATTTATCTTGATTATTTTTTTCTTAATAAAGTATCATTAAACTGGGGTGTGTGTACTTTGTGTCAATTGTACTTTGTTTGTTCACTCAGCAACTAAGAGAGACTTAGTTGCTGGAAAGTTGCAATGGCTCTAGAACTAAGCTGTTCATGTGTGTGTGTGTGTGTGTGTGTGTGTGTGTGTGTGTGCGTGTGTGTGTGTGTGTGTTTGGCCATTCCAATTGGAAAAAGTTTGGAGAACCCATATGATGACTCTGCTCACTGCTGTGGCGCCTGTAATGAAAACCAGGGCTGAGTTTGCTGCACAAACCTTATTATACGGCACATATCTCTTTCACATTCAAGACTGACCAGCTTTACACGTCTGCTCCCAATCAGACTACGGACAAACACAGATGGACTGAGCTGAAGAAAATACAGTATAACTGCATTTAAGTCAGCACGAATTTTGACAACACTGTTCACCCTCTATCCATCCTGGGGACTCTGACATCAATGTAATTCAAATCTGGATGATAATTTGTATTCTTCCAGAATTGAGATAAAAATAAAAATAAAGTCTTATTATATACAGTGCCTTGCGAAAGTATTCGGCCCCCTTGAACTTTTCGACCTTTTGCCACATTTCAGGCTTCAAACATAAAGATAAAACACTGTATTTTTGTGTGAAGAACCAACAACAAGTGGGACACAATCATGAAGTGAAACGAAATTTATTGGATATTTCAAACATTTTTAACAAATAAAAAACTGAAAAATTGGGCGTGCAAAATTATTCAGCCCCCTTAAGTTAATACTTTGTAGCGCCACCTTTTGCTGCGATTACTGCTGTAAGTCGCTTGGGGTTTGTCTCTATCAGTTTTGCACATTGAGAGACTGAAATATTTGCCCATTCCTCCTTGCAAAACAGCTCGAGCTCAGTGAAGTTGGATGGACAGCGTTTGTGAACAGCAATTTTCAGTTCTTTCCACAGATTCTCAATTGGATTCAGGTCTGGACTTTGACTTGGCCATTCTAACACCTGGATATGTTTATTTGTGAACCACTCTATTGTAGATTTTGCTTTATGTTTTGGATCATTGTCTTGTTGGAAGACAAATCTCCGTCCCAGTCTCAGGTCTTTTGCAGACTCCATCAGGTTTTCTTCCAGAATGGTCCTGTATCTGGCTCCATCCATCTTCCCATCAATTGTAACCATCTTCCCTGTCCCTGCTGAAGAAAAGCAGGCCCAAACCATGATGCTGCCACCACCATGTTTGACGGTGGGGATGGTGTGTTCAGGGTGATGAGCTGTGTTGCTTTTACGCCAAACATAACGTTTTGCATTGTTGCCAAAAAGTTTGATTTTGGTTTCATCTGACCAGAGCAGCTTCTTCCACATGTTTGGTGTGTCTCCCAGGTGGCTTGTGGCAAACTTTAAACGACACTTTTTATGGATATCTTTAAGAAATGGCTTTCTTCTTGCCACTCTTCCATAAAGGCCAGAGTTGTGCAGTATACGACTGATTGTTGTCCTATGGACAGAGTCTCCCACCTCAGCTGTACATTTCTGCAGTTCATCCAGAGTGATCATGGGCCTCTTGGCAGCATCTCTGATCAGTTTTCTCCTTGTATGAGCTGAACGTTTAGAGGGACGGCCGGGTCTTTGTAGATTTGCAGTGGTCTGATACTCCTTCCATTTCAATATTGCTTGCACAGTGGGGATGTTTAAAGCTTGGGAAATGTATCCAAAGCTTTTTTGTATCCAAATCCGGCTTTAAACTTCTCCACAACAGTATCTCGGACCTGCCTGGTGTGTTCCTTGTTCTTCATGATGCTCTCTGCGCTTTAAACTGACCTCTGAGACTATCACAGAGCAGGTGCATTTATACGGAGACTTGTTTACACACAGGTGGATTCTATTTATCATCATTAGTCATTTAGGTCAACATTGGATCATTCAGAGATCCTCACTGAACTTCTGGAGAGAGTTTGCTGCACTGAAAGGAAAGGGGCTGAATAATTTTGCACACCCAATTTTTCAGTTTTTTATTTGTTAAAAATGTTTGAAATATCCCATAAATTTCGTTTAACTTCATGATTGTGTCCCACTTGTTGTTGGTTCTTCACAAAAAAAGATTGTGTTTTATATCTTTATGTTTGAAGCCTGAAATATGGCAAAAGGTCTTTCGCAAGGCACTGTACATTATTTTCTACTTTATAAACGCATCAGACTCAAAATAATAATAATAATAATAATAATAATAATAGTATTGCGCTTTACAAGCCTGTGTTACCAAGTTTGTCAAAGCTTTACACTGTAGTCATTATTCATTCACTCCACACGCAGTGGTGGTAAGCTACTATAGTAGCCACAGCTGCCCTTGGGGTAGACTGACAGAAGCGAAGCTGCGCCATCCAACCGTCCAACCACACACACTGCATTTATTCTGGCCTATTGTACATGTCTTTAGTGGTAGGGGAAACCCGGAGGAAACTCCACACATAAAGGCACCGTCCAGGTGGGAATTGAACCTGGGACCTTCTAGCCGTGAAGCACAAGGAATAACCGCAGTACCACCGTGCCGCATAGAACTGCTTCCGCTTTACATATATTTGTAATATTTAACCCTTTACTGGCCAAAATGCACACAAAAGTCTGCAGTTATGCTATTAGAAATTTGCATAACTGACTAATGCACCTGTGTGCTCCGATCTCCTCACTGTTAGAAAGTTGCTTGTTTTTAGCAGAGAGCGCAACTCTTTTTAAATAATGAACAGAGGGTTAAGGTCTTTCTTTAATGGGCGAACTGTATAAACATGTTTTATAGCCTTACTTCTTTAACAGAAGATTCAGATCCACTACAGCTACCATGCAGAAGTAGTAGCTGTTTTCTTTCCTTTCCTCTTTTTTGGTCCAATCGAATAAATGTAATCAACTCTTAAGTGACCACTCTCATTGTTATTCTCAAGTGTTGTACCAGTATAAGTCCAAGATTAATGTCAACCACAGAGTATTTAAGAGTCGCTCCCATTTGTCCAAATGTTTTTCATGGCTTTCTGATCTTTTATAGCCTGGGAATCACAGCCTAATGACAGAAATGATGTTGGCCAATCAACATAATCCAGAGTTAAAAGTCATGGATTATTACTTTAATGGCCAGTTTGTAATTGTCTCCCACAACAAGGCTGCACTTCCGAGGCTCCCAGTCCTAAAGCCTAAAGTCATCCTAATCAGGGCAGGAATCTCCAGGTAATTTGTCGCAACCCTCAAACACAGGCGCTGGAGATTTAGCGGCAGACAACATTACCCCGTTCATAAATTCCAGGGAAATTGTTCAATTAATTAAGATGATCACGACTCAATTACTACAAGCTGCTGGGTTAGTGGCGTTTGTTTTCACTCCGAGCTTCGAGGTCAGAGGAGTCGACGAGCGCAGCCGCCATGTCTGACTGCCTGTTTGAATAAGTGCTATTTGATACTCTGTCTCCACTACTTTTTTTTTTAAGTTTTTGGCTTCACTACCCTCCCAGCTTGGAGGAACTGAAGGAGGGAGAGAAATTGTGGAAAACTGGAGGGAAAATCACACGGGGGGAGTGAGGGAAGAGGGCGGCTGCCAGTACAGCTCGCTGCGACTGGGAGCATGTGTGAGGCGCTGTGTTCCAGACCTGCATTTTTGTCCCAAAAAAAAAAAAGGTGCTGCTTTCACCACCACTAGGCCTTCATCATCCAAAAACCCAGAGATCCTAATCATTGATTTAATTCCGCCAAAATCTGCTATTGATCATTTGAAATGCCACTTCGTATAACATGTTGGACTTTCATGTAACTCAAACATTCACTTTCTATGGGATGCAGTAAAAAAGTACTCCCTAAACTGCTCTAAAGTATTGAAAATTAGTATTTTGGCTTCTACTACTTTCTACTACGACTGGAGAAGGGGATCAAATCGTCGTGCTTTGTAGAAATCAAAATCAACCTTTCCAGAACAGTTTTCAAAAAGTACTCAACTATTAATATTTCTTTGGAAAAACATGGTGACATAACTAAATGTCATCCGCCAGCATTAGTATAGATTCAGAGGTCCTTGAATACATCCAAGTTTACATCTTCAGGAAAATACTAAATAACGATTTCGCAGGAAGAGAAGAGTTAAACCGATTTCTTTGATGATAGTTCTAATGCATTGTATTCAGCAGGGCAAGACTAAAGTTACAGAGTTATCACTGCTGACATGCTGCTCATGGTTACATCAAGCTGAACCTCCTTTATGAGCTCCATATTTCACAGCATTCCTACATGTCAGCATTTGGCTGCATGACCCTGTTTGAAAAGTTGTTGTTTTTCAATTTGATCTGTTTCTGCAGTTTGAAATGAAGAGGGTCGACTTTGTCTGAACTGCACTCAACAACTTTCCCAGAAGCTGTTGTTATGCATGCGCAACACAGACAGTCTACTGTTAATGTATAGGTCATAAAAAAAAAAAAAAAAAAAACTGTACAACAATCCTATGTATGATCTCTACATTTGGATCCGCTTATTACAAATCATGACCATCAGGTGGGAAAGACACACAGAATATTCTGACTGCCGAAAGACATTCCCTAAATAGACACACAGTATGATGTCTATACTGAAAATCTTGCTAGTCTGTTCTTCATTGTTTTCAAAACAATTTGTAGAATCAGGAATGTATTAAATGACTGGCATTGTTGAGGTTGTAAAATACAAACAGTTTATATATTGTGAGGACATGTAGGCTAATACCCACAGAATCTTTCATACTTTTAACATGACTGATTACTAAACTATTTTTTACCCGGTTTAAAGTTGGGAAATGTGCATTTCGTATCTGTACTGAAGTAATTGTGGCACCCATTGAATAGTATGCAGCAATGATACAGCCAATGAAGATGTGGACTTTCATGGGTGCAAGCGTCTGCTGGGACCTCTTATAGCTGGAGGACTTGAAAACAAATAGCGAGTGTCTGACAGCTGAACACCCCAAGGCCACAGCACCACATCGTGTCGAGGCTTGATGAGGAATAGGCCCCATTTAGCTGCAATACATTCTTCTGCAATAGCTTCACGACTGCTGGTTTTGGAAAGACAGCAGAAATTGTTGTGGTTTCACACACTAATAATACTGCTTTTAGAGAATGCACAGATTGGACACAGAACTATTCGCAAACAAATTCTGGTTCATGTCTGAAAAAGATGAGCTATGGCAGGGGCATGCATATTGTATCTACAATTGCTCATTTGCAGCAGACCATATCAACAGTGATAACAATTTCAAGTAGCCATTGAGTGCTACTAAAAAAGCTAACTAAAACAATCTACTTAAAGCAAAGAAAATGTCCTGATGATTGATTTTACAGGATAGGAAATCTAAGAGTAATTTAATGGCCAGTAAAAATATACCTTTCGAATGTGTCTAGTACCATCTACTGCTCTCTTTACACTACGCCCCCTGCTGTTTAAGCATTAAACCCTCGAGTATGTTCACACAGTGCTTCTTCTTCCTCCACAATCATCACTCCACTGCCGTTGAGTTTAAAAAAAAACATGTGCAGCGTCAGACACCAAACAAAACATTTCCAATCCTCATGATGGCATTTGTCTGAGTGTGTGAGTAAGGGCAGCTGGCCATGTCTGCTGCGACTGCCCCGTCTGGGAAAGCGTTTGGCCAAGTGGACTTAAGGAAAAGGGGGGCATGGAGGACAACAAAATCTCCTCTCACCACCAATGACAGCCTTAAAAGAAACCAAAAGCTCTGAGGTAGCTCTACTTACACAATAAGCGTTGTGACGTTCGACGCTACAGAGCCCAGGTCAGGTATTGCATCCAGTTCGTTGTGGTTCAGCTTTCTGTGTGGGTGGAAAGAGAAATAAAGAAGCTGAAAATAAGGCGTGTGATTACTAAGAGTTAGTAAAAAGCCACAAATACTAAGTCTGTTGCTTGGCTGCAGTTAACAGGAAAAAGAACATTGTGGTTTATGTGGTCATATTTCTGTAACTCTCCTGCACTATTTATTGACATACACCCCACGTTTCCAATACTATAATTACTGTATATTGCCCTGAAGTGAAACAAACAAAACAAACAAACGTTAGCCCTGATTTAATCTTGATCAAGGCCAATGGTATTTTATGAGTCGATACTTGTTGTGAATAGTTTGGGAGCCACTGCTCTAGGTGTTGTAGAGATGATAACGGTAACTGCATGTGATTGGATTTAAAAAGTGTAAATATAGCAATATATTATAGCATCATTAGCGAAGGATGTGTTCCCTTAGGGGAAGGCGAGCACTTGGGGGCATAATTTCAGACAACAAAACAAGAGAGAAATTAATATTTCAAAATTATTTTCAAATGAATGTATTCATTTTAAAGGCACACAGCGTAACATTTTGGACTATACTGTTGCCATCAGTACAAACATGTTCCTAATGACCAGCCTAACACAGAAAATGCTCTTTTTTAGTAGCTAATCAAAGAATGGATGAGGACCTAACCTATTTAAATCTCAAACTCTGCAGACTTTAGTCAACATGTCCATGGAGACAACCTGGAGGCGTACCCACTCCTGGTAAAGTTACAGTCATGTCTTATGAGAGCTGAGCCGCTCACAGCAAAGGCACATGTTTGTTTGTACATTTATGAGCCATTTTTCAATTATGAAAATATCTGTTCTAAAAAATAAATGCTCGTATTTAAATTGTATTTATTGGGTAAAATTCTACGCAGTGTGGCTTTAAGTAAAATAATTGATTCTGAGAGTGTTTTAGCTTTATTTGAAGCCACAGCACTTTTTTCTCTATAACTGGTAGCACCCATGACATACTGGTAGTACAAAAGTCTTAAAGGGTGCATGAAACAAAATAATTTGGAAACAACAGGACTGGATAAGAAGGTAATTTGTGTAGTGCTGCTTAAAACGCCAGTATATTTCTATACTTAATTTTTAGAATATACTGAAAAGTGTTCAATGGTAAGTTTGCCTGCAGAGTTTTTACAGTTTGAGGTAGAAATAATTGAAAATATCCTGTGTTCCCATTTGTGTACTTACAATTCAGTAAGATGTTGTACATTGGCAAACAAAGCTCCGTCAACCACCTGTAATTTGTTATGGCTCAGGTCCCTGTGAAGAAAACACAAGCAGCGAAATTAGGGAAAAGTACATGCTGGAAAAGTGTATTTCAGGTCTGCGCTGCAAACATAATTATGCACTAAATCACTGTGTTATTGTGCATTAACACAGAGAGCAGACGAGAAGCTGCTCTAATTATGTGCCAAGGTCTAGAGACATGTGAAGATTAAACGGAATGGTCAGGGAGTAAAAGATTTATTACTTAAATACTACGTAAAGTCAAAAGAAATGTCTCAAATGGCATCACCTACAGTCACCACCAAGACCGATCCAGTCTGTAATTAAGCCCGAGTTCCCAGATTTGAGGATGAAAGTCTGAACTGGAACCAGGCTGGTTGAATCCTCTAAGGTTTCCAGCGATATCTCTTTTCACAAGTGCAAGACGTTTTGCTCTAAATGTTTCAAATTGACTGAACAAACTAAAACTACATTTCCTTACAGTTCCTTACAGTACCAAAGCTGCATAATTTTAAAGGCTTCTGAGTTGTTGAAGGCCGCCAGCACAAAAACAGTATGCTTCATCTCCAAAGCAAGAGCCAACATGAAGAAGTGGTGAGTTATTAGGGCTGGAGGCCTATGTGGTGAAAGCAGAGAAAGGAAGAGAGATAAAAACACATGCACAACTTTCAAGTGTATTTTGAAGCTAAAGTTGGTTCTACTGCCTTTACTTAGATGTTTCACAATTTAGGTAGCTCACTCTGCAACAGATACTAGGGTTTTGGTGAAAAAATAAATAGACAGTGTAGATAATAGCAATCTGAAGTCTTGCAGGAAAAAATGACACTATTTTTGGTTCCATTAGCAATTCGAGAGCAACATGTTGGAAATGTGACATACGATTAGTTATCCAAGTTATCGCACCTTTTAAGCCAACCAATGACCTTCGCTTTAACAGGCCTTTTATGGTTTACAAGCGATAGTAGACCTCAGTCTGAGTATATATATTGTACATTCCTAGTTTATTTATCAAACTAAAAAGTAAATATTGGTCTATTCTTCAAAAGTATCAGAATCTTGACTCCTCCACTTCTGCTGTAACTCCCCCGAGGAGGTTAGGCTATGGTTTTGCGCTCTGTTTTTAGTGGAAGCCTTACTCCCAGCTCCAGCAGTCTGGAGAGCAGAGCACCGTGAGCCATAAAAAAAAAAGAAAAAGACTGGAGTTATTGACGTTGTTGCGCACGATCAACACTGTGGTGCCAGACGCTTTTGTACACCCAACGCCCCCCTTCATCCCTGCGCCGCACCTCACTCATCTGGAACCCATCAGGACGTCCTGGGAGGAGGAGGGGGAGGCCCGACCATGGTTAATGTATTCACAATGCAGGGGAAAACAGAGCCTTTCAAACATCTACAACCCCCCTGTCACATTTACTATTGCCTTTGGTGGAACATTTGAAGCTGTAGTAAATATTTTGAGGTGTCAAAGCAGAGCCATTATAGGACGCTACTGTATCTGATTTCATTGTAATGAAAAAGTAGATTAGATAGTAAGAACAATGTATTTGCCTATTTTGCCACTTCTTGGTGACCTTTTTCATCTTTACACCATGAATAATACAAAAGTTAACAACTGATGTAGGTCAACTCTATTCATTGATATACACAAAGGTCGGACCCTTTTGTGTTAGGAACACAAAAAACGTATGCAGTATCATAACTGATTCTCACTGAGATCAGTCAAATGAACAAATTCTTAAAATACAAGAAGTACAGGACCATAAAGAATGCTATGCCATAGTCTTTACCCTAAACAGTATCCCATAAGAAAATAAATCACACATACTTTCCATTCTAAAGTTTATGGTCATTACTTCAGCAAAAGCTAAGCTCTTCCCTTCCATGTTGTAGCTGTGTGCTCTTATTATTATTATTATAGACTTGTAGATGGTGGGTGCATATGGGTTAGACGTCCTATCATACTCCCCCGATAAAGGCTGAGTAGCTCTGACACTTCCACTTCCAGCTCAAAGCACCCAGATAACACTGAGCCGAGGCCTGTATCAGCTAGAACTCACCACAGAATATTTTATCAGCCACTGAAAAGCTGATGAATGAGACACTCATTCGTCACAAAAGCTGTCATTAAGATTCAGATAGGAGTAACAAGGAATTTCATTTCAATGGACGGGCCAAATGATGAGCACTTGCTCTATATCTCCATATGACAAGTATTTAAAAACAATAATGAATAATTTGTTTATTGTTACTAAGCAAGGTTAAACGTTAAGTCTCCAGTGGGAAATTAATTTACTGCATCTAACTCTCTTTCAATGCCACTGTGACAACCTGTCAGTCTCAGTGGATGACAGTGACACAGCGCCCGGAGACCGAGGGAGGAAAGTGTAGCAAATTACAAGCCTTCTCATTCAACTGTAATTAAGGACAACTACAACGGTATTACTACAGTACCTACAGTACACGTTAGGGTCATTATAATTGTTGGAGATTTTTGAGCATTTACTACTAGCAGCACTTGTACTTGTAATCAAGTATACATTAATAATAATAATAATAGTTTTGGTCGGAGGGGCAAATATAGCGCATATTGGCAACCTCACGTCCGTCAGTCTACCCAAGGGCAGCTGTGGCTACAATAGCTTACCACCACCAAGTATGGAGATAATTAATAAACACTACAGTGTGGCACTTTGAGAAACTTGTAACAATGGCTTGTGACATGCAATACAACTGTTGTTGTTATTATTATTATACCCATAAAAGTGAACAATTGTACAAGTGTTTGTCTTTTTCAGTACTCTTTCCACCCACACTTGCAAAGATAGCAAAATTGAAAAAGCCTATGTTTCACAGAACAATTCAATATTCTTGTTATAACCCTTTAAAAGTTTTATCCAGATTCACTTCTCCTCAGTATATACCTTTAATGGCCAAAAGGCAAGTGGTGACTTATGAACCATTGGCAGTAAACTCCATATGCCGGCCACACCTCCCCCAAAACTTTCTCCTGACTTTGTTCGAGCCTAATCCTTCTCAATCCTCTTCAGCCAGGACCATCGCTGGCTCTGGACTTTGCTAATTCAGCAGAAATAATGGGGTGCAACAAAACAAAGGATTGGCAGGGTAAGGGCTTTAAGATGTGCTGGAGAGCCACTCGTAAATTAAAGTGCCAGAGTGCAAAGCTTTTTCCCCCATGTGGAACTTTTTCACTTTGTTGGAAGTCTGTCCTTGGTTGAGAGGCTCAGACTGGGTTTTGTTTGCACTGGCAACGCCAACTTTCCACTGCAGCACATTTTAGAAGGAGAAAACTAACCAGGCTAGCAAGCAGTGGTGAAACAGGCCTAAATGCTGTTGGAAAATTCTCAAGTAAAAAGTGTAGAAAGTACAATCACTTGTAAAGTTGAAGACACTGCAAAATAGGTTTTGATGGAGGGCACTGACAGAACCAATGAACTTTCAAAAATTGGGATCATTGTCACCATTCCCAAATAAGATTTACATCTTAACGGGTATATAAGCCTCCAGTTCCTTCAAGGCTCCACCAACTCTGAGGAATTTCACCCCCACAGCTCAACACAGTGTAAACAACTGCAGATTTGTGATGGCAGTGCCACTACAATTTATCAAACTACCACAAAGATGAACACAGCGCTGTAGTTGCTGTTACCTTGGATTACAAAATTATTTGTTACTTGAATGTCAACCAAAACATTTTTTGAGTGTCTATTCCTATACTTACACAAATTCAACCCAAGCGGGTGTCAAACATCCAATTTCTCTTGAGTAATAAATACTGAATTTGGAAAAATCCAGAGTAACCAGACATGAGAAGGAAATATGTGAAAATTAGGTCAGGTTCCAATGTTTTACTATGTTATAACAGTGAACAAGGAGCTTGTTTATAATTAAAGGGTCACTAATGAAACAGCATCAATTCAGACTCTAAACTTCTAGTTTAATTCAGGGGTTATCACTGAAGCCCTGCTTTGCAGCTCCCTGTGACCTGGACGCCACTGGTGGAATGCAACGATAACACACATACATCATCATGGATTTCGAGGCTAATAGCAATACTACTTCTAAATCTCCTAGTTTACAATTAAAGATCTTATGATCAGAAACACATACACTACAGCCAATATAACAGAAACCAAAGTTGGCTGAATTTAAACAGAAGTCGTTTTTTTGGTTTGTGTTTGTTTGTTTGCACTGATAAACAATTATTTTTTCTCCAGAAACATTACTATGCACACATTTTTGTTAGCATTTTTTTTCTTCTGTGATTACATCTTTTATAGACTATGTAGGCTATCTACATTATTGGTAGCCTATGCGTAACAAATATTTTGTACGAGAACAGTCCCAATTATTCGAGAAACATGGCTACATATTTACTCATCAGCACAGGAATTTGTTTTACTTGGATTTCAAGTGGCCTGCAGCAACACGAAGAAAAGTAGTTGCATCCACAGGAGTCACCGTGTTTTTCTCGTTCGGCGCAAATCTTTACTGTGGTTTAGGCAATGGGGCATAGCCTACACCAAAAAGACCACTACAGGAATGCAGCGCATCCCATCCCAAGTCAGTAAAAAACTTCCCTTAAAGCCCGACCTGTTAGTACTGCTCAGTAAAGTACCTGCTGTGCTTTTCACAACGACAGAATACATTGGCTGCGTGCGTGGTGTTACTTACAGCTGAACGGTCCATTCCGGGATGGTCTCTGGCATTTGCCCCCTTTTGAGCCGACTACAGTCCACTAGCTCCCCGAAACACGCGCAAGGTGGAGGGCACGTCCTGATAGTAGCCCCACATTCACGCTGTAGTCCCCAAAACACAAGGGAAAGGACGCAAAGCCTGGCTTCCACAAGGCGAGGCTGCGTAAAGTAGCGCATGTTGGCCACACAACACCCCCAGAAGCGCTAGTAGTAATGTTGGATGTTGAGGCGAAACGTATCCAAACAAAATAAGCGAGGAGAAGACAAAAAACAAAACTCCACAAGAGATGAAGCGATAACCGCTTTAGTACATTTATATCCAATACGAAGTTATTTGAAGAATCCTGGGAATAATAAACACGAGAAAAGCTAACGTTGAAAACTTGTCCATTCCTAAGGAGAAACTCTGTGCGCCTCACTACCTCCGCTATGGGTAACTAGTATGGAGAAGGATCTCCACTGCACAGCGTGAGCGCACAGCAGAGGTATGTAGGGGGAGGGGCCGAAGAGCACTGTGGGTAATGTAGTATCGTGCCCTCGGCCTCCCCCAAAGTGAACATGCCAGCACGTTTAGCAGTTGTATCGTCTAAAAACAGACTGAAGAGTAATCCCCACCAATCGTATGCATTACTTTGTTGTAACCAGTCTTCTCTATTGCAATGCGATGCTTGCTGTTGCTTTTCTTGGCAGTAGTAACGCGTTTGGCTATTATTCAACTCTTTGCCTATAGCCAACTCACTCTGAATACTGGAAATAAATCCTGCTTTTCAGCTATCAAGGTCTAAAATTGTTTGCTGTAACCTTTTTTTTTTTTTTATTATCTATCCAACATCCAACTTTGATGTCTCAAACAGTACAAAAGTTAAGAAAACTTTGCCTTATTAAAGAGCTCCAAAGTAACATAGTCACGATATGCTCATTGTTGCTTCCCTATTTCCACAAGAAAAGGCTGATAGAAGTTCACCAAAGTCAGTATACCAGCTCTGTCCCTTGTCTACCCATAAGGCTCATTTTGTAGACATTGGATAATGGGAAAGTTAGACCTAAAAAGCTGTATGGTGGTGGAAGCAAGTATAGCTTATAATGGTAGTAATTACAGTGTTAAAATATTAAGAAGTAGTATTATAAATTGTTACTTTAGCTTTTAAGCCATACCATCTACATGTTGCTATCACTGTGCTCTGCACTAATGCAGTGATAAAGACCCACATCTCTGCTCATCAATCACAGATATGATAGTCTTCCTCACCAGTGTGTCAATATGTAATTAAGAGGATGTTTTCTGAAGCCTGAAGTTAGAGTTAAGCAGCTGCCATTGTTCTGAGCCCACTGTCTGTGAATGCTTTATTACCTTGAGACTTTCTGAAGGTGTGAGTCAGATCATTCTATTCAATGAAGAACCAATGGAGAAGTCAGTGGGGTGGGGAAGCCTGCACAAACAACGATGTGTATTACATTCAAAAACAAGGTGGCCACAGTTGTCGTTGATGTTTAAAACAACAACTGCGTGCAGATCCCGGGCCGGACGGGGCCTTTCTGTGGAGTTTGCATGTTCTTTCCTCTGGATGCTCTTGTTTTCCCTGCCACTAAAACATGTACAATTGGCCAGAATGAATGATGTCATGAATAAATGGTGGCAGATGTAAGCAGCCGCTCTTCAGTCAGTCTGTCCCAATGGGCAGCTGTGGCTACATACATAGCTTACCACAACCGTGTATGGAGTGAATGCAAGTGTTCCCATTTAAAGCGCTTTGTGACCATGTCTGTGAAAGGTGCTGTACAATGAATGTCCGTCTTTTATTATTACTATTATTTTTATTATTGTTGTTGTGATTACGATTATATATTGTTAATGATGATGTTTACAGGTAATACGAGCTTGCCATGTGTACATGTAATTTAGTGTAGCTTCAGGGTAAAATGCAAAGCGGTCATTCACTACTCACTGCCTTATTGAATTACATACTGTATCATTAAAGCTGTTCAGTCATTGGACTGTTCAATATATTGGATTGGTCTAGATAGAAACTGGGGTGTAAAGGAGTTTGTTAATTCAATAATGATTAGAAGTGACAACGCAAAATGAATAGTTGAGCTGTTCCGGGACCTACCTTCAGCCTTATGACAATCGTGTGCTATATGTTTTTTGTTTTTACCTGTACTTTGATTACATGTTACTGTATATTATTCATGTAACCAGGGACTACAGATGGAAACTAGCTATTTAGCTATCATCTGGTGCAGAACATATCTGTCTTTGAGCTTAATGTCTTGGTGCACTGTCCGGTGTTCCTGATATCACCAAGTAATTAAGAGTGCAGGATCAATGTCAAAGTTGTTTGCCCAGGACCAATGTTAGGCTTATGGTTAGGGTTAGGCTCATTGGCTGGCTGTGACAGTTGTCCTGGGAAAACAACTTTACATTGATCCTGGACTCTTAATTACTTGGTGACATCAGATCGACCGCACTGTCCCTTCAATAAAGACTAAACTAAACTAAACAATACCAAATGTATATTCAGGGTCATGCTCGCATTCCAAGCAATGTCTTTGAATATATCAGAGGTAACATTAAAAAAGTCAACATCTCACAACATCATGTGATGAAACTGTGTAAGTTTATGATTTGGTAAGGAAATATAAAAAATGTATATTTTATTGAAATTTTAATGACAGAATATTTACCGTTATGCGTCCAGACATTTTTTTTTTTAACACGATTGTTCTAGTCTTAAACGATTTTATATAGAATGGGGGGTCTACACTACACGAATGGATTCAGTGCGATTATAGAACATCTGGGGGTTCACACTTAACGACTGAGAATCGTAAGAGCGAGCACACTACACGACTCTGACAAACAGCTGATGTTTGATAACACAGCGCGTCTGTCCTCTCTACCGCTTCATTTCTCCTCCAGCTTCAAAAACTGACTCCAAATCCGCAAAGATGGGCCGTGTTTGTGAGCGTGCGAAAACATGTGCGTGTCCCAGTTTGGTCAGCGGTGTCAACAGTGTCAAAACATCGCAGTGCAAGGCTCCTACTGCTACGAAGCCTTCAACTTGGCTATAGTTCTGTCAAATGGAAATAAAAGTCGGCGACACGAAGAAGCGGGACGTATTTCAGTGGATTTAATAAGAAAAGGAGACGGGCCTCCGCTCCGAAACTCAGTAAGTCTCCAAACTCAGTAAGTGCCGCTAAACTCTGTTCGCGGTTAAAATGTAGCTTGAAAAGGTGGTTCTCGTGAACGTTTGGTGATATAAAGTTGTGCTGTTTCGTCTGGGGCTGTGGCCATGAAATGAGCTGTTTGTGCCACTGTTTTCATGGAGAAATGAGGCGCGGCTGTGTTTTTCTGTCTTTATTTCACTCCGTCATTGGCCGCTGCTTTCTGTGTGTTCACTTTGGTAAAATCACCCATGTTTCTCCTGTGCGTCCAAAATCTGGCTTAAAAATCAAACATGTTTGATTTCCTGCGACTGTAGTCCAGTTGCGTCTGACTGATGCCCACACTACACGATTTGAACGCGATTCCAGTCGTGACCCTCCCACACTACTACACACGACTCTCTGCGACTGCTTCGACTAGACACGACTCGGGAAGACTCGGCGCGACTGAGAATTGTATCAAAATCAGGCATAAAAATCGTGTAGTGTGTGCGGACCTTTAGAGTTTATATTTGGATAAATGCAGAGACCAACAGCTATGAAAACTGCAGTCCTGCTGCTGCTTGGAAATTAGTTTCTACTGCTCTCAGCACCAATGGTCTTTTATAAGCTTTTTACGGGCGAAAATTATGATATGTAACTTTATGTTTGGGTTTAGACATTTTAAAAAACAATTTATCCCAGGTTCATGGTGCTCCGACCAGGGACAGAGTTGAGAATTAGCACTAGCTATAAACTCTTTGTGCATTGCATCAGTTGCAAACATTTCTTTGTCACTGCGTCTGATTGCATTGTTAATAAAATGGTCTCCGAGTTCTCAGCCCAAGGTTCAGGTCGCTGCCCCAACCCATGGTTTAGCAAGCCACCTGGGGCAAGCAAAAAAATGCATAAAGTGACTGGTTAGTCACAGGGAGGTAGAATTAAAATAGGCTGTGTAATAATTGAATCTCAGTATTTGTTACATTGCAATATATCAAAATCACAATAGCACCAAAGCAATGTGGTGATATTGACACAAAGGTGTATTCTATTCATTCTAGCTTTAGCCGGAAATACAGTACATACAGACATGCAATATATTTTAAATAAATACATTGCAGTTATTTTTGAATGTTTATTTAATTTAAATTTAATATACAGTTGTGCTAAAAAGTTTACATACCCTGGCAGAATTTTTTATTTTTAGGCCCGATCGCAATCAGGGCTTGCGAAGGGGCTCTTGAAACCGTTTAAAATGAGAGCGAAGAGCTCACCTCCTCTCAAACATACACTAACGCACTCCTCTCGTTGTGCACAGAACACGGGTGCACGTGCACATGTATCAGAAAATCCATCCATCCATTTTCTTCCGCTTTATCCGGGGCCGGGTCGCGGGGGCAGCAGTCTCAGCAGAGATGCCCAGACTTCCCGATCCACGCACACCTCCTCCAGCTGTTCTGGGGGGACCCCGAGGTGACAGCAGACCAGCTCGGAGACATAGTCCCACCAGCGTGTCCTGGGTCTTCCACGAGGCCTACTCCCAATACATGCCTGGAGCACCTTCCGAGGGAGGCGACCAGGAGGCATCCGGAACAGATGCTCTATCCACCTCAGCTGGCTCCTTTCGACGTGAAGGAGTAGTGACTGGAGTCCGAGCTCCTCCCGGGTAACTGAGCTCCTCACCCGATCTTGGAGGGTGCGCCCAGCCACCCTGCGAAGGAAACTCATTTCGGCCGCTTGTAACCGCGATCTTGTCCTTTCGGTCATTACCCAAATCTCATGACCATAGGTGAGGGTGGGAACGTAGATCGATCGGTAAATCGAGAGCTTTGCCGCCTGACTCAGCTCCCTCTTCACCACAACAGTCCGATACAGAGACCGCATCACTGCTGACGCCGCACCGATCCGTCTATCGATCTCGCAAAATAAACAATTTTACATGAAATCAATGTCTCAACCATGTTTAAGAGGTATCTAGTGCGGGGTGGAGTGCTGTTAGCAGTGATTGATTTGAACCCTCAGTAAAGTATTTGGGGGGAAAAGGAGGGGGTGCATGCAGGCCATTGCAAGGCCTAATTGTTTCCTTATGGTATACTTAGTTGAAATCTTACCTACAAGTACATCTAGGGGGAAAAAAATAATGACAATAACTGTAAAATTGCTGTCAACATATGGTAAAAAAAAAAAACGCCGCCTTAACGTGGTGGAGGGGTTTGAGCGCCCGAATGATCCTGGAGCTCTGTTGTTGGGGGCTTTGTGCCCCTGGTAGGGTCTCCCATGGTAGACAGGTCCTAGGTGACGGGAGAGCGGTTCAGAAGCCCCTTACGAGAGACCAAAAAGCCCGGTTAGAACCATGAGGCCGTCCTTCTGTGGACCCGCCACCTGCAGGAGGAGCCATAGGGGCTGGTGCAATGTGATTTGGGCAGCTCCAACAGCTGCCTCCACGACCCAGCAACAGACAAGTGGAAGAAAATGGATGGATGGATGGAGAATAAAAACTATGAATGTGTTGTACTCAATTTAAGGTATTTTCTTCTTCTGCATGAAGAGCGCATGTTGTTGTCTGGATAATTATCTCCTATAAACCTAAAAAAATTACTAAATAATAATAATCCAATAGGCTAATTATCCTGATATTTACCACAGCCAGGTTCAAATGCAGCACAGTGAGCATTTTCTTGTACAATGAAGAACTATTAACATATAGCATTCCGCACTCAATATAATCCAGATTTGTGAACAAGAACACACATGAAGATTCTTTTTTCTGGTTCTTTCCCCCCCCTTTTTTTTTTGACCAATGAAACTGATGTTAATTACTGGTGTGCATGATTAGGAACTTTTGATTTGGAATGACTCGACTGCAGTATATAGCAAACAATACATTAAGTTGAATCAAATAACAAATTAGGTAATTCTGTTAATTCCTGTTATTTGTTTTATTTTAATTTCATTTATTTAATTCTACTCAAATTAGAAATGCAACTCAGTGTCTTGATTTTCTTGGGTGATAAGCAGAATGCAAACAGAATACATTTTCTTCTTCTATTTATTTCGTAAATATTTTGGAGAATAGTGTGTACAGTGATGTGCAAGCCAAGCATTGATAAAACCAAAACCACTGTTGCCTACTGAGCTGAAGTTGGACTTTTGGCAAGGTGGATATCAACATCTTCATGGCACACTGTGACACACTGCAGATGTCATTCTTGTGGAATGAAATTGACCTGCTTTAAAATATAAATTCAAAGCTAGACATATGTTGGATGAACAAATTCCCATTTTGAGAGAGCGACGAAGATTTAGCACAACTGGTCTTTGCAGCTGGAGGCCCCTTTAATTGTCCTCACACCTCTCTCCCGCTCAGTCTAATCACATCTGGCCTCCTCACATAGCTTTCTCACTGTATACACACTGTACTCCAGCCGCCTGCTACAGTTTGACATTCCTCTCTTAGTGAAATCATATTTTCTGGCCACCGCAGATCTGTTTGGCCTGAACGGCGCCAGGATGATAGATGTCTCTTTGGCTGAGAAACACTTCTCGAATCCCCTTTCTCACTACCCTCTTTAGGCACAGACAGCTTGTAGGACAGTGATGAAGGTATGCGGTCCTTCAGAGACTGTTTAGTCCATGAGAAGAACGTATAGTCCAGATGTTGGCAATGAGCTCCCTAGACTCCAGTTAATGCTGCCAATGGGCTACAGGCCAGACATTATACTGAGAATAGAAACAGCTCTGAAAAATTCCTACCCAGCATGCTTTGCTCCAGGTGCTTAACTAGCTGCCAGGACCAGCTCACGTTGGAGAGGATGGACTAGAAGCCTGAGTGTATTCATGAGACATGTATAAAGGTACAAGTACTACGGAGCGTCCCAAGATTAATTGGAGATATAATATTTTTTGGAAAATCCATCTTCTTTCGGCTAATATGTTGTCATAGCCACTCACCTAAAACAAGACAAATTGGCATGAAATGAAATTTCAAAATGTAGCTTGAGATTACACTTTTCCAACATGTAGACTATTTAATACACAACACCTGTGCATTTTATTATGTCTTCACTTCCACTGTCAACTTTAGATGGGAAAATGTGCTTCTGATGCTGTATATCCATCCTATAGGATGGATATTTGACCATCCAAATGTAAAGATAAAAAAAAAAAAGAGACAACATTCGACATCTAATCAAGTTTAATGAGCTTAATAAACTTATAAAACTTTAAGCTTAATATGTTTCAATAAGGTATTCATATGAAAAGTCTTTCATTTTTAGGGATCCAAACATTTACATTCAGGACAAAATCAACTCTGTTTGTTGGAGAGGGTTAGCAAATAATAATAATAATAATAATGCATCAGTTTTATATAGCGCTTTTTTGGACACTCAAAGACGCTTTACATTGCACTATTCATTCACTCCATACTTGGTGGTGGTAAGCTACTATTGTAGCCACAGCTGCCCTGGGGCAGACTGACGGAAGTGAGGCAGCCAATCTGCGCCATCGGCCCCTCCGACCACCACCAACCACTCACTCACATCATTCATCCCAACCTATTGTACATGTTTTTGGGGGTAGGGGAAACCGGAGTACCCGGAGGAAACCTACGCAGACACGGGGAGAACATGCAAATTCCACACAGAAATGCCCCGTCCAGGTGGGAATCGAACCCGGGACCTTCTAGCTGTGAAGCACAAGCGCTAACCGCTGTACTACCGTGATCTTTTTATTTGTTTAACTGGGTGCATTGACCGTGATTTGAATGCAGTATAAGTGTACATAAGTGTATTATGTTGGTCTGAAATTCGATGTAAAGCCACACTGCGTAGGATTGTATCCAATAAATAAAACTGAAACAGAAGCATTTTTCGACAGATATTTTCATCATTGAAAAATACCTCATACAAACATGTGCTGTGACCGGCTCACCTACTAAGACATGACTGTAACTTCACTGAGTTAAGCTGTGTGCCTTTAAGTATGCATGCATCACGTTCATAAGCTATGACACTTTTCCATTGCCACGACCAGCTGAGGTTGAGGACATCCAAACAGTGTGTCCCTTGTCAACTGTTGAATGTGTAAGGTTAATGGGTGAGGGCTCCAAAGTAGCTTGTGTTAAGGTCTGTGTTGTGTGAGCCACTGCAATTACTAGTGTCGAACCCTGAAACAAAATGTCCGCTGTGTGGATAAATGAACCAGTGTGTGGCTGAAGGGCCTGGATGCCTGTCCACTGCAATTTATGGGACTTAGACGTGGCTAGGTTCTAGTGGTGACAGAGATGGATGAACCTGTGATCTGTCAACATGCCCCTACATAGTTTTACGGTCCAAAATACCCGGAGAGCAAATAATTACTTTTTTATTTCAAATCGGGTCACTCACTATGGATGAGTGATTCATGGATGTCAGAGTGAATTAATATTTAACTTTTATTGAGAAGAACAAATCTATATTTCACTCTGAACTAGAGTTATTATATATTGTGGCAGACAGAATTATGTACAAAACATACAGTACTTCCAGAAACTTGCTTGTTTCCAAAAAATCCTCATGGTCATTGTTAAATTTGGTTTTGTGTGTAACGAACATGATAGACCCTGAGTCTTGCAAGTTCAAGGTCAGACTAAACTGGACATTGGCCTGAATCAGTGCAATTGATTGTAATTATTTTTTGTTTACCTAGGTATCCTGTATTTGAGTTATCTCTGATTATGTTCCTGCTCTCAAACAAATAACATCCTAGACACAGTCAAACACTGACGTGACAGTTCAATACCTAATTTCACCCAATCAACCTCTTGTCTCTCTGACATTTACTCCACAAACCACTGCTTCTCTTAATTAGTCTGGAACCAAGCTGCATATATTGATACATGGATGGATGGACAATGGACATAGAGCTCATTTCCATATGTGCACTTTGCCTCATCACCGTTCTTGCACTGTTTACATTTGTATGTGTTTTTATTTTCCTACTATCACCAGAAATGGATAGCCAAAATATTAACTCCAGTAAGACTAATGTCACTTTAAAGTAATTCTACTCAAGTAGAAGTAACACGTAAGAGTAAAAAAGTACTTGGAGAAAATGATAATTGAGTACTGTGTGTACTGAGTCACTAAGTCTGATTTATGTTTCAGTAATTTAATTTCATTCTAATTTTAAGTTATCAGAAACAAAATAATGTAAATATCCTGATATTTCCAAAGAAAGTGCAATTAAAAATATGAAGAGTTACTTTGCAAAAGCAGATATCTCTGTTTTGAATTTGTTACTGTACTCTACATAACACTTTGTTGTGTAAATTAGATTAAGAACTAATGACTTCATATTTTAATTGCACTGAAACAAACAGGTAATGAAAAACAAGTATACATTGAGTTTTTTTTCAATCTGTTTTTGCAAATGAACTCTTCATTAATAGCCTATAGATAAATAGTTCTGACGAATAAAGTACACAACACAGAAACTACATCTGTTTTATATGCCACATGAAGCTTTTTCCAATCACAGTGGAATGAGTAACTATATGTAAAAAGTACCATATAATGAAGCTATACAAAGAAGTACTTTAAACAAATCTGGAGATAGGTCGCCTAGTGCTGCTTACGGGTTGGCACAGCAGCATTGAAGGATGAATCAAATGCAGAGGACAAATTTCCCTATGAGTACCCTAAAGTACCGTAACCTTAAAGTTACGCAAGTACATATATCTGAGAAAATATAACAGAGTACAGCTCCCGTCTGATTAAAACAGTACAACCAAATCCGGTACTCGTGCATTATGTGCTCTGGCCCCCAGATAACTTTGAGGAATACAATTTCACCCACAAGTGACAAACTTGATTTTTCACCAATTGCTCAAGGCTCACAAACACTTTTCATCCCTAATCTGACCCCTGACGTCACTACAGGTAAGCATATTTAATTTGGTTAATGGCATAGTAACTACAGTTTAAATGTTTAATCCACTTAATTGATTTGGCCAACATTGCCATTTAATTTGGTCAAAAGGTTCCCCTCTAGGGCCAGGACTCCCCTGAAAAAGACATTTTTAATCTCAGTGGGCCTTTCCCTGTTAAATAAAGGTCAATAAATAAAATAAACATATACAATGTACAAATGTGAACCATGTATCCAAATTAAGTTATAAGCAAAAAATAAAGCGCAGTGTTTCCTTTCCCGGGTCCCATACGCCAGTAACTGTCTTGCTGTCTACTTGCTTCATCACATCATGCACCTCTCATTCCACTCACATAAGGTCCTCCACAGTTGCCTTAACAGTTACACCCTCAACTCCATCTCCACCTTCAGGTGATGCCTCCCTCTGCCAGGGTCTAAGCACTTAGATCCTTCAATAATTTATCAGAAGCACTACATTGATTTGTCTTTCCCTCCTACCAGTTTGAGCTATGTTTGACAGCTAGTGATCAAATATTCAGTTATAAAACCTGAAGTACACTGTTTTTATTACACTTTTATTGACTCCGGCAACAAAAGTGAGACCAGAGTGCGGCAGATTCAAAATGTCATGTAAATCATAATATAAGAAGAAGAAGAAGATCTTTATTTATATAGCGCCTTTCACAGACATGGTCACAAAGCGCTTTACATGAGAGCATTTTACATTCACTCCATACTCAGTGATGGTAAACTACGTTAGTAGCTTCAGTAGAAGCGACTACACACGTCTGCGCCAACGGTCCCTCTGACCAACACCATACATTCACACACACCATTCATCCTGGCCTGTTGTACATGTTTTTTCGTGGTAGGGGAAACCGGAGTACCCGGAGGAAACCTACGCAATAATATAATTGTGTTTGCTGTTTTATTATAATCATCAATGTCCTAATGTAGTGTAATAAAGACATGGCAGCATACCAATCAAAGCGAAAATGCACACATTTTCTTTACCTTTGCCCAGACTAACTCTTTCCACTCCCTTGAACCTGCTGCTGGTATGTGAGTATTTTCTGCTAAACAAGGCAGTTTTCAAAGTGCTGCCTGACTCCCGCTAGGACTAAACCATGAGTCCCAGGACCCCCCACCTCAACGCTCTCACCTCCCTTACTAATGCCACATTGAAGATCCAGCGGTAGGTCCCAGCAGTGATAAAGAACGGCCAGCTGTTCAAACAGTGGGGAGGAGAGCGTGGAACGGGCGTAGTGGACTCAGAAATCAGAATATTTAGTTTAGAGGACTCAAACTGGTGTGCATCAACAGACCACCTCACAGCACAAGCACAAGTACAAGTGAGTCAAAGGAAAACTATCACAACTGTAAAAGTCATGGATTAGGTTTCATACACTCAACAAAAATATAAACGCAACACCTTTGTTTCTGCTCCCATTTTTCATGAGATGGACTTAAAGATCTAAAATTCATTCCAGATACACAATATTACCATTTCTCTCAAACATTGTTCACAAATCAGTCCAAATGTGTTATAGTGAGCACTTCTGCTTTGCTGAGATAATCCATCCCACCTCACAGGTGTGCCACATCAAGATGCTGATCTGACATCATGATTAGTGCAAAGGTGTACCTTATACTGCCCACAATAAAAGGCCACCCTGAAATGTGCAGTTTTGTCTCACAGCAAAATGCCACAGATGCCACAAGCATTGAGGGAGCGTGCACTTGGCATGCTGACAGCAGGAATGTTAACCAGATCTGTTGCTCGTGCATTGAATGTTAATTTCTCCACCATAAGCCGTCTCCAAAGGCGTTTCAGAGAAAATGGCAGTACATCCAACCGGCCTCACAACCACAGACCACGTGTAACCACACCAGCCCAGGACCTCCACATCCAGCAGGTTCACCTCCAAGATTGTCTGAGACAAGGCCACTCAGACAGCTGCTGAAACAATTGGTTTGCATAACCAAACAATTTCTGCACAAACTGTCAGAAACCGTCTCAGGGAAGCTCAACTGCATGCTCGTCGTCCTCATCGGGGTCTTGATCTGACTCCAGCTCGTCGCCGTAACAGACTTGAGTGGGCAAATGCTCACATTCTATGGCGTCTGGCGCGTTGGAGAGGTGTTCTCTTCACGGATGAATCTCGGTTTACATTGTTCAGGGCAGATGGCAGACAGCGTGTGTGGCGTCGTGTGGGTGAGCGCTTTGCTGATGTCAATGTTGTGGATCGAGTGGCCCATGGTGGTGGTGGGGTTATGGTATGGGCAGGCATCTGTTATGGACGAAGAACACCGGTGCATTTTATTGATGGCATTTTGAATGCACAGAGATACCGTGATGAGATCCTGAGGCCCATTGTTGTGCCATACATCCATGAACATCACCTCATGTTTCAGCAAGATAATGCACGGCCCCATGTTGCAAGGATCTGTACACAATTCTTGGAAGCTGAAAATGTCCCAGTTCTTGCATGGCCAGCATACTCTCCGGACATGTCACCCATTGAGCATGTTTGGGATGTGCTTGACCGGCGAATACGACAGCGTGTACCAGTTCCCACTAATATCCAGCAACTTCGCACCGCCATTGAAGAGGAGTGGACCAACATTCCACAGGCCACAATGGACAATCTGATAAACTCTATGCGAAGAAGATGTGTTGCACTGCATGAGGCAAATGGTGGTCACACCAGATACTGACTGGTTCTGAGTCCCCAGACCCCCAATAAAGCAAAAAAAAACTGCACATTTCAGGGTGGCCTTTTATTGTGGGCAGTATAAGGTACACCTGTGCACTAATCATGATGTCAGATCAGCATCTTGATGTGGCACACCTGTGAGGTGGGATGGATTATCTCAGCAAAGCAGACGTGCTCACTATCACACATTTAGACTGATTTGTGAACAATGTTTGAGAGAAATGGTAATATTGTGTATCTGGAATGAATTTTAGATCTTTAAGTCCATCTCATGAAAAATGGGAGCAGAAACAAAGGTGTTGCGTTTATGTTTTTGTTGAGTGTATGTATGCCTTAATGTTCAACTGAAAGAGGACATGTTCAAGTGTGCTTATAGCTTATTCTTTTCTATCACCCGCCACTTACTACTGAACTCATTTAAGTTGTTTTATTATCTTGATATGTTGCATTCACACAACAATAAAATAAGCAATCTAAAAAGTAATTTTGTGTGTGTAATGTAACGGTAATCAATAGTTTTGTAGAAACTTTGAGTCCATACAGTTCTGGTAGTTCTTGGATAGGAAAGATTCCCCTTGCTTTGGTGCAACTGAAACAGAAACAGAGCCATAGGAATCACTAATGTGAAAGTGTGTCGCTGAATTTGCATTTCCAAGAACAAAGCTAAGGTTAAACAGATGAGCTGAAGGTCAGTGATGGATTGAGGTTCATTGTCAGTTCACTTATTAATCAAGTGGGTGCTTACAATCAGCACACCCACACAATCTGTTGTTTTTGATACAAAAGTGACTGATATCAATGGGTTTCCATACGTGAAAGTTTAAGTGTGTGTTTAAGTTTGTGAATAATTTAACTGAGAGTAAAGAACAAATCCAATTTAAGACCCACAGAGTTATTTCAATTGTATTATTTATTTGAATCAAGAGTTAAATTACTCTCTACTTTTCTCTACGTATATTAAAATTGCACCTTTGCTTGAGTATAACATTTGACTCTGCCATCATGGTTAACTTGTTAACTAACGCCATTGACCAGTGGTTCTCAAACTGTGCTTGGATTGGGTTTAAATAACTGCGTATGCTGTCCCTGCCCCGGAAGCTAGCTTCCAGACTGTAAAAACAGTCGATACCAACATATCGTCAGAAAACATCATGTTAGCTGCTTCAAATGGACTGCTGCCGTTTTTCAACAAAGCCGCGCGCACTACTATTGCAACAAGGATGAGAGGAAATCTAACTTCTGTGGCTTAATGATTGATTTGATCTGTTTTCTTGTAACTTTATGCAACTGTGAAAGCACTTTGAATTGCCTTGTGTATGAATTGTGCTCTACAAATAAACTTGCCTTGCCTTGCTTCATCAGCGCGGAGAATGGGCCATGAAACAGATATCAGACCCACAGCTAAGATTAGCGCCGATCACATGAAGAAAAAAAAAGCACCAATAGAGTCACTAAAACCACCAGCTACATATAAAGCAGCCTTTTAAGCTGTTGAATGTAAAGCTTATTACACAAGTCTCATCTAAAAAGAGCCTTAGCCTATCGTAGCATAGTGTCATATAACGCTAGCCACTAGTCGTTAGCCGCCGAGTGCTAATGATCCTCTTTATTCGTGTTTCAGGTGGATTTGAGCTTAATCACTGGGGGAAACTCTGGCATAGACTGTGGGTGTTTAGTTATAGCTCTGTAGCATATCACAGTTAACCCCCAAAGCAGTTTGGTCTGAAAGCACCTTGGGCTAAAGGGGCTAACTAGGCTAGCTCTTTGCTAAAAACAACATAGCAGCCAAAGGTGAACCGGAAATGGTGGGCATAGCCATCAACCCCCTGCCCTGCTGCTGCCAAAGAACATTCGGACCGGTGGCTGTCATGTACCTGTGGGGAAAAGACTGGTTTGACAGGTTTTGGGGGAAAACAAATCGGAGTAGAATCTTTAGCCTAGTCGGATTAGACTTCACATGTGAACGTAGTAAACGCAGTACCAGCCCCCACCCAGTGCTCCTTCTCATTGGCCCCCCAACAGCTCAGCCAACTGTCTGTCTGTTCCACTTAACATATTGTTCACTGACTCAGCAGGAAATACCTGAGTTCATCCACAAAAACAGAGGACAGAGGGCTCTGATAACATTGATCGTAGAAGGAAATGGCCCTGCATCCTGGTAAAAAAGTATGAGTCAAAACAAATTTTATTTGTCAAACCATGTGAATGATTTGAAATTACATTTCTCTCATCATTAATTGTGGAGTGAAAATATTTTCCCTTATGTGCCAGACAAGCACATAATCCAAACTAAATCATTTTTTATATTTCAGTCTGATATGTTGTCATGTAAACTGCCTTATACTTTAATAGTTTTTATCTTTCAGTGAAGCACTTTGGTGTTCCTGGTATCATTTTAAAGTGCTATACAAATACATTGTGATTGATCAATGATAGGCGCTTGATGGAGTAAAGTGTAATATGAATAATTAAAAGCAAAATGAACAGAAATCCGTTTATGAATTCAATATATTTGTAAACTGGAATATTTAGTTATTTGTAATTGTAAATGAGCACCACGCGCATCTTCTTAAATTTAAGCTGCTCCCTAGTGGCTGCAGTTATTCATAACTCAGCACAGGAATAGGCTAGAGACTTAAAAAAATAAATAAACATACTCAGAAATCCATGCTCTACAAGGGGCCAAATTAAATCATCTTGCAGGCCGGATCTGGCCGCGGGCCTTGTGTTTGACACATGTGACAAAATTACTTTTTGTTTTGTTTTGCTTCTGTCATCTTTTGGATATATTAGATTCTTTTTGTTAGTGATGATTTCTGTTCTAGCCCTAAACGTGCTTCAGCCTCCCCCTCCCAACCTCCTCGTGCCTCTCTGCCCAGCTGTAAGTCATCTCCTACTCACACCCTTAAGCCCCCTGAGTTAGGATGGGTCAGGGCAGATGAGAATGGGCCGTCCCAGCTGCGCTCTGTCTGAACAGTTGGGTTTTCACTGGGCCAGTGGAAACAGGCTGACAGGAAAGGTAAACAAGGAGGTGTGGACAGAGCGTCTTTCATTGGTGGTCCCATCATTCACTTTGGCCTGCGGGGTCCAAGAGCGCAACCACAGCCTGCAAACTCAAACACGGACAAAATGTTATAGAGAGAGCTGATGGCACAGACAGACACTATACAGAGAGTGGATTAGGATGATTCCCCTCACAATATTTCTTTGCTACCAATCTTAATAAACAATATTAATTTCAATTTTATTGAGTTGTTCAAGTAATCCTCGATGGAAAGGAGGAACATTCATAATATGAGTCAGTCTTAGTTCAGTGTTTCCTAAAGAGATAAACTACTACTTGTTAAGGCTTAGTAGTTTAGGACCGAAAGACAAACTCAAGACAGGAGCCAAAGTTCACAATTTATTTTCTTCTTTAGTCCAAGCAAGGCGGATGGTCTCATTTCCTCGGAGTCTTTCCCACACAGGCACTAGGAGCACAGGAGATGAAGGTAAGTTTCAGGTAATCAAAAACAGGTAAGTCTGGTAAAGTAAGTTTTAGGAGCTGACTGCAAAATCGGTCTGGAGAGCTGGGTCTTTCACTGAAGCAGCTTGATTGCAGATGGCCAAAAGGTCAGTAGCCCCAACAGACTCCACCAACACACACATACACATGCACGCGCACGCACACGCGCACACACACACACACACACGCACACACACACACACACGCACACACAAAGGGAAAAGGGAGTGGGGAACACAGGAGGACCAGATCATCCAGGGGCGTGACACCACGACTACTAAAAAAAGGATTTGTTTATTATTTTCAAATAAAGGATATTAAATTAAAGTTGCAAGAAATTGTACAAGCTTGCCATTTTTAGCTTAATTTATATTCTCAAAACATGTTCTTGTTCTGTGGTGAAGATGCTCTTTGGTGTTTAAAGGAGCAGAAATTTGAAAAAATAAAATAAAACATAAAACAAACAAATACGAAAACATGGCACACTGCATTAAAATTCTGTTTGTACATTACAAGTTTCTGTCCCCTAAACACCAAAGAGCACCTTCACCACAGAACAATTATATCACAAAAACTGCCTCTTTGATATTTTCTTTCTTTCTTTCTTTCCTTCCTTTTTGTATCTCAATTGTCAACATTCTTAAGGTAGGGGAACTCCAAGTATCGAAAATAATGAAGATACATATTTAATAAAAATAGAAAATTATAAGTTTAAGTGAAGTTCAATTATCATAATATTCTGTATAAATGAGGCAACTGGAAGTAACCTTAACCTTGAGATCTTCGTCAAGAGCAAGGTGACATATTGCTTGTGCACACTGACCTCTACATGCCACTCATGGAGTCACAATGAGATATGAAGCTTGAGCTTTGAAGCCTGTCCCAACTATGTTGTCTCTAATGGAAACATGTCTTTCAAATCAATACATTTTGTATGCGCTCTTATTATGGTCAAAGAAAGGGAAAACATTAACAAGTCAGAAGTCTGAGATTATAATCAAAACTCTGAGGTACTGAGGTAAAAACAATATTCCAATTTACAAATGGTGTAAACATATTTCACTGACTTACAGAAAGCGCACTGCCCTCTGATGGTTTCACTCTGTCAGTATCACGGACTTTTCATATAACTATGTTTTACAGTAAAAACAATGTGGAAAGCAGTTGGAAAGTACTTTACCTATTGCTAAAGCTATTTGTTAATGACTTAATAGCTTTGTAGACAAGCATTACTTATTAAGTTAACATCAGTACGGTTTTAGATCCAATAGGTCCACTTCAATGGCAGTCACGGAACTGGTGAGTATGCTGTTGAAGTCTTTATTGACCAGCAAGACACACTAGACCAGGGGTCTGCAACCCACAACATCCAAAGAGTCATTTCGGACCATTTCAAACCAAACAAAAGTCTCAAAGAGCTGCAATAGTTTTAACGTTCAACCGACCGAACAAACTTTTATATTAATATTATTGATATGTTTTTAAAAAAAAAGTACAAATTCATTCACAATATTGATTGAAATTATTAATTATGTTTTCTTTTATCCATCCATCCATCCATTTTCTTCCACTTGTCCGTTGCCGGGTCGTGGGGGCAGCTGTTGGAGTTGCCCCAAGTCACATAGCACCAGCCCCTATGGCTCCTCCTGCAGGTGGTGGGTCCACAGAAGGACGGCCTCATGGTTCTAACCGGGCCTGTTGGTCTCTCATAAGGGGCTTCTGAACCGCTTTTTGTCTGACCCGTCACCTAAGACCTGTTTGCCATGGGAGACCCTGCCAGGGCCACGAAGCCCCCGACAACAGAGCTCCCAGCATAATTCGGGCGCTAGACCCCTCCACCACGTTAAGGTGGTGGTTCAAAGAGAGTTTTGTTGTATGTAATACTTATTTGTAGAATTTTTTTTATCTATGTATTAATACAACTGATAATTTCTGTTATGGTTCTTTATCGTATATAAACAGGAGAGATAGTAAATTGACCTAGCCTGGTTTTACCAGACCCTCGTACTTGTTTCGTACAGAGGGTCTGGACTTTCTCAATTGAGCTCCGTTTACAAGTGGGAGGGGTGAACTCTGTTTAAAGTTTGAAACGATTGGGTCTGATTTTACCCAATCGCTAGCGTTTGGTTGTGAAGTAATGCGCCCGGCCGAGTCAAGCTATGCTTGACGTCCCTACAACACCCGCCTCCCCCGCTCGCTGAATGGTAGGATGAAATTCTACCGATATAATCGCAGCCATTGAGATCAAACCCAGACGTACATGCAGGGGAAAATATTTGACCGGAGTTTACGGATGGCAAAGGCCAGGCTAAAATTGACCTATTTTGACATAAACTTTCTATCATACCAAGCATTTTATTTTTTATAAAGGCTATTGTAAAATGGTTATTAAATTAACGGGATTTAAAGCTATTTCAGTGGGGCAAACACTCCTTTCTCGAAAACGTTCGTTTGACTAATTCAGTCAGTGTTAACCATGGCGCGCAGAGGAGGAGCTGCACATTAACAGGTTGTTAGTGATTTTCTTACCTTTCTCTCCATTCCTCTATTTTTATGAACGAGGATCGAAGGATATTCTTGTCAGCCCTTCAGCGCAGTTTCTGAATGATACCGAGCGCACAAAAGCACATGTTTCAACAAGTCTTGGTTCCTAAAAACGTAGCAGCAGCACGTATAAGCGTAGAACAGATTTAGACGGACTCATTACAACTTGTATCCTAAAACAGACGTTTGGGATGAAGTTCAAGTGGTGCGTGTATCTGCAGTGGCTCCGCGCCTGCAGGTTTATAGTATAAAGAGGCTGCGGCGCAAAGCGGCATCAATAAAAGGCATCGTTAATGAAGGAGTCACACGGTTCCGATGGAACTCAATCAGAACCAGTTCTCCTTGTACTCCTGGCTGCTCCAGTGGGACAAGAGCCACTACAAGGAGGCTGAAGAGCCGCATGCGGCTCCGGAGCCGCGGGTTGCCGACCCCTGCACTAGACCATTCATTGCTTTTAAATAAACTACAAAGGTATGGGGTCAGGGGCTTAGCACATGCTTGGCTAAAAGGTTATCGAAGTGATTGAAATCTGTAAGTAGGGGGGGTGTTGGAAAATATCGATCCGCCGATATATTGCGCTATTACGTCACGCAATTCTCGTATCGATCCAAAAAGTTCCCGTATCATATTTAAACATCTGAACTGTTAAACGATCGACAGCTCCCTGTGTTTAGGCGAAAAATAAAGAAAAAAGTCCACTTAAAATCCATGTGAAATGAAACGGATCTGACTGCCATGCGTGTGTGTGCGCATCCAAACAGGGTGATGTGTGTCATCGTCACTTTCTTAAGGCTGTAGACACTCCACACCTGTACAGTTACATCCAACAAAAACACATGACATGTCTTTGTTTCCCCTGCATGGTGACGAGGCTGTGATGAATTAGGCAGACAAATAAGTAAGATCCAGTCCTGGTCAAAATCCGCCTCCAAAGCTTGGTCTCCACAAAAAAGTACAAGCAGAAAGTCCAAGAACAGCCCAAACATGAGCCTCAAATCAAACACGCTGCTCCAAGTGCTTTAGCCTCTATGTGTGGAAAGCGAAACTGAAACGACCAGCGCATGGCCTGCACTGAGCTGCTTTTTATTAATTTATTTCTTTTTTAGATCAGAGAGCTACAATTTGTTTTCTATTTTGTTATGTATTGTGAGCCACATTATGAAGTAGCTTTGAAAGCATTGCCCATTTTATTTTGAGATCATAAATGTTGCCTAATGATGAACTTTTAAGCACAGTGATACCAAACCACGGTTCCTGCACCGTGAACTGAACCATAAACCATCCATAAATATTCCACTGTCTCTTGAATTTTATTTCCTGAGTTTAACCTAGGTGTAGTCGCTCATTCTGCTGGTGCTCTGGACAACGGGCTCATTCCTTTCTGCAGCTGCAGCGAGTCGGCAACTTTGCGCTTGACTATATAGTACTACAGCGGTTCCAAACCTGCGGGGAACCTGGGATTACAGAAGCTCAGAGCTTTGTCTGGTCAAAAGGTCAGGTCATCAAATATGACTAAGAAAGGAATAGCTACAGGTGCATAAAACACTCCAATTGCAGTCTGTCTGTTTGAAATAAATCATTATTAGCATTTATTGTTTTGATACATTTGTTGTGACTGTGCATCATTTTTGGAATGAGGCGCATGGCCCGACTACAGCATGTAGTCAAGGAAAAAGGTTGGGAACCACTGGTCTACTAATAGCGCGGATCTATATATTGAAATACGGGTTACGGACTTGGGTGGACAGCTATACTAGCTGTAACCCGTAGGCCGGGTTACAGCTATATATAATATATATATATATATATATATATATATATATATATAGTTAGTGTTTGTGTGATCATTTATGGTGAAACAACGAGTTTGCTCTTTTTAAATCATAATGAAAAAAGAAGAAAATGACCCTGATCAAAAGTTTATGATCAAGAGGAATTTACCATTAGATTATATACAGAACCTTCTCGACAACTACCACAAAAAAGACTTCAAGCTGTCATTGATGCTGAAGGAGGCAATACACACTTGGGTGTGCACATCACAGAGAACCTATCCTGGTCCACAAACACTACATTATTGACCAAGAAAGTACATTCGCCTGATGTCACCACTTCATCCACAAACTGAATATATATATATATATATATATATATATATATATATATATATATATATATATATATATGTATAATTTTGTATTTGTATTTGTTTTTTTGTTTGTTTTTGTTTTATGTCTGTCTCATGTCCAATTCATTATCAACACAACACCGCCCTCTGATGGCTGGGCAAATATTCTCCCTTAGTGGCAGTCAAATTGTCATCTAAATTGTCAGATTTATTACATGAACCTGACCAACACATTTGAGACACACCTTGTATTTTTGTTGGCCCCTGAAGCAGTTTGATGTCTCTGTGGAAACTCTCTCTCAATGAAATGACCACTGTTCAGATTAAGTTTGAAAAAAGGCTTCGACTGAAAGGTAATATGTGACCCAAAACAATGAGTTGATCTGTGAGACTGAACTTATATTTCTCTTGGCTCCTCTGTCAAATCCTGCCTTGGCCTCCACAGAGAGAGACGGTCTGAAGTTACGGTTTGCTTTATCTGAGCTGTGTGCCGCTATAATGCAAGCTCCAAGCCTTCAGGTTTGTTTCTCTATCTCAGCTGTTGTCATTTACACTTTTAACTTTTAGCAGGAGTCATAATGTAGTTCCATGGTGGTGATATTGATGATAATTTTAGAAATATACATTTTGGAGGATATAGTCAGCACTTCCCACATGTCGGACAATCTCGTTCTCTTTCCCCCCTCCCATTTGGGCAGCAACTGTCTCTTATCTAACCATTGCATCTAAGCACAATTATCTCTAATGCAGTCTGGTCAATCTTGATTACATCCTTGTCATGCTGAAAGATCTGTGTCAAATTAAAACTTAAAGCTTTGAATGTCAATTTTTGCTGTGGGAGCATATGGGAAAATGCATATGATTCTGTATGTCTCGGTTTAGTTTTATATCGTTGAGATCAATGTTACGCTGCTTTGAGTGACCTACTCACAGTAATCCTGCAATGACCCATATTCACGCTGACCAGATGAAGAATGGCGGGTGAATCTTTGCATAGATGAGCCTTGTGCGTGTGTGTGTGTGTGTGTGTGTTTCTCCACACTGAGAATAGTCTGAAAACCAAGAATTGCAAATAATTAGGGTGTCATCCCGTGGCACGTACAGTTAACTGTATATATTTGCAATTGGCAAACATATAAATTTAACCATTTCTTTTAAATTTAAAATAAATAAATAAAAAATTAGAAAATCAAGGCAAGGCAACTTTATTTATACCGCGCATTTCGTACACAAGGCAACTCAATGCGCCTAATTTGCAATAAATATAACTTAATGCATATGTACATACAAACAAAAAAACTAATTAAGTGATGTTTACATACACTTTATAAAAAGAAACATTTGTATTTTTTTCCCCTCGGTGTCTGACATTAAGCCCGTATTAACTTTTCCTTTTTTTTTAGGTCAATTAGAATTTTGAACATTATTTGCATTTGCTAAATACATACATTTTTTTGTTACTTTTTACGAAGTCGGAAGTTTACATACACTAAAATTACTTCACCTCTAAACAATTTGGGAAAGCCCAGATGACTATGTCCTGACCTTAGAAGCACAAGTCTGGTTCATCCTTGGGTACAATTTCAAGACGCCTGAATGTGCCACGTTCATTGGTTCACACAAGTATACACAAGTATAAAAAAAAGAGCGAAATGTCCATCATATAGATCAGAAAGAAGGCGTGTTCTTTGTTCCAGAGATTAACGTGCTGTGGTCTGAAATCAACCCAAGAACAAAAAAAGACCTGGTGAAGATGCTGAACCTGGTAAGAGTTTGTCATTATCCACAGTGAAACAAGTACTGTACTAACATGGACTGAGAGGGCACTCTGCCAGGAAGATGCTCTTACTCCAAAAGAAACATCATAAAGCAGTTTGGAATTTGCAAATAAAACAAGGAGGTTTGGAGGAAAAAGCCTGAGAACACCATCCCAACTTTAAAATACGGGGGTGGCCGCATCATGCTGTGGGGTTGTTTTGCTGCGGGAGGGACTGGTGCAACCAGTCCACATGTGTTTTGTGGATCTGGAGAAAGCGTTCGACCGTGTCCCTCGTGGTGCTCTGTGGGGGGGAGTATGGTGTCCTCTACTAAGGGCTGTCTGGAGCTTGGTTCACATTGCCGGCAGTAAGTCAGACCTGTTCCCGGTGCATGTTGGGCTCCGCCAGGGCTGCCCTTTGTCACCGGTTCTGTTCATTACCTTAATGGACAGAATTTCTAGGCGCAGCCAGGGACCAGAGGGTGTCCGGTTTGGGAACCTCAGAATCTCATCTCTGCTATTTGCAGATGATGTTGTTCTGTGGGATTCATCAAATCAGGACCTTCAGCATGCTCTGAGGTGGTTAGCAGCCGAGTGTCCAGTGGGCGGGATGAGGATCATGGTTCTCCACTGCCAAAAAGTGGCTTCCCTTCTCCAGATCGGTGGAGAGTCCTTGCCTCAGGTGGAGAAGTTCAAGTATCTCGAGGTTGTGAGTACGAGTGAGAGACGGATGGAATGTGAGATCGATAGACAGATCGGTGTATGTATGTATGCAATTATTTTGTATGTGTAATGTTGGCTTTACCCATAGACCCATTACTCAGTCTGACATATATTTTTTTTTGTAAAATTACTTTGGCTTTACCATGTATTTTAGTGAATCATAACTGACTTGGCCTGTCATAGTTTTATTTACTCAGTGCTGTACAAGAGAAACTGTAAAAGCCTAAATCTAAGCAATCAGAGGAAGTCAATGAGAGAAAGCACTATGCCTTTACTAGAGCTGCCAATCAGGGGAGGGCTCCAATCACCCGTTTGTTTTCATAGAAATTTGCTTCAGCACTTTACAACGATTGATATACTGTAACTTGCCAACATGCTCCACATGTACAAACATATTTCTTCCGGAGCCTACTTGCATCTTGCACACTGCACCTTTAAGAAAGCATCACCCATCGCTTTTTCTACACCGGCGGCCTTGGATTGTTTACGACAGTGAGCACTTAAGCGGGTTAGGGACAGACAGTAGATGTGGCCAGTTCAATCCTGTGCGTTTCGTGTGTCAAAAATAGACCGTATTCATCAGAGGCAACAGCGCTACGTGCAGCGCCGCCCTCTTTCCATCCCCAGCTCGCAGCGGTTGCACGTCAAACTCGGGAAATTTAAACGGGACACATCCTCACGGGCATTCACGGACACACGCATCTTTCTATCCCACTCCGCCAAGGTCACTGCGTCGGCCCGTTTGAGGGAACGGGACGCACGCTTCCATTCCATCCAGGTAAGTTCGCCGTCTTTGGGATGACTAGGAGTGATGAAGTGGATGTAGACAGGCGAGCAAGAATGAATGGTGGCTTCAGGCACCCGCTGAATCCTAAATGAAAATTGTTTTATAGAGAGACGTAGTACGCTACATCTTGCAGACAGTACTAGGCACGATGAATAAATTATACGCCGCGGGGAGTTGAGCGTGTGACAGTGCTGGTGGCAGCAGCAGAGCAGGCCCTCCCCTGCCTGGCTTCACTACACTGTAGCATCATATTCAGAGGTTAATAGACTTTTGTACTAGATGGATAAACAGCGCTAGATGGATAAACAACATTAGTGGGATAGTTAGATTCACTTTTCTTGTCAGGGCGACACTATTGAGACGCAACTAGGCCTAGGCTACAGGTACCAAGTTCTGGAGTTTTAACTGAATGGCATTCAAAGCTGTCAAATGGAAAAGACTGAGCCTACATATATGCATGTGGCACAATGTTTTGCTCGATATTGTCTATATTACAAAACATTGTTTTACTGTGTTGGTCTTGGCCTCATAAAGTTTATTAGATGTATACAGTAGTAGTAACACAATCTTCTCACAATTCTCTCAATTCTGGTGCTACAAATTTGGGGATTTTGTTCTCAAAGCTACAGTATGACTTCCTATGCCTCCCACAATAGTAAACTCATGGAGATTTTCAACTGTAAGACACTAGAGTTATGATTGACATAAATGCATTACGACAAAGTGGGTTTGATGTAGCCTGTTCAGTGATCCTGCAGATTACAAAATATTCCCCTTGGTGTTTTTGTAACATTAAATAAAATGATTTAAGCTAATTTAGTTATTGTACAATGTTTGTAACTGTCGCATGGCAGATTTTTATGGTAAAGTTCATTTTATTAAACATTCTATATTGAACTCTATATTGTGAAGGATAGAAATAAAATACTTTCAAAGTTGATCTCTTTCATCACTAATTAGATAAGAGACTTGACAGTGCTGGTCCTTTACCCTGACTACATTACATGCTCCTCTAGACACAGATAGGACACAGGAGCCATTTCCCCTGAGGAGGCCGCGTGCTAGTCAGCTGATGTTATTAAACAAAAGGAACTGCACTCTTTACTTTTGAGAAATCTTACGAAAATTTACACACACCATTAAGACAACGTTTATACCTCATAGAATAGGGCTGAACAATATTGAAATAATTTGCGATATGCGATATCATGATAACAATTTTATTGCGATATTTCACTAAACCATTTCAACACGATATGTTCCATTCTAATTAAACACAAATTGTAATTAACTAGTTTTTCTGCTAATTCTGTCAAATTAAGACTTTACAAAAACACAATCAGGACCAAAACAAGACTAAAGTTGAACTAAGTTAGTGAATGTTTGACTAAAACTGAACTTTTAAACATTTATAAGTTCAATGCACTGCCTGTTTTTGGCTGAGTTGGTCGATCTCTGTCAGATGAAGGCTTTAATTATGTTGCGATATATTGTGACTTCTTGCGAAATGGATATTGCATCACCTAATATTGTGATACAATATTTTTTGTGATATATTGTGCAACCCTACTTTATAGCCTGTATTTTTTGTTTGTTTTTAGTTTTTGTTTATTATTTAATTGTCACTATTATTACTATCATGTTTTCCCCTTTGTTTCCAGCTGTGATTGCCTGTTCTCTTCAGCTTACTGTATGTCTGTACTCACTGTAAATATGTACTTGCCACCTGGTGTTTAAATAATTGAAAAAATTCAATCCATTTGGATACCTGCTTCTTATGATAAATCTGCTCTGCTTAAATCACTCAATGGGAGTGGTGGCCTGTGATTGATTTATCCAATGTTCTTGCAGAGGACGAATTAGATGTACGTGTTTGTCTTGAGAAAACGGTTCAATCGGGGGAGAGCGAGAGAGAAGGATGACCACAGAGGACAAGTCATAATTAACTGGAAAGATTATGTTAAGTCACACATAACAAAACAATGCAAACATTCAACACAAGATGGAATGATATAGCCATTTTGTAGGATGATCAGTCATACTGTCAATGTTGTGGGGACATACTGTGAGCTGAGCGTTTTCTGTTCAATGGCAATGCACTTTTAATGTATTGCAAAGCTTTTTTTTCCACTCCCAAAACTTATTTTCTGTTTTGGAACCTTCTATGTGACATTGTTTGAACATAGATGATTTTTTTTATATTTTTTGTGGTTTCATTTTCATTTTTAATACTGCAATAGTGAAAGGAATTGTAATTTATGATAAAAATCACTGGGAGGATTTAAACATAATAACGTGTAGCGTTGAGAGAAGGCAGAAATATTAACTGACAAGGGCACAAACATTTATGAACATGTTTTCTGGTCAAACTCCAGTGTTTGCAAGTTTTACACACAAGAACATAAAATATTTGTTGTTTACAAAGGATTGTACTGCATAAATGTCAGTCTCGGTGAATTGCAATGCAATGTCTATTTGAATGCAATTGATTTTGCTGCTCATTTTAAAATCCCTGCAGTTAGTACTAAGGGGAAGTTTAGACTAAGGAATGCTTCCCTTTGTCAGATAATATGAATCTTATATGATTACACTACTCCATCACACTACTGTCCATTTACGTGACTGCAGTTACTTGGTATTATATGAGGAGTAGTATATCCCGAGACAGAGGTGACCTGTTGTCCCAGTGAGAATAGAGTAAGCCTGCTCCTTCAGTCCCGTGTGTTTTCGGGTGGGATCAGGTTACAGCTTGTGTTTTTTGTGGGCAGGTGTGTTGAACTAGAGCAACAACATGAGACGTAGAAAAGAAATAGGGGTAGTCATACGAAATGAAAACACAAGTAATTAAGTTAATTACTTTATTATACAGCTTTGAAATAATTTTTGCTACTGATATACATTTGCCCCTGATAACATGTGGCAGTCGGAATTTTAGTACTCTGTTTTTTAAATGTTTAAACAATCATGTTCATGCCAATGTTTTCTGCTCTCATTGTTAGGCGTCAAGGCTCAAACAGACCCTCCACCAGAACCTTGTCAGTGGGGACTGTGTTTTACAAAATGTACAGAATCTTTTGGACAGTCAAGTTTCTCTGCCCACTGATTTTAAACTGCAGACTGACATGAACATCTTTAACAGAGGTCTGAAACAGTGGCTGAAGTCAAATCAAAGCTGCACACTAGAGGTCTGCATCGGGACTGGTCCCGCGGGACCCAACGCAAATCTCGCGGGAATGGGCTGTTTCAACTTAGCTGTGGGTGGGAAAGGGCGGCTAACAAAAACCTGCGGGACAGGTAAGCCCGCAGTGTGTAGTGAATGAAGCACTCATTCAGTACTTAGGCCCGCACTGACTATAGACTGTAAGGGCACTGATTCTGTTTGGGTTTTGGACAGAACAGAAGTCACTACTTTCTCCCCGCTACGTGACGTCACGCTGCTCGTGCCCAAAGTAGGTCAGCTGCCCGGTGTCTGGACGCTCAAGGAAAAGTGACTACATCTGCTAAAGTTCGCTAAACTTCGGGAATAATGTATGTTTGTGCTAAAGACCAACCAAACTCAAGAGACAGTGGACTATTAATGGGTAAATATGAGTCAGATACGTTCTATTTCACATGGATTTTACATGAATTAAGAAAACGGCTTGGATGGATTATTGCCTTTTTCTGTCCGAAGCTATCGATCATTTAACAGCTCGAACTTAAGGTAAGCAGCTAATATAATATTAGCATCTTTTCACCGTAACCGTTTATATTCAAGTCGTTTATTCATGAAAAATGCGCAATACGGGACTGAAACAGCTGTTTTCATTCAGTTGTGCGGTTTAGTTCAAAGACCTGTTGCTGTCAGCGTCCGCCGACTCTCGCACTGTATTGCATATACAGTGGCCGTTAGTGTGTTTGGACACAGCGGCGGGATGCGGGCAGTAGTGGACATACACATTGCGGGATTGGGCGGTCACGTTGCGCACACGTTGCGGGTGTGGGCGGTAATGGTCAGAAATTCACCGGGGCGGGATGAAAAAAACAGTCCCGCGCAGTTCTCTACTGCAGACATGGTAACACTGTATGAAATGTGTATAGATTATGTTTATTGTTAACTTTTTTTAAATTATATACTGTACTATATTGTACATGTGTTTTGTTAAATGTGTCTCCTAGCCTCCGATGGACAATGTGTTGCAAATTAGCAGTTTTGCTATAACACTAAAAGCAATCTGGCTTGTCCAATGCTATTGTTATGTCCCTATCAAATAACCAGACTAATAATTACATTTAGACTGTAATTATGAAACTTTATGTAATAACTAAAAAAAAATTATTCCAATTCAAGACTAATCCTTCAGTTTGGTTTGGAGTTTGCATGTTCTCTCAATATCTGTGTAAGTTTCATCCGGGTACTCCGGTTTCTCCTGCCTTCAAAAACACATAGGGTGAGAGTGTGTTTGAGAGTGCAGGTGTGGGACAACACAAGCCCATGGCTAGTTGGCTTCAATCTGATGTGTTGTTTTTACATGCATGAGTGACATGTGTGTTCATTAACATGCACTGTCTCAACCAAATAAATAAATAAACTAGTAAACTGGAACCAGATTATCGGCATAAGTATATTTTACATATACTGTAAACGCATTGTACTGGTAGTAATGACAAACTGTCTCTTTTCATTTATAATCGCATTATATACAGTAGTTTGAGCTCAAGCTTATGCCTTGATTCAAGTTTATACCTTGGTTCCTTCCTCTTGCTGCAGTAATAGGCTGTCAGTCATCAGTAAATATTTGAATTAGAAAACAAAGACTGTAAATAATACTGACACAATCCTATTCCCTAATTTCTACCGTGTAGTTTCCCCTTTCTCTGACCTACATCTGCAAATCAAACACAAAGCTTTACCAAGTTGTTCCTTTTAGTTATAGTAATACTGATGCAAGTTGTACAGTGTAGGATAGTTTAGTGATCAAATAAATGCAGTCATCTCCCTGAATCAACAAAGGCTTGGCCCCACCCAGCTATTATAACATTATGTGATGAGTGACTGCAACACACTTGACTTATATTCCCCATTAATTATAGAAGAAGAAGATCTTTATTCATATAGCGCCTTTCACAGACATGGTCACAAAGCGCTTTACATGAGAGCATTTTACATTCACTCCATACTCAGTGGTGATAAGTTATGTTAGTAGCTTCAGTTTCCTCTGGAGGAGACTGACAGAAGCGCTGTCGCGACTGCACACATCTCCGCCAACGGTCCCTCTGACCACCATCACTCATTCACACACATAATTTATCCTGGCCTGTTGTACATGTTTTTGGTGGTAGGGGAAACCGGAGTACCCGGAGGAAACCGGAGTACCCGGAGGAAACCTACGCAGACTTGGGGAGAACATGCAAACTCCACACAGAAAGGCTGAATTATAGCTTAAATATAGCATGCTACAGTTTTAAGTCTGTAGATTAAACACATACTGTATTGTTTAAAGGATTGTCTGTCTGTTAACCTTCTTTGCCTCCAGTGTCTGCTTATATTCTGGTGTATGAATGCAAGTGTGAATGATTCCTTGTTGCAAAGCGTGTTGAAAGGCCAGTGGAGAAAAGTGACCGATGACCATTGATACTGTAGATCCACATTCTTCCCAAATATTATACAATACGATAAGATAAGATATGCCTTTATTGTGTCCAGACAGGAGACAGTCCTGCACAGGAGGAACATGTCCTAATGATGTTGCTGTTGGCCATAGTAACAGTAACCATATGGGTGATTTAGTTTTCATTTTTCTGAATCGGTTTGTTTGTATGATGCAATTTGGCTAGAGAAAGAAAGTGTTTCTGCATGACAGAGATGACCTACGGTGGCCCTGAAGTGCAAGTCACAAACACAGCACTAAAATGCAAAAACATTAGTGGAAACGCACAAACAAAAGTGGAAACGCACAAACAAAAGTGGAAGCACACAAACAGTAGCAGTACTAGTAGTAGCAGTAGTAGCTACTACTACTACTACTACTACTAGCCTACTACTACTACTGACTACTACTACGACTACTTACTACTACTACGACTACTTACTACTACGACTAGTACTACTACTACTACTATTACTAGCCTACTACTACTACTGACTACTACTACTACTACTTACTAATACTACTACTTCTTAATACTATTAGTACTACTACTACTTACTACTTCTACTATTACTACTACTAAAACTACTGCTACTACTACTACTACTATTATTACTTACTACTACTACTTACTGCTACTACTACTTCTTAATACTATTAGTACTACTACTACTTACTACTTCTACTATTACTACTACTAAAACTACTGCTACTACTACTACTACTACTATTATTACTTACTACTACTACTTACTGCTACTACTACTACTACTATTACTTACTACTACTACTTACTGCTACTACTATTACTTACTACTACTACTTACTACTACTCACTACCACTACTTACTACTACCACTACTTACTACCACTACTTGGCAGGCAAGGCAAGTTTATTTGTAGAGCACAATTCATACACAAGGCAATTCAAAGTGCTTCACAGTTGCATAAAATTACAAGAAAACAGAAAAAATCAATCAATAAAACATCAACATAAAAAGTAATCAATTCAAAATCTATGCACAGTTTTCAAAATCAAAATCCGGATTCAAAAAGTTTTTTATATACATTTTTTTAAATATAAAAATTAAGTTTCAATTTATTCGAAATAATTAACGTTTTATTTGTAAATCTCTAGGTTTGCATGTGAGAGTTTGAATCTGCACTTGTGCATCACTCACCACGTGCATTTTGCCTTTGATCTGCCGAGGATCTTTTTGACACAATCTTTCCGCGGCGTGTTTTCCCAGATTCATTCTCCGCAAACAGCACAGTTCCCGTCGTGACCACGGGGGGCAGTGTGATGACAGACTGCACATTTCCAATCGAGACGCTACAGCCGGGGAGTAAAAAAATTACCTTAAAAACTGATCTTTCTGATTTTTGGAAACATAGCTACTTATACAAATTCAAGGGCGCTGATTTAAAAAAATCAATGTTGCCAAGCCCAATTCGTGTGTTAAAATGGTCAAATCGGTCATCAAAGATGACATCATCGTCCATATATGGTAAAATATTTAGTTTCGTGGTTTGAAATTGAAACTAATCTATTCTACTAATTTGAGGGTGCTGATTTAAAAAAATCAATGTTGCCAAGCCCAATTTTTGTGTTCATGGTCAAATCGGTCATCAAAGATTGTATTTCGTTCATCTCAATGAGTATGTTGATAGTGTTACTGTGTCTGCGAGAGATACGGACATCTTGATACTCCTGTTGGCACATAGTCCAAGAGTCACCACCAATATGTGGTTTTGGGCTGGTACTGCCAAAAAGCCAAAGTTCATCCCCTTGGGAGATGTTTTGATGCATCTTCCCCAAACATGTTTAGAAGCACTGCTCCCCTTCCACGCAATCACAGGGTGTGATAGCACCTCGTTCATCTCTAGTTATTCCAAGAAGACAGAGTGTAAAGTGTCATAAAAACTATGACCTGCTTGAGTCTGTTGAAGGATTGCTTGTGGTCTCCAAAATTGTATCTGCATCCACATGCACATTAAAATCACCTGAAATTACTAAACAATCAAAATCAGTGCATATAAATGAAAGTAATTCAGTAAAATCTTCAATAAAACAATTCTGTGGTGGTTTGTAAATAGTCATATAAAGTATGGAAGATTGTTTTGTCTCCATTTTAAAAGACACATACTCAAATGATGGAAAAATCCCAAATGACAATTTGAGGATGACTATATTGTCCCTGAATATTGCAGACACCCCCGCCCCTTTGCTTTTGGCGTGTATCAGACACAAAATTGAAATTAGATGGACTAAACTTAATCAAAACTGCGTTACCAGTGTTTTTGTCAAGCCATGTTTCAGTTAAGAGCATAAAATCTAGATTATAAGAGGAAATACAACTATTATTAAAAATGACTTGTTTTTTAACGATCTGACATTGAGTACAGCATGTTTGAGATTTATCAGTGTTTGAGTGGATGGAATCTTTTTGTAAGGGATATGGATTAGAGTTCTTTGATTGGGCGGTCTGACTGTCCCTCTCTTATCTAATCTATGTTGTTTGACAATACTAATTGTTTCAGAAGAACACACTCCCTCTATGGACCTCTGGTTGGTTTTGAGTTTGCTATGCATGGTAGCAGAGACCCCTAATGTCCTAGACAGCAGCAGTGAAGCTGCTACTACTACTTCTACTTCCTACTATTACTACTACTACTACTACTACTTCTACTATGACTACTGCTACTACTACTACTACTGCTACTACTACTACTACTACTACTACTACTACTACTACTCCTACTATTACTACTACTACGACCTCTACTCACTACTACTACTACTTACTACTTACTACTATGACTACTACTACTATGACTACTACTATTACTACTACTTCTACTATGACTACTGCTACTACTACTACTCCTACTACTACTACTTACTACTACTACTAATACGACTATGACTACTACTACGACTAGTACTACTATTACTATTAGCAGTATTATAATACTGCTACTACTACTACTACTATTAGATGCTGCTACTATTACTATTAGTACTTTTAGCAACAATAGCAGTAGTAGTAATAATTGTAGTAGTACTAATAGTAGCAGTAGCAGTAGTATTATTGTCAAATTTACCTTCATAGAGCAGACCAGTTAATTATAATAGATCCATGGAGCAGACCCATGTGAGCAAACCGCTTTATGCGAAAGCAGGAAGTAAAACAGGAAGTAACTATATATCTGTCCAATCACCCTGAAGAACGAAGGTCCTGCAGTAATTGCTTTTGTGTTTTGGAAGTTGTTTGCGTGCTTCAGGATTTGTTTGCTTTTGTTCGTGCATTTCCACTTTCTTTTGTGTGTTTTCACTTTTGTTTTTGCGTTTCCACTTTCGTTTTTGCGTTTCCACTTTCGTTTTTGCGTTTAAACTTTTCTTTGTGCGTTTCCACTAATGTTTTTGCGTTTCCACCTTTGTTTTTGCGTTTCCACTTTTGTTCGTGCGTTTCCACTTTGTTTGTGCGTTTCCACTTTTGTTTTTGAGTTTATTTATTTATTTGAACAGGGACAGTGTACAATATACATTAGCCTCAGAAAGGAGAGATGCAATGTACCAGGTTATAGCACTTGTGCTAATTTCCACCTGCAGTCCCTGGGCCTATTGTACAAAATTGTTTAAACTTTTGCCACCCTAATGACCAGAGAGACGCATGGAGGAAGTTTTGGATAGAGCTGGGTGATTTAAAACAAAATAACTGCCATCTGTATATATATATATTTTAATATACGTATATATAATCATTGTATTTAGTTCAAGCGCATCAACAAACCCAAAAATAGCAAAGCCAATTGCTGTTAAAGCAGTACTAAGTAACTCATGCCCCTAGAGGCCAAAAGCGCCACTGCAGGTGTCATAGCATTTTGCGTATTTTTTTTACTATTAATTGTCCGTGAGAGTAAATACTACGCTGACAGAAAAGACAAAGGGAGAGAGGGATATTGTACGGCCAGTTACACAATGGAGATACAGCTGTAAATACTGTTCAAGTGGGGCTAGCCTGCAGTTAGCTTTGCCCGTTAGCCTGTTAGCTTCTTCTTTGTGATTCCATTAGTGTGTATTAGTGACACCTACCCGGTAGTAGCGAAGTTGCAATTGTGATTTTCTGGCAAGAGACACCAGGGGGAGATGAAAGATCCCCTAATCATACCATTAACACTTGTATTACCCCCGAGGGACTACACAAAGGATTTATTAAGGTAAACAAGTTACTTAGTACTGCTGTTAAAAAAAAAAACCTGAAAAGTTACTGTGCAGTGCAATTTTTTAAACATCTAAATTGTAAATGCTAAAAAATAAAATATATAAAAATATGAATCGATTTTTTGCCCTGCCCTAGTTTTGGACACTTGATACTGACAGGTGTTGCAACATTTCTTTTCTCTGGATTTATTAAGACTGTTTGGCTAGTATAGCTGCACAATTTATAAACAATGATCTATACCTCTGCGACAAACCACAACTGTTCATGTATGTGTAACGCTGCGGTCCACTGAGAAGGCAGAATGATATTACAGTAGTTGAAGCAATTCTTGTCTTTTGAGTTACAAATCCCCTCAGCCAAGCCTCTGTATTAGTTCACATTCTCACATGACATACTTGCACTTCTAAAGAGACAATTTCAAGAACACGAGGCTGCAGTGAGATTAGACTCTTGATAAAACTGTTTTTATCAGGTGGTTGCTTCTAGTTAATAATAAACCTTTTTTTTTTTTTTAAGTGGTGTGTGGTGTGGAAAAAGTGCTAATCTGCCATAACTGTGACATTGTTCAGGAGTGGTTGATGAGGTCGTCTGAGGTCAAGTTTACCATTCAGCGCATAGAAACAGTGCAGTACCTGTTCACCACACATATTTTAAGCTCAAGTTTAAACTGTTGACTGGGTTGTTTTGTTGTACTATTTACTTGTGAAATGTGGTGAAAACCTTTAGTAGTGAAAAACCTCGTCTCTTCGCAACACTGTTACAAATCGGATTTCACAGACGGCTGAATCAAATATGACTATATATCTCACTTCTAAATTGTAAACTGCATTGCCTTTTTATTTGGAAAAAATAAAAGTGTTAAGCGGAAGAATGTTCAATCCTTAGGTTTCACATAATTATAGTAAAAATCATTTTGCAAGCATGAACAACCCAAAGGGTGCACAATAGTATAGCGAAACATCTTTAAAAATGTCAGAGCAAAATGTATTTAACCAAAACTATGGCCTTATTTGGAGATGGTGCTCTTCTCTTGTACTTAAGCAAGTAGGTTTTACGTGAATGTTCTTGCTTTGAGAATCTCGTTTCTCGCTTTTCATTTGTGTGAACAAGTAACTTAATCTGTATCCGCTGCTCCACTTACAGTAAATGCCACTGCTCTCCCACCTTACAGATCTAATGGTCTAAACTCTAAATTAACAGGAAGTCAGTGTAAAGATGCAAAAAAATAAATAAAAATAAAAAGAAGTGGGGAAAAAAGCTCTGGACTAACTGCAGAGGAGAGAGAGAGTGCTTTAGACCGGAGTAAAGTGTGCTGCAGTAGTCCAGCATGACTTGTTCCAAAAAGTGGAGAGATAAACGCTTTTACTTTTAATGAAAGACTATTATAAAAATATATAATGTATTATTTTATTGCTTAGCTTTGGCTGCTCTACCCTCACCTTTTGAACTCATCAACTTAAGCTGCTTATAGCAAATGGTGCTGTTCCTTTGTGCAATGTCTTATCGATCAGAAGTGAAATCTACAAGAACTGACGGCCTGTAATCGTATTAGTGTGGATTAGACCACAAATGAAAATCTAGAAAATGTCTGCTTCTTATTAAAATGACACTAAAAGGGGGATGACAAAGGATTATAATTAAGTGGTGTAGTAGTGTAGTGTAGTGGTGTAACAACTGCCTCTTTGAACAAAACAAAAGCCAAAAGTTTAAAAACAAAACATTATTTATTGCAACGCAAACATGCCCAATGGTTAAGTAGCGGCTGTAGTGCTTGTGAGCAAACTCATCTTCAAAGAGACACGTGTACAACAAGACTTGCACTTTTGTGACCTGCTGGTCTTTTTGCCCTTGTGATAATCAACTCAGAGGTTTTAGTTAGTTATAATTATTTTCATTATTAAAATTTAAAGCATTTGCTCACAGTTTATTAACTTACTCAAATGAATCACGAGTTAAAACACACAGTAACTCTTACGTTTTCCTTTTTGGTAAAGTAGTTTTGTAGTTTTGAGAAATTACAACAATTTCCCATTTTTAAGTAAGATAAAAATTCAAATCCATCATTTTTATCTGTATGGCTCTTTTCGATGTTACTCCATTGAAAGCCTGCAGACTCGGGTTTAAAAGTGGATACATCACACTTCTGAAATAAATGAATGTACCCACGTTTAGCGTAAACAAACTACTCACGTGGAACTGGAGGTGAGTAGTTTACAAAATAAATGAATGGACCCACGTTTAGCGTAAATAAACTACTCACGTGAAACTGGAAGTGAGTACTTTACAAAATAAATGAATGTACCCACGTTTAAACTACTCACCTCAAGTTTCACGTGAGTAGTTGATTCACGGTAAACATGGGTACATTCATTTATTTTGTTATGATTTGCACTTCTCCACAGCATTGCTGATTTAATTGATTAAGAATGAGTTCATCATATATACGTGAAGATTCCCGAACATATCATATCGAGATCATGGATGTCTACATGTTGTTCTTAAACACAAATAATCTTATTCAAAAACAAGTGCATTGTTACATTTTATGGTTGTGAAAATGTCATAAAAATTGTGTTTACATCATTTCAATCATAGTTTCAATAATTTCACCTCATTTCAATGTAGGTAGAGTTGTCGAATTTGCTGAGGGAGGCACTTCTCGACAGGGGGGGGGGGGTTTCGACAGAACACCGGTCCACCCGGACCGATAAGCTCCAGCCTTAACGGTGTTCTTAATGGGGCCGCCGCATTGCTGAGCTAATCACACGCGCTCAAATAATCACAAAAAAAGTCTCTCTCCGCTCAAAGGTGCGTTCGTTGCATCGGATCTGTTCATCCCCGTTAGCCCGCACGAGGGCGCACGGTGTCGGCCCATCCCTGCACTCTGCCACTGCCAAGTCTCCCACTTCCGTGAACTTAGCTCCTCTCTCAAATTTAAATAAAAAATATGTCAATCGTTTGTGCTACGTTTGTGCCGTTTTGTGCTGTAAAAATCTTCGTTTGTGGTGTTATTGTTTTTGAGATATTAATGATTGTTTTATTGGTCAGATCTAAGGTCACCCTGCTGGTTATAAAGCTCCAAAACGGGTAAAAATTGTGTCAACCGTTTTCTCTACATCTGTGCTGTTTTGTGCTGTAAAGATTTCCGTCTGTGCTGGGTCGGTTGTTAAACTATTACAAACTATAACCTTGAGGCAGGGCCGGTCCGTGGCATAAGCAGTATAGGCAAATGCTAAGGGCGCCGTACATCCAGGGGGCGCCAGAGCCGCGTAATGAACTTTCTGCTTTTATTGTATTTCATTGACACTGCAACGAATGGTTTAAAAAATAGTATTTACATGTCTTTGACTTTGTCTTACAAACTCTTACAATATCGCGACCACGGGGACTTGAAGGGATCACACATACACTTAGCTCACGGCAGAGTCCTGCACTGGGTCGGGTACCCGCGGGTATCGATGGGTACCCGCAAAAGTTGCTGAAACGGGCGGGTTTTACGTCCTGGAATTTTACCCGCGGGTATGCGGGTGGGTAGCTGCTACCCGCACAATATTTAATTGATATCATTATGGTGTCTACAGACCTAACCACACAGCTCGTGCTGTTGCTTCTTTGGTGACAGTATATATAGTTTTACGAGCCTACATTTACGAAAGAGGCGAGCCGCTTTCCTCTCTCCCTCTCCTGGATATTATTTCCATACGTGTGGGTTTGGAGTGTGTAGTAGCCTACCTGTCTGTCCAGCGATCATGTCATGATAAAATCCACTTTAAAAAAAAATTGTAATCCAGTGCATCCTTTATTTTGATCGCGCACGTGTTTCCATATGATTCCTCTGATCCGAATGCCTGGGCTCGGGAAAGGCATTTCAAACATGAAGATTCCCTCTTTCCAGACAGAGTCTCCGTTTCACTTGTGTCACATATGATGTAGTAGGAGTGGTTATGATGTTCCAAATTCAATACATTTTTCGCAAATCTGTGTTTTTACTCCTCCGGCCTCCCCACGCGCTCTGAGGCACCTGCCGCCACGCACACTCATCACCCGCACATGTGCGCGCACTTACATTGACAATACACAGGAATCAACCGCACCGATGTATTAGCAGTTTGCGTGCAGGATTAAGGAGGTGGTGGTGTAGTTTCTGTAGTTTAGTGTAATTTAAGGCAGGACCAAAAACACCTCTCTTTTTAAGATCTTTTCTTTTTTTTTATTCAAATCCTTGTAGTATTTTTGTGCCTAAAGATACTAATAGATAAGATAGATAAGATAGATAGGTAAGATAGATAAGATATTATATTATATTATAATAAGTATTTTGAATGTGCAATTGTTTTTGTAATTGTAAGATAGATAAGATACTAATGTCTTATTTTGCACAGTGACATATTTCTATTGTATTTAAGTTAATGTCACTTGTTTAAGCTTTTCCTTTCGGGAGTATTTAAATGTAATACTTTATGTAAGCTATCTATATTGTATTTCATATGTTGAGTTAATTTTTTTTAGTTGTTTCTTTAATTATTATTATTATAATTAGTTTTTTGAATGTGCAATTGTTTTATTTAAATAAAAGAATGTCTAAAACAAAGCTTTTAAGTTTCTTGTGAGTATATGTACACTTGCAGTGCAAGTACTGCTAGTGGGGGCGTCACTTAAAATCTTGCCTAGGGCACCAAATTGGTTAGGGCCGGGCCTGCCTTGAGGCGTCCACCCTCGTCCTTGTCTGAAGCGTGTCAGGAGTGCACGACAACACACTGCATGCAAAACACAATAATTAAATATCGCAAAAACGATAACCGCACAAACGAAGCACACACTATTGACATATTTTGTACTTAAATTTGAGCAAGATGAGATGCTAAGTTCACGGAAGTTGTCTCCCCTCTGTTCAGCGAGACAGGTGCGCGCGGGAAAGACACGCTGTGTTAGACATTCAAAACGTGCTTATTCTACTCAGAAACCCCCCCGACTTCGTATTGAACAGACAGACGAGCCACGCGCACTTTTCTTCTTTCACCAATACTCGAACTAAACAGTTTCGGGCGGAGTCTGTTTTTCCACATACTGCGCACACGGCAGCGTGTACGTGCACACGCTTGAGCGCTCCCACGTGCAGGTCAGCGCGAGGGGGTGTCGACCTTCAATGTGTCGACCCTACTGGACACAAGTTGAGAGGCAGATGACAGGAAGTGACTCGTGTCTAGTTCATTATTTGACTGCACAAGGTTTTCATTTGGACTCTGTCCTCAGAACTACAGCCAAATCTAACCAACAGGCTTGATTTACTAGATGATAATAATGATAAAAAAAAAAGTAAAGTAAGTGAAGTAGCCTATTTTAACTCCCATATATTAAGTGTATGCGCAAATTGGAAATACAATATAGAGTAATAAAATATAATAAATATAGGCCAAGGATTAATGCCTACTTATACAGTAGCCTCTATCTAACTTTTTTTCCCCTTTTAAAGTACCGATAAGAGTACCGTTAAAGTACCGGATCGATAAGGAGTATTGATAAGAGTAGTAGTATCAATAAATCCTTAATGATACCCATCCCTAATAAACAAGCCCTCCGCGACTCCTACAATGGTTAAAATGTGAAAATACGGTGGTCCTCTTTGGAGTGAATTTAAAAGCCATTGCTTTACACTTCATCACAGACGGTATTCTCTGTTTGCAGGTCTGAGTAAAGGCTGAGGAGGTTCACCATGCCGTCCCCCACCACAAGAGTCCCGGCTGTGCCTCCTCCTGATGGCGGCTGGGGCTGGGCAGTTGTCCTGGGATCATTCATCTCCATCGGCTTCTCGTACGCCTTTCCCAAAGCTATCACTGTCTTTTTCAAAGACATCCAGATCATCTTCGGTGCCTCCTACAGCCAGATTGCATGGATCTCTTCCATAATGCTGGCTGTCATGTATGCTGCAGGTGAGGATTAATTATATATTTTTATATCATATGAAAAGTGTACACAAAACGGCCTGCGTAGACCAAGGGGATATAGTTAAAGATCCATAGGACATGGCAGGAGCAAAGAGGGAGACTAGTTGGCCTCCGAACAACTGTAGTTTTCAGGCAAGAGCTGCTTCCAAGATGGCTACTAACGCACTCTGAGCTGACGCGCGGCCAGGGTGTCATTTTGTGACAAGCGTCTGACTTCAGTAAGCACAAGCGTCCAACTACGGGCTTTAGGCGAGTTTTTGACGCCCGCAAGGTGTTCGGTGTGGACGCAGCATTACAAGTGTTACATTTGAGTAAAAAACATGCTTGTGTATATTGTACAAACTAAAATTTGCATTCACCAATGTTTTAATATGCCAACATGTTTTAATAAATTGGTTTCAATTGATTGCAACAAATTACTAATGGGCTTTTGGTTCTTGTGGGCGTTCCATCATTTATGATAAAGTAAAACAATATACTGTAAATATCAACATTTTAAATCAGACAACCTTTAACAGGAGAGTGACACACAGGCCCAGGTATTGGTGGTTTCCTGCTGAATATGGTCCACGGAGGTCAGCTTAGTTTTGTGGTGGCCCGGCTATTTTGGCTGCAGACCAGTGGCTCTGTGCCCACCATCTGTCTGGGTTGTAATCCATGGTTAGTTGAGGTGTCACCATCTGGAAAACACTGTTCATGAAAGAAGTTTAAAAGGAAAAAAAACATGCTCAGTTTATTTATTGTCACCATATTAGATGACATTCATATTCATATTGCAAGAAGCCACAATGTATCACAAAGCCATTTTCAAAAATAAAAATGTGTACTAACTTAAAATTTTTCCAGATTCAGTCATGTTAAAAGTCTTGTTTTGACAGTTGAGTGAAAAACAAATTGCTTACAATATTGTCTGAATTGAACGAAACATGCTTGTTCAGTAAAAACAAATCCCGATAATATCGTTATTGCAATATTCATTTATTGTGCAGCATTGTGTTCTTTCTTCTTTTATGTGCATAATTCTATGACATAATAGCCAATAAATCTATCCCAATGTAGGTCAAGTATAATTTAGAAAGGCATTTTTACGCAGCAGAATTACATTTTTGCCCTTTTTGATCTCCTGTCAGAAATAGATTTTTTTTTTAAATAGTAATCCAAATTACTAGTATTAATTGGATTGCTGCCCCTCAGATTGTATTATTTTTAGCTATCACAACTGTACAACCCAAGCCAACGACAATACGGCAGAGTAAAGAGCTGAGTTCCATGAAGCACAGAATAGCAGCAGTACAGTATTAAGTGGCTCCTTTTACTTTGATTGCATTGATCTCACATGCAAATCAGCAATTCATTAAACAGCCGCTTTGCAGTATGCATTGATACTGACCAGTTTTACACTGTTCTTACTCCCTGATGTCTTTGCTTACTCATTTACAATCATTTATGACATTACCTCCAACGATAAGCCAGGGTGGGCACTGAGAAAGATCAGTAGATACATTGGATTGAATATTTATTATTTGTAGTTTTGTGATGTGCCCTTGTAATTCAGGGTAACAATCCATTTAATCCATCAATTTAATGGATGAGAAAGCTGTTCTGTGAGGGCCTCAGAGCTATGGTCAGAGTGTATTGGTCACTAAACAACATCATGAAGGCCAAGGAGCTCACCAGAGAGTAAGACTAAACGACCGAAGTTCCCAGCCCTAATATATATATATATGGTCTATATCTTAAGCTGCGGGCTGAGCGAGACCTTTGTCGCTACAAAGCCTTTTGGATGAGAGGTGAAACGTTCGAAGACCTCAACTACTGAGTACAGAAGATGACTCAAGTACATTCATTGAAGATGTACAACTCCTGTACGACTGAGAACTAACACAGACATATATATACATACATACATATATGTTCTTTTTATGTTTGTTTTTTGTCAAAATGTGAAGCACTTTGGGCTCTCTGTGTGTTAACGTGCTATAGAAATAAAATTGACATTGGCATTGAAAGGTATATTGTGGTATAAAGTCAATGACGAAAATAAATCAATACAAAAATATTTTGCATTCAGAACAATGCTGTAAAGCATGTTGAATGTAAAAAGGGAAAAGCTATTTTTTGACTTTTCAAGCTTTTCACAAATCTTTACTTCAGCCAATTTAATGTGTGACAGTTTCCCAGCATCTCACTTCACCAACCACTGAGCTTCACAGCTGTAGCCCCCAGCGCCTTTTAACTGAAAATGTATAAATGTATGTGTCATTCCCATTTGGGACGGAGGTGGATATAGTTGAGTTTTTGTGCACTGTGTAATGAAGTTCAGGCTGTGTCTGGCCTGGAGATGATAAGCCCTTTTCAATGGTGCTAATATGGCTGCTATGGGGCTTCATCATCACGGACACACGATCACACTGTGCCCCAGAGACTCAACATCACAGCTGCCAAGGCAAATGAGGAAAGTTTCCTGAAGGTCATCAGTGTTCATGCACCGGAAATTAACTTCTCAGTCAGATTGTAGCATCTGACTGCAATTAACTTTTTTTTTCATACAAAACTGTTTATTGCTATTTCAGAAAAATTAAAGTGTAGAGCCTTAACACATTTTGAGATGTTCAATTTTTTTTTATTACATTTTTGCAGCTGCTTTGCTCTGAAATTATGATTAAACAATCTCAAGCATTTATTGGAAGTCAGCTGACATAAACCCCTTGATGTGATTTTATACACACCATTTGAACAGATATAAGCAAAGGCTGTTGTATTGTGTTCAATTATTAAGATGCTGCAGATGGAGCTATTATTAGATGGAGCTCTCACTCCCGTGGCTGCGGCTCTAAACCCATCAGATCACTATAGGCCACACATCGTCTTTCCCTGCCTTCTGTAAACATATTACTTCTCACCGCAGGTCCCATTAGCAGTATCCTGGTCAACACCTATGGCTGCAGACCTATAGTCATGATGGGAGGCTGTCTGTGTGCTATTGGGATGATTTCAGCCTCCTTCTGCAACAGTGTGGTGCAGCTCTATGTGTGCATTGGTGTTATCGGTGGTAAGTCCAGATAATCCAGCAATTGCATTACTAACTAACTCAGGGCCCAATGTTCTTTATATAGACATTTAGGAAAATGGTTTAAGCAATGCTATCCTCATAAGGCATATGTTTGGGGGCGCAGCGGTGAGCGCTCGTGCTTCACAGCTAGAAGGTCCCAGGTTTGATCCCCGGCCGGATGCAGACCAAAAACATGCAAACTCCACACAGAAAGGCCCCGTCCAGTTGGGAAATTAAACCCGAGACCTTCTAACCCCTAACCGCTGCGCTATTGTGCCGGTTAAATAAAGTTACGATAAATAAATAAAATATAAAACAACAAACTAATTCTGAAATGACAATATTCCTCATGTCGAGTTAATCTTCAAAATTATTTCGAATATGTACATTCATGTTTACAATTACCATGATGTCTGAGTAATATCATTATCATCATCATCAATATTACAAAATGTTTTATTATGTACCTCTGATGTGTTTTAGGGCTTGGTTTGGCTTTCAACCTGCAGCCAGCGCTGACAATGATTGGCAAATACTTTTTTAAGAAGCGGCCCATTGCCAATGGATTGGCCATGGCTGGTAGCCCTGTGTTTCTCAGCACACTCGCTCCTCTCAACCAGTTCCTCTTCAACAGATTCGGCTGGAGGGGCAGTTTCCAGATTCTGGGCGGGCTACTGCTCAATTGCTGTGTTGCTGGCTCCCTCATGAGACCTCTAGGACCCCCACCAGGTAAAGCCAAGACAGAAGAGGTGGCTGCCATCACCACGACAGAGAAGCGCACAGCATGGCAAACTATCAACAAGTATCTCGATTTAAGCCTGTTCAAGCATCGAGGCTTTCTCATTTATCTATCAGGAAACTGCATCATGTTCTTGGGCTTTTTTTCACCCATTGTCTTCCTTGCAGCTTATGCTAAAGACATGGGTGTGGATGAGTACAATGCGGCCTTCCTGCTCTCAATCCTAGCATTTGTTGATATGTTCGCCAGACCATCAATGGGATTACTTGCAAACTCGCGCTGGATCCGACCCAGAATTCAATACTTCTTTAGCTTTGCAGTACTGTATAACGGAGTGTGCCACATCCTGTGCCCATTAGCTGAGGACTACACTGGTCTGGTAATTTATGCAATATTCTTTGGTTTTGCCTTTGGGATGGTCAGCTCAGTGTTGTTTGAGACACTCATGGACCTGGTTGGAGCGCCAAGGTTCTCCAGTGCAGTGGGACTCACCACCATAGTAGAGTGCTGCCCTGTCCTGATTGGCCCACCTTTGGCAGGTACAGCTAAGTATCCTCTTTTTGCTCTTTAAATAATAGAACATATTGAATTAACATATAGACTGTCTTTCGTCATTCTTACAGGTAAATTGGTCGATATCACCAAAGACTACAAGTACATGTACTTTTGCTGTGGATGTGTAGTCATTGTGGCCAGTGTTTGGCTTTTCATTGGAAATTTCATTAACTACCGACTGTTGGAGCGTGAGCAAAAGCAGGCACAGATGTACAAGCAAACTGATACGGAGGACCCGGATCAAGCTCAAGGACAAAAAGAGACTGATGGTGAAGCACAGCAACCGTCACAAGAGCCTGATGAGCAAAATCAGAAGGAGGTGGAGCCTATGCAAAGGGAAACAAATATGTGAAGCCAATTACATGCACTGTCATGTAGGAAGACCTACATTCCACGCCAAAAGGTATTGTGCGCAGTCACACCTGGCACCATTCAGCTCCCTCTGCACTGCCAAACAGTGGGTATAACGGACAGCTTTAGTGATTCTTTTTTGTGTAAAGTGGGAATATCAATCAAGATGAAAAGTGTTATAAGCTGCATGTGAAGAATCTAACTGTATGTAATGTTTTCAACATGATCAGATTAATATTTAGTAAATGACTGCCATAAAGAAAACAAACACTCAGCTGCATTTACAATCAGGATGTGGTGATTGCTGGTTGAGTACACAGGGCACCACCTTAGAGCAAACAGAATCAACACTTATCGGAATAAGACTATGTCGACACATTAATATCAAAAGTATTATTTTCCATATACTACACAGTGTCCAATATATTTTAAGTGATAGATTTCACTCGTCTTACAAAAGGTGGTGTGAAAACCTTTAAGTGTGTTATTGAATTCAGAAAATTAGTTTTGATGAATACCTAATAACGGCCCAGTGTCCATCAGCCCAGTACCATGACCATCTCTATTGTCTCTCTGCTTTGAAAATGAACATGCTCCTAATGAACAAATGGTAGTACCATTGTGAAAAAAGCTGCTATGAATGTTTGTTTGGTTAATTTTTGTTTTTTTTGCTCACTTCAGAATTTAAGGTTTGGTGATTATGTGTTCTGAAGGTCAGAATACAGAGATCTACATTTTGGCTGTTAAAAACTAAATTAATGCACTTTGCAGCAAATAATTTTGTATTTATTAATTAATTTACTTATGCACAAGGTTTCCCAGATCAGGCACACTGGTCATCAAAGATATGTTGCTTTCAGTGAACCACAGGTGGTTCACATACATTAAATCACATATTTGTCATACATTTTTCACATATAGAAGAGGCACTTGCATTTTACCGCATCATCCAATCATGTAGCCTCTGTTGATATTGTTAATCTAACTATCTGTTTAACCAGTTGGGTTGCAAGCACTTTTTGCTGTGAGCGCTGCAAGCACCACCCAATGTTTAATTGGAATAGAATTTCATCTATTTTTATTCTCGGTGCTTTTATTGTGATGTGATTAAATAAAATAAAAACAGCTGAAGAAAATATGCTGTCCATATACAGTGGGAGGAAACAGTGAGTACACCGTGAGAAGTTTCTTACAACTCTGCCTAAATTTGTCATAGTATTTGGTCTGATCTTTATTAAAAATCACAAGAATGATTAAACAGTGTCTGCTTGAACTAATACCACCCAAACATTTACATGTTATCATATTTTTATTGGCCATAACATGGAAATTCACAGGAGACAGAGGAATAAGTGAGTACACCGCCTGAATCTCACTGAACTACAGCAGTTTTGTAAAGAGGAATGGTCCAAGATTCATCCTGATCGTTGTGAGCGTCTAATCTGCAACTACAGAAAAGCAGTTATTGCTGCAAAAGAAGAGTCAGCCAGCTATTTAATACAAGGGAACACTCACTTATTCACATGCTGTTGTGAATGTCTCTTGATAAACTTATGAATTATTTTTTCTATTGATGATATCGCGTTGTCCAGTCTCTGAGGAAACAAAACAGTCCCACACCATGATTCTCGCTGCACCGTACTTCACAGTGTCCTCACTGTGAAGTACGGTGCAGCGAGAATCATGGTGTTTTGATGTTGATGTGCTGTTACAATTGTCCCCCACACATGAGGTTGTGGTTCCTTCCAAACTATTCAACTTTGGGTCCAACAGTCCCCGTAATATTTTGCCAGATGTGCTGTGGAGCATCCAAGAGCTCTTTCGCAAACCAAAGTTGAATAGTTTGCGAGGAACACACAACACCATATTTGTTGCCTCAGGGCCTGGACAACGTGCTATCTTCTAATTCTTGGACCATTCCTTTTTAAAAAACTGCTGCAGTTCAGTGAGATCCAGGCAGTGTACTCACTTATTCCATGCTCTCCTGTGAATGTTTACATGTTATGGCAAATAAAAATAGGATAAAATGTAAATGTTTGAGTGGTATTAGTTCAAGCTGACACTGTTTAATCATTCTTGTGATTTTAATAAAGATCCGACCAGATTTTATGACAAATTTAGACAGAAATCCAAGAAATTGCACACGGTGTACTCACTTTTTCCTCCCACTGTATAGGTGGTCATGAGCCAGATCAAACTAAGTTTTAAAGAAAGTAGAAGCTCTTGTAAACCTGATCAACCCCATATTTTTGTTATCGTCACAAACAAGAAAGAATGCAATTTAATTCAACCGGCAACTGCTAAAACCACAAAGTTTCCTGGCCACACACTGCTGGATTGTGTTATTTTCAGCTCCCTTAACACTTAGAGAGAGAGATGTTAGGTTTCAGAGAGAGAGAGAGAGAAAACACTAATTGCTGTGTGTTAGGTTAGTTAAAAGTCCCACCTGTATAAAAGAGAAACAGCTGTTTCCAAAAGCCTGGTTCTCGTATATTACGCTGTCCTCAGGAGCTCTATAATAGTGTTACAAAAAAAATGTAATAATATCAAAGTTATGAAGGTTTTCTGTGATGTTTCATTTTGCACTCATGTATGCTGCACTTTCCAGAATCATGGCCATACACTTCAACCTATTCATCTTTGTAACACTGCTGCAACTCAATGAAGCCAATTATAGTTGAATGTAATTTCCTCTATAGGCCTTAATAAGGTGTAAATGACCAAAAAAACATCTGTGTAATAGTGTGTTTTGTTCTGTTGACAGAGCCCACGAGCAATATACTCCCTCATTATTGAAGCAGTACAGGGTTAGTGTACCAGTCTTTCCTGTGAATCATTGCCTCAAATGTAAAGCTAAGACTGCAGAGCCGCGTGGGTGCATGACATTATAAACGTATACAATATGTGTGCGTGTGTGCGTGAAAGTGACCCTCTTTGTGGATCTAATAATTAATGCTGTAATTCAACAAAATTAGCTTGTTACGGCTGACAATACAAAAGGACACAGTATGATGTCTGAAACTGTATCACTATTTGTTACTAATAGGTGTGTTACCATTTGTCTACCTGTTGAAATATAGTATAGGGGACAGGTTCCAGTCCCGCCAAGCACTGAAAGAGAATGACTTAACAGTCAGATATTTTCCCATCACAGTGGCATCAGGGCATTTTCAAATTTATGCCTCAAAACCCAAAGCTTTGGTTAAAAGCCAATGCCATGAGCACTCTGACAGATGTGCTAACAAAGCCACACTCATTTTAATATGAAATGTCATTTTCAAAGCAATCATGACCAATGCTATTGTATTTGTCTCTCATTTTAAAAGGTGATTGTGTTTTATGTATTCAGCAAATGTCCACCTGTCTGGCAGATGATTCATATTGTTCACATGATTTTGTTGAGACAAAACAGTGCTGAGTGTGTACTTTGCAAAACTCAACAATGATTATTTTTGTACCAAGTGATTACCACACCTTTCATTTGTTTTGGACCATTTTACAGTGTGCCGTAAGTCCGCACTGACACGAGTAGCCTACTTTCATAAATGAGGGTTATACACTGCTGTACAATCCGTCTGTACACTACAATAACACTGCCCTCTTCTGGGTCCAAATAGCACTACCAATGCTACTATGTACGTACAACAATAACAGTAGAAACTGTAATGGATCCCTATCCGTGGTTCTCTCGTTTGAAATCAGGTTAAGTTTTGTTTTTAATCAGTTTAAGCAATATTGTGTTTGTATTTTTTATTATTATTTAAACAAACCCCTGTGACGCAATCTTATGTACTGATACTTCTGGTTAGATGATCAATAAAATACAGACTAGTAAATGATGGTCATATACATGTTCATATACTTTTTTGAATCAAATAAACACATTGTATGACTATGATTGGGTTATAAATGAACTTACCAATAGCCTTATTAGATTTCTACATTATATCTACACTTGAATAAGGTAAACAATATTATTTTAAGTATTGGTCAAACTATACAAAGTGCATCTGGTATTTCATTTTTGAAAAAAAGTCTTAAAATAATATAGTACAAAATGTATACAATAGATGCTTTTTTTTATTGACTTAAAATGTTACAGGTTCAATGTAATGAAACTTGAATCTGGCCCAGAGCCACCTTTCCTTCTTTGTGAATGGATTGTCTTTGGATGCAGCTATTTAGCTAATGGTCGAGTTTTCAAACTGGCATTAAGCCGATGTCATGTTAATACTACTTTTTGTAACATTGAAACTCAATAATGTTATACAGCAGGTTCTGGTCTGCTGTATAACATTATTAATCTTTAATCTCCAAAAACTAAATGTTTCATCTTAACCTACATTGCTTCATCTGTATAGGACTAACAAGCTAATTGTGCCTTATTGAACTCTTATGGTTAGAATATACATTTGTAGATATAACTGTGGCATGTTCCTCTTTGGCAAACTCATCACTGTCATTGAAACTGTGACACTGTATAGGCTTTTTTTAATTTGTGTGTTGATAAATAACTGGAGCTACTAAATGTAAGAATTATTTCTGATTGTGTCTGTCTTTCCACTTCCTCTTGAACTGTCCAAGTGTCAGAGCAAGGAACTAAACCTAATGGGTATCACGTGTATTTGTAGCTACAATAAATATACTGTATCACCTTCACAGTAGCTTAATAAAATGTATCCGAACCAGCCCTTGATGTTGATTAATAGATTTGTAATTTGTGCTTTCTATTCTATTTGATCTATTTATTGATATTTTTTTTTTTTCACAACAGCATTTCACCAGTTTTGGTTTGCGTACTTTATTGTCCCATAGGGAAATTAGTCCTCTGCATTTAATCCATCCTTCGATGCCGCTGGGGGAACCCGTAAGGAGCAGTGGACGACGGCAGTGCCGTGCCCAGGGATCCATGATGTGCAGCCATGCTGATGGTCAGAATCACCTGGCTACACAGACACTGGGAGAACATGCAAACTCCACACAGAAAGGCCCCGTCCTGGTGGGAATTGAACATCAGGACCTTCTAGCTGTGAAGCAGAGGCGCTAACCGCTGCGCTACCGTGCCACCAATTAGCTAGAGTTATGTGTGTGATCTTTAGATAGAAAGATAAAAGAGTCATTGGGTTACTTACTTGACTTGAGCAGCCAAAGGTGATTTCCAAAATATAGAACAGGTCGTAAAATTGAAAGTTAAAAATAAATAAAAAATTAAAATAGGAGTTGGAGGTGGAAGTGGAAGGTGGATGAGGAAAATGGAGAGTGTAGTCTTTATTGATCTCACAATGGAGAAATTCGCTTGTTACATTCAGCTCTCAGAAATACATATACCCTATATGTATATAAATATATATATACACACACATATATGTATATATATATATATATATATATATATATATATATATATATACATATATATATATATATACATACACATAATATACAATATATAATTAGGACTAAATAAACAGATGCGAGTTAAAAGCTAAGCTAAAAAGTCTTGTGATATTCTTAATGTGTGGAATTAAAGTCAGCTCAGAGTCAAAAATTACACCCAGGTTCTTCACCTGTGAGGAAGGATTAAAAGACAATGACTGTAGTTTGGGTAAAAGTTTCTCTCTCTGGGCCTCAGGACCGATGACTAAAACTTCAGTTTTGTCCTGGTTAAGCTGGAGAAAGTTTTCTGCCATCCAGGATTTGATATTTAAAATGCAGTTAAAAAGTGCATCCATTGGCCTGATGTCATCAGGAGACATGGAGATGTACAACTCTGTATCATCAGCGTAACTATGAAACTTGACTCCATGTCTCCTGATGACATCACCAAGAGGGGGCATACAGGTTAAAAAGCACTGGGTCTAAAATCGAACCCTGGGGCACACCACATGTAATGTTATGGACCTTAGAGGAGCAGGTATCCACACCATGAATGTCCTGTCTGTGAGGTAGGATGTAAACCATTTGTGGACAGCACCAGAGAGGCCGATGTGTTTTAAACGAGTTAAAAGTATAGTATGGTCGACTGTATCAAAGGCAGCGCTCAGATCCAGTAGAACCAACACTGTGACCTTCTGTGAGTCATAATTTAATCTAAAATCATTTAAAATCTTTAAAAGGGCTGTCTCGGTGCTGTGGTTTACCCTAAAGCCAGACATGAATTTCTTAAGGACATTATGTGCAGTAATACAATCATTCAATTGGATAAAGGCAAGTTTTTCTAAGATTTTGCTTAAAAATTGTAAGTTGGATACCGGTCTAAAGTTGTTAAAATCATTACGGTCCAAATTGCTCTTCTTCAGCAGGGGCCTCACCACCGCCCCTTTAAAGGCAGCAGGGAAGACCCCCGTCTGAAGAGAGCAATTCATCATGTGTAAAAGCTCGTCTTTAAAAGATCCATAGAATATTTTAAAAAACTGGGTTGGGACCGGGTCTAAAAGACATGTGGTGGGCCTCACTGAGGAGAAAACTTTATCAAGCATCTCCGCATTAACCTGGTCAAAACTGTGCAGTGTTTCCTCTGGAACAAGTAGACAACCAGATGTATAGTGTTTTTTCTATCCCCTGAATTGGTCTGCAAACGCCTCTGTGAGGTTTAAAGGAGGTCTGTTAAAATCAGGATTTAAAACATTTTCTATGAATAGGACTTTTGGGTTATTTTTGTGGTTGGTGATTATTATGGAAAATAATGTATTTCTTGCATTTCTTATTGCTGGTAGAGGTATCCTGATCTACAATGACTATAAAAAAACTTCAAGGGGGCAAAAACGTATAAAGTATAACAGTAAATAAATAAAATAAAGTAACTCTAACAGACTATAGTAAGGGGGGCAAAAAGTGTATAAACAAAAAAACAAAGTTAAAATAAAATAAACTTACTACAGTAAAACATAAAAGTCAGTGCAGTGCAGGTTTAGTCATAGTGCATGTGGTTGATAGTATTGGTACCTTAAGTTCAGGAAATCAAAACAATAAAAAAAATGTATACACAGCCACAGACATGGTCACAAAGCGCTTTACAGGGGTACACGTCACATTAACATCATGCACATGGTAAGCCATGTATGTAGCCATGGCTGCCGTTTGGGGCAGACTGACAAAAGTGCAGCGGACCACCTCTATTCATTCACGCACACAGACACACTTTACTCCTCTTAGCACCCAGAGGAAAACCTACACAGATCAGTTCAGTTTATAGCCATTTACAGCATGAAACTGCATTGGACAAAAACATTGAGAACATGCAAACTCCACACTGAAAGGTTCTGCCTGCAGATCGAACCAAGTATCTTTTTTATTATATTTTAAATTTGACCTTTATTTAACCAGGAATGTCAAACTGAGATTAAAAATCTCTTTTTCAGGGGAGTCCTGGCCCCAGAGGGGAACCCCTATTGTCATGTTTTTTTGTGGTCTGTGAAACCGGAGTACCTGGAGGAAACCGATGCAGACACAGGAAGAACATGCAAACTCCACACAGAAAGGCCCTGTCTGCCGGGGGATCAAGCACTTGTCCTTCTTGCTGTGAAATGCTACCCACTGCGACACTGTGCCGCCACGGCTCAAAAGGACCAGGTTTTTATAAACCAAGCTAAAAGTGACATGTAGTAGCTTTTTACTGTATTTGATTTTACTGTTTTTGACTCTTTTATAGAGGGCTAATGAATCTAAACAGAGGGATTTTTAATTGCTTTAATGTAGGGATGAGTAAGATTTCCATAGTTTGATGACACTGATTTAAAAAGAAATGCCGTGGTATAACTATTGCCGATTACTTTTACATTTTATTATAATGCTAGAATTAAGCTATGTTATAATGAGTCCAGGCCGATATTGTAAATAAGAAATAATTTCTTCTTGCCAGATGAAATTAGAAAATAAAACAAATTCACTGGTTTCATGTTTAAAAGGGTGTGTATGTAGATGGATGTCAGAACCATCCTCATGATATAGTCACCGTGGCATCTTAACACTAGAGTATACCTTAAAACCGATTATTGTACTAGCCCATTATGCTGTTAATGAACATACATGGGTCAACTGCAATAAGGTCCAATAAGCACTGCCTGAATTTAAACAGATACAAGAGATTAATGTCAAACTCTGAGCTTTATGCCAACACAAAGGATGCACAACAGCAAACTTAAAACTGTCAGGAACCGTTCCGTTTACCAAGCTACACTTTATGATAAGCACGTGTGGGGTTACCGTTGGCAGAACCTCTTTAAACAGGCGAGGAGGGATTATGTCCTTTGGGAAGCCGGATCTCTTTATGTTACCAATGATTTTGACAATTGGTAAAGTGACAGGCTCAAATTGATCAAATACAGCTGAAAAAAAAAAAACTGAAATAAAGAATAAAGAAATTAAAAGTTGTGTACATAATATGAAACGAAAAGGCGAGACATGTTCAAAGTTCTTCTGACTGGAAACCAAAAAAGTCACAAAGTCAAATTCAAAAAGGCCATGTAACATGGACAATTGTTTTGAGATATTAAATTAACACTATCAGCCTATAGCTCAATTAGGAATCACCACAGTAATGCAGTTGCAGTAATGTGGTAGGTTGTATCAATTTGATACAAAACGTTTTGCCTTTTTGTTGCAACCAACAACAGCATACTGTCTCTGGAGTCAAACACAGACTCCTTACCGGCACAATCAGTGTTTCTAACCAAAAAAAGAGGGTGACAGTCATTGGGAGACTCTCAAACAATAAATACAACTATTCTATGTATTCTTGCAAATCCAACAGTATGTGTTCTATATTTTATCACTCATTTATTCATTCAAACAAGCAACCAACCTGTGAACTACATTTTAAAGAGTCATTGCAGAGATCCCGCCTCCTGGTTCAATTAACATGCAGGGTTTTGAGTGAGGTACGTCTGAGTGTGCCAATGATGGCTGGAGACCCTCAGGCACAGTTTGAGGCTATATTTTAATGGGGCGGTGAGGGTCAACAGGAGAAAAGAGAACAATAAAGCAAAGCGTCTCCCTGTGATATGCGTTTGAACACGAGGGTGAGCCTCTGAAGAGGGGACCCGCTCTGGGCTCTGACCTTCACAACAGTGTCAAAGTCTATTCTCTGTCAATCTGGGCTGTTTCAGGTCGAGCAGTCACTGTGCTGTTTGACAATTAGCTGTTGCACTGGGATTCCAGCAGAACTTAACCAAACACTGTGAGGAAGAAAAATAAAGGATCCATAAACATGTTACTATTTGAATAGATCCGCCTTTCTTTCCCATGTCTATTGTTTATGAAGTTGATTCTATTTCTCAATCAATCAAATCAAACTGTTTTTGTTTTAACAAAATGAGGAAAAAAGTTGGTCAATATTATGACTATTTACTACAATTTACAAGAATTTATGTAAAAAAAAAATCACTGCATGTGTCTGGGCTTATAATTTCCATAAATTAGCCTATATTTGAATGTCTTTTGTCCCATTACTTAGACCCGGTTATAAAATGGAGAACTTTTCAGTTCTGTACATTCATAATCGTGTCTGATAATGCAATAAAATCTAAGCTTTTACCTGCCAATTTGAACATTATCTCTCTGCACTGTTCTGTCTACTGTCTATATACCAAACCCAACACCAAATCAATGAGTGTCAGCCCGAGGCGCAGTGACCTAAACTGGACCCAGAGTCGTCATGCCCAAAGCTACAAGCTGCTGCGCTCTGCCTCGACAAGACACGCATTAACCTTTCCTACGTTATTTTCCTGCGAGTGGAGATCTCCCACTTTGAAGTGCTCCCATTTAACCTTCATTTAACTTTAGTGTCATTCTCTCCGCGGTGCTCCATTTTGACAGCGCAAGCCTTTAGAAGTCAGAAAAGGCCCGCGGCTATAGATGGCATATCAACACATCTGTCTGCTCGGGCGGCAGGTGGAACTGTGCAGAGCTGTTGGTTCAGTCGTGGCTGGATCTCACTGAGGCTCACTGCAGATCACTGTCAGAAGCACCATCTCTGAAGACACTTAATCTGGCCACAGTGGAGGAGCGTGCCCCTGGAGAGGAGGACAATGATCACCATTAAAGGTTTTGATGTACAATTTGATATTTGTATGTGTTTGGGAAGGCATGATTTTGTAGTTCTAAATGTTTACAGTTTCGCCACAAATGAAGAAAACCATATTTAAAAGCAAATACTTAAAGTCGACATTTGAGAGCGATTGTGATTGTGGATATCTGGGGAGATGCAACAGGACTCTAAGGCTTGTTTAAAATGGCCTGTGTTACTATTCATTGATTATATATATATATATATATATATATATATATATATATATATATATATATATATATATATATATATATATTATATACATCGAAACCAAACCAAAAGTGGTTTGGGCCAAATAGATACTAACAACGTGATGACGATGAAAAAAAAACAACCCATGAGGTATGCTGCTACACACAACACAAATACACATGTTTCAAAGCTAAACATTTAATGAATTTGCAGTATGCTTGATCCAATCTTACTTTTGTTTTCATTGGTGTTGCAAGTAAGACAGTGTGCGAGAGATTTTTTTCCTGTTCTAACGCATGTCTCAAGAGAACATTGTTGTTATCAGAATGTTAAAGACAGCATTTTTTTCCTGACATTGAGCAGCTCCAATTGTATCAGTCTCATAACAGCCTATAATAATGTAAGCGGTTGCAGCGGCAGTGCGAATGTAGCGTGCGAGTAGTAAAGATAGGCAGAGGCCCGGTTACTCTTTGGAGAAAATGGCAGAACTCCGTTTATTGAAAAGGCAAAAGCGGACTGGCCCACTGACCACCGAGAACTCCCCAAGCGTCCACACATTTGAAAATAAACAGGATGACGCGCATGCGCACTGCCGCTGCACCCGCTTACAATAATAAGAAGACACATAATTAGGTTGACTTATTATATGGGTGGTGGAAGTCATTTGAAGCTCTTGCTCTTCATATACTTTCTTCTTGTTTTGTTTACTTGGTTAGTTTTATATTTACAGCTCTTTGACTGGTCTAGGGAAATAATGAGTTGGTGCATAAATCGTATTTGGTCGGTGGCAGGGTTGGATTGGGCTTTAGATAATGTGAGACAGTGAAGATCTGTCAGGGCTTTTTGATCTGGCATGCCTTCCTTTTTAACTTCTGCTGACACTGCGCTCACTGAGGGCACTGAGAACGTGAGGCTCCAAATGACTTTCACCTCGAATGATCCAGGAATAGAAGAGGCACTGTCTCATTTGCTTAAAGAAGGGGCTTAAATGATTTTGACTTGACTCAATTCTCAGAGTGCAGACTCCATACTTGTGAACTCCTGGGTACGGACTTGCGGGTGCAGACTCGGAGAACGGACTTGAGGAGTTCCCGAGTGTGGACTCTGCTTTTTCAGCGTTTGGAACGAGTGGACTAGATGACATCACAGGAAGTAGCTCATGAACATGGGGTTGTGAGCTTTTACTGTAAAACATTAAACAACCTCATATGAAATTAAAAGGGTGACACACTGCAGGTAAAGTGGAAAGATGTTTTTAAAGACATAAATTACAAACTTTTGCTGTAAACAAAAATATAATTTTACATTTTAGTCAATTTCACATTATTTATACAATTATAGCCCACATATTAGGCGTTATGTGTAAAGTAATTAAAAATATCTGATGTGTAAACTGAAACTGAAACAATAAAAAAATAGGTAAAATATTATTTATTTATTTGTTTGGGGGTTGCAAATTATTCCCATATAAAGATTTGTCTGCAGTGCCCCCTTAATGATACAATGTAAAAATAAAATGCATTTGTCCTCAATAACCTGTCCATGACTATACGACAAAATATTGCTGTCATTATGAGAAAATTAAAGCATGACCAAAGTTGTTTCAACACATCTACTCAGAAAACCATCTTGAGCAGGGAGACACTTCTAAAGACTCTTAAACAGGTCACATCTCCGCATTTATTTACATGCGCACGATCAGCTGTTGTTCAGCTGGAGCGCAGCTTGGTGAGCGCGGAGGAGAGCCGCCGCAGGCGGAGGCTCGCGGTGATCCACGTGCTCAAAGCGAAACGGATTGTGGGAAATATAGCTGGCGGAGAACGCGCAAGTCTCCTCTGATGCATCGTGGGTAAAACGGGGTTCTCATCCGGGGATTTACAGCAGACTTGCTGAGAAGCGAACATTGAATTGGAACAAGACTTTGGCCGCACATGATGACGTTTCTCGAGTCCACGAGCACACACGTCCGCACAAGTACACAGATTGAGAAACGGCCACTGTGTTGGTTGGTACATGCTTTGCAGCACAGAGGAAGCACACATATCCAGTGCTGCACATAGAGGGCGACGTTAGCCCAGTTTTCCCCCCAGCATTTAAGCCTTCAGGGAAGTTATTTATAGCACACAGGGCTGGATTCAAAGCACGGATATTTTCTGATAATTTTGTGTGAGATGGATACGGATGATCATTTGTCTTTTCATCGTTCGTTGACATAAACCAATTCAAGTTGCAAAAATACAAAGCAATACACAAGCAAAATGTATTTAATTCTCCCATGGGTTTCTTTGAGTATTCATGGTTTAACCTTCCTTTAAGTATGCCCACATGCTTAGCGACAAAGTAATTATTGAAAAATGCTTTGCTTTTTGTCACACTGTGCATACACACCAACTCACACGTAAAGTAAATATTCATTCATTTTTAAATTTACACTGCATTTGAAAACACGAGGAGAGAAAATGAACTTGATTGTTGTTTCTTACAATATTCTCGACAAAATGACTCATGAAGTGGTTATCACATTTTTCGTGTAATGAGCTTGTGTTGGCGTGTAACTAACATTGTATCAAAAACTGGCTATTGTATGGCATGGCATATGTTGCATGGGTGTCTAATGCCATTTCTGACAAATGGCATAAGACATCCTGAAATGAACAATTACTGGCCAATATCAAATCTGCCATTTATAGGAAAAGTCTTGGAGAAAGTGGTTTACAGCCAGCTTACAGACTTTCTTCTTGTAAATAATGTCTTTGATGCGTTCCAGTCGGGCTTCAGACCGGCTCACAGTACTGAGACAGCCTTGATCAAAGTGACAAATGATATCAGGCTAAATACAGATGCAGGCAAGGTCACAGTTTTAGTCCTGCTGGACCTTAGCGCTGCGTTTGACACAGTGGACTACGGGATCCTACTAGAGAGGTTAAAAACCTGGGTGGGAATCTCTGGAAAAGCTCTCGAGTGGTTCAGATCCTACCTTGAGGACCGAACGTACTATGTTGCGATGGGAAACTGTGTGTCAGATTTAGTGGCATTGACCTGTGGGGTTCCCCAGGGGTAAATTCTGGGGCCCCTCTTGTTCAATTTGTATATGCTTCCGTTAGGTCAATTAATATCCAGTAACAATGTGTCTTATCACAATTACGCAGACGACACTCTGATCTATGTTTCACTGACAGCGGGTGAACATGGGTCTATAGATACTCTGTGTCACTGTATTAAACAGATCAGTGTGTGGATGCAAAATAACTTCCTCCAGTTAAATACAGATAAAACTGAGATCATTGTCTTTGGCCCACAAAAACACAGAGAGGTTGTTATTGGTCATCTTGAAGCTCTTTCACTGGAACCTAAATATCAAGTTAGAAATCTAGGGGTAATCATGGACTCTGACTTGAATTTTAACCGTCATATTAAGTCCATTACATCAGTGGCCTATTACCACCTAAAAAACATTGCTAAAATAAAAAACATAGTGTCTAAACCAGATTTGGAGAGATTAATCCATGCATTTGTCTCCAGTCGATTGGACTATTGTAATGGTCTGTTCACTGGCCTTTCTAAACGAGCTGTTCGACAGCTGCAATATATTCAAAATGCTGCGGCTCGTGTCCTGACCAGAACCAGGAAATACGACCACATTAGCCCAGTGCTCCGGTCTCTGCGCTGGCTTCCTGTCGCTCAGAGGATAGATTTTAAAATAGCTCTGCTAGTTTATAAATCTCTTCATAGTCGGGCACCAAAATATATAGCTGACATGGTACAGCAGTATGAACCATCTCGGGCCTTGAGATCCTCAGGGAGGGGTCTCCTGGTGGTTCCCAGTGTCACCACTAAACGCGGTGAGGCTGCGTTTCAGTTTCAAGCAGGAAACGTGTGGAACAGCCTCAGCGAGGACGTAAGACAGGCCACAACTCTTACTATGTTTAAGTCCAGGCTGAAAACATGCCTATTTACTGTTGCCTATGGCAATTGATGGTTGCCGCTCTTTAGTCGATGGTATTTTAACCACTATTGATAGATATTTTTAATAATTATTTTGTATATTTTTATGTGTGTTTTGATTGTTTTATTGTGTTTTTATCATGTTTTTATCGTGTATTTGGTGTTGCTGTGAGGCACATTGAGTTGCCTTGTGCATGAAATGTGCTGTATAAATAAATGTGCCTTGCCTTGCCTCTGACAAGGATCAGTTCAGTGTATTTCGTGGGACGTACTGTATGTCAAAATATTGCACTAACAATGAAAGGGGTTGTCTTGGTTCTATCTTTTGTCATTGTCTGGAGAATCTCTTACCATCATCGATTCTTTATCAACATGATCTGCTCTATTGATTCTCTTGGTCACAATCAGATCAATATGCCAACTTCATAGCGCTTTTACACCCCAAAATGTAACATAAAAGCGGAGTTGTGGTCAGAAATACCAGCATCATTGCGTGTATATAGGGAACGTGTGTATCTCCAACTGGCAGCATGTTTCTTGAATGTCCTGAGGCTATTAATAATCTACAAACACTGCTCGGAAAAATCACATAGTTTAAGTCAATTAATCCTATAAATGAGCAGGATCTTTGATAATTATGTGGGTAAATAGTCTTTGACAGATAAAAAGGATTCTGGCTTTAGCACCAAAACAAATCCCAGTAGCACAGTTATAAATTCAAAGTCCTTGTGTTTGCCCTCGAAAATAATTTCACCAAATAAAAAGCAGAGCAATTTAATAAGAGGAAGTTATGAATGCATTTTTGGGACATCGTGTACTCCGGAGGATGGGACAAATTTTTAAGGCTTAACTCAATCCTAACTGAACTCAGGCTTTATCTTTGACTCGGAAATGTGCGGTTGAAACTGGTCACTACATGGACTGAACCGGTAAATAAGACTTGGACTTGGAAGAGTCATCACTTAACTGCTTTTTAGATACAGCTGATACTTTGCGAATCCTGAGGGAATATTGTTTCTGCACCGCATTTATGCATACAAAAATTGAAGATACCAATATTTAAGTCTCTAATTAAGTTTCATTAGTAAGATTTGATTGGTCTAACTTAAGGCCTATTCATACTCCACAAGATGCGAGAACTTTGTTCTTGAGGCAAAAAGAACAAAGTTCATCTAGGCTCTGACATTTCATTCTCCACAAGACGTGTTGCTGCCGAACTGCCACGTCCCCTTTTTCAGCAGCCAAAACTATCAAGGAATTACAGAAATAAAACAAGCCATTTGAGCTCAAACTATAATAAAATGTATCAGTCACAGTATTGCAAACATTTTAAACCCTAACCCTTGTAATCTTTCAGGAAAGTATTTTACTGCCGCGAGCGGTGTCTCAAAATTATCCATGTTGTCTCCAGTTTTCTGCACCGTTGTTGAGTAAATAAACATTGGATTCTCGCTTCCCGGTTCCAGGGGTGCCGCCAGAAATTCTGGGCCCTATGGAAACAAAAATTTCTGGGCCCCCTACATTTTTTACAGATAAAATGTATCCCAATAAACATGCCCTGTATACTTTCAAAAAGATACTTAGCACATTGCATAGTTAAAATGTCTGATGAGTAAAAGCCTACAAAAACAATAAAAAGCTATGGAAATATGTACTTGTTTACATAAAAGGAGAATATTTATTATCTCAATTGCAATTGCAAACACAACAGAACATAATGTACACATATTGACATATACTTTACGTGAACAAGCTTTAACTGGGTCCAACTGCTCAATCAGGAAACATCAGCTACAACTAACCCATAATTAAATCAGTCCAAGATTAAAACTAGGCCAAAAGGGCTCAAAATCAAGACACACCAGGAGTAATGCCAGGCCTAAACCAGTCCAGGACTAAACAAGTACTGAACCAGACATAAACTGTTTGTTATCCAGGTATAACAAAGTTATGTTCAACATCACTTATAATGGCCCAGCGGCGTGCCTTTCTGCTGGCAAAATCATGTATCAAATCATCAAAGTTCAGCTTTCTTGCCAGTTTGCTTTCAATGGATAGTATGGCAAGGTGACAAAGTCTGTCCTGCAACATAGCAGATCTAAGATCATTTTTAATCAGTTTCAGCTTACTGAATGCTCTCTCGCCACCAGCAACGGTCACAGGCAATGTGCAAAATATTTGCAAAACTATGCAGACCTGCCCAAAAATACTCTGCAGCTGCATCTTGTAAATGCTGTTGAGCAGATCAATTGGTGACAGACACCCTGGGAAGTGGCCCTATATACAGAGTTGAGGTGTCTGACTTCATCTTCAAATTCACAAGTCAGATCAGTGTTGTATTTTGAAATCAATGGCTGGCATACAGAATGGATTTGATCATCACGTAACTGGCCCTCACTTCACAGAACACACGGCAAACTGTTTTTGTAATTTTTGAAGCGTGTAGATTACTCTTTGTTTAGTAAAGTTATCATCATGTGGAGAACACAGTAGATAAGACGTGCTTAGAGCTTTCAATCTTCGTGAAGTTTTGCGCTCAGGCTCACCTTGTTTGGCTGAGACGGGGACGGGGGCCGCGGGGGAAGGGAGACGTGGGTGTGCAGCGGCCGCTGAATCTGTGTCTACGAGACATGATAACCCGGAGACAGCAGAGATGTTATTATTGTTGGATGTGAATCATAATTCAGTAATTATTTTACTAAGCTAGCTAGATAAAAGCAGGTCATGTAGCAACAAAAATAAGTAAGTGAAAGTTTTGGAATAAGGGAATAGGGCAAGCTACCTTTGTTTTTGAAAAACTGTGTGACATACTGTCGACTTCGGCGTTCTCAGTCTTCTCTTTCCTTCTTTTCTTTCCGTTTTTGATGCCCTGACTTTTGATGTGACATGCCTGCGTGTGTCACTATCTGCACTGCATCATAACAAATGCAATAAGCAAGAGACGCTACGCTAGCGAGCGTAGCTCGGACAGCGCAGGTGGAATGAACCATTGTGAGGGGGAGGGGTGTGACTTAAACAGTAAATACATTATTTGTTTGTTAAATATTAAATCTATGGTCAAAACGGACAAAATACACATTAAGTGTATGAGGGGCCCTAGCACATTACACGTATGTATAAAAAAGAGAAAAGAAATAAGAAAAGAAAAAGAGGGTCTGCTCTTCTGGGCCCTTCATCAGCCTGGGCCCTTAGAATCGTCCTAACCTTCCACCCCTTTACGGCGCCTATGCCCGGTTCTGCCAAATTAACCCCGCCCACCAAACATCTAGCCAATCACAGTGAGAGTTCTCGCAGCCCTGCCGAACAAAGTTCTGCTGGACTGAAGTGTCAGCAAGAGCTGCCGAACAGGAGCTGCGAGAACAAAATGATGTCATTTTCTTCTCGCACCCAGTTCTCGCGTATTGTGGAGTATGAATAGGCCTTAAGTGCTAGCCAGGCTAACGCCAGACTGCTGTTTGCGCTCGAACCTTTTCAAACTGCACAGCAGTCTGGGGACCATGGCCGAAATCTTCGACTGGATTTGGGGACCAATCACTGAACGAGGAGGGATGGCGTATTGGTCACTAAACAACATCATGAAGGCCAAGGAGCACACCAGAGAGGTCAGGGATAAAGCTGTGGAGAAGTTTAAAGCAGCATCAAGTTATACAAGGATTTCCCATATTTGAACATCTCACGGAGCACTGTTCAATCCATCATTCGGAAATGGAAAGAGTATAGCACCACTGCCAACTTACCAAGACATGGGCGTCCACCTAAACTAACAGACCGAACAAGGAGAGCACTGGTCAGAAATGCAAGATAACTCTGGAGGAGCTGCGACGTACTGCCGCTGAGCTGGGGGAATCTGTACATGGGACAACTATAAGTCGTACTCTACACAAATCTGGCCTTCATGGACGAGTGGCAAGAAGAAAGACATTATTGAAAGGAGGCCATAAGAAATCCCGTTGGAAGTTTGCTAGAAGTCATATGGAGGTCACAGCTACCATGTGGAAGAAGGTGCTTTGGTCAGATGAGACAAAAATTTTACTTGTTGGCCCAAATGCAAAACGTTATGTATGGCACAAACCTAACACTGCTCATCGTCCTGAGTGCACCATCCCCAGTGTCAAATATGGTGGGGTGAGCATCATGCTATGGGGCTGCTTTTCCTCAGCGGGGACTGGGAAGATTGTAAGAATAGTTGGGAAGATGGATGGAGCCAAATACAGAGACATTTTGGAGGAAAACCTGCTGGAGTCAGCAAGAGAATTGAGGCTGGGGCGGAGATTCACCTTCCAGCAGGACAATGACCCTAAACACAAAGCTAAATCTACAATGGAATGGTTTAAAAACAAACATATTAATGTGTTAGAATGGCCCAGTCAAAGTCCTGACCTAAATTCTATTGGAAATCTGTGGAAAGACCTGAAAACTGCTGTTCACAAACGCTCTCCTTCTGATTTGACAGAACTTGAGTTGTTTTGTAAAGAGGAATGGGCTAAAATGTCAGTCTCTAGATGTGCAAACCTTGTAGAGTCATACCCCAAAAGACGTGCTGCTGTTATTGCAGCAAACGGGGGTTCCACAAAGTATTCATTCATGCTTTATGAATACTTGTGCACGCCCCACTTTTCACTTTTCTATTTTTTGAAAAATAACAGAATCATGTATAATTTTGCTTTCACTTCACAGTTGTCTGTTACTTGTGTGTGAACTTTCAGTAAATTCAAAATAAAATCTTTATGGTTGTAAACATGGCAATATGTGCAAAAGTTCAAGGTCTATTAGTACTTTCGAGAGGCACTGTATGTGGCACTGTTTTTAGACTTGAAATACTAATGACTCCATTATTTCTGACCAAAAGCCAAGTCACTTGACATTTTTCCTGCATTTAAGTTACCAAATTCAAAAGTTAAAGGAACAGGCCACCGTTTTTTCATAATGAGATATGTTCTTACCTGAGCTTAGACAAGTTGATGCGTACTTGTCTGGTCTTTACGCATGCGCACAGTCACGCAAGAACACCAAAGATGTTGTTAGCATTTAGCCCAAAAAGGAGTACTATATTGAAAGGCTCTTATAGAATTTTCTGTGTGGACGTCGAAGTGCTCCTAAGGTATTATTACTCCTTATGATATAGTACCCCTTTTCATCCGCGTAGAAAATCAAGATGTTTAATTTTGTGTAACTATACTTGGCTCATGTAACTACCCACGTAACCATATTCAAAAGGGAAAACGTGGAAGAGCTTGGTCGCTTCTAACCTCACCCCCATTTGACCCCATAGCGAAGAGGAGGAGAGGCTAAATGCTAACAACGTCTTTGGTCTTTTTGCGTGACTGATGGCATACACAAAGACCAGACAGGTACGCATCAACTCGTCTAAGCTCAAGTAAGAACATATCTCAGTATCGAAAAAAATGATGGCCTGATCCTTTAAGAAAAATTTAATAAAAAATACAATGCAACTCAATACAATACATTTAAATTACATTAAATTAAAACAGATTTGATCAGGTGACCGCTGGAAAATGAACTTTAAAACGGTTAAAAACACCATTAACACTATCCTTAAAACAAAGATAATGCATAAGGCGTGTTACACTAACACACTAACACTAACACTATTAGATATGTTAACATCTAATAGTGTTAGATAAAATCACAACTTGCGTTCTCTGTTTGAAGACATTAAACTGAAGACAAAAGTTTGTAAATAATTGTTTACCGAGTCTGGGTAAAAGCTGGAGCTTTTTCAAGGAGCCCTGTCTCAGCCATTGCCTGGCCAGGACTAAATGTGCACGTGTTATACAATAATTTATATACGTAAGGCGGGCTCTACTATGAGAGGTTGCAACTATTCGTGGGAGGCAACCATAGGTTAGACTCGGCAGCCCTTGTGGGTGCACTGACGGAGCCAAACAGGCCCCTCGGCACATTGAACAGCCAATCACACTTCATCATATCCTCTCTGTAGGTGTGGCAGTCTCCTCCTTACAGCTGTGAATCAGAGCTGAGACTTCCATGGCAACAGAGTTATTGTGCATGAGTTTCGGTACTTAGTAGCTTGTTCATCAATCTGAAGTTTTGTTATGGAACTAAGTATACGTTCTTGTAATGCAGATCTCTCGTGTTCGCTGGATGACTGCCTGTGATACATTCTAATTATAGCGCAGCAAATTTTGAGTAACATAATAATAATGCTGTAGCAAGTAAGATTAATCTGTGCATGCTTGTACATAATGTAACATTATTAATATGTTATCAATATCTTGTGTGTGCTGGATGACTGCGTTTGATCAATTCTGATAATCTGCTGGTTCATAGTGCATGCTTGTGCATAATGTTACATTATTCATGTGTTATTTTGGTGACTAAAACCTATCAAAACCAAAGCTAAAGCTGTTCTCATTTTGCTTGTATCATTAATCAAATGTTTCTGCTCAGCTTGGACAGTATTTATTGTGCTGCCAAACTTAGGCAAAACTAGAACACTGCGGCTCCGGTTTTTAATTACAATCAAAGTACTGACATCTTTTCCAATAAGCTCAACTTTCCCTTATATATATATATATATTCCATATAATATGTCATTGTCTGTAAATATGGTATTAAATAATGTAATCTGTGACACCAGTTTTAGGAAAAGGGAGAACAGCTGAGGAATCACTCTTCTTATCCCATTGTGACATTGCTTGTAAAAAACAACACATGCTGCAAATCTCTGCAACTTCTCCAATCATCTTCTTGCTCTCACCTCTTGCATCATCTTCTCTCTTCATGATCTGTTTCACGACATCGCAAGTCCCTGACTCTTGATCTTCCAGATCCTTTATCTGTCATGTCTTGTTATCTTCATCTGAAAAATCATAAGTAATGGAGAAATATTGTTTTGATAGATCACTTTGCATATCAAGCAAAAAAAAAAGTCTACATTGTTCATTATGTCCAATCACTTCAACACGTGATTGAAATTGGCAACTTGAATAGCTATACAGTATAAATTTACAACGGTTTAATTGATCAAATACGTATACTATTGCTTAGCCTTTGGGCTCGATTCGAAACGCATTGGCATCTAAATTAATATGAGTACAGAAATACGGAGTGCCTCGATATTTTTTAAATTGTATTCAAGTACGTTCTGGGCCTTAGAGCTTGATGAACACCTGTTTCTCCTTCATACACTGGTGATCTAGTGAGTACTCGCAGCTTCCTTCTCCATAAAATCTATTCTGCGTTGAATAACTGCCCCGGTTTCAAACACTGATCAACATTTCTGAGCAATATCAATATAGTTTTTAATTAATGCACTGTGCACTAGTCATACAAAGAGAACGAGAGTAAGAATTTCATAGTTAAAACTGTGTTTTTAAACGGACATAATAAACTTATTAAATCATATATTCAGACATAGCTTCATGAGGTCTTGAGTTGAGTTTTTATGAGAGATTTATTATAAGAAGGAAGACATTTTTTTAAAACTTGTGCTGTCTTGTCTGCTCTGACAGACATTCTTTTTCTTGTTTTAATACTGTCAATTAGAGTAAAGTCTCTCTAAAGTTTCACCTGGGCATGCGCTGAGCTGCAGTGATTTTGAGGAAGGGCTGCACATCTTAGCAGGGAGCCTTGTTAGTACTGTAGCCTCTGGACATGAGACAAATTCAAAGAAAAGCCAACAGAAGGTGGAACCGGTGAAAAAAATCAATTTAAAATATGCTGTTTGAAAGCAGCTGTCTGCTTTTTGTGAACACGTCCACAGGCCAGAATAACATTACACTACAAACAGGTTCCCAGAAGCAAGTCAAAGCTTGGGTCTCACTATTTCTCTGAAAATCGTTCCTCCCTCCAAAGAGCTTTACTCTGTGTGCAACATGGAAATACACTCAACTTAGCCAATTTCCATCTCACACAGAGATCCTGCTTTCCTTCTGCCATTACTGCCCTACTGCCTGTTTCTTATTGACAACACTGTACAGAATGTATCCACTTATTACGACTCCTGCATAATTTAAGAGCAACGGCTTTGATTCCAGCAAACAAAAACAGTTAGTGGCTGTTAAATGAATCATCTTTCTTGTTAATTGAAGCTGAGCTTGAAGTGTTCATTTCAGATCTGTGACTGGTCTTGTGCGTGTTGTCCAACTGCTTTGATGGCTCTGTTGAGTAATAATCTTAATGCAGTGTAAATTATGAATCATTAGTGTGTCAGTGTAACAATTTTCTCAGCCCAAGATGAAAGTGATGGGTACAAGGAGCATAAAATATGTTCCAAATACCTGAAAATAGCTGTCATGTTAGCAAAGCTCAGAGGCGCTCTTACTGGACAGCATGATTTACTTGAATTGAATGTTATTGAAATAAAACATACAGTTATATATGTTTTTAAATTGGAAACCAAAATTGTAACAAGTGTAAAAGTATTAAAGAAAGTGCAGCATGACAGCAGGACCATCTAGAAACTCTACCCATATTTGTTAATAATAGTGACAAAAATACACTTAACTTCTAACCAAACTCAATCAGGTAACATTTAAACAAAACAACTGGACTTTCTTTTAAAACGTGATGTCGCCATTTCACCCCACACTTTGGGAATCTACCTCTTAAGGTTATTTGGAATTATACAGTAGTGATCTTTACTAGTGAAGATTAGGTGCTGAAATACAGCAAAAGTAGGTGCTAAAATCGCATTTGGGCCCAATATGACATACAACTGTTCAGCTCCTGCCACTGCGCACACAAACATATTAAGTGCATTTCCTGTTAGACAAAACATGGCCCATCATTCTGACAGGACTTATCGCTCCGCACTTATTTTTCCTGTTAGTACGAGCATCATTAATTTGATAAACATGATTAATGTGAGGATTTTTTATTAGTGTGGATCTGAATTTGATGGCACCTTTTGTGCTCCCACTGCTGATGCCAGAGCGCCTGTGAGCAGTGTGTGTGGGCAAATGCTCATTATAGCAGCCCAGGCAGAAGGTGCTGAGGGCAAACAGGTAGACACTATTTGTGGCATATTCCCTTTAATAACTTTAACCATGGCACAACTTCAATTCACCTTGTGCTTTAAAAGGGGACATTTAATACAGGGCTTTAACTTCAATTTCTCTCTTGATTTTTCTTTTCTTTTAGCACTGACAGATAGAGCATGCGTCAGTCAATTGGCCGCACAGCAAAACACGGATAGAAAACCTCTTGATTAAGGGATTTAATTTAAACCATGCAGATTGATTTCACAGAGCGGCCGGCAAACCAATCTGATCAACAGGCACGTTCGCACCATCATTTTAATTAGTATTGTCCATGCAAGCAATATTTAATTTGTTTCATTCGTGCACATGGATATTTGTGTTATTTGATGGGTTGAAGGTAATTCAGCAGGTCTGTTGAATCAGCAACCAATCTGGTGGCACGGTGACTGAGGCAAGGCAAGGCAAGGCAAGTTTATTTGTAGAGCACAATTCATACACAAGGAAATTCAAAGTGCTTTCACAGTTGCATAAAATTACAAGAAAACAGATAAAATCAATCATTAAAACATAAACATAAAAAATCAAATTAATCAATTACAGTAAAAGGCAAGAGTGCAGATAAAATACTTTCAGTTTTCATATGCTCGGGTAAAAAGAGCTTTGATTTGAACTTAGATTTCAACAGAGTTGAGCCCTGTCTCACATCCTCATGAAGACTGCTCCAGATTTTAGCTGCATGAAACTAAAACGCAGCCTCACCGTGTTTATTATTGACTCTGGGAACCACCAGGAGACCCCTCCCTGAAGTTCTCAGGGCCCGAGATGGTTCATACGGCTCTAACATGTCAAAGATGTACTTTGGTGCTAAACCATGAAACGACTTGTACACAAGCAGAGCTGTTTTAAATTCTATTATCTAAGTGACAGGAAGCCAGTGCAGGGACCGGAGCACTGGACTAATATGGTCGTATTTCCTGGTTCTTGTCAGGCCTTGAGCAGCAGCGTTCTGGATGTACTGCAGCTCTAACAGCTCGTTTAGAAAGGCCAGTGACAGCCGTTACAGTAGTCTAACCTGCTGGAGACAAATGCATGGATGAGTCTCTCCAAGTCTGGTTTTGACACTATTCCTCTGATCTTAGCAATGTTTTTCAGATGGTAAAAAGCTGATGATGTTATTGCTTTGATGTGGCTGTTTAAGTTCAGGTCTGAGTCCATGATTACTCCTAGATTTCTAACCTAATTTTTTGGTTTTAGAGAGAGAGACTCAAGGTGACTGATAACACTTTGTCTTTGTGTCTGTGGGCCAAAAACAATTATCTCAGCTTTGTCTGAGTTTAGTTGGAGAAAGTTGTTTTGCATCCACAAACTGATCTGTTCGATGCAGTGACAGAGAGTATCTACAGGCCCATGTTCACCTGCCATCAGTGACACGTAGATCTGAGTGTCATCTGCGTAGTTGTGGTACGACACATTGTTGCTGTTTATTAGCTGACCCAATGGAAGCGTGTACAAGTTGAATAAGAGGGGTCCCAAGATTGACCCCTGGGGGACTCCACAGGTCATGGAAATTTTGTCTGAGACACAGTTGCCAATTTCGACAAAGTACGTCCTATCCTCCAGATAGGACTTGAACCAGTTCAGCGCAGTACCAGAGATTCCCACCCAGTTTTCTAACCTGTGAAGTAAGATCCCGTGGTCCACTGCGTCAAAGGCAGCGCTCAGGTCCAGCAGAACTAAAACTGAGACCTTACCTGCATTGGTGTTCATACGGATATCATTTGTCACCTTGATCAGAGCTGTCTCAGTGCTGTGGTGGGGCCTAAATCCTGACTGGAAAGTATCAAACACATTGTTAGATAGGACAAAGTAAGTGAGCTGTTGATATATTACTTTCTCTAGGACTTTTCCTAAGAATGGTAGGTTTGATAGGGGCCGGTAGTGTTCAGTATCTTGGCATCAAGACTGCTCTTCTTTAACAGAGGCTTAATGACTGCGGTTTTCAAAGCCTTTGGAAATGCTCCAGTCTCAAATTAGATGTTAACTAACTGAACAAGTTGTGGTAACAAGCTGGTCAGCACAGACTTCAGAAATCTGGTGGGTAATTCATCAAGGCAGCATGTACATGAACTCAGACCGAAGATAACCTCTTCAATAGGGATTTGGAACGTGACGTCACGAAAGCTTCCGGTGCCATTTTGAAAGGTCACTCGCCCCAGCGCTAACCAGGGCAAACATGGGGCCAACAGCCACAAGTAAACATACGGCAGCTATATCATTTTTCAGCAGTGGTATGGATTTGTTGTGTGGTGTGCTACGTAAATCACAGTTAGGCAGACAGGATGTGAGAATGGGCTCTCATTTTTATATACATTTTCTACCTGGAAACAACGTAAGAGGCGCCTTGTTGGACTGACCAAAGGGACACAACTCACCTGAACCGTCGCCATGAGATGGCTGATATAATTGCTCCACATACCCACAGACGTCTTCAAATAATGGCTCACACATGTTTGTACCGGTAAGTTTTAGTTCAGATGTGTATTTGATAATTAGGTCTTGTTTTAGCCCTGTTTTTGCTCGTGTCAACAGCTGCTAGGGCTCGTTAGCTTCAGGCTACGTGACGTCTAATACATATTTATTTCCTCAATTTATCGCCTCTAATTCTTTGTCTCATTCTGGCTCACGTAATGTATAAAGAGAGACAAGAGTATTGAGACAAAAAAAAACGCCAAGCCACAGACCACATGGCTAATTATGCATCATAATAAAGTCTGTGCAATGCGATGCTATGTCACTAGCTGCTAGAAGTCACTGCTCCATTTCGTCAAAGTCCTTCCTGTCCATTCTAAATAAATAATAAATAATAATGGATAAAGCCATCACACATATAACCCAAGTGTGCTGTCAACAATGTTTAAAGGTTTTAGCACATGTAGAGCCTTCAGACTTGCCTTAGTTGTTCCTTAGCTTTAGCTCTAGATACAATACTGTATTTTCTAACAGGCTAACCATTTTGTTGCATGATTAGTTTAAGATGCTGGTTATTCTTATTAAGGTAATAATGTTTGTTATTCTTGCAGGTTAATCTGCGCAGGAAATGGATGAATCATAATGTGATTACATTCCAACTTTGGAGTCACTTTGAAGACAAGTGGAGATCAACACAACTCTAAACACAAGCTGGTAAGTCTATCCCAATCTGTACCACATATCGATCATACAAACAATCGTAGTGGAACAACGGCCTATTTAGTGACTATTACGTTGCTTAAAGTGGTTTTATGGCGATATGCCAGGTTCATTCATTTTCCATTGTAGTGTGTGACTGTCCACGTGGGCTTAATCAGTGTATGGAAGAGTTTTGCCTTATTCACAAGTGCAACAAAATTTAAATAAATGTCGTGACTCATGACGAATGGATAAAATTAGTACGTTTGACATATAGCTAACTGGTAATGCTATTTGTACCCAATATATCTATTTACTTATTATACAACCATTTTTTTATTTATTGGTTTAGCAAGGGCCACAAGTTCTTTTCCTCTTCCCAGTAACACTCTGTTCCTGTTTCTTACACAATTAGTTTAAAACGACTTTCAATGCTCATGTCGCGGCCGAGGCTTTATTTAAAATTACTATTTAGCTACTTTATTAATTACCAACAACGCCACCTTGGATTAGGGCCCAAGGAACCACAATTAGTCGTTTCTCTCACCGTTAATAAGGTCACAGGTTCAATAGGATCATGAAAGTGGACAGACAAGCAAAAGTTAAGATATAAAATTGAATTTATTTAAGTTAATAGAAAAAGCATAATTCTCAATTTATAAATCTAATTTAAAATCCTTTACTCACGCACAACCGCATCCACACACATTCATATCAATACACACTCAAACCATGAATAAAAATAACCAAAAGTTCTAACAGTCCTATTGTACAATGTGGCCCTCGGGGCCAAGCTCCACTCCGTGGAGATCAGGATAGGAACAGTTTTTACAGCAGCCGTTGCGTATTGAGGCCACGCAGAAGGCGATGGCCTTGTTACCTTGCTTGGGGAGGAGTAGTTCGTGAGACCAGCGAAAACGCGCTCGGGTACAGGAGTCCTCGAGCCCTGGTCAATTTAGCGTAACTCAGTCCAGTCCGCACGCAGCTTTAACGGTGCGCTTGCCTTATCCAAAAACGTGCAGTAGCTCGGACCAGCCACAATCATATGAACCGTAATTGGAAGGAACGGGAGGTAGGAACAGGACCCTATGAAAATATTACTCGTTTTAAAAAGGACACACACACACACACTAGTTTGTTTCCTGGAAGCACTATGAAAACATACCGTTAAGGGAAGCACTCCGCACACGAATTGCCCGGTCCTCTCTCAACGTAACTGCGTTGCGCAGCGCCACGCACAGCAGAGAACAACCCCCACGCCACAGCCCACGGGGACAGCAGGTAGAGCGCGCGCACGGCAGGGGCGTGAGCTCGAGAAGACGCCAACATGCTACAAAACACGGGTTTAGGACAGATCGAACTATATGTAATGAATAAAACCCATACGGAAACTCACCAAAGGCGCATACGGCGAAAGCGTAATTCAGTTGCGCGGCCTTACGCCTTGTGCAACTGAACAGCGTGGTTGGCACGAGACACTGCCCAAACGCAGCAGCACTGTCCCCGGGCGAAGCTACGTGACGTCAGAGGCGGAGAAGGTCGAACGCAGGTGAGATGCGCACCTAATAAAGGGTCTAGCGGTGATTGACCAACCAGCGGAAATGCGTACCACTACACTCAAAATATTCAATATCTGTGTCACACTCTGTCATGTCTATAGTTTGCGCTCGGTGAAATGCCAAATTCACTTATTGTAAAAATTATGCACGTTCAACTCCAACTTAACCAAAGTTGGATTTTCATCTGATAACTAAGCAGGAGCTCAGGAGCAAACTATTAAGTAAATCAATTGTGTACTACTTTTATCAATGCTTGACAGTGTTTTTACATGTTGGTTTAATATGGCTGAAAAATGACAGCTATGTATCAGAAGAGCAAATACAATGTTGTATTGCTTCAGATTCATTAAGTACATTTAGAAAAACATACATTAATTGTTGTGTAGGATTTCAGTAGCAGTGTGTTGCATTTTACAGTAAATGTTTTTTTTTTTTTTTTTTACTACAGACTTTTAAGCTGGAGCTGCAGAGCATGAAGGCAAGGCCACAGCAGAAGATGAAGCAGAGCTGGCTGAGATGCACACACTATGGAGAAGAGAAGACCTACACTAGCAAGTGGTGGAGGCTGAGGACAAGACTGTCTCCCAAGAATATGGAAGACGCACTTTTAAACAGGATGACATTTGTGTGAAAAAAAAAGAAGCTTAATAAAACGCATGTAAAGAGTCCTGTATCCAATTCAATGTAAACAGTGGTTCAGTACACTTGTATGGCATTATAAAAAGTAGATATAAGATTAGAGAAATTGAACTTAACACCTGTAAAGCGATGTGTGATATATTTTTCCTTCACCTAGTGTTATAGCAGTGTGTAATAGCCAGGGTGACAAGTCCTTTCGTGTAGCTGGTGGTTTTGGATATACAGTGCTCTCATTGTCTCATTATAGTCAAAGTTTGCCTGTAACTTAGAGGGTCAATTAAGCCCAGACAAAGAAAGTGATAGTCTTCAAGCTTCAGAAACACAACTTTGGCTTCTACTTTGAAGAAAAGAGTTGAACCATTGGTCCAGGTGTCTCTGGTCACACAATGGACACGTTCGACCTGTGCTGCTCCTGGCCTTTATCCTCGTTTATTCAGTCTCTGAGTGCATAACCTGTACACATACAAAGGCAAGGAGAATTACAACATAAAACTTGGAATGTAAGAACATTGTTTTTGTCAGCGGCGTCGGAAGCGTTTGGAAAGTGGGGGGGACACATTTCAAAAATGGAGGGGGTCGACTTCTTAACATTAAGAACTACAGTGGGACACGGTCAGGACACTGAGCAATGTTATTGCTTTAGCGGGACTACATCCAAATCGAGCGCTACTTCAAGAATACGTGAGAGACTCGATCGGCTCAGCAGCGCCTCCTCCTGGCAGCTGGGTGGACATATAGGGCGGATAACCAAACACCTGTGGAGCCGCTGTTCTCCTGTCCAGCCCTGGCTTCATGACGCTTTGTGAAAAAAACTCAGTGAATGAAACTCTTATGAGACGGCGCTCGTGTTTGTATCCTCATTTAGCTTCAGCCACACCCGTTAACTCCCGCCATCGCAAAGAAACATCTCAACGCTCGTATCTTCACATTTCCCACAAACGCAGATAACATTGAGTCAAGGGGTAAAGGAAGCAAACATTTATCCGTCAAATGAATAATTCAGATGTTATCTGGTTAAGTTAGAGTCCAGACAGCGAGGTTTAACGGCGTATTGACCGGTTGAACACTCGTGCTAGCCCGGTGCAGTTTCCCCAAACTCACACTACATCAGTTTCATCACTCGCTTTACAAACACGTCCAAAACTGATGTTCCTCACCTTAAAGTTACAGGTCAGGCCCTTTGTACCGATGAAGACACGCTGTCCACCTGCCGAGGACGCGAAAAGCCCTGCTCCTCCATGTGAGAATCCGTAAAAAACTCCGGAAACACGATGCACGAGTGTCCTTGTGCTCCGGTTTGGTCAAATCTGTCCGTCCGTCCAACAATAATCCTCAGTATTCTCACTTTAGCCGTTTTTCAGCGGTTTACAGAGACATGTTTACATTTCAGCCGCTCTGAGGTGAGGAGCCGCATGAACACAGCTACGCAAAGCGGAGCGTATGCGCCGCGGAGCGACGCGATACTGGCGCGGATAATGGGATAATGCCAATACATATGTTTTTAAATGTATGGAAAATAAGGCGCGGGTCATATTTAATTGTTTGGCCTCGGGGAGCCTATTGAAAAGGTCCAGTCTAAACTAGTAAATGTAAAGTCAATGAAAATTCACGTTGTGAAAGTGGGGGGGACCAATTAGGGCTGAACGATTTTGAGAAATAATCTAATTGCGATTTTTTTTCTTCAATATTGCGATTGCGATTAAATATGCGATTATTGTTGCAAGGTCCTCTTCTCATGTATTTTTCACCTAACACAAGCAATAAATCAGCCTGTTTCATAATAAACAATATTTGAAGTGAAAATTGCAACAAAATTGTTGCTTGACCTATTCAAAATGTGTGTGGACTGCACTTCTTAAACTGTCTGAACTTAACAGTACAGTCTATAAATAAATGCTAAATTATATAGATATTAAAAAAAAATAACTCACTGATCCAGTCAGTAACATCACCCATACTAAAGTGCAGGAAAGTAAGAACAAACGTCTGCTTTAACTAGTTGGAAACGTTTTAGGAAATCAAACTCCCAATTAATACAAAATAAGCTATTTAATTTATTAAATAGTACTTTATTATTTCGGCCAATCAAATCCCTGTCTGAGTTGCTTCAGATGCGCGTTATTGAAGGACACGGAGAGGCCAGATGGAGCACACGCCAAAACACAGTGGAATTAAGAGCAGCATTTTGGTTTTGGGATGTAACTTTGGACAATATGAAGAAAGAAAAGAACACTGACACAAGGAGACGGGACATGAGGTGCCAGACACAGACACGTATCTTTGACTCGCAGCCATTTAGTGACATTTCAGCTTAAACAGCACATTTCCTCAGCAAAATAAGACATGACACGGACTCCTGCCTCGGATCCTAGTTACCAACCCTTTTCATACTGCAGTTTAGTGTTTATATCTAGCGTCTGTACGACCTACGGAGCGGATATGCGGTAGACGCAAAGGTAAATAAAGGCACATGGCACTTCGCCTCCGCGGATACTTAATGGTCATGAAACGTCATTATGCTTTTGAGATAAGTTCTTTATCCACAACATTCCCAAACATAAGCCCCCTAAACTGAGCCACAAACGACTCATTACTTTTTACAATCAGCACAGACTAACCTATATATGTCTGTGGAGGCAGAGGCGTGTGAATCCGGAGGTGAGGGAGTTTCTGTGATCGTCAGAGCGTGTAGTAGCGGCGACGGAATGGCGTGATTAGCGCTGCGGCTAACGCAATGCTAACGGAGAAAAGCAATATTCCTTCGCGGTGGCTGCATGATAAACGCTGATATTTTCACTGTACATCCACAATCTACCGCGCACCTTAACTAGACTGAGACGTAAACAAAAGCACGCGACGGAGCGGACTTTGCTGCCATATCTCGTTGCTCTATTTACTTCCCAAATCGCGTGCCCTGCGATTACGAAATCGCGTTGTGTAATATCGCGATAAAATTGTTTAGTTTATTTGTTTATTTGAGCAATACACATTGTGCTCAAAAGGAGTGGGCTGAAGCAAAAAGCTTATGAGCCCCCACCCCCAAGTGCAATAAATAAAAAAGAACATTTCAAAACATTTCAAGCAGCTACATTCGTACAGACCAACTTACAACAAACAACAAAAATATATTAACTGTTTATATAATTAATTGGAACAACGCACAGCTACAACAACAATCTAGTTTCATATACGATGTCTAATACAAAGCAAGTCAAAAAAATTTGTTACTTAATATATTGCTTGCATATTTTTACCCGTGATTACAGAGTTACTTTTATGGTATAAAGGTACATTAATAGATGTTATAATCTGAGATCTTGATACTTTCCAGTTGTCATTACCATTCTCAGTATAATTTTAATTTGGGTTTAATTATCATCATCATTATTATATAATTTATTTAATTGATTTATATGTGAAGTATGATGAAAGCCCTGCACAGTGTGGTGCATTAAAAAGCCAGAGAGTGAGCCAGTTGAAGAGGGCAGTAACTCCCCTTCAACAAACCCCCACACAGCTGCCCTAACAGCTGATTTTGTAGAATATGTTCCTATGCTGAGTGGTGCATTAAAAGACAAGGTTTAGAGCCCGTTGGGAGGATCCCTCTCAACAGATCCATAACCTGCCAACCCTAATTCTCCGTTTGTGAATTTGAGCAATAGAATGACAACCGTTCCAAGCAGCAACACTCTTCCTTGAATATAGAGGAACAATACACATAATTGATCTTACTGCTCCCCTTAGTGGCAACGCATTTCTTCTTGTCTGTATATTTCAAAAGTCTTTTGTTTGTATTTATATTTGAACAGGTTGATGTTTGGACATCGTTTCAATTCCATCTCCAGTTTATTCCACAATTGTACACCATTAACTGTTGGGCTAAAACTTTTCAAAGTTGTGCTATGTTTCTGAATCCTAAAGTTTAATTCATCACGTAAATCATAACGACCAGTACGTTCTTGGAACCTTCTTTGTATTTGGTTTGGTAACAATTTATACCTTGCTTTGAATAACATTTGAACAGTTTGGAACTCAACAATGTCACAAAACTTCATGATCTTTGATTTTAGAAATAATGAGTTTGTGTGGTCCAAAAACCCAACTTTATGAATTACTCGGATAGCTCTTTTTTGCAACAATATTATTGGTTTAACTGTGTTTTTATAAGTACTACCCCAAACCACAGTACAATAATATAAGTAGGGCAAAATCAGAGAACAGTATAAGGTATGTAGAGCTTTGATGTTTAAAATGTGCTTTGCTTTTGCAATTACTGAAATGCTTCTAGAAATTTTCGTAGATATATATTTAATGTGAGATTTCCAAGTAATTCTGTCATCAATAATCACCCCAAGGAATTTGATTTCATGCACTCGCTCGATAACAACACCCTCTATCTGAATCGCTTCCTGAGCATTGGAATTACAGTTGCCAAATATCATCATTTTGCTTTTACTCAGGTTTAGAGATAATTTATTTTGTTTGAACCACTTGTTGACACTTTTGAGTTCCAAGTTAACAATCCGACACAGCTGTTGCAAGTCGTCTCCTGATGCAAAAATATTTGTATCGTCAGCAAACAAGATAAATTTAAGTACTTCAGATGTGTTACAAATGTCATTAATATACATATTAAACAATTTTGGGCCCAGAATAGAACCTTGAGGTAAACCACAGACAATTTGTCGACAACTCGACTGATAATCACCGATTTTCACACATTGTTTTCTATTTTTTAAGTAACTGGTGACCCACTGTAGAGCTACCCCCCTAATCCCATAAAGTTCTAGTTTATTAATTAATATATCATAGTTTATTGTATCAAACGCTTTACTCAGGTCAATAAATAATCCGATTGCATATTTCTTGTCATCTACAGCATTAGTTATTTCTTCAGTTATATCAAAGAGCGCGTGTGAGGTTGAGTGATTGTTCCTAAAACCAAACTGATTGTCCGAGAGTAAATTACACTTTTCGATAAAGCTGTCGAGTCTAGAGTTAAAAACCTTTTCTAAGATTTTAGAGAATTGCGGTAAAAGGGAAACAGGCCTGTAGTTTGTAAAGAGATGTTTATCTCCTGCTTTGAACAGAGGAATCACTTTTGCTACTTTCATACTATCAGGAAAAGTTCCAGTTTGCAACGATAAGTTACAAATGTAAGTTAACGGCTTAGAGATACTTTCAATAACAGTTTTTAAAGTTTTCATGTCCATGTCATGGTAATCGGTCGAAGTTTTATTTTTACACCCTTTAACAATGTCCAGTATCTCCTTTTCCTCCACAGGTTTGAGGAACAGGGACATAGGATTTGCTTCTATCAGATCACAATTATAATTCTCAACGTTTGTAATTTTTGCAGCAAGGTTCGGTCCAACATCTACAAAGAATTTATTAAATGTTTCGACTACTTCATTCATATTATTTAACGTGTTATCCTCATCTTTGAAATATTTTGGATAATTAATCGTTCTTGGTTTATTTCTAATTATACTATTTAAGATGTTCCATAAACCTTTAATATTATTCTTATTACTATCCAACAACTTATTATAATAATCCTGTTTACATTTTCTAATGATACCTGTCAATTTATTTTTATATTTCTTATATTTATCCTCAGCTTCTTTTGTTTGGTTATTTATAAAGTTTTTGTAAAGATTATTTTTTTTCTTGCAAGCATTTAGTAAACCTCCATGGTGTTTCTTTACACTTTCTGTTTTTACAGTATTTCTTCATTGGGCAGTTTTTGTCGTATACCTTTTGAAATACTTGCGTAAACTCATCATAAGCCATATTCGTGTCATTCTCTCTGTACACAATACTCCAGTCTTGAGCTAAAAGCTCCTTTTTAAATGCATCAATAGTTTTCTCTGTTTTTACCCTTCTAAACCAATACTTGTTTTCCTCTTCATCTTTTAAATATCCATTTTTATACATAACGAAAACTGGAAGGTGATCACTAATATCATTTATAATTAACCCGCTGACTGTGTCACTTTCTATTTCATTTGAGAAAATGTTATCAATCAAGGTGGCACTATGGGTTGTAATTCTACTAGGTTTGGTTATTAGAGGAAACAGACCTATACTGAATAAAGTATTTATAAATTCGTCCGTCTTTTTATGTTTATATGGGTTTAACAAATCGATGTTGAGGTCTCCCCCCACAAACATGACTTTATGATTTAATCCTGAAAAGTGCTCCTCCATCCACTTAGAAAAAACATCTATATCAGAGCCAGGTGTTCTATAAATAGAACTCACAATAATATTTTTCTTTTTTTGCCTTGTAATTTCAACAGTAATGCATTCAAGTGTATCATCCACCACCATTGTCTTATTTTCCATTACTTTATAACTATAGTTGGAGTCTATAAACATAGCTACGCCCCCTCCATGCTTGTTCCTTCTGTTCATACTTATAAATTCATAACCATCAATAGAAAACTCAAATTCTCTATCATTATTGATCCATGTTTCTGTGATTAAAATGACACTGAATGGTGTGGAAAACTGTTTTAAGAAGCTTTTGATGTGGTCAAAGTTTGCATAGAGGCTTCGACTATTGAAGTGGATTACAGTGAATGCCTTAATGTTCTTAAGTTTACTATTGTACAGATCCTCTGTGTAATATTGACAGTCATTGGTAGCTCTAGTAAAAAAGTTATTTTCAGGGTCGATGTCGATCTCAGTGTTGGTCGTATTGAGAGAATGTAAAATCCTGGGAGTTTGCTTCAGCAATTCTCCTTATTGAAAAATCCAAGTCGGTGCTTCCTATAGAACTGTATGTATTACTAGACATGTGAGATTATGTGCTTTTACATACCAAAATCCATACGTTTTTCTCGGTGTTTATACTGGATGTGGTGTACTGCTGCGTGGACGTATAATGAGTTTGTCATATCGCAAGAAGGCGATCTCCCCCCTTTCTCGTGCAGCTCTCAGCTCCGGCATCAGTTCTTTACGTTTTCTTTTTATTGATTCGGTGTAGTCCTCGTTAATGAAGATTTTTGTTCCTTTAAGTCGTTTGGCGCGCTGCAAGATTTCCTCGCGATCCTTCCACCTCAGTAGTCTGGCGATGATGGGTCTCGGCCAGTCTCTCCCTCCGCCGGGTTTCCCTACGCGGTGAGCCCTCTCCACCTCCACCGCGTGATTTAGCTGTAGCTTCTCCTTCAGTATTTCTTTCACCTTTTCCTCGGCGTCGGCCCAGGTCTCCCCAGGCGACTCCAACACTCCCTCAAATACCAGGTTATTTCTGCGGCTCTGCCCCTCCAGATACTCCAGTTTGTCCGTGATGATGTGTAAATTGTCACATACTTTGTAAAAGTCCGTTTGTAAGGTGTTTGTGCGCTCCGTGAGTTTCAGATTTTGCTCTTTCAAAGTGTCCACCTCACCTTGCGTGAACTGCAGGCTTGTTTTTAGTTCTTGAATGTCCTTAGTCTGTAAATCCATGCGGGTGTTTGTTGATTCCATGATGAGTTTTATAAATCCTTTGAAGTTTTCCTGCTGTTGTTGAATTAATTCTCTGAACATGACCCTCTGCTGCTCCATGAGCTCCGTGACTCGACTGAGGCTTACGTATTCCTCTTCCACCGCCGAATCTGCCTGTTGCTTCGCCTCTATTTTCGGCGGTTTTGGCATTTTGCTCCCTCTCAGCAGGCCTGAATTTTCTTAACGAATATTTTGATGTTCTTGAAAACTTTTTTCGCGTTGGTCTAGCTTTGTCCGTCCCTGAAATCGGTCCGACCGGAAACAAGCCCAACCGGAAACGAAAATAAACGGGAATGCAAATGCAATTAATCGTTCAGCCCTAGGACCAATCAACCACTTTTCAAAAGTGGGGGGGACACGTCCCCCTCACAATGAATGGTTCCGACGCCCATGTTTTTTGTAGAGGTAATACTTTACAAATAGACTATATAGACTACTACAGTATATAAGCCATAGTCTTATTCATTCACTTTGTTAAATCTCTTTAGGATTGTCCACATGACTTCAGCTTCAAGGTACGTGGTAGGTGTATGACGACAACATGTGAAGCTCAATGTCAATTTCAACCTAATAACCAATACTTCAATAAAATAAGGTAGTGGGGGACTTTTTCTTGAAGTAAATAAATGTCAGTAAATTAATAAACAACATTACAAATTTGTTTGTATGGACAGAAAAAATAGGGAAATAAAACGAACAGGCTATTAGCAATTGTACATCATCTAGGATTATGCCACTGAGATAGTTGTAATTACCAAGGTTTTTGGGATACATTACATGGATATAAGTAACTTTAGTACCTTCGATAGGCTGTGTTGGAGTCCGTGGAATTGTTGAACGACTTGTTTTGAGCCAAAAGAAAGTGTACTTCGTCTCCCCCTGCGATTAGCCACGTTAGCTCCGCTGTTAGCCGAGCTAGCTCTTCATGACTTCCGATGACAAAAAACCATACAAAAAACATATTTATGCAAAAAAATAGAAACCTAAAGGATTACACAGGAATCGCACGGGACTGCACGTGGCTTAGTTTACAGTTAATCCACTCTGGCTCCAGCAAACAAGCAAGAATCTTCACAAAAATGCTCGTTTTGTGCCGTGGCCAAGCAAGATGGCGCCGGAGACCCAAAATGCATTGCGCCGTGACGTCGGTTCCAAAGCCCTATTGTTTTGTCAGTATCAGGTGTGAAATGTGTCAGCTCAAGGTGTTTATCTGGTGTCAGGGTTGGTATTTGTGTTGTTGAAATGATGGCATTGTTAATGCCTTGAACTTTGTCGTAAAAAAATATTGCAAACTCATTGCACTTAGATGTAGATTAGTTCTAAGGGCAGTGAAACTAGAGGGTTAGTTAATCTGTTCACTGTGGAAAACAAAACACGAGAATTGTTTCTGCAGTTTGCGATGATTTTAGAGAAGTACTTCTCCCTTTCTCCACGCAAAATCTGGTTGAACTCACAAAGCACTTCATTGTATATCTCAAAATGAACCTGGAGCTTTGACTTGTGCCATTTCCGTTCAGCTTTTCGGCACTCCCTTTTCTGTGCCCTGACCGAATCTTCACTTCTCCAAGGTGCCTTTTGTCTATTGTTAACCATTTTAACCTTGACAGGAGCAATAGTATCCAAAACATTGAAGTCGCTTGATGTGTAACATGTTGATAATATCAACATGTTCTAATGTTGATATTATCAACATTAGAACATGGAGGATTTTCAAAACTGATCATTTCCATAAACTGTGTCCTAGTTGTATCATTTATGTGTCTTCTTTGAATAACTCCAGGCCCAACCTCTGGTTTGGGTGTAACAGACAGGTCAAAGAAGAAACAAAAATGATCAGACAAAGCAACATGAACAACATTCACATTTGATATATTAACACCTTTTGTAATAACTAGATCTAGAGTGTGGCCTTTGTTGTGAGTCGCTTCACTCACGTGCTGAGTTAAACCAAACATTTCAAGAACAGCACTAAATTCTTTTGCATGCCTGTCATTGGTCACATCCACATGCACATTAAAATCACCTGAAATGACTAAACAATCAAAATCAGTCAATATAAACGAAAGTAATTCAATAAAATCTTCGATAAAACAATTCTGTGGTGGTTTGTAAATAGTCATATAAAGTATGGAAGATTGTTTTATCTCCATTTTGAAAGACACATACTCCAATGATTGAAAAACCCCAAATGACAATTTGTGGATGACTATATTGTCCCTGAATATGACACAGACACCAACGCCCCTTTGGTTTTGGCATGTTTCAGACACAACATTGAAATTAGATGGACTACACTCAATCAAAACTGCGTTTCCAATGTTTTTGTCAAGCCATGTTTCAGTTAAAAACATAAAATCTAGATTATAAGAGGAAATAAAACTGTTTATTAAAAATGACTTGTTTTTTAACGATCTGACATTGAGTACAGCATGTTTGAGATTTATCAGTGTTTGAGTGGATGGAATCTTTTTGCAAGGGATATGGATTAGAGTTCTTTGATGGACGGTCTGACTGTCCCTCTCTTATCTAATCTATGTTGTTTGACAGTACTAATTGTAACACACTCCCTCTATGGATCTCTGGTTGGTTTTGAGTTTGCTGTGCATGGTAGCAATGCAGAGGCCCGTAATGTCCTAGACAGCAGCAGTGAAGCTGCTGGAGATAACAGCTGTGGGCACCGGTGGTGGGGGCCGAGCTAGGGAGACCTGGGGTGAAAAAGGGGGAGGTGGGAGAGGGGCATGATACTTCTTTGGGGATGAAAGCCTTGGTCTTGACATGACTGGAGTCATTTGAATCCCTTGTTTTATTAAGGGTTCAAAATGTTTGGGGAATCCAATAGGTGAGTTTGGGGATGGGAATGATTCAGAAAAATCCCTGGAGGGTGTAGATGTAGCAGTCGGGCTCAAGGCCTGTGGTGGAGTTGATGACGGCACAGTAGCACAGCGGTTAGTGCTTGTGTTCACAGCTAGAAGGTCCCGGGTTCGATTCCCACCTGGATGGGGCCTTTCTGTGTGGAGTTTGCATGTTCTCCCTGTGTCTGCGTAGGTTTCCTCCGGGTACTCCGGTTTCCCCTACCACTAAAAACATGTACAATAGGCCAGCATGAATGAGAGTGTGTTTGGGGGACAACGGATGCAAATTAGCCCAAGGCTACAATCCGGTGTGGCTTGTTTACATGCATGAGACCCATGTATGTTCATTAACATGCACTGTCCCGAACAAATAAACCAAACCAATAAATGAAAGTGCTCCTTCAGCTGAATCATTTACTATAGATGCAGGTGGTACTGAAGCTGAGCTTTGAACTAACTGTAAAGTTTCTAACAATCTCAGAGGATACATAATTATTAGAATAGGCAGGTATGAACAGGTATAATAATAATGTTTCACATGGAAAGGTTGGTGGGGCTTTTATGTACTGAAACACATGTTTAGCACATGATGGTGCCAATGCAGGGGGACAATGATAGGAGATATATTTTTTTCCGACCATTCAACGGCCATGTGCACTTGATCCCTCCAAGTTGCTAATGATGCAGTCTGATGGACAATAGGAAGGTCACAGCTGCTGTTGGAAACCCTATCTGCCGAAGCCTTTAGTTTTCAGACTCGGCTAGTCCATTATGGGTGCCCAGTTTCTCAGTCACAGTTGAACCTGTCAGAGCAAATCTCTCTCACTCGCATCCGCAGGTACCTTCGCTCTGTCATGGTAATCTGAGAAGTTAATGAGCAGAAAAGAGTCCTTGATTTCATGTTTTCATGTGCCTCTTTTTAGAGCTGGTTACTGTATTTCGGTTTTGCTTTTGTTTGTGATCTGAACGTCAGACTTTTTTGATACATTATGATGAGTTTGTTTAACTTTCTTTTTGCTTTGGTGGAGTTTGGTTCTTTGGTTGTGATCAGAGCTTCAGCCAGAACAATTATTGGGATGTTTTGTCTCTCTGAGTGACATTAAAGTGCAGGTGCTTAACCGGTAAATATATATAGACACACAGGGCTCCAGATTGTGACATATTTAATTGCATGTGTGCCCACTGCCTGGATATTTCACATGTGTGGCTAAAATGTTCCTTTGTCATACCATTAGAGCACATTTCTCAGCTAGACTTTCTCATGTAATTTACAATATATTATCTAGCTTTATCTCCGAATACATAAACATCAGGCAAAAGACAACAAAGATTTCTTATTTTTATCTTGGGTTTTCCTTGAGTGCTGTAGACACATTTCAATGTGTTCAATAACCTTGGCTTTTTTTATTTCATTTTTTTTGTAAGATTACAGTTGCTTTTCACATTTGTGAAAATGGAATACTAATTATTAGGAAATATGACTCAAGACTCGCTTCCTCTGAAACTCCACCTCTCGCCGTGTGGGGGCGTTGCTTATTGCATTTTATATCTTATCCTGGTGCATTATAAATCAGGCGGAACAATATATTATTGCAGGAATGTTACAGAGCCAGTTTGAGAAGAAACTGTATAGTTTGTAAAAACATAAATGTTACAGGACACTCTCAACACACGCTGCTACTATTCAGCTCCAGCATTCACACTTTTCCCCTTCTTCATCCAAAGGAGCACACCTGAGCACATTCACCATGCTCTGACATACAACCTCTTGCAGCCGAGAAGTTTAAATATCGTACTTCACTGAGCATAAGGAGTGGGTATCTCTCTCTGAGTCTGGTACACACATGTGGCATTGCGAGCGGTTAGCTTAGCTGTTCAACACACATTATTGCCAATCAACGGCAGCTGGAGATGGCCAGCACCAGAATTAAAGTAAAGCGCGTAGGTTCGTTGTTGAGTAAATGGATTACAGAGGCCAGGCACTTTATAGAAATGTTTTACATTTATTTTCATATTCTTTAGTTAAATCATTTGTTTACCATAGTTCACTTCAGTTTTTAGTCACTTGTTTTCATGCAGCAACTAAACATTAACAGGGACTACCAACTTTTCTTATTTAATTTAGCGACCACTATAGATACTACCTGAAATGGAGCGACGAGGAGAAACCACCACAACCTGGAGACTGGGAGTACAGGAAGTCAGAGGTCAAATAATAAAACGGAAGTACTATTTATCAGGTGACGGCCGGCAGTGCCCGCCTGCAAGCATACTGCCACACACATATGAAATGCCACCCCAAGCTTCTTCTACAGCCATGAGATTTATTAATAATTTTCTAAAGCAACAAAACAGATGCTCAAAAACGCTGCGCACACAACACTACCATTTTTTTAGTTAGCTAAGAGGCCATGCAGTAAGCATGGCCTTTTCATCAGCTGGTTCTCTCCAGTCATTCCGAGGGAACTTTCAAGTAATAAACGCCAGGAAAATACAATCCACAGGTAGCAGCATGAGTTCTCAAAGTAGGGCTGCCAAACCACGTGATGCTCAGGATCTTCTCAAGTCCACAGCTCTTGCCTAGGGCTGGGTACCGTTAGTTTTTTTAATGGTACCCGCTTTTTGGTATTGGTGCTTTAACAATACTTTTTTTTATACTTAGCCTATGTTATTTCAATTGCATCAAAATAATGTGTATAAAAAGTATTGTTCGCCTAAAACGGCACAACAGAGAGAACACAGGCCGCAGCAGCGTCACATTTAACTTCATTTTTTTAACAGAATTCCCACTTAAGCAGCGATAAAAAGACAGAAAGGACATTATTACTTCCTGAGTTGCAAGCTCAGACCTACATCAGCACACTGTTTTCTTTCAGCAAAATGTTTCTAAACACACTGTGCTGTTCGACAAAGTGAAAGCACTTCACACTTCGTACACAAGGCGCATTGAGTTGCCTTGTGTACGAAATGCGCGGTATAAATAAAGTTGCCTTGCCTTGCCTTCACACGACAAAGATCTGTTACATAGTGAGAGAGCTCATTCTGTCACTCATTTACCAAAACTGTTCCAAAAATGGCTAAGGCAGAGTGAGCGCTCATTTTTTTCACAAACAATCTTCCGGTGCAGCCCTTTGATGCAGCTGGAGTTTAGTAAACAACAGCATGTAACTGCAGGCTCTGCAGCGACATGGGGCTTTCGCTAAAGGTAAATAGCCAATGTGTTTCTTGTTGTCACTGCTTTTCTCTTTGTCTAAGAACTTTCATATTCAGTCCTGGTTTTTAACCAGTTTAGTCTACATCCTGGCTCTGACCCGGCTCTGCCATGTCTAATAATGACTAAGTGTTGGTAAGTTATAGCTTTGCTTCGCTTGAAGAAAATATCTGCATTTCTTTCTTTTTTTCTTTTATTTATTTATTTGAGCAGAAACGTATTTAAAACATTTTTACAGAAGAAACCAAAACAAAACAAGACTATTGTGCTCAAAAGGAGTTGGAAGAAGTTCAAAGAACTTATAATAAACCTACCCCTTATCTCTCATTCAAGTAACATCACATAAACTTTCAGCATAAACTCATGCAAGAAACCAATGCATGAGTCTGTGCCTATGTATTAATATAAATCGTGTATGATCGTACAAAATGTCATAAAGGATTTATCATTTACAGTTGTAGAAAAATAAATACACCATATGGTACTTAAGACGTATAGCAATTATATTGCAACATCACTTCATCTGACTGAGATCGACACATTTTTTTGCAAACTCAATGCATTGAACATGTGTAAACCTTTTTTTTTTCTTTGTTTATTTGAGCAAAAAATATAAGACATCTAAAATTTGAAAACAGAAAAAACAAGACCCCTGCTCAAAAGGAGCAGGAAGAAGCCCAAAGAACCCACAATTGACCCACCCCTCACCTCTCATCCAAGCAACATCACACAAAAAACAAATACACTGGAAACGTATTATCCTTGTCCACAGTCATGAAAAATCTGAGAAAGCTGACCTGACTCCAAGGCCACACAAAATCAATTCCCAACACACCAAAGTCCACTATTGTCAATGCTCAACAATACAACAGAGTCCCAACCCTCTCTACAATACCTCAATCCTCATAACCGGGCAAACCCCACAACAACAACAAAAAAGCGCGAGTGTGTGCCTGCCTGTGAAAATAATAGTTTGCGCTGAAGCTGCTGAGTTCAGCTTGCATTTTTAGACTCACTGCAGATCATTTATTGATGTCTGGAGAGAAAAAGTACAGAAAATAGGCACCGAAAAAAAAAAGGTTTTCGATACCGCCGGAACCAAGTAGGTACTGTTTAACAGTAGCCAGCTTTACTCTCGCCCCCGAGCACACATGTTTCGCCAATTACATATTATGTTTAGTGATAAAAGGCTGCTGTTGTCCGATGCAGAGACTGTAAAATGATTGTGCTGGGTCCTCGCAGCTACAAGGTGATTGGGCGTTCGGGATGGGTATCGTTAATGATGTATCGATACTCCTTATCGATCCGGCACTTTAACGGTACTTTAAAAGGCAAAAAACAAAGAAAGAAAAAAAACTTAGATAGAGGCAACTGTATATAGGCAATATTAGCCTATATATATATTATTTCTCTCCACTTGGACCTTATTTATTTCCCTTTTGTGCATACATTTATGGGAGGTAAAATGGAAATATAGACCAAAATGTACAATTACTCTTTTTTTTTTTAATGATCTAGTAAATGAAGGATTAAGTCTCATGAGTGTTTTTAGTCAAAATGTGACAAAATGGGTATTTTTACCGCCACAGCCGTCCTTCAGAATCATTATGTGACGAAAAAGGTAAACCCCTTTTTAGTTATAGACTATTCGGGTTGACCATACACCATCAACAAATCATAATATGGCGTAAACTTCACACATCAGGCTGATTTTTCTCAAATGAATAACTTTACAACATACAATTATATTGCAAAACATATTTTACCCAACAAAAAGAAAAGACATGTCAGGTATAGCTCCTTTAAGAGGAGGTATAACATAAAGATGTTCCAGCTTGTGCAAATGATTATACAGTGCATCACATGGCATAGCAGGACAAGTGGTCTCCTGTTCTCTGTGTCCGCTCTTCATTGTCACTCATACACTCATACATACAAACACCTCTGCTGTTGGGACACTGACAAGATACATGATGAGGGCATCCACAGTCATTTATATTAAATCACTTCAGAGTGACGCCATAGGAGAGGGGGGAAATTGAACAAACAGCATGTGTTATCTGTTACCACACAACCCAGTTCAAGTTCAAGAAGCTGCTGTCAGGTATAATTGACTGCACCACTGATATATTAGACTTTAATGGTACCAGAAAAAGGCACCAAGTAACGATTACTTTTGCTGGTCATGTGAAGGTCCCAGGGAGGCCAGATTGCAAAAAGGAAACCGATGATTTTTCTGAAGCAGCTCAAAAAGAAAGGAAAAACAGTACCTGATACAGACATGTATCTGAATAACTTTTAATTGTATTTGTTAAAATAAATATATATTTATTATATATTTATAATAAATATATAATCCCCTGTGGTTGGTCATTGTCAGCTCGCAATAGGTGCAACAGCACAGATTCTCAGTCTCATTTCAAAGAACTATTCTTAAGACTGACTCATTTTATTTCCTCTGTTAATGTTTAAAGTGAGAGTAGGATTGACCCTCTGGGTCTACATGTTCCACAGTCCCTCCCTTTGCTGATCGCTCAGAATTGTGCGTGGATGTGTAATACCTACGAAGGGTAGTACAGGGAAAGGGCTGTATAGTATGTACTAGCATACAACACAGTAGTAGGGTTATCTTCTATGGACCAGATCAGAAACCTAGACTCGACTACAGGAGGAGTGAAATAGACCTTAAAATAAAAGACCACAGACCAGGGAGTAAAGTTAACTACCGGCTTATTATTTGAACAAATGGACAAAGGACAAATGACATACATAAAACATACTTTTAAAAGACTGAATTTTCTTTAGGTTCTGTCAATATAGGTTTTATTGTAGTAGGTTTAGTAGGTTTCAACCTTTAATTCTTTTAAGTTATCTCCTTACTTGAGTTTTTGTTTTGAAGTTTAGTTCTATTCGCGCATTGAGTTGCCTTGTGTATGAAATGCGCGGTATAAATAAAGTTGCCTTGCCTTGCCTATTCTGTTTCAAGTTATTTTATAATAATAATAATACAAATAATAATAATAATAACAACAGGTACCTTTAAAGTTTAACCATACCCATTTGTTTTGTTGTTTACAACCAAACAATAAAAGTAATACTGATATAATACAGTACTCATGTATGGTCATAAAATAAAATATTAAAAACTTTAAAAGACTCAAAATATTTAGCAAAAGACTGAATAATCTGTTAATCACAGAATAGTCATTTGATTCCGATTGTACTAATCCTTTGCTCTTCTGAATTAGCAGTCCAATGGGTTTATCCTGAATCCACTAGTTTTGGTGGAAAGTGGGTAGATCCTACCAGTTCAGATGTAAACCATGCCACGTCCAGTAGATGGCAAATCCTGGCTCACGCACAGTCCACACAAGGTCCAATGGGGGGTGCATACCTATGTTCCCCGGGTCCTATGTTCCCCGGGTGCGATTTTTTTTTTTTTCCGTGTGTGACTTGGTACTTCAACCAATCACAAGTCATGAGAGTGAAATGTCATACATGTATCAAGTACAGTAGCTTAACCCTGACCCTGCCCTAGCCACTAACCTTAACGATAGTGCCTAATCTTAATCAATAGAAGTGGGGGAACATAGGGCTGACCCCCCAATGGGTGGCTCGCCATCATGGATCCAGCACAAGTCAAATCTTCAAATCCAGTGTCTGTCTAATCGACAATTCTTCATCCCAACCTAAGTTGGCCTAACGTAAACAACATAAAATAAGTAAACATACTTAAAACAAAACGCTAAGTAAGTCTAAAACTAAGAACATTTACATTTCCGGTCCTAAGCTGCACTTGTTAAAACGGCGCCGACATGGCGGCCAACAAAAACAAGACAGAGCATTGACCTACAAAGTCAACGCTTGGATTGGCTTAAAATGTACCAAACATTTACCCTTTTCGTATAAAACAACTTAAATTACCTTAGCTTTTCGGTTTGCATAACATAACAATTACTTTGTACAAATATAGTTTGAGTTCGGGTAGCTTTTTTAGACTCTCTGTGGATCATTAATGACATCTGGAGAGAAAAAGTACAGAAAAAACATTTTTCGATACCGCCCTTTACCAGAGCTTTTCGGTCGGTACCAAGTAGGTGCCATACGGTACCCAGCCCTACACATTACATGCATTATCAACATTTTGACATTATGTACAAGCATCTTTGTTGACCATGGGAAAGAAACATCATTAACACAGATCACATAGTTGAGGCCAAATCTGAAATCAGTCTTAGCGAGTTTTTACATTGTCTTATTTACTGCTCTGTTTTATTGCCATAATGTTTGTTACAGCCCTATGAGGCAACTCCTGTTGTGATATTGGGCTATACAAAACCATTGATTGATTGATTGATTGATTGATTGATTGATAGCGAGTGATTGTCCAGTTCAAAGGTCATTAAAGTTTGTGGTGGATCTGACAATTTCATGTAGAGTCCATACAGTCACTATTTCCTCACAGAGAATAGTGGCACAGAAAGTGAGCAATTTAGGACATCCAAATGGAGTGTAGGTTTTCTTATCTGTTCTTTTGTATTTCGTAATCAATCAAGTTTTATTTCTAAAGCGCCTTACAACAACCAAAGTCGACCAAAGCGCCGCACACAATAACAAATACAATTTAAAAGGAGTATAATTTCATTAAAAACAGACCATTATCATATTCATAACAGTTGCCACAGAACTATTATGTCAAATGCCTTTTTAAACATGTGAGTCTTTAGTTCTGCTTTGAACAGGGGCAGGTCTGAAACGGCACGTAACTCAAGTGGCAACGAGTTCCAGAGTTTCGTGACGACGGCGATGGGGCAGCACAGGCCAAAACGTCACACGCTGTAAATCACCTTATTTTTTTTTTCATTTGTTTTATGTAAAGGTAAGACAAGATAAAAAGGGGAAATTGCAGGAAAAATAAGTTTCACCTTGATGTAGGGATAGGAGGTCAAAAAAGGAGTTTATAATGGAAGTCTGTGGGTACGCAGATGTGGAAGTTTAAAATATGACCAAAAAACTCCCGGAGAGTAGCGGTTGGTGTCCAGAGCCAGACGTATTAGCAAGAGCAACAATCAGAAGTACAGAAAGTCAGAGAGATGACATGCTGCTTTCAGAGCTCTTTCCCATGTCTCACACAAGCGAGTTAGGAAGTCACAGAGACTCACACAGAATTATATAGTTGTTTCAGCCCTGTACACGTAGACAAAAAAATCATTTCATTCTCAGGCAGCTGCAATGCTGTCCTTGGCTCTCATAACTCATAATTGTACATAGTTTAGTGCCTGGGTCACTTGATTTTAGTTGGTATTTATTGCAGAAATACATGGTTCCCGGAGTTTAGCAAACCAATAGCAGATGTAGTGCACTCACCCTAGGGTCACGTGGCCACGAGTTTACAGTGGAGAAATGGCACTTGTATTGTTTTGTTACTGGGCTGCTGGGGACACCTTTGAAATTGCTTAAAGACTTATCAGGAAACGAGGAGCAGAAACTAGCATGAAGCTTTACTTTCACCACGTCATGGACAACTCTTTCTGTCAAACAAATGGGAGTTTGGAACTAAAATGGCCCAAGAGCAGCTTACCGACCTGACGCTATGAAGTTCCACTCCTCAGGTTATTAAGAAGCTGTGGCCTTGTTATTTGCTGCTGCTTTATTTTCAGCGCATGTGATTGGGCACTGTCGTTGTGCACACATTTGGAGTGGAGATTGAAGTCATATAAGAGCTACATCTAAACTCAGCACAATGAGAAGACAAAACATGCTATTGATACGTTTATCCCATAAAACTGGACACTGAACATAACATAGCCTACTTTGTGTGGTATTTATGGATAAGCCAACAATGTAATGAAAAAATTCGCAGGCCCGATATCGGGTCGATCTGCGCATCACTAGCGTGGGCCTATAAAGGGAATAAGGGCTTAGGGACCAGGGTGGATATTCGGACACTCTTCTCATTTTGCCATCTTACATACATCTACTTTAAGTCAGTCTAACTTTTGTTATAAGATGGGGCTTACAGGCTTATACCGGTTTTTAACCTTTGAGATATGTCAATATAACATATGTTTGCGCTATAACGGAAAAAAACAGGCTACATATGCAGCAACAAAAAGGTTTGTCTCTTTAAAAAAAAAAAAAAAAAAAAATTAAGTGTTAATTTGATTAAAAACTGTAAATTTGTCTAATTTGCCATTTGGCTTTTATTTTTCATCCTCCTTTCGCATCTCTGTTACGATGAAGAGTGCATTGTTACAATTATCTTGTGTTGCCATGGAGATATGTTGGCATGCCATTTAATTAGCAATCAAAGTCTGCTGCTGCTAATTGAGCCACTTCAAGTTTAAAGTGTAGAGGAGAAGATCATGTCCACACATAGCGACAGTTAAAAATAACATTCATAACTTAAAGCGTGCCAGAGCGACATTCATCATAGTGTTTAAATATGAAAAAGCATGCCTTGTCTTACTCACAATTCAATAAGCTGTTAAAAATGAAAACAATGGCTTAGTAATAAGATGCCAGAACAAATGCTGAAGGCGTTAGGGTGTGTAAAATGATATCCTCTATAATGGTACCATAGCAATGCTGCTATTATTGCCACCATTACTCTGAATTATTGACTCACAACAAAGCATTTGTGTTGGGCTCAGGCTCAAGGTTGGGTTTCATGTATATGAAAATGTAGACTTTGCCCGTGTATTATTTGTAAAAACATATGGAGAAGTTGGAAGGTGACAATGAACATGAAAAGAAAGAAGTTGTTGACTTACTTTCTTGTGGAGTATGTTCTCACTATGCCTTCCACTGTGAAATCCTGTACCCTCCATTAATCTCAAACGTGCACAGGATAGATGCTACGGCCATATTTTGCTTAATATGTAGTGAGATTTATGAAGCTACAGTACTTTAGAAGAGACCTTCAAGTAGGGGTGTAAATGTGACAATATGCATTGTATGACACAATACCAAAAAGTTTTTTGGTATTGTGGAATTATGAGTGGTGGTGGTATTTTCTTAAATTAAATAACTAAAGGACAATGCCATCTAGTAAATGTACTTTTTAAGACACACATATTATACCAAATGACAGAGGCAGCATGTTCCTTTTAAATGGTATCATTTATTTTTATGTCGTACTTTTATCTTTTACTTCTCGTTTCATACTTTAGTTTAACATAGACATTTCGATTCACAGCTTTCATTTGGTGCACATTAGCTTTCAGTTGAAAATATACATTTTGTTGGTGCGGCTTACTGTGCGCTCAATAGTCCGGAATTTACAGTCGTTTTCAGGTATGGATAAAAAATTACTGGTTTAATAACTCCCAACTAATGTGTATTACTGTTGCAGACGGGTCAAGCATCTTCAAACTTACTGGGGCCGGGGAGATCAAAAAGCCATTGTGCTTGAGGGGGAAGTAGTGAAGGACATCCTGTTTAGAGGGGTAATAAAAATCTTTCATCTGTGTTTTAACATATAGTCTCTAGATGTTATCTAGGCTAAGGAATGTCCTTTGATGTTGAATTGCATGATGGGATATGTTAGGAGGAGGGGCTAAACTTTAATATAGGGACTGTGTTGAAGACAGGGCGAGAGACTTCTTGGAAATGCTTCACCATGTAAACTTCATTTGGACATCTGTAATGACCACTATACTGCAATAAATATGCCTGAACAACTTCATTTTTCTCTCTGACTGTTTTTCCATCAACAACGGGCCTGGAGGGACGACTATCTCACGTATTTTTAATACTCACATACATCACAATTTGAGTTAGCTTGAGTTCGTTTTTCACGGTTGATTACAATTTAAAACATGAAGGACACTCGCGCATTGTGTTTTTGGAGTTTTGCCTGGATTATCGCACGAAAGAGCAGGACTCTTTATGGTCCGCGGCAGATGGACAGCGTGTTTCCCTGTCTTCACCATTACAAAAGGCCTGAGCAGTGACTTTAAGGCAAGGAACAGCAGTTGTGGATGTGTTTGTAAAGCAGGTGACAAAGCTGATGTAGCATGATGAGTATGGGGAAACGGCACCGGGCTAGCACGAGTGTTCAACCTTTCAACACGCTTGTTAAACCTCGCTTATTTGAAGGTAAATGTTTGCTTCCTTACTCCTTCGACTCAATTTGATCTGCATTTGTGGGAAATGTGAAGATACAAGTGCATCTTGTATCTTCACTTTGTTTGTGATACAAACAGTACAAGAGGCTGAAGCTGAATAAATAAGGATGCAAACATAAGCACACCAAGAGCGCTAAAATTTACTCTTTTTCATAAAGCGCCAGGTCAGGACATAAGAACAGCAGCTCCACAGGTGCTTGGTTAGCTCAGCCCTCTGTCCACTCAGCCTTAGTTCAGTCACAAAGTTCCTTATTCATTTCTGTGGAAGTGTTGCTAACTTGACATGACCTTTAATTGAGATGAGTTTATTTTCGCTTTATTTTTAGACTCGGGCAACCTTGACATTATCTACAGTATTAACTTAAACTTTGCAGTATATGCATGCTAATATTTGCTGTAGTTATTTCAAGCCACACACACATAACTTACTTGATTGTGTAGTTTATTAATTTTTTCTCTCAGATGTTGAAAGCACTTCGGTCACCTAATTTACTCTATCAGTATAAGTTGACTGGTTGATTGACTGATTGAATTTGGATGAAATGAATAATTATTATTCATTTTATATATGGCTGCTTTGTTTGTAACATTTTTGAATGGATTTGCCCCACCTCATTATGGATTTCAATAATCCATAATGGGATGGGTACCAATGCCATAGCTCGGGGGGACTGTGAGGTTCGACAAGGTGAACCACTGATGTGACGTTTGTGACCGAATCAGGTCTTCTGAACGGCACTTTGATGTGAATGGTTTGAACCGAATCTCATTTTTGAAAAGCTTTGTTGTGTCTGTTTTTAATGCACTTTTGCACAAATGTAACTGAGCAAACACTAGGGAAAGCACCCAAGCGGAGGGTGCTGTCTGGCTTTCATATGTGCAATCAGAAAACGATTGCACAACAGTATTTGGACATGTTATACCTCGCTTTAAAGCTTACAGTGGATGGATTGATTTCAAACAGAGTTGCTTTAATCTTTTTAGTCCATCGCAAGATACAGCAGCTAACACTATTGTGAGCCAAGCATTAATTTTATTTGTTCCAAGGTAAGAAGCAGCTGATGCGCTCTGTATATGTAGAGATCTTTATTGTAGAAACACGTCGGTCTACAATAAATATCTCTGTGTTGAGTGCCTCATTGCATTTCAAATATTTGTTGCCCTCCAAGTTTGAAGAGCACCCTGTATTTGTAAGTTATGAAGATCACGTCCTTTCCTGTAACAATCCAGTACAAATACTTTTTTTCATCAATTTCTTTATCTAAGTTGCTTGAGGCTTACAATGCGTTTTTAGAGACTGTTGTGTCAAAATCAGAGACAACTGATGAAATTCACTTTTTTATTCTACCAACAGCTGGTCATTTTACTGTAAGCTGGCAATGTGTCAAACAAAGTACAAACTAAATGCTGGCCCACAACACTCGATTGGATGTATGCTCAAAATACTGTTGGGTAAAAGATAAATTCTTTCAGTTGTTGAGGCGCCCTTGGACTTAACAAATTACGCTGGATGTGTTGAAATATCATTAAAACTGAGTGTGATGATTGGGTTGGGCTGTATAAGATGAAAATCTACAAATGATGACATTAAATGCGTCGTAGAACTGTCTGTGTTATCTTCTAACATAAGTGAGTGGCAATTTACGTAAGCAATCACAGATCCTCTATCTACTGGGTATTTGTAATTTTGTATGACATTTCTTCTGTAGATACAGCTCCATCAAAGGGGTTGCCAATTTGACTAATGTTTTACATAACTTCCTTTCTCAAGCATTTTTTCTATTTCCTTAACTGCATTAGTTAGTTATTAAACAGAGCCATCCAGCGTAAAAAATAAAAAAATATACCAAATCCTTGCTGTTGTGCAGTAGCTCATATTCACTGTAACTGTGTTCTCCAAATACAGTACCGGAACTCAATGATTGACACTCTACAACCATATTCCCCCTAAACTTATGGATGTATTTAATTGTATGGAGCCATTAATAATTCAAAGGCTAGAATTTTTCCGCATTGCCAGTACTGTATATCTAAGTGGCCTTTTGGCAATGAACCAGATAACCTCTGCACTCCCATGCACACTACGATCCTATTCAGCAAATAATCCACATACAGCCTTTTGTTACTTGTTTGGAGTTTCCTAGTCACTCAATACAATACTTTCGTACCTGCTGTGAATACCAATCCAGGGCATATCTGAAAGTATGTTGCTGTACTTGGAGAACAATGGGCGAGAAAAGCGCTTCTCTTAAGTCCTCACATTGCTGCGCCACTAGTGGCTAGGGACGACTCCAAAGAGTTTACTATAAGATGAAAACCAATAGGGACTTTACACATGTCAAAAGCCAGACTAAAATCACAAGTGATATTTAGTGTGGGGACCACCAATTCATTTTCTCGTAGAAGAGGTGTGGTTTACGATTGTCCATAGCCGTTTATTGGGCGCTACGAATGTCTATCATATGCGTCTGCACGGAGCCATAACCAATCGTATCATCGTATCAGATGACATATGACGTACCCGCTGTAAACATTCGAGCAAAACTATTTAACACGGTCTGAAGCTTGATCGAAAGATGGCATTGCGTCTGCTGCTGTCATGTTGGATCCGTAAATATATATATAATATATATATTTTTTTTAATCCGTAAACAAACTACACGCTTCCGTATGTCAAATAGCGTGTCATTGTTTTGCCATCCCTCCTCGTTCTGTGATTGATCCCCAAATCCATGCGAAGATTTCGGCCATGGTCCCCAGACTGCTGTACAATTTGAAAAGATTCGAGCGCACACAGCAGTTTGGCGTTAGCCAAGCTAGTCTGCCATCTACCCATAACAGTGCAAACCGGGATTCATCTGTGTAGAGAACACCTCTCCATCGTAAATGTGAGCATTTGCCCAAGTACGCACAGCCCTGGCCAAGTCTCCCCTCATCCGCACTAAAGATTACAGGGGTTTGGCTGAAGAAGTGGACAGACTTTTGCCGGCCTCCCGTCAGGTTTCAGTACACGCTCTGTTACCATGCATGCCTGAGAGCGAGGATACTGTGGATGTCGCCGCCGTCACGGAGCGGCGCAGGAAGGTGAACGGCCTGTGTTTCTACCATCATCGCTTCGAAGTGAAGGCTCGCCGCTGCATCCGACCGTGTTCCTTTCAGCGGCCGGGAAACGAGAAGGCCGGCGCTCGCTAGCAGCTGCCTGCACCGGCAACGACAATAAGCTGCTTTTCATTGAGGACAGCGCTTCAGGACGTAGTTTTCTCGTGGATTCGAGGGCACAGCGTAGCATCATACCCCCCTCCTCCGCTGACACATTGGGGCAAGGTCAAGGGCCCCCACTGGACGCGGCTAACTGCACCTCCATCCTCACCTTCGGCACCAGGTTTCTGACTGTGTGTTTTAACGGCCGTGTATTTAGCTGGGACTTTGTGATAGCTTCTGTTTCAGTACCCATCCTAGGCGCAGATTTTCTGTGTGCGTTCAGGCTGTTAGTGGATGTGGCTAACAGATGTTTGATTAACTCTGTGTCTTTTGTCACACCCGTGTACTCTGGGGATCGCTAACATGCTCACTACAGGGGACTCATACCAATGTCTTCTCGCTGAGTTTCCTGCCCTTACGATTCCTACCTTTTCTAGTAGCTAAGCACGGGGTTGAGCATTACATCACTACAGTCGGTCCTCCTGTTTTTGCTCGCGCGCGCCGTTTAGATGCTGCTAGATTGGCCATCGCTAAGGTGGAGTTTGCCAACATAGAGCGGTTAGGCATTGTGCACTGTTCAGACAGCCCGTGGGCTTCACCCCTGCACATGGTCCCTGAGTCTGATGGGGGCTGGCGCCCTTGTGGAGATATCCGCCGTCTCAATAATGCTACCTCTAACGACAGGTACCCGATCCCTCACATTCAGGACTTTTCGGTGCATCTTTCGGAGGCGGTTATTTTCTCCAAGGTCGATTTGGTGAGGGGTTACCACCAGGTGCCGGTCCATCCTCAGGACGTCCCCAAGACTGCCGTCATCACTCCCTTTGGACTGTTGGCCTGAAGGGCACAGACGTTTCAGCGCCTTATGGACTCTGTGTTGCGAGGTATGCCTTTCCTGTTCGTGTATCTAGATGATGTGCTGGTGGCGAGTGCTTCGGTGGAGGAGCATATGTCACATCTTCGCCAGCTTTTTGAGCGCCTCAGTCAGCACGGGCTTATAGTGAACCCTGCTAAGTGTCGGTTTGGACTGTTGGAGATTGAGTTCCTGGGACACCGGGTGTCACGGCAGGGTGCGGTGCCTCTCCCTGCTAAGGTCGAGGCGGTTTCGGTTTCCACCCCCCCCTCCTCTGTGAAGCGCCTGCAGGAGTTTTTGGGCATGGTTAATTTTTACAACCGTTTCATCCCTCGAGCAGCCCACATTAGGCACTCGTTGTACGACGCCTTAAAGGGTAAAAAGGGTAACCAGGACATTGAGTGGACCCAGGAGAGGTCACTGGCATTTGATGAAGCTAAAGCAGCGCTTGCCAAGGCCGCCCTTTTGGCCCATCCCAAACCTTCTGCGCCCGTCGCCCTTAACACTGATGCATCCGATTATGCTGTCGGTGCGGTTTGCAAACAGTGGTCGGACGGACACTGGCAGCCACTGGCGTTTTTCAGTAGAAAGTTGCGCGACTCGGAAAGAAAGTACAGTACATTTGACAGGGAACTCTTGGCCTCTTGGCCCCTTTCAGAACAGCGGAGCGGCCCTTATTTGCGACATCTCTATGGACAGGCTGGTCCCTGCTGCCTGGCGCCGTCGCATTTTTGATGCTTTGCACTCCCTGTCACACCCTGGAGTTAAAGCTTCTGTTAAGTTGGTGGGTGCCAGGTTCGTGTGGCCCGGTCTCTTAAGGACGTTAAGACTTGCGCCTCTACGTGTGTGGCGTGCCAGCGAGCTAAGGTGCAGCGTCATGTTAAGGCTCCGTTAGGGCCTTTTCCAATTCCTGAGAGGCGTTTTGAACATTTTCACGTGGATCTTGTCGGTCCTCTTCCCCCGTCCCGTGGTTTTACCCACCTGCTGACCATGGTGGACAGGACCACACGGTGGCCCGAGGCGGTTCCTCTGTCATCTACTACTGCACCTGAGGCGGCCCGAGCGTTCCTCTATTTGTGGGCGTCTCGGTTCGGTGTGCCTTTGGACATGACATCAGATCGGGGCCCGCAGTTTACCTCAGAGTTGTGGAACGCGGTTGCTGGGAGCTTGGGGGTTAAACTTCACCGGACCACTGCTTACCACCCTCAGGCCAATGGACTGTGCGAGCGGTTTCATCGCACTATGAAAGCCGCCCTCCGTGCATCTCTAGTGGACAGTAGCTGGGTGGACACACTGCTGTGGGTTTTGTTGGGTCTGCGTTCTGCCCCCAAGGAGGACCTGCGCTCCTCTTCGGCTCAGTTAGTTCTGGGACAGTCTTTGAGGGTGCCGGGGGAGTTTCTGTCTAGTACCCCGGGGTTGGGTCCTGGTGTTATCGGGAGTTTTGGTGTCCAGGGGGAGGCTAAGTTTTCCTCTCCTGTTGCTGCGCACCACTGTCTTTCTCAGGCCTACATCCCCAAGGACCTTATGTCGGCCAAGTACATTTTTATTCGACACGATGCGCACCGCTCTCCTCTGCAAGCCCCCTATGACGGTTCCTTTCGCGTGTTGGAAAGGGGGCACAAGTTCTTTCTTATTGAGATGGGGGCTGGACAGGACAAGGTCTCAGTGGACCATTTGAAGCCTGCTCATGTGCTCCAGGAGGACGGGGAAGAGCTGGCTCGTCCTGCTCGCCACGGCCGCCCGCCCAATCCGGCCCCGGACGTTGACTCTTTGCCTCTGGCGAGCCCTCCGCAGGAGGTGGTTAAATGTAGTCGGTGGGGTAGAGTGGTCAGGGTACCTTCGCGGTATAAGTAAGGTTCGTGCATTTTGTTTTTGTGTGTTCTGGGGGGGCCTGTGTGGTGTCACTACTTATACATAAAACACATTCTCCCTTATTGTGAAGGGCTGGTTTTCCGCTTAGGCGGAAGTGTTGATATGTTTTCCCGCTGTTTTGTGAAGAGAAAAATAAATATTTGCAAGACTCGATATTCTCGTCTTATTCATCCTCCACAGTTTTAAGTTTAGCAAAATCATGACTTTCTTCTGTACAGGTGTTTTATACACTGGAGGGAGGGGGAGCGGAGGGGAAGGAGTGTGTCATTTTGTCTGCCAGCTTAATTATGTGCCGTAACAGCATCATAAATGTGTAGTTTAATGCCTGGGGCGGCGAGGAACAGCGCCCTCGCAATCTAACCAATGGCGCTCTAATATCGTATAAAAACGTCACTACATATCATTAATTCAACCAATCAGAGACGCGCAATGTTAAATCTCCAATGGGCGCTGAGGCCAAGCGCCCATTGGAGATTTAACATGTGAAAACCGAAGCGTCTACTGTAAACAAACGCGAGTAGCTTGTTGTTGGGAGCAGCTCTGAGCTCACAGACGATCGGAGGAAAAACTTCTCATTTGAGAGACCGGAGAATCTTCGTGTTGTTTCCTGAGAGGAGGCAAATATTTCACCAATTAACACGAAACAAAAAGCGTTGCTATGCTGGCCGTCCTCTCTCCAGCATAACATGCCAATATCAGTGTAAAGCTTTTGTGAAAGATCGCCCAATGAGAAGACATGCCCCCTACGCCCCTCACATCACAGTGAAAGCAGCAGGGCTCATTTACAGCAGCTCAAAGACGCTCTGAACTCTGCCCAGCTCAAGCTACTGTCCACACATGTAAATGCTCGGAAGGGAAAGTTGTGAAATTTTGGTGGGGACTGTCCCTGCCAGGCCAAAGTTGGTGGGGACATGTCCACACCAGTCCTTCAGGAAGTTACGCCCATGATTTCTGACCTAATCATTTGTCTTACAGTTTATACAGGTTTAAACCTGTGGCTCTGAGGCTCATAATGGAACCATAGCAGGTCTGGGACTAATACTGTACATGAAATCAAAGAGGAAACACCTCCTGCCTTTGTTCTGTTGGTACAAAACACAAATCAGTGGTGCAAATATGGTATAAATATGTATAGTGACTATCTTTACACTATGATTTCATTTAATCAGAAAAAAGATTTTCCAAAAGCATAAATTCATTCTTTATTTTTTAGTTTAATAAAACTAAATAAGTTTAGTTTTGATTATATTCTGCATAAAATAATAATATTAAATGCCCCAAAGATAACTTTCTTTTTTAAGTTAAAAACAATGTTTATAAGTATCTTTTAAAATATAATTGAAGGTAGGTAGAGGCAACAGCCCCCCCTGGTTTTCACATCACCAGCCGCCACTGCATTTTACTACATACAACTGTATGTTGTGTCTTAAAACAACATAGTTACTTTGCGATGTATTCTTTTTAACAAGCTCATTCTTCAGAGAACATCAGAAAGTTGAACACAAAAGTGATCTATGCTAGCACCTTGATACACAAAAACACATTACATAAAGGATCCATGTAAAACACATACACAATTGTAAAATAAATTTTTCCTGCATTACAGAAGAGCAAAAGGAAATACAGTGGATGCTGTCGTGTTCTTTAATGGATGGAAAGAATACGGAGGCTCGATCTATTAAAATCAATCATGGTTGTATTCCTTATATTACAAGCTAAAACACAACAAGTCATCTGAGCTACATCTTGGTCAATCCAGCCCAAAAAGAACATGGTGAAGTAGGCGTGTCCTTATCGAACCAATCAGTGCTCTTGGAATGTTCTTGTTGCCACTTCCTGTGCAGAATCTGACTCCTCCTTCTAACACACTGCCCCCCAGTGGCTCCAACCGTAAAGACCAAAACAATGGGGCAGTATAATGGAATGCCGGTCAGTTTTAAAGTCAAACCCCAGTTTCAAATGAACCTTAAAGTACAGATTATATTAACACAGTTTTATATAAAATCACTAAAGCCTAGTATGACAAAAATATGTATAGGAATATTTCCACAATGCTTTTACTGTTTAAATGTTTTTTTTTTTTATATACTAAACAACAGTATGTGTCAAATACTCTGTCTTCACACTATAACATGGTAAACAGTTTAAATCAGCTTTCAAATTCAACTTATTTACCGGGAGAATGATTATGTTAAAAACTACACAGACAAAAAATGACCTATGGGACTCCTGTCACCTCTCCACACTGAAATGGAGTTTGACTGGGCTGCTTTATAGTCTGCATACTCCCGGGACTGCATTAAAAACGCATCGCAGCGATGTTGACAGAAATACATTTATTGGGATTGTGTCTGCTTTCAGAGAGGCGGCTGGGCGTACTGGCTGCCACAGGTCGCCATTTGATCTGCATATCACCTCAACCGGATAGTCCCGCACCAAAGCACCTAGGGCAAACACTCACACTCACATAGTCAAAGGCAGGTGCTTCTACGTCCCAGTCCACACATACAGCATCTGACTGTCGGGATGTAGAACGTTGCCTCACATTTGGGGAAGGAGCCTGAGCTAGTGCAGGAGGTTGAGAGGTACTGGCTAGTCGAGCTCACCTTCATGCACAGCTTGGGCTCTAGAACCCAACTCTTTGAGAGGGGGGGACTTGATGGAAGACCTCAGTGCCTCTTCTTTCCTAACTTTATCCTAACTGCACTGACGCATTCGGATGGTTCTTGTCATGCAATGACGCACATTGGGCGTTTTTAGATGCGGCCTATATCTCTCAGCAATAGGGCCTTGCAGAAGAGCAGGACGTACGATGCTATGCCCTTTTTGGTAACAAACAGGTCAGAAATTGTAGTTATCTTTTGAACAATACCACATAGTGCTCGGTTTTACATTAATGTTTGTGCACTAATGACCAAGATGCTCCACTTTAAGTTCCTAATAAAGTGACAAAGCACTAATTAGCAGCTGTAAAGAATGTGAGCAACTATTTCAGGGTGAAAGCTCATCTGTTTCAAGCTTCGTGTAATAATAAAATCTTGGCCCATCTACTGAGGGACTCCTTCGGCCCTGGGTCTCTATAGCCTGTCCGTCCATGGGAGTGGATCTCTCCTTCTGTGGTTCTCCTCAAGGTTTCTCGTTTCTCCCACTGGGTTTTTGAGTTTTTCCTTGCCGTGCTGGAGAGTCTAAGGACAGGGGACACCCGAGCTGCTCGTCGCCACCCACTGCTGACGCTTATTTGGACATTATGTTTGCCTGGATATTTGATTCACCGGAACTTTACATTGTCTTATTTACTGTTCTGTTTTATTGCCTTAATGTTTGTTACAGCCCTATGAGGCAACTCCTGTTGTGATATTGGGCTATACAAAACCATTGATTGATTGATTGATTGATAAAAAACGTCCAATAAAGTCTGTAATAGAATCTGCATGATGTTTAACAGATAACATTACATTTTTATTATGAGCACAGCTCTGTTTGGCGGTTTCCTCACACCACGCTCACACCAAGCGGGAAAAAAACGTTCTGTCGCTCAGTTTGTTCTACTTCCTTTGCCAGCCGCCCTTGTGCAGCATCACGTGGAGGTGGGGTTTGAGACACAGCTGAAGTGATGGAGCCAATTACACACAGGTGTCTGTGAGATGTTGGGGAGAAAATGCAAACTCCACACAGAAAGGCCCCGTCCAGGTAGGAATCGAGCCCAGGACCTACCTGTGAAGCACGAGCGCTAACCGCCGCACTACCGTTTTGCCATCTTGTTATATTTAAAGTGATGGTCTTTCATTGTTCCTTATTACCTGCACTGTTGCATTATGGGGGTTCTGACATGTATTGTGACAGCCAGGTCATTACTGAGAAGCTATAAATCAAACATTTATCCACATTCATCTTCAGACTCTTGTGTATTTAGATAACCTCTTGTGTCCAAGTCAAATAGGGATGTTATTAACACCTTGGGGTATAATGGCAGAGGAAAGCGGGTAATGGTGTTGAAATGTGGTTTTGAGATCACTGTTTTTTTATCTTACAGTGTGGGACTAAAACCTTGACGTTTATTAACGATAATGAGAGTCCAGTTCAGACAAATTAAGAGTTTGATAATAAAAAAACAATATCCATATTTTTAAGAGGCTGTTTGAGCTGCATACTGATTGAGCACTGATTTCTAACTCAACAGAAACTCACAGCTTCAAACACAGCTTGTTTGCACATCTTGTTCTTCTTTGAGGCCCATTGTGTGTCTTAACTTGTCCAATGCATGTGTGCAGTAAGCCCTGTCACTCCTCTTTAGGATTCAGCGGTGATACAAAAGAGCATTTACTATGTCCTTCCAGTCTGCCCTGCTCCAGATACATGTTCAGCCTGGCAGTAATTTCCACACTAAACACCTCCTTGTCTTCTGTCAGGATAAATTTAGGCAATGTTCGGAGACTATATTCATTTCTAATCGACTTTGCTCACCTGTCCTTGTATTACCTGTTCTCCAGTCCCCTTCGCCCTCCTGCTTTCGGCTGAGTGCATGTTTGAGATGTACATAATGAGACAGCTCTATGCAGGGAGGGATGGAGGTAGTGCTGTAAACAAGGTGAAAAATAATCAGGTGACGCTGGACTGGGATCTTGGAGGGCCCAATGCAGTCAGTGACAAAGCCGCGTAAATATACTCCACTTTTACCTTTGAAACGTCTTTGGTTTAGCTCTGTCTCAGTCCATTCTTAAGTTTAGTCAATGCAGAGGCAGCAGTAGTAGCGATATATATATATAGTATACTAGCTGTAAACTACGGCTGGGCCTATGCTAGTCTCCACATTTGATATACTGAGATGAGTTATTACAAAAAAATTTCCACCCAAGTCCTTAACCCGTCAGTCACCATATAGACTCGCACGCGGACCAGTGGTTCCCAAACTTTTTCCTTGAAGCCCCCCCTGCACATGCTGTAGTCGGGCCGCGCCCCCATTCCAAAAATTATGCAAGGTCACTAATGTATCAATTCATAAAAATCATATTTGATGACCTGACCCTTTGACCAGACAAAGCTCTGAGCCTCTGTAATCCCAGGTTCCCCGCAGGTTTGGAACCGCTGTAGTACTATATAGTCAAGTGCAAAGTTGCCTACTCGCTGCGGCTGCAGAAAGGAATGAGCCCGTTGTCCAGAGCACCAGCAGAATGAGCAACTACACCTACAGTAGAACCAATCCTATTTTTCCATGCATGCGTCAAGCGTTGTGCAATACGTCGCTATTGTGTTTGGCCCCTTAGAGCAAAGCTGAGAGCTAATGGAGCAGCTACACACCAAACGCGGTTCACACTGCAGGGGCAGTGTTGAACACAAAACAGACAGCACAAGCTCAATGAAATGGTTGCTTGATGCCACGCCCACTTCACAGCACAAGATGGGCCATGGAGAGGAGAGGCTGGCCTGACAGGAGCCTGTAATATACAGTTTAAGTTAAAATAACATTTAGGCTACATGAAAACACTAACAAAAAAAGGCATGAAGGACATACCAGGTGGCGCGCAACACCCGTCTCACAACATATTGTTTTTTCTTTTATTTCAAGACTATTAACATTGTAGATTCTCACTGAAGGCATTCGTTTATGAATGTAAACGTATGGAGTTTTCCATGTTTTAAACTAAAAAAGAGGTTCAAATAGAGATCCTCAATTAAAACACTGTGCATTGTAATACAATAAACTGAGGGTGTAAACACCTTTTTGCACCCCTGTATAGAGCTGAGACTGGCAGTATTGGTCCACCAACTATATGGACATAGTGGTGGCCTCTTTCGATCCAAGCAGGTCTATGGTCTATGGAAAGTAAAAGCACAGGAGATCCAGACAATCTGCTGTGGAGGTGCTGCATTCCCTGCAGCATGAAGACATCAATGCAAAGAGTATCCGCATCCTTGTGCTGCACAGCGATTAGCGTTTGCGCAGGAAGGATTGCGGTGAAATCAGCTTTGGCCTCCTGAGGCTTTTGCCATTTCACTACAAGAGGGACTTTTTCCTGAGAAAGCAATTATTCATTACATTTGTGTGGAAACAGGGGCCTGCTGCTTGTGTTCTGATGAATTAAAGTGGCCAGTAATTTGCACGGTAATTAAAGATTTGAGCCTCTTTGTTGCGTACCGAGCATAAATCACATTTGCAAAAATGTCTGGCTAAATCTGAGAGCCACTCTGCTTCATTATAGCCAGGTGTGATATATTTGTGTGTCTCTAATAATTTATATACTGTAGTTGGCCTTTTGTTGGCCCAAGAAGCGGCTATGTGTGTGTCTGCCTGTGTCTGCGTACATTGGTGTATAAATGCGAGAGTGAATGGGTGAGTGGTTCCTTACTGTAAAGCGCTTTGGTCCTGATAAAGGTAGAAAAAGTTTAAGTCACATTGCAAGATGTGGGGAACATACAATTGTGAGCCAGAACTTTTCTCCACTGTGTGATGGTTCATAGACTTAATCATAGCTACAACCAAAGTCTCAGGGACACGCCTCATCAGGTATTGTGTATGTTACTTTATACATGGGTCAAATACTATTGGACAGCTGCTCTGAGTCCCACCAGTTGTGTGGAATACGAGTGAGACTTGAGACCAAAGTATTACAGGTAAAGTGTTTCTTCTGTCTTCAAAACAAAACACATTAGTATCTTAATAAACGAGCTCTGATGAATCATGAAATCTTTGTTTCAATATGGCCTCTGCACAAAATGTGAAAGCCTTCTCTACAAAAGGTTTACAATTACACCTCTCCCCAAATCACAAATCTCAATTGCTTATACAGTTTTCTCGACTTTTTAACATAATTCTTTGTTTTACATGTGCGCAACCACTTGATAAATAAAATGTTCTTTTATTGTATTATTATTTTTTGTATTTTGTCTTCATTGCTTTAATTTGAACACTTTGGGACGAGACACCTACTTGTTTTGCGTAAAATGTAAAAACTTAACAGCTATACTTGTTAGTCACTGTAAGAGAAGTAGATGGGCGTATGTGACATGTGTGATTCTTTTTGACCACTGGAGGCTTCCCCACACTGTCCATAGTGGTTTTATGAACTGCTCTTAGTCTGGCACCTAAGACGAGTTTGCCTTGGGAGACCAGGGTTAAATTCCGTTGCAACATAGCTCCTAGGATTGTGTAAAGTGTGTGGGGCAGATAGTAAAACTATTCTAATGTCAAGCATAATCAAACAATCAGGGAGCACACTTTCATTCACAAAATGGTGCTCCGAGAAAAAAGCGTGAAAAAAAACAAACAGCGGTTTGCTCAAAATAGCGTGCCAGCAGTAGCTCCTTCAAAAACGCACAGAAGCCACACGTGCAAATTAACCCCCGGCTCACACTGAATCCGGTCCGGGTCCGGTCCGGTTTCGGTCCTGATCCGGTCCGGTTTCCCCCCAAACTACCACTCACATTGAGTCCGGCTGACACTGTGGCCAGCTCCGGCGCCAGATGCTGCGCCAGGCACAGAAACGGCCCTCGCGAGAACAGAAGCGCACGTGAGTTTCCCTCTTGGTGCGAGATCACGTCATAAGTAGCCCCATATAGGTAGTTTTTGTAACAAAAGCCGTATTTGCCAGTACGACGACTCTCCCCAGTGAAGTGGATGCTTTAAACACACTAATGCCCCCGTGTCACTGGTAATGGAGAAATGTTTACATTTACGACATTACACGCGTGTACAGGTCGTAAACGAGACCAAATAAGTAGTAAGCGGACAGATTTTATTTTGAAATACACCGGATCTTCCTCTCTCACGAGACCTGACTTCCTGTTTGGCTCGTGTTTTTCTGTCAGCTTGATCCATTGGGGCTCCGGTATCCAGCAAAAATAGACTTCTTGCGGATTCTTTCCGTTGCCGCCGGAAGGCCGCCGGATGGCCTCGGTAGCCAGAGCCGGACTTCGCGGAGCGGTGTGAGTGTGCTACATTGGTTTTAATGACTTTCTAAGATTGCGGACGCCGTACCGGACCTTAACTGGATTCAGTGTGAGCTGGGGGTAAGTGACTGCGACGTGTTCAAGCAACCAACAAAACATGCTTGTCATGGGTTGAAGCGTTTATTGTAAAAGCATCATTATGGATAGGGTGAAGAGTTCAGATACGCTTGGAGTAGAGATACTACACCTTCATGTCAAGAGGAGCCAGGTGGATCTGCAGCACCTCTTTCTGATGCCTTCTCCAGCTTCTCGTATGAGTAGATTCATGCAAGATGGCATTATGCTTAATTATTCCACACCATATGATAATGGTGTGGAATCTAGACTCTAATGTCTACTTCCCCGAAAATATTAATTCTGATCAATATTAATCAAAGGCAGCCTTATTGCCACTGTAGGGTACGTGTGTGAGGATGTGTCTTTTAAGCATCACCTGAAGTCACTCTTGAAAACGAGAAGTTTTATCCTGGATAAATAAAGGACAAAAAAAATTTACACATATATTCTCTTTTCCAAATCCAATCCAACTGTATTTATAGAGCGCTTTAAAAACAACATAGTCGACCAAAGTGCGTTACACAAAACATAATAACATAACAATTACATGAGTAAAGATAAGACAGAATACAGTAAAAGTCAACTCTCCAGGGGGTCAAATACCAAACGGAAAAAATATGTTTTCAGGAGAGATTTGAAAACAGGCAGTGAATCAGTCAGTCGGATATTTAAAGGCAGCTCATTCCAAAGTTTAGGACCAGCCACCGAAAAAGCACGATCACCTCTCAGCTTTTTATTAGTCTTAGGAACAACCAGTAAAGCCTAATCTGCTGACCTCAGTAAGCGAGAGGGGACGTAGGGAACACGGAGGTCACTGGGGGACCAGGCCATGCAGACATTTAAAAATAAATAAAATAATTTTAAAGTCAATGTGGAAGTGCACAGGGAGCCAATGAAGGGATTGGGGAATGGGAGTTATGTGATCAAATTTCCGTGATCCAGTTAGAAGGCGAGCGGCGGCGTTCTGAACTAGTTCCAGTCTTGCCAGTGAGGTTTTGCTAAATCCTGAATAGAGAGCGTTGCAATAATCCAGACGGGTGGTGATAAAAGCATGGATTAAAATCTCAAAGATGAGACGAGATAAAAAGCCTTTACTTTGGCAAATTGCCTCAAATGATAAAAGCTGGACTTCACAACAGCTCTTATTTGGGCGTCCAATTTAAAAACAGAGTCCATCTTTACACCTAAATTAGTCACGACAGGGCTGACAGCTTGGGATAAGGAGCCCAGCTCAGCAGTGACCACACCAGACGAGTCATTAGGAGTAAACAGCACCATCTCAATTTTACACTCATTGAAATGCAAAAAATTGTAGGCCATCCACAGTTTCACTTCTGCGAGGCATTCAACAAGGGACTTGGACTGCTTCAAAGGCAAATAAATTTGGCAGTCATCTGCGTAAAAATGAAACATTACATTGTGTTTACGCAAAGTAGCTCCAAGGGGCAACAAGTACAAAGAAAACAGTAAGGGTCCAAGGATTGACCCTTGTGGTCCTTCACAAGTGAGAGGGGCAGTAGTGGACGCCGCATTCCCAACTTGGACTGAAAAGCTTCTGTTTGTCAGATACGATCTGAGCCAAGCTAAGGCCAGACCTTTTATTCCCACACAGGTCTCTAACCGGGACAACGAAATCTGAAGGTCAACTGTATCAAAGGTTGCTGTTAGATCCAACAGCAACAGTGTGACTAGAGTCCGAAGTTAAAGGAACGTCATTAAAAACCCTCAACAGAGCGGTCTGTGGAAAGTTTTAAAACCTGACTGAAAAACTTCAAAAATGCCATGTTTGTTTAAAAATGAACTCAGCTGCAGGTATACAATTTTTTTCCAGGATTTTTGACACCAACGGAAGCTTGGAAATAGGCCGATAATTGGAGAGCTAACATTTGTCCAGGCTTGATTTCTTTAATAAAGGTTGTACCACAGCGTGTTTAAAACATAAGGGAACCACTCCACTTGCTACCATAAATGATATCCAATACATAAGGTGCCAGTATTGGAAAGAGCTCTTTAAAAAGATGCGGAGGGATCACATCCTTGGGAGAGCCTGTCATTTTCATTTGGCCAAAAACTTGTTCCAAGCAATGCAGTGTGACAGGTTTGAATTGATTTAAAGCAGCTGAACAAGTGGAAGATGTGCCAGGGTCATAAGCAGGACGACTAATAAGGGCCATAGTGTTTTCAATTTGGGGAATGAAAAAATGCAAAAAATCCTCAGACATTTTCACAGGGTCTTTAGGACAGTGTGATTCAGGAACACTAAGAACCGTTTTAATTGTGTCAAAAAGAACACGGGAGTTATGTCCATTGGAGACTATAAGGTCAGAAAAGTGTCGTTTTTTTCCAGCTTTCACAGTTTTTTGATACGAATGCCAACTGTCTTTCAAGATCTGAAAAGACACATGCAACTTATCTTTCTTCCTCTTTCTTCCACCGTCTGGCAGCGTGTGTGACGTCATTTAACCATAGTTCAGACTTTGGTTTAGACAGCTTATTTTTTACCGGGGCAACAATGTCTACAAAACAATGTTTTTTCTTGCCGTGCTGGAGAGTCTAAGGACAGGGGACGCCCGCGCTGCTCGTTGCCACCCACTGCTGACGCTTATTTGGACATGTGTTGCCTGGATACTTGATTCGCCTGAACTTTACATTGTCTTATTTACTGCTCTGTTTTATTGCCTTAATGTTCGGTGTATGAGGCAACTCCTGTTGTGATATTGGGCTTTACAAAATCATTGATTGATTGATTGATCAGAGAAAAATGCATCACAAATCTCAAGGTTAGACACAGTAAGACCATGAGTGAGAACAAGATCTAGAGTGTGCCCATAATTCATGTGTGGGGCCAGCTACACACTGCGCAAAGTTAAAACAGTCCCCGCGACTCAAATAGATCTAGCGATCTAGCATTTACCAGAGCAAATCGAGCAGGAACAGGAACGTTAGCAGACCGAGCTAGCGGCCCGAGATTCTGCAGATTCGCCCCGCACAAGCAAGGGCATGTAGCCTGGGGACGACGAGCAGGGAATCCTTCGTCCTGACTGACCACTGGAACAAAACAGGAGCCGATGGGGTCTAGATTACGCCACGGGACAAAGCGATGATATTCCGATCCAATCCGTGGGGAAGTTTTAGAGGACAGAGCGATCAAAGCCTTCAGTTTCACTAGCCTGCCTCCTCGCTTTCCCCTGCGCCCGGCGAAGGTAAGCAGGGATCCCAGAGAGAAAGGGGGGGCAGAAGTTATTGTGCCCATCATGCTTAAATGACACAACATTTTCGACTGATGGTCGCAGATCCAGTAGCGTTTGGCGATCGTACACAATTGACATTTACAGTGACAACTGCTAAAACTATCAATAACACAAGTAGAGTGCGCAGAGACAGACGACAGGCCACACACACTGGCTCCAGTTTTAGAACATCCAGTGTCAAAACCTGCCCCCTTAAGTTTACACTAAATTAATTCAATGTATACTAGCAGTAGTTCGCAGCCCTGCTTGTGTATAAGTCTCTTCATGGTCGGGCACCAAAATACATCTCTGACATGCTAGAGCCGTATGAACCACCTCGGCCCCTCCCTGATCCTCAGGGAGGGGTCTCCTGGTGGTTCCCAGAGTCACCACCAAACACGGTGAGGCTGCGTTTCAATTTCATGCAGCAAAAGTCTGGAACAGCCTCAGTGAGGACATGAGACAGGCCTTAACCCTGAATATTTTTAAGTCCAGGCTGAAAGGACACCTTTTTACTGTTGCCTATGGGGATTCATTGTTTTTTATTTATTTTTATTTTTTAACAAATTTTGGTATGTACGTGTACATGCATGTGTGTGTGCACGCATGTGTATGTATATATGTGTATGTGTATGGATATGTGTGTGTGTATATATTTATATATTATGTAATTTTATCAATTGATTTGTTGATTTTTGATTGTGTTTTTAATGCTTTTTATTGTGTTTTTAAATGTTTGTTTTTATTGTGTTTGGTGTTGCTGTGAGGCACATTGAGTTGTCATGTACATGAAATGTGCCATACAAATAAACTTGCCTTGCCTTGCCTTGCCTTGCCTAGTTCAAAAACATATATGGAACAATGTCTGTTCTCCAAAAATACATTGTTGGGTGTAAATTCCTGTCGGCATGTTACCCTTTCAACAGTTGCTGAAGCTGTAATACGGGTTCATCCACTATTTTAATCCCCAGTTACCACAGATACCTAGACTTCTGAGGCAAACCCACAGCATAACATTTGCTTCAGCAATTCTCCTTATTGAAAAATCCAAGTTGATGCTTCCTATAGAACTATATGTATTACTGGACATGTGAAATTATGTGCTTTTACAAACCAAAATCCATAAGTTTTTCCCGGTGTTTATATTGGATGTGGTGTACTGCTGCACGGACGTATAATGTGTTTGTCATATCGTAAGAAGGCAATCTCCCCCCTTTTCCTTGCAGCTCTGAGCTCCGGCATCAGTTCTTTACATTTTCTTTTAATGGATTCTGTGTTAGTCCTCGTTTATGAAGATTTTAGTTCCTCTGAGTCGTTTAGCGCGCTGCACGATTTCTTCGTGATCCTTTCACCGCAGTAGCTTGGCGATGATGGGTCTCGGCCAGTCTCTCCCGCCGCCGGGTTTCCCTAAGCGGTGAGCCCTCTCCACCTCGACCGCGTGCTGTAGCTGTAACTTCTCCTTCAGAGTTCAACCAGATGTTGCGTGGAGAAAGGGAGAAGTACTTCTCTAAAATCATCGCAAACTGCAGAAACAATTCTCGCGTTCTGTTTTCCACAGTAAACAGATTAACTAACCCTCCAGTTTCACTGCCCTTAGAACTAATCTCTACATCTAAGTGCAATGAGTTTGCAATATTTTTTTATGACAAAGTCCAAGGCATTAAAAATGCCATAATTTCAGCAACACAAATAGCAACCCTGCCACCAGATAAACACCTTGAGCTGACACATTTCACACCTGTTACTGACAAAACAGTCGAAGAGGTTATCTCCGGTCTGAGTTCATGCACATGCTGCCTTGATGAATTACCCACTAGATTTCTGAAGTCTGTACTGACCAGCTTGTTACCACAACTTGTTCAGTTAGTCAACATTTCATTTGAGACTGGAGCATTTCCAAAGGCTCTGAAAACCGCGGTCATTAAGCCTCTTCTAAAGAAGAGCAGCCTTGATCCCAAGATACTGAACACTACTGGCCCATATCAAACCTACCATTCTTAGGAAAAGTCCTGGAGAAAGTAATATATCAACAGCTCACTTACTTTCTCCTATCTAACAATGTGTTTGATACTTTCCAATCAGGTTTTAGGCCCCACCACAGCACTGAGACAGCTCTGATCAAGGTGACAAATGATATCCGTATGAACACCAACGCAGGTAAGGTCTCAGTTTTAGTTCTGCTGGACCTGAGCGCTGCCTTTGACACAGTGGACCACGGGATCTTACTTCACAGGTTAGAAAACTGGGTGGGAATCTCTGGTACTGCGCTAAACTGGTTCAAGTCCTATCTGGAGGATAGGACGTACTTTGTCGAAATTGGCAACTGTGTCTCAGACAAAATTTCCATGACCTGTGGAGTCCCCCAGGGGTCAATCTTGGGACCCCTCTTATTCAACTTGTACATGCTTCCATTGGCTCAGCTAATAAACAGCAACAATGTGTCGTACCATAACTACGCAGATGACACTCAGATCTACGTGTCACTGACGGCAGGTGAACATGGGCCTGTAGATACTCTCTGTCACTGCATCGAACAGATCAGTTTGTGGATGCAAAACAACTTTCTCCAACTAAACTCAGACAAAACTGAGATCATTGTTTTTGGCCCACAGACACAAAGACAAAGTGTTATCAGTCACCTTGAGTCTCTCTCTCTAAAACCAAAAAATCAGGTTAGAAATCTAGGAGTAATCATGGACTCAGACCTGAACTTAAACAGCCACATTAAAGCAATAACATCATCAGCTTTTTACCATCTGAAAAACATTGCTAGGATCAGAGGAATAGTGTCAAAACCAGACTTGGAGACACTCATCCATGCATTTGTCTCCAGCAGGTTAGAGCTGCTGCTCGAGTCCTGACAAGAACCAGGAAATATAACCATATTAGTCCAGTGCTCCGGTCTCTGCACTGGCTTCCTGTCACTCAGAGAATAGAATTTAAAACAGCTCTGCTTGTGTACAAGTCGTTTCATGGTTTAGCACCAAAGTACATCTCTGACATGTTAGAGCCGTATGAACCATCTCGGGCCCTGAGAACTTCAGGGAGGGGTCTCCTGGTGGTTCCCAGAGTCAGGACTAAACACGGTGAGGCTGCGTTTCAGTTTCATGCAGCTAAAATCTGGAACAGTCTTCATGAGGATGTGAGACAGGCCTCAACTCTGACAATGTTCAAATCCAGGCTGAAAACAGCTCTTTTTACCCGAGCATATGAAAACTGAAAGTATTTTATCTGCACTCTTTGCCTTTTACTGTCATTGATACATTTTTATGTTGGATGTTTTAATGATTGATTTGATCTGTTTTCTTGTAATCTTCTGGAACTGTGAAGCACTTTGAATTGCCTTGTGTATGAATTGTGCTCTACAAATAAACTTGCCTTGCCTTGCCTTGCCTTCAGTAGTTCTTTTACTTTTTCCTTGGCGTCGGCCAAGTCTCCCCGGGCGACTCAAACACTCCCTCAAAGACCAGGTTGTTTCTGCGGCTCTGTCCCTCCAGATACTCCGTGATGATGTGCAAATTGTCACATACTTTATAAAAATCGGTTTGTAAAGTGTTTGTGCGCTCCGTGAGTTTCAATAATATGTTCTTTTAAAGTGTCCACCTCACCTTGCGTGAACTGCAGGCTTGTTTTTAGCTCTTGAATGTCCTTAGTCTGTAGATCCATTCGGGTGTTTGTTGATTCCATGATGATTTTAATGAATCCTTTGAAGTTCTCCTGTTGTTGTTGTATTATTTCCCTGAACATGTCCTTCTGCTGCTCCATGAGTTCCGTGACTTGACTGAGGCTTACGTAGTCCTCCTCAGTCGCCGTCTCTACCGGCGGCTTTTTTGGCATTTTTGCCAAAATTCAATTCATATTGAATGTCCTCTGCTGTGATTTTTTTTCCACAAACAATAAATCTTCACTGCCCTGCAGAGGTTTTATTGAAGCAGCACAAACACAATGAACACCAAAGTCTAGCAGCACATAATCATTTTCCCCTCAATGTTATTGTCTGCCCAACGATATAATTTTGTCAGTTTATTGTTAAGATAAAAAGGCATCAAAATTGGTAAAAGCAAGATCAAATCAAACAGAGAATTGCATCGGGAACAACAGAGAAGCACAGGCGCAGGGAATTCGAGTAAGCCATCAGTGTCATCAAACTTACCTGGGAAAATAGACTAAAACGCACCCTGTCAAAGCCATTTATTATGCCTTCGTACATTACTTTAGTTGATAGCCTACAGGATGAATTTGCTATGATAAAATGAGGCTTGCACTGAAAGAAGATTGACTGTAACCCAACAACACATGAGTGAGAAAACACAAGCTTTTCATGAAGTCTCTGTCAGATGACGCCTATGAGTTGAATAGTCTTTTGTCAAAATTAATCACAGCATTTTTTTTTCTGGCTTTGTCTTTATTTTGGCAATCCAAACATGTCATGAATGTATGCCTTTGGCAAAAGCAGTCCTGACAAGTTATTACATCTGCCAGTCACAAATAGACTCTCTTTTGCCAAGCATTTTCAAGTGATTATTAATATAAATCACATTCTTCATTGAAATTGTTTGAGTTTTACAAGGCATCAATTATGTTTTGCAAAAATAAAAGTTATTATGAATTCCTCAAATTTAATTATAGCATGCAGAGGTTGCCTGAGGCTATCCCAGCAACATTTCTGTAAAATTGCAGAGCTTTGTCTGGTCAGAGGTCAGGTCATAAGTGATACTGTTTGAGCAACCTGAAAACCGTCAAATATCACAGCAAAAGGACAGGAGCATAAAACACTTCCAGTGTATTAGTTTAAAATATTATGAAATTATTATATTATTATGACATTATGTCTAAGATTTTGATACATGGGGCCACAATTTTGAATGAGTGGGGGCTTCGAGAGAAAAAGGTTGGCAACCACTGGCATAGGGTATAAATGCACTCGCATGGATGGACAGGCTATACATAGACTCCTTGGTCCTTGTTGGGGTTTCAGGACAGCATGGGAAAGGCAAGGGACTCATCAAGGTCTGGTTGTCGATATTGGTCGCACAGACACAGATGGGGTCAACTAATCTGAGTCATCCCTGGACATCAAGTAACCAGCACCTTGTTATCTGAAACAGTATCCCTAGATCGGAGGGGGACAATATATGACAGTAATGATGAGCTTGTGAGCTCTGATCTTGACCCTGCTAAACCCAATAAAAATCAAACCTGACCCACCCAACCTTGATAAATTGATTTCAATTTTCTAACTCAAATCTGCTCACACTAAAAACTTGACGTTTTGTGGACTTAAGTTTACTATAGAGAAATGGTGTTTTGTTTACATCCAAAGTTGGCCATGCAGATGACTATCTAATGCCACATGAAGGGACTTTTTCTTCAGAAGCTCTCGTCAGTGTCATGCATGCCATCCTGCTTCTTCATGCTGCTGCATCCTTTTCATTCCAGCCTATAGCTCCTCTGGCACAGCAGTTGAACATGCATTGGACACAGTGATTAAAGCCATTAGCCATATTTAAATTTGGCGTAATGACAAAATAAAACACGCTGATGATACAGCATGTTTACTCTATTAATCTGGAGATTCAACAAAAAATGTGCCTACTTCGAGTGAATTTTATGGATAATAATGCAATTTTACATTGTGAGCCTTAATAATGTACATTAAAAAAAAGCACTACCGGCGCTTCATAATAAACATAATACATTTAAAGTAAATATTGTATACTATATATGCAGACAGGAAATGCAGTAAGAAGGACCAGAGGGGTTTAGTCCATCGTATTTTGCCCAGCAATATTTAGGCTATGAGTTTAGTTCTGTGCCTAACTGGCCTGACTATGATCTATTTTGAAGAGGAACATTTTGAGTTTAATCTTACATGTTGACATCACTTTCAAAACAAGCAACCAGAATGTCATCAAGTTCAGAGCTCTTTGTTTGGTTCCAACGCTGATGTGTTAAATACTTGTCCATGATAGGCCAAACAACACAGCATGCTTCCCATGCCCTGTAACACTACCCGTCTGGATCAGCTGTGCCGACCACTGACCCGACATCTGGTGAAAATCATGGAAGGACACCACAAAAGCAATTGCTTGTATGCTGCCACATTCTTTTAAACACCCCAGCAGCATGGCCTTTTTGTTATGTGTCTCGACTTGGTCCCTGTTTCATCTTGGAGCGGCTTCTAACGAGATAAACCTTCAACTGACAGTGACCCCAGATGAAAGAACGAGACGCAAAGCCTGCCAGAGTTCAGGAAAAGTTCTCCATCCCGCCCACTTGCCTCTCCTAAATCTCTGTTGCCCCAAAGCACACAGATTTGCGCCAAAACAGGGAGGGAAGGAGTGTGTTTCTTAATGTGAAAAGTTCCTCTGTCTCAAATACAACTTTATGCTTGATCCCACGAGGACGCAGGGCTAGGTCCTAAAGAGGCTGGGATTGACGACCTTAATCTCTTAGACTCAACACATCTCACACAAACTTGGCCTTTTCTTTTTGTTCTCTAAGCCCGGGATTCTCATGTTTCGACAACTCTATTTGGACGCAGATCTTCATAGGCTGCAGAGCGGAGGAGAAGACAAGGTGATGCTTTGTTAGGTGTATGAAGGGTTCAATAACCAATGAGGCTGTAGAGATAAAAGCACACTCTGTTGGACGCTGTCAATGTAATGTTTATACAAGCCGATTAAAAGTTGAACGCAGGATTTGATTTGTATTAGAAATCCTTGTATTAGAAGTGTAGAGTAAGGGGAAAACTATATATATATATATATATATATATATATATATATATATATATATATATATATATCCATCCATCCATCTTTTTCCACTTGTCCGTTGCCGGGTCATGGGGGCAGCTGTTAAAACTGCCCAAAACACATTGCACCTGCCCCTATGGCTCCTCCTGCAGGTGGCGGGTCCACAGAAGGACGGCCTCATGATTCTAACCAGGCCTGTTGGTCTCTCATAAGAGGCTTCTGAACTGCTCTTTGTCTGACCCGTCACCTAGGACCGGTTTGTCATGGGAGACCCTACCAGGGCCACGAAGCCCCCGACAACTTAGCTCCCAGGATCATTCGAGCGCTCAAACCCCTCCACCTGGCGGTTCCAAGAGGGGTGTATATATATATATATATATGTCATGAGAAATGGGAGCAGAAACAAAGGTGTTGCGTTTATATTTTTATTGAGTGTATATGACGAGCACATGTATGTATATATATATATATATATATATATATATATATATATATATATATATATATATATGGTGGGCATAGATTAATCTTTTTTTAATCTAGATTAATCTTGGAATTAATCTAGATTGAAATGGCTCGTTTGAATTCTGCCAAAAGCATTCAGAATATGTATGCCACCCAAATAATGACTAAAAGTAAGTCTTTGAGAATGGGTTTCTCGAGACAGGTGACTCATTAGACCAGGGGCTCATCTCCTGTTTCCAAAATGCATCACAAACTGCTTGAGCAAGCTGTTCTACTATGATAATTGGTGATGAAAATAATTCATGTTCAATAAGATGCACTTGTGTTTACTAACTGTTTATTCAGTTAAACATGCATTTTGAACTGCAGGCCTACATCGTGATGAACTGTTTACAGTCAGTAGCTTTGTGTCAATCAGTCCAAGCTCTATTTCTCCTTCTTCCACTCCGTCACTCAGGCGGACCAGCTTGTTCACATTTTCTGGTGACAAACTAGATCGCCTCTTCTGCACAATATGGCCTGCTAAAGAAAAAGGTTTCTCACATGGGACAGTTGTGGCAGGAGTCACCAAGTATTTACGGGCAAGACAAGAGGAGACAACAGCGTGTTACCTGCACGTGGACACAAGCGCAGCCTTTTACGCATCAGCACCAGTGAACACCGGGATGATGCAGACTCGTCCCCACACTGCGTGCACCTTTTGCCCCGCACTGACTAACCGGACTGACAGCTCAACTACACTCAAACCCACTGGTATCTCCTGGCGCAGTTGATTTCAATACTTGTCAAAACATCCCTTAGTTCATGCACTGCGCTTTGGATAAACCCAGGGCTGGACTGGCAGAAAAAATCGGCCCCGGACCTTTGGGTCAAGACCGGCCCTCTATAACATCACATTTTATACGTAAATTAATCTTATGAACCGCCCGAAAACACGAGCGTTATGCAATTGGCGAGGCCATTAGCAAAGGAATAAGCCCTTGAACTAAAGCTACAAAACCGAGGACAATAGCTGCATGTTTTTCAGCCGAATTTGAGCTAACGCATCAGAGCCCTCACTGCTTTAATCTTGTCGTTGCAAAAAATAGAGTACCGGCACTTCTTTTTGTCCACTTAAAGCCCTGTGTGGAGTGAAAATCGAAGTCCCAAAAAGGCCAAAACACTGTAAATCCTTTCAATGGAAACCAGAAGCTTTTTCCAAACTGCACGCACTGAGACGAGGGACAGAAGGGTGAGTCACCTGGGAACTCAATCAATCAATCAATCAATGGTTTTGTATAGCCCAATATCACAACAGGGGTTGCCTCATAGGGCTGCACCGAACATTAAGGCAATAAAACAGAGCAGTAAATAAGTAAAGTTCAGTCAAATTATGTATCCAGGCAAACATAATGTCAAAATAAGCGTCAGCAGTGGGTTGCGACGAGCAGCGCGGGTGTTAGCATGCGAACGGAGGGGTATAAAAAGCGTCAGATACCCCTAATGGACATATCATGAAATTGGACCCATATAGTGAGGCGCACGTCAATAGAATATATAGTATCTCTTGTGGGCCGGTACGGGCCTGACCTCTCATCAGGTCAGACGTCAGTACGTCGGCCCACCGGGAAAACTCCCGGTACTCTTAATGGCCAGTCCAGCCCTGGATGAACCATTAAAGCCGACGCACACCGAAACGCTTTGAAACGCAGTTTCATGACATTTCTACGATGAGGTGATGCGCGCCACAGAGGAAAACATAGGCTCTTTACACTTCTGCAGTGACACAGAGGACTCTATGGCCTGTGGCAGACAGGGAGACTGCTCTAAAAACTTTGTTGAGACTTACGAGAGAAGCCATCAAAAGAACTTCACTCTGGGAAGTTAAGATGTCCGTCGCCAGATGTCCGTTTGCTCTATCTCTTACAGCACTGACCTGCGTGTTGTATTTTACGTTTGATAAACGGATAAATCGTGTGTTTAAAGCGCTGCACGGTGTGAGGAAAGCGTTTGAAGTGCCGTTACGCAGCGCGCTCCAGTGTTGGCACACGCGCTGCTTTCTGGTGCACGCTCGGCGCTGGCCTTTAGAAAAACTCGGGACTTGTCAGCATTAAAGATAGTTAAAAAGAAGGTCGGGACCCATGAGACTCCCCCGGGCGGCCAGGGGAGAACACCCCCGCGTGGGGCCTGGGAGCGGGCGGGAACTCTCTCTATATATATATATATATACACACACACACACGCACACACACTCATTGACCATGGGCACCACTGATGCCTTACCCGGAACTTCTCTAAGCCCCTGGTATTTCTTTAGTTTCTCGCGTTCTCTTTTCCTGATGCTGCAATCGCTTGGTATTGCTATGTCAACCACAACAGCTTTCCTCGTCTCTTTGTCCACCACCACAATGTCCAGTTGGTTTGCTATTACCATTCTGTAAAACAGTTTAACATTTCTAATCCTATATGTCTAACCAAATGAACCGTGGCAGTCATAGTAGTTCTGCAAACTTCAATCTTTTTAGTCCATGGTTAATTAGCAGGTCAACTGTACATTCTAAAAATGTACGGACTGCTGTACCAATAATAACTGATTGTGCACCAATAAAAATCCAAGAGTAGTTTATAGGGTTTTGTCTTGATATCTTTAAATGTGTTTGAATTTCAGTGCTGCGTCCACTGTATCATCCAGTTGCCAAAGGTGAAAGCTGTGAGGTGTATCATTACCATACACATTAACATGTTACTGGTCATAGGTCGATGTTTTGCTTTTCAAACTACTTCAAAATCCATATATTGATCACGGCAGTATTCGAAAAACAAAGAGCTCTCTGACTGTATAAATAAACAGCACTATTGTGTAGTGGAATTACTTCACCTTAGGAATGAACATACTTTATTGTCAATTGACAATTGTACAACAAAATTTAAATCAGATGTTGGGTTAGTACAGAGCTGCTGTGACTCTGTGAGCAGCCCACTGTTGGCAAGCCAGCACCACCACCATCATCATCATCATCATCATCTATTTAAAACAATTTTTGGGGCCAGCAGAGTTTTTTCCTTCTTCAATCGGATGAAGAGCAAGGAGAGACATTCAGCTAATTTTCCGGAGCCGGGACTTGACCCCACAACGCTGCATACGAAACAGTGTTCTGCCATGTGTAGCAACCGCTGTCTGATTCTATGTCACGTGTACTTGCTTCCTTGCTTCCTCTCTCACCTGAGCTCTAGTCGGAGCAAGTGACCGACAACGGTACCGCAGGGATGTCATTGATGATGTCATTATATGTTTCCCCCCCCAAATTAAATACAATAGTTTGAGGTAAGGTATGAGTGCAAAAAGCATGTAAACAACAAGACAACCTCAAAGCGATGAGTAAGTTAAGAGAGAGGCTGCAAAGGGAAGGAATGGGTGGGAACCGAACTCGGGACCTTCGAGCTGTGAAGCACGAGCACTAATCGCTGCGCTACCGTATTGGTGGCAACTACAATTATCGATTAACTATAGCCCTGCTGTAGACTACTACATAGCAACAACACATTTAATCCAAATAGGCCTAAGCAGTCTATTATTGGTTTAATCTTTATTAGTTTTTTTATGGTAATCTATAGTTTTACCATTACACTGAAGTTGAAATAACAAACATTTCATTTCATTTTTTAATTTATTTATTCATTTGAGCAGAAAAGTATTTCAAACATCTTTACAGAAGAAAACAAAACAAGACTTTGTGCTCAAAAGGAGTAGGAAGAAGTCCAAATAACTTACAATAAACCTGGCCCTTATCTCTCATTCAAGTAACATTACATAAACATTAAATGACTCCTAATTTTTAATAGGCCACACATATTAATTTTGGTCAGTGAAAGTAGTTGGTGACTGTAGAAACCACTAGCGACAGTGGCCGACGGCCAAGTCCTGGTATTTAAGTTTGACCAGAGCGGTAACATTATTTGTTGGCTTTTAATTGTACTTAATCTGACTTCCCCCGACAAAACTTGATGTAATTGCTGTCACATAATGACGCAACTGTGAACAAATCATATTCACAATGCCTTCAAGTCAGAACAATAGACACAAAGACTGAAAGTATGGCCTGTTTTTCTGTGACTGGCTGCTGCTGTCAGAGGGATCGTATGCCGGGGTAAATTGAGATTCACTCTCATCTCGGTCTGAACCACAGGGCATGTTCGGTACTCTCCTCCTCAGCGCTTCGCACAGAGGAAGCGGTGGAGACAGAGTTTGGCTGGAGTATAGTGTGAATAGAGGATACAGGAAGTAGCCCTGCAAACGCACAGATGGAGCTAAGGGCTGCTGGTGATCTTCAGTCGGTTAGCTGTTCAGCGCTCTGATGAGGTCTTTATTAGGATTCAGAGCAGTCGAGGGTTATACAAGAGTGAACATCAAAGGGCCTACACTTTTTCACTTGCGCTTCTCGCTCATTGTCTCTGAGGTAGTTAATGCTCTGCTAAAAGGGCAGTTTCTTGCACTAAAGACACATGTCAAATATTCATGGAATGGGCACACTTACAGCATCCTTTTTTAACATTTTTTATATAGGCTTAATGACATGTTCAGGTGAAAGACAGAGATGACGACTGTATGTCTGAAGATATCTTTGACATGTTACCATTGTTTTAACACTTTTCTGTGGTGATAGCCATAGCCATATTGGAATGGGTCATTTGAAGTGTTAAAATTGTTTACCTTCACTCATAACATGGAAGCTGGAATGGAATGGAAGCTTATTTGTGTAGCGCTTTTTACGTGACACAAGTCACCCAAAGTGCTGTGCTCCAACCCGGTCCAGACCAAAAAAAAACTCTTTTCGGAGACCTGTTTCATACATAACTGAGATTATGATACTCATGCATACATAAGACTTTACTTTTGGTACGGAATATCCTGTCATGATTTGGTTGGGTGATAATTATTATAACCTTTTAGTTAGTGTCATGCCGTGCCCCAGGGAGTTAAGCCATCACAGTTGATTTTTAGAGGCGACTTTTCCCTGTCCCGAACTACGTGTGGAGATGCACAGAAAGAGAGACGCACGCCACAAGGACACATTATAATGTAGAAACATAACTACGTTTTACCTCTGGCCACAGCTCAATTAGCCTGTATAAATGTTTCACTCACCGTCCTCTGATGCCATCGTGTCACGCCTTTACTCCATCGAACCTAATTTGTTCTGTTCTCCCCCAGTCTGTCCTTGTTAGAAACTCTTCAGTTCAAGTTCTAGAGCTGCGTTTTCTCCATGAAAGTCATGACCTATAGTTCTCAAAGCTGCTTGCCTCCAGACCCGTGTTGACCGCTGTTTCGTGTGAAGGCAAGCTGGTGTTATTCTTCTTCCGCTGGGCTCAAAACGCTACACCCGCCCCTTTACCTGGGACTTACTCAGGTTTTTTTAAACAAAAATCCAGCTTTTAAAATTCTTGAGAAAGGGGTGACAAACATATCTGCAATGAAATACATTCCGCCGATGTTTAGCCATTTCAAGAAAAACAAAAAAATGTATCAGTTGTTTTAGTTATTTCAAGCACAGTTTCATTTGTATTTCAAACAAGTATTGACCCTTTGTCCTCAATAGTATGTGTAATTGACAAAGCAGCCGATAAGACAGTTAGCCTTAATTATTCAAAACTTGTCTATTGCATTGTTACCAGCAGATGATGGATTGATGGAGATTAATTTTCTAATGGCTCCACCCCCATCCAATAATTGTATAATTTACACATGAAGACCAAGCATGCACTAACCTTGAATGTCACTGATATGTACATATTTAGCTCTTGGTCCACTTAGCACCTCTGTATGCCTCTCGGGGTTTCTCCATCTCTTTATTCTCACTGTATATGCTGTATGTACTGCTGCCACTGAGAGTCAAATGGGAGCCATGGGGACTGTGGCACCTCACGAAAAAACAATTATTCACAGCAATTATCAACTTCATCGGGTTTTTTTCTTCTTCTTTTTTTTCCTTTTGCGTCTGTGCTGAATGGTTTTGATATAATGAATTACAAAACCAAATGAGGAACAGAGAGGGAGAGAGTGTGGAGCACACGACTGGCTGAAAGAGAAAATCCAGGAGGAATTCCTTATGCACAAGTTCCCTGGGGCGTTGGAGTGTGTTGGTGGAGCACAGTACTTATTTTCTGGCAAGTCTATCTCTGCTCTTCCACCCACGTCTCTCAAACCAGCGCATTCCCACAGGACGACTTCCAATGTGCAGCAAGTAGGAAATGTGCAAACTGAGCGTGCCTCCACTTAATTACACAACGGCATGTGCCTCAGATGTTGCTTGACAAAGAATCTGGAAATTAACTTCGTATCTTTGAGAGAAAAAAAAAAAAATACTGCTATTCTCACAGGAGGTGCCTTCTTTAAATAAAGAGAACTAAAGTACATCCTGTGTGGCTTCATCCTTTGTTTTTCACCCACTTTTTAGGGCGACGGTGGCGCAGATGGTAGAGCGGGTCGTCTCGTGATCAGAATGTCGTGGGTTCGAATCCCGCCTCCTGAAGGTGCACGCTGTCGTTGTGTCCATGGGCAAGACACTTCACCCACCTTGCCTCCAGTGTCTGCGTACATTGGTGTATGAATGGGTGAGAGGTTCCTTGCTGTAAAGTGCTTTGAGTGCCTAATGTAGGTGGAAAAGCGCTATATAAGTTGAGACCATTTTAAGCTTAAACCATACTCGACCCTCAGAAGCGGTTACTGACATAACATTTATTTACATTTGGAAACACATATTGTCACTGTGCCTGTTAAAATACATGCTGCGTTCATTTGGTCCTCAGGACATACACATGAGCGCTCACACAACTACAGAAACAAACTAGGGAACTCTGGTCAAAACATTCTGCCCAACTGCCTTACATGTTGGCAGCTTATGTGTTCATTTATTATCTTACATTGTCCCTTGCGGGAAATTTGTCGTGGGCTCACAGCTGCTTGCTGATTTAGACATTGTGACATACAGTTCAACATGCATACATACATACAGTACAAATAAGACCTCTCAATTGGTGTGGCTGGCATTACATTGTAAAAGTACAGACAAAAACACTCATATAAAAAAGTTTTAAAAACAATGTAGTATAAAAAGACATGATCAGCAGCAGTAAGTAAGATCAACGTCCGACTTGCTCAAAAGACTCACCGATTTAGGGACAAAGGAAAGCTTAAAGTAGCTTTTAATTAAACGCTGTGTGCGAACAACATCCTGTCGGACTGCTCACATCCTCTGAATGCCTGTTTCTCACTGCTGCCCTCCAGCAAAAGGTTCTGTTCCCTCTTAACATCAAGTAACAGAACAAAGTTCTGCCGTACTTCTAGCCATGCACACATTTGTTTGAAATTTTGTCTTGTGTGTGTGTCTAAGTCCAACCTCCACGGTATGATATTCTTACATATCGAACACTGCTTCGCAGCCTGGACCGGTGTTACTGTGCTAAAGCCGATTGAACAGTTGTATAAAAAGGCTATTAAGATACTCGATCAGAAGCCACAGTCCGTTCATGTTTGTGCTTTACTAGAAAAGTCTTTTTAAAATGTTGAAATGTTAAATAAAATAAAAAAATAAAATTAAAATAAATTAAGCCCCCTCAAACCGTTGTCTTAGTCTTGTTCTTCTGATAAATTCCGGTTAAGCCTATATGGCAAACTATATAACCATACAGGTACAGCCAGGTGGCAGCAAGAAGAGCCCATTTCTCCTATAGAAAGGTTCTTGCCGAGTCCGCCAAATATTTTAGGCTAACATTAAAAAAATGTGGCCAGCTATTTCCAAACAATCCATGTGGGCTGCATATAAACGTCATAGCACTTTGACATGCCCAGACTAGAAAGTCCATGGCCTTTTGATCCTCATTAACTGCATTTGTCATTTTACCAAAGGACTGCCATGGCTAAAAAGTAGAGAGAGACTGATGTCTGATGGCTGTGCTCTGGGAAAATGCTGCACAAACTTGAGAGAGAGAGGCTTAAGGCTGCTCTCTTGTCTTGTGTTCACAGTGCAACAATGCACACACTCATTGTAAGCAGCAGGCTGGAATAGATAGACACTGGACCTCTGACTGCAAAACACACTGTTGACATGTTGTATTCCCTCTATGGCATAGTATTATTCCTTTTACTCAACTGTTATGACCCAAAGAATCAAAACATATTTGACGGCACGGTGGCACAGCGGTTAGAACTTGTGCTTCACAGCAAGAATATTCCTGGTTCTACAGTAAGTTGGTCAGAGATTTGTGGTTTTTTTTACCCATGTTATGATGTTCCCTGATAAAACATCTCTAATAATCATGAATATTCATCCCATCTCTCTTTCATGAGCTCAAAAATCTGCTTCCACAAGTCGACATATTGCAGTGACTCTCCTCCTCAGGAAGTGTCCATACATCTTCCCCAGACACATTCTCATGTTTGAACGCCTTTAGCGTTTACCTATAAATCGTCTTAAGGTATGAAACAAATACCAATTCATTGCTGTACTATATTTATCATCATTCAAACATGCTTTTGGAGTGTGATACACTTTAATACATATGGCGTATGTGGCGCAGATGGTAGAGCGGGTCGTCTCATGATCGGAAGGTCAGGGGTTCGAATCCCGCCTCCTGAAAGTGTATGCTGTCGTTGTGTCCTTGGGCAAGACACTTCACCCACCTTGCCTCCAGTGTCTGCGTACACTGGTGTATGAATGGGTGAGTGGATCCTTGCTGTAAAGTGCTTTGAGTGCCTAATGTAAGTGGAAAAGCGCTATATAAGTTGAGACCATTTACCTTTACCAAATGATATGCCTTCTGTTCTTTCTTTTTCGCCAGGTGCCTCCTCTTATTCAGACGGTCTTCTCTGACTCTGAGGTTTCTTCCAAATTCCTATAATATTATCTCCTATGTCCTGATTCTAGCTCCTATCCCCTTGCCGCGTGGTAAGGTCAACCGGTAGATCCCTATGCCATTAGGAACTAGAACTTTAGCTGCGTTTGCACAATCCGACTGCCCTCACCCAGGAGCGGAAACAACAGGGGAAGTGACATCACCAACAGCTGTTTTATAAACTATATCACCCATATAGAATTGGATTTAAAAAAAAACACTCCTACTGCTGGCTCCTGACTTTAATGACTCAAACATGAACCACAATAACGATATGAAGCCACACAGAAAACTGACAATGATAAAAAAACATTTCAGATTTACCTTCCACAGCTACAGCACCAACTGCCTTCCCTGGTGATTCTGACGGCTTTGCGGGTGGAGTACATGTCCTTACGTGCTCTTCGGAAGTCCACAACAATCTCTTCTCCACATTTAGAGAGAGATTGTTCTGTGTGCACCACATGGCCAGACTGCTCACCTCACTCCTGTAGTTTGACTCGTCTCTGATGAGACCCACCACTGTTGTGTCATCTGCAAACTTGATGAAGAGGTTTGAGTCGTACTTTGGAGCGCAGTCATGGGTCAGCAGAGTGAACAGGAGGGGGCTCAGCACACAGCCTTGGGGAGCTCCCGTGTTCAGTGTGATGGTTCTGGAGGACTTTCCGCCGACACGTACAGCCTGTGGTCTCCCTGTCAGAAAGTCCAGCAGCCAGTTGCACAGTGATGTGTTGATCCCCAGGTGGAGCAGTTTGTGTATTAGCTGCTGTGGGATTATAGTGTTGAATGCTGAGCTAAAGTCTAAAAACAGCATTCTAACGTAAGAGTCCTTTGTTTCAAGGTGAGTGAGGGCTGAATGAAGCGCAGTGGAGATGGCATCTTCAGTTGAGCGATTGGACCGGTAAGCAAACTGGTATGGGTCCAGGGTGGGAGGGAGAGCAGACTTGATGTGTTCCATGACGGGCCGCTTGAAGCACTTCATAAGAATTGGAGCGAGTGCTACTGGGCGGTAGTCATGAAAGCAGGAGGGTGGGGACTTCTTTGGCACCGGAATGATGGTGGTTGCTTTGAGGCACGTTGGGACCACAGGGGTGTTGACTTTTGTTCATAGTCTTCTTTCTTTTATTGTTGTATTGCATGATGCTTGTTACCGTAATTTTCCATCTTTCTATTATTTTAAAAACCTTGAAAAGCCTAACCAGGGACAGGGGCTATAAGACTTTGGGGCAGGGTGGCGCAGAGAGTAGAGCGGGTTGTCTTGTGATTGGAGGATTGGCAGTTCGAATCCCACAGGTGCACACTATTGTTGTGTCCTTGGGCAAGACACTTCACCCACATTGCCATGTGTGAATGGGGAACTGGTTCCTTGATGTAAAGCGCTTTGAGTGCCTAAAGCAGGTAGAAAGGTGTTATATAAATGTGACCATTTACCATTTTTAGATGATAACATCGTCCACCTAGTGGGTGGCAATTTTTTCTTGTACTGTCCCTCCCAAAAAAACGAATTAATGTTTGTTTATTTGGGAGGGACATCAACATTCGACTGAACCAAATGTACATAGACTGTTTGCTTTCATTTAATTTTTCACAACAAGCATATTCCCAGGTCTGTGGCAAGATTTCCTTCAATTGTGTAACATACAGTGCCTCTCGAAAGTACTAATACACCTTGAACTTTGTCATGTTTACAACCATAAACATAAAGATTTTATGTTTAATTTTTTACTGAAAGTTCACACACAAGTAACAGACAACTGTGAAGTGAAAGCAAAATGATACATGATTCTGATATAAAAAAAAAAAAAATAGAAAACCGAAAAGTGGGGCGTGCATAAGTATTCATAAAGCATGACTTAATACTTTGTGGAACCCCCTTTTGCTGCAATAACAGCAGTAAGTCTTCTGGGGTTTGACTCTACAAGATTTGCACATCTAGAGACTGACAATTTAGCCCATTCCTCTTTACAAAACAACTAAAGCTCTGTCAAATTAGAAGGAGAGCGTTTGTGAACAGCAGTTTTCAGGTCTTTCCACAGATTTTCAATAGGATTTAGGTCAGGACTTTGACTGGGCCATCCTAACACATTAATTTGTTTGTTGTAAACCATTTTATTGCAGATTGAGCTTTGTGTTTAGGGTCATTGTCCTGCTGGAAGTTGAATCTCCGTCCCAGCCTCAAATCTCTTGCTGACTCCAGCAGGTTTTCCTCCAAAATGTCTCTGTATTTGGCTCCATCCATCTTCCCAACTATTCTTACAATCTTCCCATTCCCCGCTGAGGAAAAGCAGCCCCATAGCATGATGCTCCCCCCCACCATATTTGACACTGGGGATGGTGCACTCAGGACGATGAGCAGTGTTAGGTTTGCATTTGGGCCAAAGCCCATTTCTGACCAAAGCACCTTCTTCCACATGGTAACTGTGTTCTCCATATGACTTCTTGCAAACTTCAAATGGGATTTCTTATGGCCTCCTTTCAATAATGGCTTTCTTCTTGCCACTTGTCCATGAAGGCCAGATTTGTGTGAGGTACGACTTATAGTTGTCCCATGTACAGATTCCTCCAGCTCAGCGGCAGTACGTCGCAGCTCCTCCAGAGTTATCTTGGGGCACTTGGTTGCACTTCTGACCAGTGCTCTCCTTGTTCGGTCTGTTAGTTTAGGTGGACGGCCGTGTCTTGGTAAGTTCGCAGTGGTGCTATACTCTTTCCATTTCTGAAGGATGGATTGAACAGTGCTCCGTGAGATGTTCAAATCTTGGAAAATCTTTATAGAACTTAACGCTGCTTTAAACCTCTCCACAGCTTTATCCCTGACCTCTCTGGTGAGCTCCTTGGCCTTCATGATGTTGCTTAGTGACCAATACACTCCGACCATAGCTCTGAGGCCCTCACAGAACAGCTGGAATTATACTGAGAGTAGATTACACACAGGTGGCCTCTATTTCGCAAGGTGTGAACATTCTGCAGTCATTAGGAATGTTATAAAGGCAATTTAATGCACTCAGAAAAATGCTTTATGAATACTTGTGCACGCCCCACTTTTCACTTTTCAATTTTTTGAAGAAATTACAGAATAACGTATCATTTTGCTTTCACTTCACAGTTGTCTGTTACTTGTGTGTGAACTTTCAGTAAAAAATTCAGAATAAAATCTGTATGTTTATGGTTGTAAACATGACAAAATGTGCAAAGGTTCCAGGTGTATTAGTACTTTCGAGAGGCACTGTAGAATAGTATTTGAACGTGTGCTGTATTGAAGGTAGAAGGTTTAGGTACCCCTCCTGGAACCGCCACCTTAACGTGGTGGTGGGGTTTGAGCGCCGGTAGGGTCTCCCATGGCAAACAGGTCCTAGGCGACGGGTCAGACAAAGAGCGGTTCAGAAGCCCCTTATGAGAGACCAACAGGCCCGGTTAGAATCATGAGGCCGTCCTTCTGTGGACCCACCACCTGCAGGAGGAGCCATAGGGGCTGGTGCTATGTCATTTGGGCAGATCCAACAGCTGCCCCCGCGACCCGGCAACGGACAAGTGGAAGAAAATGGATGGATGGATGTTTAGGTACACAATCATAGTTTATTACAGCTCATCACTTACACAGACAATAGACTTGTCAGCGATACCTGGGAGTGAGGAACAGCAGAGCACTCGCTTTGGTTGCAGTGATGCATTTTCGGTGACGACCATATGCTTGCCTGTTTAATTTACACACTGTCTCCACATTGTGATCTGAACTCCAGAGAAGTGATACAAAATCAAAATCTGGCAAGAGCCAAAGGAAATCAGTGGTTTTCACAGAAAAGAGAGACCGGTACCCATCTGTCAGCAACTGACTTTAATCAGTTCTACAATGTTAGCTGTAAAACGTACTAAACTTGGACTCCTCATAGTATAAAAAGGGACATGATAAACTTTTTAGCATCCGGTAAGGCATGGGAATTGAAATAAAGAGATATTTCCTTGGTAAAGTTAACCATTCTCAGGCTTGAAGAAAGTTAAAACAGACAGTTAGATGTCTACCCTATAATTGTTGACAAATCATCATCATCATCATCATCATCATTAATAAGCCATTTTGAATGTGTCTTAAACTTTTCCATTTACTGAGTTGATACACTGTAAAACTGTATTGCTGAACTGATTAGGCAGCTAGATTATTTGATTACGTCTAGTGGACCTAAAATAATAATAATGATAATCAAATATTAACTTGCTTTTTTATTAAATACTTAAGCCTTATATAATGGACACACAAAGGAAAAGGCTTTTTTTTTTTTTTTTGTGTGTGTACTGGAAGGCAGAGTCACCATTCAACTATAAGCAGTACATTGTCAGAATATCCCTAGTCCGGTGTAGGGCTAAGCATATGTAGTCCGTTAAGAGAGAGACAGTTGGCCAGTTCTTTGAATTTCTCCTCTTTTGGGTCTGTGTCTGGAGGGTCTTTGGACAAAAATAATTCATTGTCTTGTCCCAAATAATACTTAGGGTTCATAGAACTTCAGTGTCTATTTACAGAAAGGTCCAATGCAACAATTTCTTCTCTTCCAATGATCCAGGCCAAGGCAATTTACCTAAAGCACAAGAAAAGGTGTTGAAAGAAGGTTGATTAAAACTAAAGCATTTCTTTCTTTCTTTCTTTCTTTCTTTCTTTCTTTTCCTGGTATGTTTTCTCTGCTGAATATGCATAACCATGGATAAACCAGGGAAAACCTACCAGACACCCTAAAAGCAATTGGTCCTGGAGCGGGATAGAAAATAAAGGCGGTATGCACCCATAAAGCCACTGGGTCACTGAAAGATCAAATACACACTAATATACACTTTTTTCCCACATAAAAAGTTAGAAAATGCACCTTTAATGAGGCAGTGCTGATTGAGAAGTCCGGGGAAGATCTTCCCACTACTTGCCCCGGGAAGGCGAATTTTACAGGTTTGTAGGAGGTCAGATCTACCAACCTAGATTCTCTCTTGACTCTCCCTCTTGGGGAGGAGTGTGTCATTACACTTTTACGTAGCATCTATTACTTAATTTACTGGGAAGTAAAGAGCTACCAACAAATCAAATAGCACTTGGCTTTTCTTTTTTAACATTGTAGATCTGGACTCACCCTGGATTAGGTCTTGTTACATGTGTAACTGGGTAGCTAAAAGCGTGTTTGGGAAATCACTCTAAAATCCCACACTAGCGCACCTGTGAACGCTAGTTCCACTTGCTGATTACAGGGATTATTAAAGGTGTGCATGCTGAGGGTTTATCGTAATCAGAGCTGTTGCTGGTATTGGATGTTCCTGTATGTAAGTCCCTATGCTCTTGGAACTAGAGTTGTATTGCTGTATTTGCAAAGTCTGATTTAGGTGTTAAGGCTGTTTGCTATGTCCCCGTTCTGAATAGCGCCCGAGGCCCTGTTTGTTGGTGTTCAGAAAGTTAAGACGCCAAGGTGACTTCCTCGTTATTTAAACCTCAATGTTTCCCTGTTATTTTAACCTGTCAGGGTCTAACTTATTCTCCTTTTTTTCTTTGGTCAGGAGTAGGCCACTGTTGGCTTTTGTGCTCTTTTTTTGTGCTCTTGTTCTCCATTCGACCATGATTGTGTTTCATTGTTCTTGACTGACTTAGTCAGTGCCACTCATAACGTTGGCCGCGGCATATACCTAGTGGTGCACTACCAATTTGGCAGTACTGGCGGCTAGCTGATGAATGGCCTAGTATGTCAGCCATTTAATTTTGTGTACATATGCTGCTAATTTAAAGCACTTTTGGCTGTAAATTATTAACTGGGCCTGTCAAAGGTGAATTTAATATTGCTGTGAACACAAATACAATTATATTTTTTACACTATTTCTTCCTTTGTATTATTGTTTAGTCAGACTTCGCTGTTGGACAAATTAAAGGGAGCTTTAGCTGCTCGGTTACACATGTTTTAGGTAAATCGTTGTAACTAGCATATTTGGCGCCATATGTACCAAATCTGGAAAATCTATACACAATTCAATATACTTTCAGTTGAACTTTAAATTGGAAAAAAAGTAAATTCTAATCTTCTTCTTCCTTCTTTTCAGTACCAGGGAAACCCATTGTGTGAGGAGAGTACAGATCTATCAGTGAGATGGGCACATCTCCTGTTTTGTCTTGTGAGCTGTCGGGCTGGAGCTCCTCCCTACTCCTTCAGCTCAAATTGCCTGTCATCTTTCCCAAGTGTCTGACTGGCAGCCACTCCAAAACGCTCGCCCCCCAAAGTACAATGTGCGAGGGACTCATTTATACATTTATAACTGTGTCCGCTATCGATTCTAGCCATCTGTCAGCTGCCTCACAGTTTGGGGAAGCCCTAGCCAAACTTGTAAGACAACATTATCGCTGGGAAACTTTTGAAAGAGGAGTCGCCTTTGACAACGCAATGCTATCATGAATTCACAAACCGTCCACTTGTTACGAGATAGTGTTGCTCTGCTGCAAAGCACATCACATGAATCATTCTCAGTCATGCGTAAAACAAATTTAAAGCAAAACACTTCTAACACCATTAAGGGTATTTTACCAGGAAAAAGGCTGGAGACTCGCAGAACCATGGGGACATAACATACAAATTGCAATCCAATTTTGAATCTTTACGGTCATTTACACTGGGAGTTGTCGGCATGATTAATGTAGCACTTAAGTGAGAATCATTCCAACAGAGCTGCTTCTTGATGAGAATTATAGCAGGTTCATATCATGTCTTCATCAAATAATGGCACGACAACGCAACCTGGATTTCCTGCAAACACAACGTATGTACATGCCACTAAACCTCATTTGAAACGTCTGAACCTCACTGACTTTACTCTCACCAAACTTTAACCGATGGAGGCATGCACTAGCACTTTTTTTTAGATTTGATGAAGGCAAAGTGCAAGATGGAAGTATTTAGAGCAAAGAGAAAGTTTTTATTTTTATTATTTCTAGATCAATTGCAAACTGGTTTCAGTTTATGTGCTTCTCCCGACTTTCGTGATTATTGGTGTATTTTGTGCGTGCCTCTATGATTGTGTTGTGGTTTCCTGGAGGGTGGTGAACTCACAGACACAAAACCTTTTTTTATATATACACAATAGACATATCACTCTCAACTATTGTTCACAGACCTGTCCTTGGTCAAAAAATAAATAAAAAAAGAGTAACAATGCACTTTTATTACTTCACACATCCAAAATAATCTTGTAAATTGTCAATTTAATTCATTATCAGTCATTGAGGGAAAAGAGCAAGCACATTTTACTTTTGGCATTGCACTGCATACTCCGCCTTATCAACATTCATTGTTGTAAAAGAAATATTGATCTGGTTACCTGAGATCGATGGTGCAATCTCTGGCATTACCAAAGCTGGTCTCTGTCCGCCGAAATCTGTGCCAGGTCACAAAGGGGGGAAAAAAAGACAAAAGAAATGTTAACTTTAAGATTTTTTATCAAGGTCAAAAACAAAAACGGATCAACAAAAATCACTTCTCGGGCACGTGACAAGTGTGTGGTTTACAAGGCAACACATAGGGCCACTTAAAGACAAAAAGACTTATATATAACACCATTATGAGGTCCCAACTAGTCTCCAAATCAATAGAGCTGGCTCCAGAAAGGTGTGGTGTGGACAGTTTTAATAATTAAACAACCCCAAAGCAGGAGTCAAGTCAAAGGCTCGTCATAACACACTAAAGACTACAGGGGGCTCACCTTACAATGTTAAAAGCAGGTAATTGGAGTGAGTAATTGGACGGTTTGGAGGCTCAAAGTGGGCTGACAGGGCAAAGGAGACGTGGCCAACCCATTGATCAGAGCTCCTTGGGGTCTAGACACTCCAAGAGGAGACCTGCTTTTGGTGAAAGGTGTGCAGAGGAGAGGCAGTGACCTTGAGTAGATTCAAATCTAAGTGCAGATCAACAAGCAGAGGGTATGGGTCTCACTTAAAAGCACTTAAAAACACTTAAGATCAAAGTGCAAAGGTCATGTTGATCCAACTGATTTATTTGTTTGACCAATTACATTCACTTTTGAGGTCTTATGTATTGTTTTTCTTATGTTATGAGCTAAATATTTCTCTTAAAGGAACAGGCCACCGTTTTTCCATACTGAGATATGTTCTTACCTGAGCTTAGATGTGTTGATGCGTACCTGTCTGGTCTTTGTGCGTGCCCTCAGTCACGCAAAAAGACCAAAGATGTCGTTAGCATTTAGCCTCTCCCAGCATATTCCTATGGAGCCAAACGGGGGTGAAGTTAGAAGCGACCACGCTCTTCCACGTTTTCCATATTTAAATACTTGAGTAGTTACACGATCCAAGTCTAGTTACACGGTAATATCTTCAGAATTCTTTAAGAGTGAAGACATTACTGTACGGACGTTGCAGTGCTCCTAAGGTTTGAATACACCTTACAATATAGTACCCATTTTTATCCGCTTAGAAAATTTTGTGTAACTATACTTGGATGGTGTAACCGCTCACGTAACCATATTTAAATAGGGTTAAACGTGGAAGATCTTTGTTGCTTCTAACTTCACCCCAGTTCGGTTAGACAATCATGAGAGCCACAAGCAGCCATTTGTTAAGCTGGATTTTGACGCGGAGCGGCGCAGTGTGGGTTACTTGAGACCAGTTCGATTATGGGAGTGCCTTTAAGATAAACTGGCCTATTACGCTATAGAATTAACTGACAGTAGGGGCACTGTGGGGATGTGTTTTTAATCATTTTATAATCAAGCTCATTATAAAAAATGTCATGGTATACAAATTATTTATATTTTGTTATTGTTCTTTAGATGTGTATTTTTATGTGCAAAAAATAGCACAATGAACCCCGGTCATAACATGCAGAGACCTAATATACCCTAAACGTAACTGACTTTATTGCAAATAAGTCACACATTTACAATTAGTAAAATGTTAATAGTTTTTAAAAAGTAGGCATCAGGACTAGTTTTGTTTTTCTTTTTGCTACTCTGGCTACACCTGGATGACTAAGACGTGAATGCAGCTACAGCATAAGCAGAATTTTAGGACAGTACATTTTCAATATGAGTATAATAATTGTCCTGAAGGTTAGAGTGTGCGGGACAGTCCAATGGGTGAGCTGTACCTTGGTAGTTTTGATCTTGTTGCCGGTAGCGCAGCTCCAGCCCTTCAAGTCTGGGAGCACTTTGCACTCCTCTCCATCAAGGCACGGATGCATCTGACACCACCACCTCTGCGCCACTATCGAGGCTGGGTACACAGCGGATGTATTCTGTTACAAGACTATTCACAAACATGTACGCTGGCACATCTTTCATATCTACATTGTTAGTTAATAAACATTTATTATTTATGATGTTTGACAATAATGTCTCACAACTTCACTTTCACAGACATGGGGAGTAAGAGTAGGTCTCTGGAATTAAAGTTCAAGTGTCAAAGATTGTACTCATCTCGTTTATAGAGTCCTTTGTGTTTCTGTTTTGAAACAGAAATATCAGTTTCATTTTATCTCAGGCTATGACCTCCAGCCGCAAGTGTCACAGCCGCAGGGTGAAATATTTGACAGTTTTCTGGCATATGAGTCTGATCAACTTTTACTTCAATGATTCCGAGAAACAATAAAGAGGGAGTTAATTTTTACAACATTTGCAGTATTTACTGTAGATAATGTAGGCGTTGTTACAGGATTAATAGATTTAGTCATTTTAAATCTACTGTTGCTCCATAAAGTCAATGTTGAACTGTGAGTGTATTGCAGCAGACATTGAGCAGATTTGAATTTGGCGTATTACAGAGGTCATTATGCACATTCCACATGCCCCTCCGCTGTCGTTAGTGTGAGATCTAATCAACAGAACGACCATTATATTCCACTCGTAACAGCACATTCTCACCGCACAAAATTAGCCTCAATAGATACTCTACGATATAAAGGGATTTATTCATATCAAGGCTGTGTGCAGGTGATGCAGCTAACAGATGCTGCTGGCCTGACACCGACACTTAAAGCCCATATGGAGCAGATATCAATCAGTAAACATTCACAGGCAGACAGACAGACAGTAGGGCTGGGACGATACACTTTTGTTGCGAAACAATACGAATCCCGATACAAAACGTGCAATATATGTCATTAAAACAAACTGCAATACACGTTGAGTTTTCAAAGGTTAAATTAAACATAAATCAGTCAGACATTTTAAAAGTATCCTCTTTTGTTTAAACCAATCAGCACCAACACAGGCATCAACCCTATCAACTTCACGTCAAAAACGTTTGGATTTTTTTTTCTAAGTGAGTTGAGTATCAAAAGACTGACTATATATTGCAAAGTGATATTTTGTCCCAAGACAGACAGACAGACAGACAGACATCTCTGAGAGAATTTGTCGCTGGCTTGTGTCAATTGCAAATTCAGATCAATGGAATTTTTTCCAGATGTGTGGAGCCCCATTTGTCTCTATAAAAAGAGGGAAATTGTCTCTCACACTGCGCAGCTAAAGGTAATCCCTGGCTGTGAAAGGAAAGAATAATTAAAAGGTTAAGTGCTGATCATTTTTCGCTGCGATCACCCGTCGAGCTTTAAACTCCAGCCGGCGGCTCACAGCTCTAATTTGCCCAAAATGTCAATAGGAAAATGTCAGGGAATAGGTCAAACAGGACTGTGCTGGGAGTGCAGCCTGAACCAGAGCTGCTCAGACCAAAGAGAGTCTCTGACACATTAGCATGCTAAGCGCCCCTGTGGGCCATTGACTACAGTGAGCAGTGGACAGCACACATTCATTTATACATATATTGGTGATTAAAAGGACCTTCAGGGAATCACATATTACATTACCATTCATTATAGTGGAGATAACACACAAGGAAGTTTAGTGCTGCAAGTTTTATAGCCATGATTAATGCTAATGAGGTACTTTGAATAACTTGTGTTTTTTTCAACACTTTTGGCTTCCTGTACATAGTTTTTGCAAGGTTGCTACTGCACTGTATTCTAAATTTCATAATGTTATGTCATCAAAGAAAGCCAGGCACAATGCTTCTTTGGACATGCATAGTTATTGAAGCAAACACGTATTGCAATTTAGATTCTTTGCCATTTTAAATTAGAATAAAGATTCAGTTCAGAGTTAACATTTTAAACACGTTCTGGAGCATAAACATTTTGGAGAATTGTTTAGCTAATGCAAGTATCACATGCATTTCAGAACTTCTCTGGATTTTTTTGTAGATTTGGGCAAATATTTGTCTAACTATTAATATTTGATCCACAGATCATCACAGTGCATTTCAACACTGGCAAATTGAATGGCAAATCAGAGAATAACAATGCAGACGTGCCATTCAATTCTCATATTTGAATGCTATCTGCCAACCTCTAATAGGTCTACAAAGAAAATAGGGCCTTTGATGAATAAAATCTGAATCCTGAAGTTACATGTTGATCTATATTGCATTATTTAAAAAGCACTTTGGTCAACAGTACAGTAAAGATTGAAAGATTGAAAGACTGTAAGACCGGCTGCATGATAGGGGAAAGACTGTTAAACCAACTACTTTCTGCTGATGACCTGGTCATGGCTTGCAGCAATGGTTCAAAGTGTGTATTCAATATGGTGAACAATATGTGACCCGCCGTGGATTCCAAAGACACAAGTCGGCAGCTTGCGTCTGGAGAAAAACGTAAACAAAGGTTTTTTTTTTTAAATTGGTGATTTTCACTTTTTGCAGTTTCGTTCAGTTGAAGTCACAAAGAAGCCTCACAATAAGACATCAAGTTTAACCCTAAAAAGAGTGTAGTGATGGTCGTGAGGACAAGAGAGCAGCGTAAGGCTGTATTTCCCATGTCCTAGTTGTCAAGATGGGCGCTCTTGACACAAGTTAACATGCTGGCACGGAAATGTGGAATGTGTACAGAAAATGTAAAAAAATAGCTTTGTAAAAAGAGCACCTTCATCCAAAAAATAATATTTTTATTATTGACTTCCTGAGCACTTTGTGTCTAGTTTTTGCTGATTCAACTGGATGCATTTAAGAAGCAGTCCCTCATACCTTTAGGCTTGGACCCATAACACCAGCTCTCTCTGACAATACAATGTTAGTTTTTGAGGTTTTAATTTTATGTAATAATTATTTACCTGCATTAGTACCAGGCCCGGATCTACGGGGGTGCAAACGGGTGCATTGCAATCTCATTTTGAAATGTTTACCCCTCAGTTTTAATGGCATCACAATGTATTTTAATGGCAAGAAACTCTATTTGCACCCTTTTGAAACTCGAATGCACCCTCAGTCAGTTTGTTCTGGAGCCGGTGCTGATTAGTACCATCTCTGGGGATGTGTACCAATTCCTGAGACCCTAGAGCCACCAAAAATTGTCCTAAAAAGGCCAAAATAATTTGGCCCCTTGACTGCACTTTTGGCATCCCTGATCTAAACAATCTATGTTACAGTCAGTAGAACATACAGTGCCTCTCGAAAGTACTAATACACCTTGAACTTTTGCACATTTTGTCATGTTTACAACCATAAAGATTTGATTTTGAATTTTTTTTACAGAAAGTTCAAACACAGACAGTAACAGACAACTGTGAAGTGAAAGCAAATGATACATGATTATTTTCCAAAAATAGAAAAGTAAAAAGTGGGGCGTGCACAAGTATTCATACAGCATTTTTCTGAGTGCATTAAATTGCCTTTATGACATTCCTAATGACTGCAGAATGTTCACACCTTGCCCTAACCATTAAATAGAGGCCACCTGTGTGTAATCTACTCTCAGTATAATTCCAGCTGTTCTGTGAGGGCCTCAGAGCTATGCTCAGAGTGTATTGGTCACTAAACAACATCATGAAGGCCAAGGAGCTCACCAGAGAGGTCAGGGATAACGCTGTGGAGAAGTTTAAAGCAGCGTTAAGTTATACAAAGATTTCCCAAGATTTAAACATCTCACAGAGCACTGTTCAATCCATCATTCGGAAATGTAATGAGTATAGCACCACTGCGAACTTACCAAGACACGGCCGTCCACCTAAACTAACAGATCGAACAAGGAGAGCACTGGTAATCAACGTAACCAAGTGCACTAAGATAACTCTGGAGGAGGTGCGACGTACTGCTGCTGAGCAGGGGGAATCTGAACGCCTGAAACATTACCACTTTGGTGTAACTGAATAAAATCGCTACTTGGGAGCTAAGTAAGTTGTGCGGATCTTTCTTGTTTTTTTTGTGTTTTCCCTCGGTCCGGCACGCTTTTTAAGTTTTTTTGGGATGTGCGTGTCTTCCTCCTTTATACTCCTCCTTACAACTATAAGTCGTACTCTACACAAATCTGGCCTTCATGGACGAGTGGCAAGAAGAACGCCATTATTGAAAGGATGCCATAAGAAATCCCGTTTGAAGTTTGCTAGAAGTCATATGGAGGACACAGCTACCATGTGGAAGAAGGTGCTTTGGTCAAATGAGACAAAAATTTAACTTGTTGGCCCAAATGCAAAACGTTATATATATAGCAAACCTAACACTGCTCATCGTCCTGAGTGCACCATCCCCAGTGTCAAATATGGTGGGGGGAGAATCATGCTATGGGGCTGCTTTTCCTCAGCGGGGAATGGGAAGATTGTAAGAATAGTTGGGAAGATGGATGGAGCCAAATATAGAGAAATTTTGGAGGAAAACCTGCTGGAGTCAGCAAGAGATTTGAGGCTGGGACGGAGATTCACCTTCCAGCAGGACAATGACCCTAAACACAAAGCTCAATCTACAATGGAATGGTTTAAAAACAAACATATTAATGTGTTAGAATGGCCCAGTCAAAGTCCTGACCTAAATCCTATTGAAAATCTGTGGAAAGACCTGAAAACTGCTGTTCTCAAACGCTCTCCTTCTAATTTGACAGAGCTTGAGTTGTTTTGTAAAGAGGAATGGGCTAAAATGTCAGTCTCTAGATGTGTTGTAGAGTCAAACCCCAGAAGACTTGCTGCTGTTATTGCAGCAAAAGGGGGTTCCACAAAGTATTCATTCATGCTGTATGAATACTTATGCACGCCCCACTTTTCACTTTTCTATTTTTTGAAAAATATCAGAATCATGTATCATTTTGCTTTCACTTCACAGTTGTCTGTTACTTGTGTGTGAACTTTCAGTACAAATTCAAAATAAAATCTTTATGTTTATGTTTATGGTTGTAAACATGACAAAATGTGCAAAAGTTCAAGGTGTATTAGTACTTTCGAGAGGCACTGTATCTATGCACAATTGATATGAGCAATGTATGACATACCATCTACACAGGAAGGTGCAGCTCTGGTTGTGCCGGCTACTTGCCCAGGGAAACATGAACACTTGACTGTTTGTGAGCGTTCCTCGATCTTATTTTTGTTACAGCAGCGATGCAGTGCCACCACTTCACAGGTTCCTGTGCGGACCTGATGATCCACTGTGAAGAGAAACAAAACATGAGTGAGAGGAATGCAGTCTAGGAAAGAAGTGATCTGACATCAGTGCTGCCTCTGTCTACCATTCTTTAACAAATACAGGGCATCTTAAATTAATAAGACAAAACCAAACTAGTATTCACACCAACTTAGTTGATTAGGCATTTATTTAAGTATGATTTATTATTATGCACGTATTATTAGCATTAGATATAACATTGTGAATATTCAGTGATAGTCCTTAATATATTTATTTTGTATCATTGCAATTTCATTCATTCAAATATTCTTTGCGCTTTTGTGTCTATAAAGAAGCAATACTATCCTAGACTTTACCATAGTATAGTATAGTTTTTTATGTTTGAACTGCCGCTAATTTGATTGTCAGACTTGATGGTCAGATGACCTTAAATTGTTTTGGTCATGTAAAATTTGTTTAATTCTACTTTTCCATCCATCCATCCATCCATTTTCTTCCGCTTTATCCGGGGCCGGGTCGCGGGGGCAGCAGTCTCAGCAGAGATGCCCAGACTTCCCGATCCACGCACACCTCCTCCAGCTGTTCTGGGGGGACCCCGAGGCGACACCAGGCCAGCTCGGAGACATAGTCCCACCAGCGTGTCCTGGGCCTTCCACGAGGCCTCCTCCCAATAGGACATGCCTGGAACACCTCACGAGGGAGGCGACCAGGAGGCATCCGGAACAGATGCCCTAGCCACCTCAGCTGGCTCCTTTCGACGTGGAGGAGTAGCGGCTCGAGTCTGAGCTCCTCCCGGGTAACTGAGCTCCTCACCCGATCTCGGAGGGTGCGCCCAGCCACCCTGCGAAGGAAACTCATTTCGGCCGCTTGTATTCGCGATCTTGTCCTTTCGGTCATTACCCAGATCTCATGACCATAGGTGAGGGTGGGAACGTAGATCGATCGGTAAATCGAGAGCTTTGCCGCTTGGCTCAGCTCCCTCTTCACCACAACAGTCCGATACAGCGACCGCATCACTGCTGACGCCGCACCGATCCGTCTACCGATCTCACGCTCCATCCGTCCCTCACTCGTGAACAGGACCCCGAGATACTTGAACTCCTCCACTTGAGGCAAGGACACCCCACCGACCTGAAGCGGGGAAGCCACCTTTTTCCGGTCGAGAACCATGGCCTCAGATTTGGAGGTGCTGATCCTCATCCCGGCCGCTTCACACTCGGCTGCAAACCGCCCCAGTGCGTGCTGAAGGTCCTGATTTGATGAAGCCAACAGAACAACATCATCTGCAAACAGCAGAGATGAGATTCTGAGGTTCCCAAACTGGACACCCTCCGGCCCCTGGCTGCGCCTAGAAATTCTGTCCATAAAAGTAATGAACAGAACCGGTGACAAAGGGCAGCCCTGGCGGAGCCCAACACGCACCGGGAACAGGTCTGACTTACTGCCGGCAATGCGAACCAAGCTCCTGCTACGGTCATACAGGGAACGGACAGCCCTTAGTAGAGGGCCCCGGACCCCATACTCCCGGAGCACCCCCCACAGGGCACCACGAGGGACACGGTCGAACGCTTTCTCCAGGTCCACAAAGCACATGTGGACTGGTTGGGCGAACTCCCACAAACCCTCGAGCACCCGATGAAGGGTATAGAGCTGGTCCAGTGTTCCACGACCAGGACGAAAACCGCATTGTTCCTCCTGAATCCGAGGTTCGACTATTGGCCGGATCCTCCTCTCCAGCACCCTGGAATAGACCTTACCAGGGAGGCTGAGAAGTGTGATCCCTCTGTAATTGGAGCACACTCTCCGATCCCCCTTCTTGAAGAGGGGGACCACCACCCCGGTCTGCCAATCCAGAGGCACTGTCCCCAACCGCCACGCAATGTTGCAGAGACGTGTCAGCCAAGACAGCCCTACAACATCCAGAGACTTAAGGTACTCGGGACGAATCTCATCCATCCCCCGGGGCCTTGCCACCGAGGAGCTTTCTAACCACCTCGGTGACTTCAGCCTGGGTGATGGATGAGCCCCCCGCCGAGTCCCCAGCCTTTGCCTCCTCATCGGAAGACGTGACAGTGGGATTGAGGAGATCCTCGAAGTACTCCTTCCACCGCCCGACCACCTCCCCAGTCGAGGTCAGCAGCTCCCCACCCGCACTGTAAACAGTGTTGGTGAAGCACTGCTTCCCCCTCCTGAGGCGCCGGATGGTTTGCCAGAATCTCTTCGAGGCCGACCGATAGTCCTCCTCCATGGCTTCTCCGAACTCCTCCCAGACCTGAGTTTTTGCCTCTTTGACCACACGAGCTGCAGCACGCTTGGCCTGCCGGTACCTCTCAGCTGCCTCCGGAGTCCCACAAGCCAACAAGGCCAGATAGGACTCCTTCTTCAGCTTGACGGCATCCCTTACTTCCGGGCGCCACCACCGGGTTCGGGGGTTGCTGCCGCGACAGGCACCAGAGACCTTACGGCCACAACTACGAGCAGCCGCATCGACAATGGAGGAGGAGAACATGGTCCACTCGGACTCCATGTCCCCTACCTCCCTCGGAATCTGGATGAAGCTCTTCCGGAGGTGGGAGTTAAAGACCCTACTGACAGAGGGATCCACCAGACATTCCCAACAGACCCTCACAACACGTTTGGGCCTGCCAGGTCTGACCGGCTTCTTCCCCTGCCAGCGGATCCAGCTCACCACCAGGTGGTGATCGGTTGACAGTTCAGCCCCTCTCTTCACCCGAGTGTCCGAGACACGCGGCCGGAGATCAGATGACACAACTACAAAGTCGATCATCGACCTCCTGCCTAGGGTGTCCTGGTGCCACGTGCACTTATGGACATCCTTGTGCTCGAACATGGTGTTCGTTATGGACAAACCGTAACTAGCACAGACGTCCAATAACAGAACACCACTCGGGTTCTGATCGGGGAGACCGTTCTTCCCCATCACCCCCACCCAGGTCTCACTGTCGTTACCCACGTGGGCGTTGAAGTCCCCCAGTAGAACAATGGAGTCCCCGGCCGGAGCACCATCTAGTACCCCTCCCAGGGACTCCAAGAAGGCCGGGTACTCCGCACCGATGTTGGGCCCGTAGGCCGAGACAACGGTGAGAGACCTGTCCCCGACCCGAAGGCGTAGGGACGCGACCCTCTCGTTCACCGGGGTGAACTCCAACACGTGACGGCTGAGCTGGGGTGCTATGAGCAAACCCACCCCAGCCCGCCGCCGCTCCCCGCGGGCAACTCCAGAAAAATGGAGCGTCCAGCCCCTCTCCAGGAGTTGGGATCCAGAACCCAGGCTGTGCGTGGAGGTGAGCCCGACTATATCTAGCCGGTATCTCTCTACCTCCCGCACGAGCTCAGGCTCCTTCCCCCCCAGCGAGGTGACGTTCCATGTCCCGAACGCCAGAAGCTGCGCACGCGGACCAGGTCGTCGAGGCACCTGCCTTCGACTGCCACCCAGTCCTCTCAGCACCCGACCCCTACGGATCCCTCTGCGGTTGGTGAGTCCACAGGAGGGCGGGCCCACGTCGTCCGTTCGGGCTGTGCCCGGCCGAGCCCCGTGGGCAGAGGCCCGACCACCAGACGCTCGCATTCGAGCCCCAACCCCAGGCCTGGCTCCAGGGTGGGGCCCCGGCTGCGCCATACCGGGCGACGTCACGGTCCTTGTTGTAATATTGTCCATAGAAGTCTTTGAACTGCTCTTCGTCTGACCCGTCACCTAAGACCTGTTTGCCATGGGAGACCCTACCAGGGGCATGAAGCCCCAGACAACATAGCTCCTCGGATCATTCGGGCACTCAAACTCAAACTACTTTTCAAATACTGCAATTAAAAAATATATATACAAAAATATGTAAGACGGAAAGTCGGAACTATATGACTAAAAATGAGTAGAATTACTGTGTGGGATATTTATCCATCCATCCATCCATTTTCTTCCGCTTTATCCGGGGCCGGGTCGCGGGGGCAGCAGTCTCAGCAGAGATGCCCAGACTTCCCGATCCACACACACCTCCTCCAGCTGTTCTGGGGGGACCCCGAGACGACACCAGGCCAGCTCGGAGACATAGTCCCACCAGCGTGTCCTGGGCCTTCCACGAGGCCTCTTCCCAGTGGGACATGCCTGGAACACCTCCCGAGGGAGGCGACCAGGAGGCATCCGTAACAGATGCCCTAGCCACCTCAGCTGGCTCCTTTCGACGTGGAGGAGTAGCGGCTCGAGTCCGAGCTCCTCCCGGGTAACTGAGCTCCTCACCCGATCTCGGAGGGTGCGCCCAGCCACCCTGCGGAGGAAACTCATTTCGGCCGCTTGTATTCGCGATCTTGTCCTTTCGGTCATTACCCAAATCTCATGACCATAGGTGAGGGTGGGAACGTAGATCGATCGGTAAATCGAGAGCTTCGCCCCCTGACTCAGCTCCCTCTTCACCACAACGGTCCGATACAGCGACCGCATCACTGCTGACGCCGCACCGATCCGTCTACCGATCTCACGCTCCATCCGTCCCTCACTCGTGAACATGACCCCGAGATACTTGAACTCCTCCACTTGGGGCAAGGACTCCCCACCGACCTGAAGGTCGGATAGGTCGACAGGTGGGATATTTAATTATCACATTTATCAGACACCACTAAGACTTGTTAATAATGTTCCTACATCGCTACTGTTTGAACAACTTCATAATTAATAATTAAGTGTTAATTTTTAATTAACACTTTATTTTACACTACAATTGAGACATTGTACTTGCCAAATTAAGTGCAATGGCATGTGCTATGTAACAATGTGTAATACAGGTTACATACACAATGGAATAACGTGTATTCGTATTTTGGTGGTACATAATGTAATAAGACATAAGACCCAAACTCTAACCCTAACCATAAGCCCTAACCCTAAGGGTCTGGTGTCTTATCACATTATATACCTCCAAAGTACTAATACACATTATTCCATTGTGTATGTACTGCATAGGTACAAGTTATTACAGATTGTTACAAAGCAGATTACATTGTACTAAAGTTAGTTGGGTTCAATGTGTATTTTCCATATTATAAATGTTTAATTTAGTTTAGTTTATTAGTTTATTTCAACAGTTCTTTTACGAGGAGGATTGTTGCAGTATTATGCATTTTAGTCTTGGGGCTTCACCACTGTATTTTGGAAACATGTAATTACAAACTGAATTGATCCAAACATTCATTATCTATATTGGTGTGCTTCACAATAATGCCAAAAGCAAAATGGGTGCCAAACTTAACTTAATGACATAAAGTTCTACAGTTCAAGTGCAGTTCTGCTGTATACTCAAAACCAGATTGCACTCCATTGTCTGAATAATTTATAGCCTGTTCCGCTCTGTCGTTTTAATTGCATTTGACATTTTGGTGGCGTGTCCTACTGCATAGAGACTCTCCTCATTCGAAGTAAACAGTAAATTTTAACCGACTGGAGAAGATCTGCTCTTAACTGTCTGCACACAGTGAAGTGAATGGGCTAAAACCACTTAATTAGGCTTCACTTGGATGCTGTGTTACGACGGCTGGCACACTGATGGAAAGTCTGTAGAGACCAGATGATATTAAAACTGACAAAGATACACAGCAACTTGTCTTCCTCAGGCAAAGTGCTCCTATTTTATATGAGCAGTAAATTAGATGGGCTCAGAATATGTATTATTACCTTATATCCCTCTTGAGGACACTTGATCTCAATGTATGACTTTTGACAATTATTATTATTATTATTATTATTAATTTATTTATTTATTTGTTTTGACATCAAACTGAGGCTTGTTGGCACTTTGGTTTTATGACAGAAATGTTGAGAACACCACTTTTGTTTAGGGATGTGACGTTCATGACTGAAACAGTTCTTTTAAATAGCTCTTTGGCATGAATGTTTCGAACTGGATCTCATTAATTAAAAGAGACTGATCTGATCTGGTCTGTTTTGTATGCAATTTTACACAGGTGTAACTGAACGGACACAAGAATGCAGCATATGAGCAGAAAAAGAACCCAGGGTGAAAGTTTTTTGCATAAAAGGATTAGATTAGATAGATTAATATTTATTTCATATATATATATATATTTTATTTCATATATATATATATTTTTTTTTTTTTCAAACACTTACATTAACAAATATTGGGCATATTCACGTATTTACATTTAGTTTTCTGAACATCTCCAAACTCAATCAAGGAGTGGGAAGAAGGAAGACTTATAGACTCCCACCCCTGGACGTGTTATATTTACATGGTTATGGTAGGAGCCAATACTGGAGCAATGAACAACAGCGTGACAACAGCCCCCAGCACAACGATCATAGTCAGTCCCAAATGCAGCAGGCCGACAACGCAATAACATACCCGTACTGCACAGACCCCCCAGAATGTGACAGGCACCATCATAATACAGTCCAAGTATCCGATTGGATTATAAAGTCTATATTTATTTATTTATTCATTTATTTTCCTTTATTTATTGTTTTTGAATCATTGCTCAGTCTGAATAATTAGGTTAGGTTGAGCAATCCCAATAAAATTGACAGTACAATTTAGCATTTTCCAAATTGGACTCAACTTGTATAGCGCTTTTTTACCTTTATCAGGCCCAAAGCGCTTTACAGTGAGGAACCAGTCACCCATCCACACACCAATGTACGCAGACACTGGTGGCAAATAGGGTGAAGTGTCTTGCCCGAGGACACAACGACCGTGTGCACTTGCTGAGCTGGGATTTGAACTCTCGACTTTCCGATCATGAGACGACCCGCTCTACCAACTGCGCCATCGTCGTCCCCGTTTGATAACTTATCAAAACGCACCACAGACCACGCCACCTTAGGCACGCCACAGCACCACCACATCCAGGACCAACCACAGTCACCGCACTACAGGCCACAGCCCATCACCGCACCACCAGCTCCCACAATGGGTGTTCCCTTTCTGATTATATGTAAATAACATACATGAATATAAACTGAATTTTCTTCAACTATTATGTGGCAAGGCAGTTGAAGCCTCTTTTTTAATAGCTGTAGTTTGGAGTTTATATATATATATATATATATATATATATATATATATATATATATATATATATTATTGCAACAAATACTAATTATACAAAAATAACATAGACGTAAAATTGACCATTATAGTATAGTGCAATCATCACTAACACGCAAAATTTAAAAAAGTGAATACACCTTGAGAAGGCTTTGCATCTGTTTAAAGAACAGTAAACTTGAGCAACCGTGTTACATTTTTTACCAATTCAACCTTTTCACATGACAGAATACTGTAATTGGATTTGAAATCAAATTAGAAATAACAGCCTTGTGTTACAAAAGGTGAATTACATTTTTAGGATATTTTATAGGCTTCATAACCTAGAAATAAACCAGTAACCTTTCTTTCAATGTGAGGTTAATCATAAAAATGTGATTCATAGATTAGATTAGATCAGCTCTGCAGTATGATGAATCCATGGTCCAAACAGTTATATTGACAAAAACATTGACAAAAATAAGCCTGTCCTCATTTTCTGATCAGCTTTAACAACAGCTCCCACTAGTCTTTCCATTTACATCAAACCCATACAAGAAGTCAAGTAATCCAAGCTTCTTACGCATTTTCTGGCTTTGAAAACAAGTGAGGCCGGCTCACAGAAGAACTGCAAGTATCTCCTCACCGACCACCCATTACACTCAACTGTGGTTTTCTGACTGGATATGCAACTTGGATGCAGACCCAGCTTTCCTCCGCCAGCAAAAATGGAGAGGGAAGCATTTCTCTTGGAAGGCAGTCAGTCCAGAAAACTAACAGTGATCCCTCACTAGAACAGGAAACGGTTTAGTTACAGTCATAATACACTGTTAATACATATGCACTTAGTTTATACAGCACATTTGATTAACACCATAATATCTAATGCAGTCGATAGTCTTGGTCTGGTCAAGGCTGCCTCAGCATTCACACGGGTCCTGGTTCAGGCAATGTGAAACAGCTTATATTTAAACAGCTTCTGAAAGATCAAACTCAGATTTTTCCATTTTCAATTTTCATTATATCCTTTGAATAGGTTTGCAGCAATAGGTTGACAGACATACCCAATGGTTGTACGTTAACCCTATAAATGGAGGTTTCGCTTTCCATATAAATGTTACCTGAGGCTTATTGTCAGTGGAATGTCCGGGGATGAAACGCCTTCTTCAGCTCTTCTCTGAGCTCCTGGTTAGGCCCGAGCGCCATTTATCTATTTTGGACCGTCGCAGTTTTCACCCAGTGAACATTGACGAAAGGGCACAGATTCTGGCCCGAAATTCAAACCTGATCCGACACAACTTTTGACTATTTCGAAATAGTTTTTGAAAAAAAAAATCAAAATTCTAATTGGGCATGATAGCGCCTCCTATAGGAATTATATGGAGAGTAAACACATTTTTGTTTTACAAAAATTAAAATAATTTGGCACAAAACTCTATTTGGTCGTTCCGATCAGAAAAGTCAATCACACCCAGTGAAGCTTTGGAGTCAATCTGAAGTGCCAGCTAAAACACGTGGTCTCAGAGCACCTTCTGTCACACTCTGCGAGGTGTGAAGCCTGCTGACCGCTGGCTGACTTAGCTTCAGTTTCATTCCTCTTTCTTGAGTGAAAAAAGGACTAAAAGCGTGTCAGCTATTTTTAATGAGCAGCGCTGCAGGACTGGATGTTTGGAATATTACTCTGACGAGATGAATTGCATCAGCTTTATCAGTGAGGTACATCTTCCCTCTCTCTGCTTCTGTCTGTGTACCGTTTTGAATGCATCTGTCCCCAGCCTCACTGTATTTAGCCACAAGAGTGAGAAATTACCACTTGGTAACATTTAGGGAAGAGTGCACAATGCGTGTCAGCACATTGACAGAGCTCTGATTGCTTAATGTCCGACAATCACTGTCATTTTCAGCCACATTGCAGAACATTACATACAAACATGCAAGTTTTGCTGGAGGTAAAATAACATCAATCAACCAACCTTTATTTGTATAGCGCTTTACAACAGCACCCACTGAACCAAAGTGCTTTGCAGTGCAATGTAATAAAACAAAGGTTTTAACACAACATATAAACAACATTACAACATAAAGCATTTGGACAGTGGTCAATGAAAACCAATATCTTCATGAGGACTTTCAAGTGATGTCCAGCTCTCAAGGAATAGTCCATGCTTATCCATTAGACAACTAGCAATTAACAGCTCTTTCTTACAACGTCGATAACTACACTCAGTGGCCCTCATTTATCAACATTGCGTAAAAAAATGGTGTATGCGTTGGTGTATTTGCGATATACGCCAGAAGGCGCGTGACATTTATGAACCTGTGCTTTCCGCTCAGATCTTATCGTACGCAAGCTCAGCTGATGGTAAATGCCACGGAGAAATCCCAGCGTCATTTGAATGAAACGCCCAAAAATATTCAGGCCTCACCCATGGGTTTTACGGCAGGCACGCACAAAACACGGCAAAAAAGAACATTTCTCCAACCAGGAAATGATAAATAGTTGTTTATATGATATTAAAAAACTGTCAGTAACCAACGTTAACCTTATAGCCAATCCAAGATCACATTTACTAATAAAAAAAGAGGGGAAAAAAGAAATAGGTTAATAATAAAAAGTGACCTTTATTAAATAAGCAGTAGGCCTAAATAGCCTGTATAAAATAGGGTATAAAATTAGACCACATTAAAAAAAAAAGCGTGGATGCAACGCGGCAGTCAGAGCAGACTCTGGACCATGATCTGAACCAGTAAAAGCAGCTCAGCTCCGCGGACTCGATCTGCGTTAGAGCCGGGGCAGAACTACTCGCCTTTCGCCCTGAGCAGAGCTTTCCTCCGGGAGGAAACAGGTGCACGGAGAGCTGACAGCCGACCGGAACCTAACCAACCCGTCCGGACCGAAGACAGCCCTACGAGACGTGTTTCCATCATTCCCCTGACGAGAGGAGAGCGCACGCTCAGCAGACCCTGTGCTGCTCAAACCCGGACTTTATGAACCCGTCCGGACCGACGAAAGCTGTGGAGCTGTCGAAGGATTTGTTTGACGCACGGAATACGGTCCACAGACTCAGCGCTCAAACCAACCAGAACACGGACAATGGCCTCGCGCAGACCCAGGTGAGTCCCGGTGTCCCGGTACACGGCAGCGGCCGCGGGTGTGAGGCAGGGAATCCACACAAAGTTTGCGCATGCAGCGGTATTTTGTCAAATACAAAAAACACCATGAGCGTCTCTGTGGCTGCAATCCAGGTTCTAGAGTCTCTGGTCCGGGTTCTAGTGTCTCTGGTCCGGGCTGAGCCTCTGGGCTCGGACGTCGATGCAGCGCAACATTGAATTAAAGTCTGCCCATAAACATTAACGCTGTCGCCTTGTTTCATGTTTAAATTACTAAAGAGGATCATATGCGATGTGGCGATGCATTCATGCCGTTAAAAACTGTTTTCCTGCGCTGTTTAGTGTTTAGTTAAAATTGGTGTATCGTGTACACCACCTCCTGACTTGGTGTAGGATCTGAGCGCACCGTACGCCAGGTGTACGGTGCGCTCAGATTGATAAATGCCAAAACAGGCGGTGATTTTTCGTAAACCCCACATACGCTCGGATTTCACCGTACGCAAGTTTGATAAATGAGGGCCAGTGAATGGGTTAACGTCTGCTCTTTGGATAAAAGTCTGGTGTTGGAGCCAATACAGGTAGAGGGCGCTCTGGGAGTGGCTCTACCAAAAAAGCATAAAAGGTGAGCCAATTCAGTGCCAGGTGTGGTGCTAAGGACCGTGCTCGTGACCGTGCTCGTGACCGTGCTCGTTTTTCGTTTGTGTTAAAACAATAATCAGAAAAAGCTGTAAACGTCATCATAATCCTTCTCTACAAAATAAATGGATTGGCATATCCGACTGGACATCTGCAATACTCTGGTACATTATTTCTACTTGCAATAATTCATCCTGCACATAGCGAAGCACGCGTTCATCCAACTTCTAAATGCGCCACAGCATCTGGTGTATACAGAGTGAATGCAAGATCGGTGGCACGGTAGCACCGCGGTTAGTGCTTGTGTTTCACAGCAAGAAGGCCCTGGGTTCGATTCCAATCGGGACAGGGGCCTTTCTGTGTGGCGCTTGCATGTTCTCCCCTTGTCTGCGAAGGTTTCATCTGGGTACTACCGCTAAAAATATGTACAATAGGTGACTCCTCCAGCCAGGTCATACTGACCATCATCCTGGCCCCACATCTTACAGCCTTACAAGTTCCCCTAGCGGCGTACAAGGATGGGTCAAATGCAGAGGACAAACTTCCCTATGAGGCAATAAAAAATATGCCTTAATCATGTGCTTCTTATAGAGTCTACCTTGTATAGAGGAAGCTTCCACATCACAGTGAGCATTCCCTGTGTGCACTGCTACAGGCCATGCCAAGGATGTTGTTAAACATCCATGGCATGAAGTTCACTCAGCCGCAGAAACTGACCTGAACCTTTTACAATGTTTACCTGTAATAAAAGGGACTTTCTCTGGGAGGTCCTGTTTATGTCTTGGGCAGGTATTCCAGTGATAAAAGCCAAGTGTTTTTCTGGGCTCAAGATACATTCTCTGTGTTTTTTGTTCACTTGGACTTTTTTGAACTGACATGTCTTTTATTGTTTGACACAGACCCTTCAACTATTTCAATACAAGCAGATTATATTTATAGAAAAATAATAAAACGTTCAGTATTTTGTTTAATGTGCAGCGACCTTTTAGTATTGAGGGAAGGGCCATGTGTTTGATGAGTGATCAGCATTAACGTTCTCACATATTATATTTTACTATTATTACATTATTATTATATTATTGTACGGCTATCATGAATCAATAATTATGCAATTAACCTGGGCAGCACGGTAGCACAGTGGTTAGCGCTCGTGCTTCACAGCTAGAAGGTCCCAGGTTCGATTCCCACCTGGATGGGGCCTTTCTGTGTGGAGTTTGCATGTTCTCCCCGTGTCTGCGTAGGTTTCCTCCGGGTACTCCGGTTTCCCCTACCACTAAAAACATGTACAATAGGCCCAGGGACTGCAGGTGGAAATTAGCACAAGTGCTACAACCTGGTACAATGCATCTCTCCTTTCTGAGGCTAATGTATATTGTACACTGTCCCTGTTCAAATAAAATAAATAAAAACCTGACATGAATCTATGTTTTGTCTTCATTCTGTCAGTTATATATATATGGTTTTTGAGTCACTTGAAAAGCTTTGTAGCAACTTAAGTAGCAAATATTGTTCCATTACTGCTGATTCATTAAATCAGATGGGTTCCTGCACAGTTTGTAATGAGAAATTTAAGACCTTTTTAAGACCTAAAATTACTAAATTTAAGACCACGAGCTCCTAAAGATGATTTGCATTTTATGTAAAATTTTAAGTCAAATAATATTTGAAAAAAAAAAAACATTTGACATATAAATGACATAATTTAGAGCAGAAACAAGCTACCTGCATAGTATCAATTAACAAATGGATATGGAAAAAAGTATTAGGGATGGAGGATTTTTCTTTTACATACTGCCTTAATGTTCTCTATTTTATACATATTATTTATATGTGCATTAGATAATCATATTTGAACAATAATGTATTATTCCAAATGAATAGGCGCATTGAGTTGCCTTGTGTACAAAATGTGCGGTACAGGTTGCCCTGTGCAAAACGTTGACATTTAATGTAAGCATTAATAACGCTTAAATGATCATATAATTTACTCACCAAATGAGCCCTCTGTTGACAGCAACATGTCCCATAGGCACACCACTAGCACCATGAAGAGAACAGCCCCTCTGCTTCCACTGTGAGCGAATCTCTCATTCATCCTGCATCAAAAATAAATGCATACATAAACACAGGGAGAAATAATATTATTTAACACTGATTAGTTGTTTCCTGCTACTTCAAACGTCTGCCTTCACTGGCACATTCACTCATTGGAACTGGCAGCTTCTTTTGTACAGCAGACTAAATGTACCTTCATGAAGATGCAGTTAAACAAATAGCTGGGCTCTTTTCCCTGCATATCTAGAGTTAGACAGTCTTATCGTGTTTCTTCACAAAACAACTACAGCTGCGTTGCTGTCAAGGATCTTCAACTCTAAATCCTGTCAACGCACTCCGTCTCCCTCACAGGACGCAATACAGTATATTCCAAAGACTGGAAGAGCCTTGTTATCATCGGAGCAATTTATGTAAATACAACAGATTTACTTGCAAGGCATTTATTAGGACCATTAGGGCTGGCGAAGCACTCCCCTCCTCTCAAACACTCACTAACGTGCTCTTCTTGTCGTGCACGTCTCGTGCACATACATATATAATGCAAAATCAACATTGTAATTGTACCGAGCCCATCAAAGTCGCCCTGGGTCGTGCCCGTCAGTGACCCAGGACCTCTACCATGACGTAGGAATGTGTGAGCGCTTTCCGAAAATATATAGTTTATGGTACCCGCGTACCAGAAGCCCCTTATGAGAGACCAACAGGCCCGGTTAATCGTGAGGCCGTCCTCCCATGGACACACCACCTGCAGGAGGAGCCATAGGGGCTGGTGCAATGTGACTTGGGCAGCTCCAACAGCCGCCCCCACGACCCGGCAATGGACAAGTGGAAGAAGATGGATGGATGGATACCTGCGTAAGCGGGAACATTGTTTGTATATGGGAATATTATTTATTTTCGCACCGTCGCAATTTACAAATACGATCCAAATTCATACTAATTTACAGTAGCAATACTGTAATTTTAGATTGAGGGAGACAAAAGGGCACGAACTTCCCCCTTGCTTTGGGCAGAGCGGTGGGCGAGGGCCGATAATCGCCGCTTTGCGGCTATATTTTTAGTTGATTTCATATCATTGAGGCAGAATGATATTATATAGATATACAAGGCAGTGGGGACAATAAGGTTTATTTAGGGAATGCTAACCAAGAACCATAATTTATTGCCAGATTATTGTACTATATAAGACTAAAGTTTCTGGCACAGAACCTCATCAATCTAAAATCCCTGCCCTGAAATGGATTACCAAGGTTTTCCAGTCTTAGGACAACTGTACCATTGCAGGCACTTGTAACCTTAACTACACTCTCTTTATCAAAGGTGTTAACTGCAGTAACAAGCCATTTTGTTACATTTTTTTTCCCGTTATGTTATGCTATGTGATGTTATGTGATGTTATGTGACATTACGTGATGTTATGTTATGCTGTATTATGCTATGCGATGTCATGGCAAAGTGTAAACAGGCAGCATCTTCCCTCTCTCTTGCTACGGCTGCACTTTTTGCCTTTTTTGCGAGCTGCATTTGTGGTTTCTGTGCGCCACATAGTTTTATTGGATACTTTTGTACATCTTTGCCAGAGTCCACAAAGAGCTACAAAGAGTCCATAATGGTCCTGAGAAAAGCAGCTCAGCACAGTGGAGGTGTCACAAGAGGAGCTACAGGAAACAAGTAGGTAAAACGAGGAGGTATCCGGATGAGACTCACAGCTAAGCCACACATGCCTTCTATTGTTCTGGCTAATGGAGTTCACTGGAGAATATGCAAATTAACTGCTAAGCTCATCCCAGAAGATGGTGAAAGACTGCTGTGGAGCAGGAGGAAGAGTGAGGAGGAGGTAGAAGAGCTGACCAGTGCAGGACACCACGCTCTGAAACAGGGGCAAACCCAGGAGGCACAAGGATCAGGGGAGCACTGAAGGCAGCCAGCCAGGTTTCCTCATGGGTGCATTAGTCTCTACTACCTTCTGGTCATGTTATGTTTTGTGATGTTATGTGATGTTATGCGATGTTATGTTGTGGTGTTGTTGTATGTGGTAAACACTACTGGGCAAGTTACTTTAAGAAGATATATAGAGAAAAGATTAAACAGTATCTCTCCATTTTACCATCATTATCCTTCTGCTACTGCTCCAAGCGACAGTTACCTCTGCTCGGCCTCTCACTAATGAAGTGTAAGCCTGGACCACACTCCTTGATCCATCCGACCCACTGTGACTCTTCACTGACAGTCAATGATCGCATTTCAAACAGGGCTGCAGTTCAGTAATTACTGGAACAGTCTTGGTATCACGTGGCATCGCCGTGCCGTGTTACAAGCTGCATTTTTTCCTTTGTTTCCACCTCCTGCCTTCCATCCACCGCCCTCAGTGACATATAGATTGGTAGATTCTCTGAGGAGCACTCACATTATTAATTGCATAGTGTAATTAAGTTTATTTTGGCAAGACGAACATGACCTTTCCTGTAGATTAATTTCATTAAGGGCCTGTCACAATTGGCGCATTGACCGCAGCGATTTTGTCCCCCATTTGTTCTGCGCCAAAATTGAAATTGCCATCAGCCACAAAGATCGTAAAGTAGACTTTTAAGAAATCGCAGTCACAGACACAACAGAGTACGGGCTGCGACTGGATGAGGTTGATTTGGATAGGGTCCAAATGCGAGTGGCGCAAGGAAGAAAGCGAATGGTGAGCGGCTGGTGAGCGAGTGTTTCATGGGCCACAGACATTGATTGCGGGCAGTGGTGCGGGACAGCCGTGCGTCACTGCTGCTGGTCATGCGTCAAAGAACGCAGACGTCCTCCTCGTCTTCCACGCTAAACTTCGAAGGGACAAGTCGACAAGATGCCATCCAGGAAGACCAACGCCACGAAAATAAAGGTACTCGCCAAAGCCACAGTGAAGACCAAAGGGGGAAGAGGAAACAGCGTCTAGCCTCTATATACCTGCAGCAGGAATCGCACGAGACTGATCCTGGCGCTCACCAGCCTCTCACCGGTATCTCACCATCTGCGCGACTGAGACGATTTATCTTTCACCATTCTCGCGACCATAGCGGCCCTGCAGCGGCTGTATTCAGTTGCAATCGACCTCCACTGAATTTTGTGCATGCATGACATTCAGCTGCGACTGATGATCCAACTGCGATTCACACCTTTTCATGCGGTCAATAGCGGTCGCTCGTGCCCGTGCGCCAATTGTAAAAGGCCCTTTACCACCATGTTGTATGTCACCAGGACATACGGCAACAACATAAACATCACTGTGTCCCCTGAGTGCCATGCGTCATACATTCATTGAGCCTTTGATCAGGTGATATGTAGACATAACCTGAATTATTAATGTTTGACTTGTGAAAACAAACTAGGGCACCGAAACTCGGCACAGCGATTTAAGAACACCATCCATCCATCCATCCATTTTCTTCCGCTTTATCCGGGGCCGGGTCGCGGGCGCAGCAGTCTCAGCAGAGATGCCCAGACTTCCCGATCCACGCACACCTCTTCCAGCTGTTCTGGGGGGACCCCGAGGCGACACCAGGCCAGCACGGAGACATAGTCCCACCAGCGTGTCCTGGGCCTTCCACGAGGCCTCCTCCCAATAGGACATGCCTGGAACACCTCCCGAGGGAGGCGACCAGGAGGCATCCGATACAGATGCCCTAGCCACCTCAGCTGGCTCCTTTCGACGTGGAGGAGTAGCGGCTCGAGTCCGAGCTCCTCCCGGGTAACTGAGCTCCTCACCCGATCTCGGAGGGTGCGCCCAGCCACCCTGCGAAGGAAACTCATTTCGGCCGCTTGTATTCGCGATCTTGTCCTTTCGGTCATTACCCAAATCTCATGACCATAGGTGAGGGTGGGAACGTAGATCGATCGGTAAATCGAGAGTTTTGCCGCTTGGCTCAGCTCCCTCTTCACCACAACGGTCCGATACAGCGACCGCATCACTGCTGACGCCGCACCGATCCGTCTACCGATCTCACGCTCCATCCGTCCCTCACTCGTGAACACGACCCCGAGATACTTGAACTCCTCCATTTGAGGCAAGGACACCCCACCGACCTGAAGCGGGGAAGCCACCTTTTTCCGGTGGAGAACCATGGCCTCAGATTTGGAGGTGCTGATCCTCATCCCGGCCGCTTCACACTCGGCTGCAAACCGCCCCAGTGCGCGCTGGAGGTCCTGATTTGAGGAAGCCAACAGAACAACATCATCTGCAAACAGCAGAGATGAGATTCTGAGGTTCCCAAACCGGACACCCTCCGGCCCCTGGCTGCGCCTAGAAATTCTGTCCATAAAAGTAATGAACAGAACCGGTGACAAAGGGCAGCCCTGGCGGAGCCCAACACGCACCGGGAACAGGTCTGACTTACTGCCGGCAATGCGAACCAAGCTCCTGCTACGGTCATACAGGGAACGGACAGCCCTTAGTAGAGGGCCCCGTACCCCATACTCCCGGAGCACCCCCCACAGGGCACCACGAGGGACACGGTCGAACGCTTTCTCCAGGTCCACAAAGCACATGTGGACTGGTTGGGCGAACTCCCACAAACCCTCGAGCACCCGATGAAGGGTATAGAGCTGGTCCAGTGTTCCACGACCAGGACGAAAACCGCATTGTTCCTCCTGAATCCGAGGTTCGACTATTGGCCGGATCCTCCTCTCCAGCACCCTGGAATAGACCTTACCAGGGAGGCTGAGAAGTGTGATCCCTCTGTAATTGGAGCACACTCTCCGATCCCCCTTCTTGAAGAGGGGGACCACCACCCCGGTCTGCCAATCCAGAGGCACTGTCCCCAACCGCCACGCGATGTTGCAGAGACGTGTCAGCCAAGACAGCCCTACAACATCCAGAGACTTAAGGTACCCGGGACGAATCTCATCCACCCCCGGGGCCTTGCCACCGAGGAGCTTTCTAACCACCTCGGTGACTTCAGCCTGGGTGATGGACGAGCCCCCCTCCGGGTCCCCAGCCTCTGCCTCCTCATCGGGAGACGTGACGGTGGGATTGAGGAGATCCTCGAAGTACTCCTTCCACCGCCCGACCACCTCCCCAGTCGAGGTCAGCAGCCCCCCACCCGCACTGTAAACAGTGTTGGTGAAGCACTGCTTCCCCCTCCTGAGGCGCCGGATGGTTTGCCAGAATCTCTTCGAGGCCGACCGATAGTCCTCCTCCATGGCTTCTCCAAACTCCTCCCAGACCCGAGTTTTTGCCTCTGCGACTGCACGAGCTGCAGCACGCTTGGCCTGCCGGTACCTCTCAGCTGCCTCCGGAGTCCCACAAGCCAACAAGGCCAGATAGGACTCCTTCTTCAGCTTGACGGCATCCCTTACTTCCGGGCGCCACCACCGGGTTCGGGGGTTGCCGCCGCGACAGGCACCAGAGACCTTACGGCCACAACTACGAGCAGCCGCATCGACAATGGAGGAGGAGAACATGGTCCACTCGGACTCCATGTCCCCTACCTCCCTCGGAATCTGGGTGAAGCTCTTCCGGAGGTGGGAGTTAAAGACCCTACTGACAGAGGGATCCACCAGACGTTCCCAACAGACCCTCACAACACGTTTGGGCCTGCCAGGTCTGACCGGCTTCTTCCCCTGCCAGCGGATCCAACTCACCACCAGGTGGTGATCGGTTGACAGCTCAGCCCCTCTCTTCACCCGAGTGTCCGAGACACGCGGCCGGAGATCAGATGACACAACTACAAAGTCGATCATCGACCTCCTGCCTAGGGTGTCCTGGTGCCACGTGCACTTATGGACATCCTTGTGCTCGAACATGGTGTTCGTTATGGACAAACCGTAACTAGCACAGAAGTCCAATAACAGAACACCACTCGGGTTCCGATCGGGGAGGCCGTTCTTCCCCATCACCCCCACCCAGGTCTCACTGTTGTTACCCACGTGGGCGTTGAAGTCCCCCAGTAGAACAATGGAGTCCCCAGCCGGAGCACTATCTAGTACCCCCCCCAGGGACTCCAAGAAGGCCGGGTACTCTGCACCGATGTTGGGCCCGTAGGCCGAGACAACGGTGAGAGACCTGTCCCCGACCCGAAGGCGTAGGGACGCGACCCTCTCGTTCACCGGGGTGAACTCCAACACGTGACGGCTGAGCTGGGGGGCTATGAGCAAACCCACCCCAGCCCGCCGCCTCTCCCCGCGGGCAACTCCAGAAAAATGGAGCGTCCACCCCCTCTCCAGGAGTTGGGATCCGGAACCCAGGCTGTGCGTGGAGGTGAGCCCGACTATATCTAGCCGGTATCTCTCTACCTCCCGCACAAGCTCAGGCTCCTTCCCCCCCAGCGAAGTGACGTTCCATGTCCCGAACGCCAGAAGCTGCGCACGCGGACCAGGTCGTCGAGGCACCTGCCTTCGACTGCCACCCAGTCCTCTCTGCACCCGACCCCTACGGATCCCTCTGCGGGTGGTGGGTCCACAGGAAGGCGGGCCCACGTCGTCCGTTCGGGCTGTGCCCGGCCGAGCCCCGTGGGCAGAGGCCCGACCACCAGACGCTCGCATTCGAGCCCCAACCCCAGGCCTGGCTCCAGGGTGGGGCCCCGGCTGCGCCATACCGGGCGACGTCACGGTCCTTGTTATTGTACTGTCCATAGGAGTCTTCGAACTGCTCTTTGTCTGACCCGTCACCTAAGACCTGTTTGCCATGGGAGACCCTACCAGGGGCATAAAGCCCCAGACAACATAGCTCCTTGGATCATTCGGGCACTCAAACAACCCCACCACGTTAAGGTAGCAGTTCACGGGATTTAAGAACACAGGTTTACTAATTACTGTATATGAAGAACTGATACAATTCAAATAATCTACCCTACATTGACTGTAATTGCAGGATGTGAACCCATTAAAATGATAGGTGATACTCAAAGGGTGAACAATTTCTCATAACTTCAATGTTAATCTGTTAAGATTGAGATCAGTAATATTTTCCATTGGATGTTACCATGTTTGAACAAAAATGTTATTATTTAAATGTTAGCAGACTGTGTTCAACATGTTCAGATCAAAAAGAAAATGCATCTAAATTGTGTCTCATCAAGTGTGTGGAGAAATTGAGCAGCAAGAAGAAGGTTCCAGGTTCGATTCCCACCTGGACAGTGCCTTTCTGTGTGGAGTTTGCATGTTCTCCCCGTGTCTGCTTAGGTTTCCTCCGAGTACTCTGCCAGTATGTACAATAGGTTCCCCTCTGGGACCATAACTCCCTTGTAAATGAGAGTTTTCTTTGGCCTTTGCTCATTCCTCCTGTAAGAAATGACTTGGGCCAAACTGGAGCCTGGGCGTATAATAGTGACTGCAGTAAATGTTTGCTCTCAATCTCCAGGAGAAAAAGGGTCATTGGTGAAGTGGAGCATCACTTTTCTATGACTGTCTAAAACTGCACCTCTGAAAGCGGCTGTTCAATGTCCCGGCATTAGCTTGCCCACACCTGGCTACTGCCGAAAGACCCATTTGAGATTTGGTAAGTTTGAAAGAACTTTAATTTTCTTTATTCTTTATTATTAAAAAAATATTGTTTCTTGGCCTTTTTAATTCGCATGTATTAAGTTTCACGGCCATTTCAGTGTAGTATAAAAAGTTGAAGACATTTCATAAGCAGCATTGTTGACATTTGAGAATTTAGAGGACAAACAGTGCTTGGTTAGGGTCATGTTGTTTTGGTTTGGATTTGGGGATTTTGGATTTTGGGATTACGCGGTTCATCTGTTTCAATAGGCATGGTTATAAGGCATGTGGGAACTCTGAACTGAGATGCATGTCTTTGCTTGACAAATATCAGAAGAGCTCTCAGAGCCAAAGACAATTAGATTTGATCTGAATGTTACCCATGTTTTCAAAGAGCAATAAAAACAGTATACAACATTAAAAAGTAGAGGTAAGAAGCCTTAGCCTGGTCCGGACCAGGCTAAGAGTACACTGAGCGCAACCTATGTTTCTTCTTTGTGGAATCCAACACCAATGGGCAATGTAAATGACACAAGCAGGGTATTAGCGCCATCATCTGGCCAAAATGTATTTTGGCCTAAAAATGTGAAAAAGAAAACATGACATCACAAAATCAATTACTTTATGCAATAAATTATAAATATACATCAACATTGTCTTGAAATACAAAGTTGTGTGACATATTAATGACATTATGTGTCATCAAAAAGCTTGTCCAATCAAAGGAACCTTATCACACAGGACCCACCCTCATGACCTGTGACCATGTGTCAACAGTGTTTTCTTTTTTTTTTCTATCATGTGTTTAAATTCATAGGCGCCGATTTATGTTCTTCCCAGTGGGTGGCCAGTCCAAAACAAAAAAAGTTGAGGCTGGGTTCGCTCTCGTAGTCTCATGGATGGGAGCCCTGTGTCCTATGGAGCTAACGTAGTGGAACAAAGCTGGCGGCCTGTGAAGTATGCTTGGCTATGATTTCAAAATTAACTCTGTGATCGTTAGTGTGGTCTGCCTATTTAGCGGCAAGTGCTAATTAGTTGAACCTGTCTTGAATTAGTGACAGGTTCAAGACCAAGCTCGGTGTCCTTTTGGTGAAACCCAGTAATCGCAGCTTGACTTGTTGTGCCTAATGTAAGCCAGGATTTGGAGCCTAAGCCTAGCCTGGCACGAGCCAGACTGATCCTCCATGTTGAGAGATACATGGGGAATCATTATAAAGTGCTATATAAATAATCTTTGATTGATTGCTTGATTAATTGTTTGATTCAATTCATAACATTTATTTGTAGTTTGGTGGGTTGTTAATTGGGGACTCGGAGGGGGGCTCGTCCATCACCCAAGCTGAAGTCACCGAGGTGGTTAGAAAGCTCCTCGGTGGCAGGGCTCCGGGGGTGGATGAGAGGACTGTCTTGGTTGACACGCCTCTGCAACATTGAGTGGCGGTCGGGGACAGTGCCTCTGGATTGGCAGACCGGGGTGGTGGTCCCTCTCTTTAAGAAGAGGGATCGGAGGGTGTGCTCCAAATACAGAGGGATCACACTCCTCAGCCTCCCTGGTAAGGTCTATTCCCGGGTGCTGGAGAGGAGGATCCGGCCAATAGTCGAACCTCGGATCCAGGAGGAACAATGCGGTTTTCGTCCCGGTTGCGGAACACTGGACCAGCAATATCCTTCATCCCAGCACCTTCATCCCAGCACCCTTCATCGGGTGCTCGAAGGTTTGTGGGAGTTCGCCCAACCAGTCCACAAGTGTTTTGTGGATCTGGAGAAAGCGTTCGACCGTGTCCCTCGTGGTGCCCTGTGGGGGGTGCTCCGGGAGTATGGGGTCCGGGGCCCTCTGCTAATGACTGTCCGTTCCCTGTATGACCGCAGCAGGAGTTTGGTTCGCATTGCCGGCAGTAAGTCAGACCTGTTCCCAGTGCGTGTTGGTCTCCGCCAGGGCTGCCCTTTGTCACTGGTTCTGTTCATTACCTATATGGACAGAATTTCTAGGCGCAGCCAGGGGCCGAAGGGTGTCCAGTTTGGGAACCTCAGAATCTCATCTCTGCTATTTGCAGATGATGTTGTTCTGTTGGCTTCCTCAAATCAGGACCTCCAGCACGCACTGGGGCGGTTTGCAGCCGAGTGTGAAGCGGCCGGGATGAGGATCAGCACCTCCAAATCTGAGGCCATGGTTCTCCACCGGTAAAAGGTGGTTTCCCCGCTTCAGGTCGGTGGTGTCCTTGCCTCAAGTGGAGGAGTTCAAGTATCTCGGGGTCTTGTTCACGAGTGAGGGACGGATGGAGCGTGAGATTGATAGACGGATCGGTGCGGCGTCAGCAGTGATGCGGTCGCTGTATCGGACTGTTGTGGTGAAGAGGGAGCTGAGTCATACGGCAAAGCTCTCGATTTACCGATCGATCTACGTTCCCACCCTCACCTATGGTCATGAGATTTGGGTAATGACCGAAAGGACAAGATCGCGAATACAAGCGGCCGAAATGAGTTTCCTTCGCAGGGTGGCTGGGCGCACCCTCCGAGATCGGGTGAGGAGCTCAGTTACCCGGGAGGAGCTTGGACTTGAGTCGCTGCTCCTTCACGTCGAAAGGAGCCAGCTGAGGTGGCTAGGGCATCTGTTCCGGATGCCTCCTGGTCACCTCCCTCGGGAGGTGCTCCAGGCAAGTCCTATTGGGAGTAGGACTCGTGGAAGGCCCAGGACACGCTGGTGGGACTATGTCTCCGAGCTGGCCTGGTGTCGCCTCGGGGTCCCCCCAGAACAGCTGGAGGAGGTGTGCGTGGATCGGGAAGTCTGGGCATCTCTGCTGAGACTGCTGCCCCCGCGACCCGGCCCCGGATAAAGCGGAAGAAAATGGATGGATGGATGGGTTGTTAATTATCATGATTCTGATGATGATATATTATTATTATTAATATTATTAACAACAACGCTGGTACACTGCTGCAAACAATTTACAGGTTGCCAAGCTAGTATACTGCACACAGTATTATTTATCCATTTCAAATTCCTTACTTTCGAAATAGGGAGGAATTAGAAACTGGTCAATATTGGGTCAAGTTGGGCATGAGCAGAATTTTAAACAACACAGTAGCAACAGCAGATGTAGTATTATAACTCTTAAGTTGCCCACCTAACCGCACGGACCGCACTGTTGCTTCTATTTTGATGCTCAAAAGGCTTGTAATCAGACACTATGTGTTCCCCTTAGGCTGCGCAATTCTGTAAACACAATTTAAAAAACATTTTTTATAAAATGCGCTGTTGCTGCTAAGCACTAAGATATTAATGAAATCGGTTTCCTGATTCTCTGTTTGTACTTTGGTGACAGTAGAATAGTTTTACCAGCCTACATTTTTCTGACACTTGAGGCAAGTCTCGCCTATTTGCTGCCTTCTCCCTCCTGCCCCTCCCGGATTTTATTTCAATATGTGTTTGGAGTGTGTAGTACCTGTCTGTCCAGCCTTATGTTATGATAAAATTCCCTTTAAAACATCTTTGTAATCCAGTGTTTTTTTAAATGTGCCCGAGCCCATGTTTTTTATTGAAGCGTATGATTCTTCTGATCCGAATTCCTGGCCTCGGGAAAGACATTTCAAAACACAGCTGCTGATCGCCATGAAGATTTCCTCTTTTCAGACGGTGTCTCTGTTTCACTTGTGTTTCTATGATGTACAAGAGGTGATTGTGTTGCTCCAAATTCAGATAACCTATACATTTTTCATGAATGCGTGTGTTTGCCTCCTCCCGCCGCGTTCACTGCGCTCTGAACAGCTGACGGGCATTGCCGTTGATTCCCACCGCTCTAACGCACCGAGGTCAACCCGTCATTCCGACACCCCTCCATTGCGACGTTCCGCCAATCTGACACTGTTTGATACCCCCATTTGATTGTAAACTCCACTATCCTTAAGGTTAGGGATAAGGTAAGGTTAGAGTTACTTCTAGTTAGGGGAAGTGCCCCCACTCCGACAATTAACCTAAATGTTGGAGTGGGAGGGTGTCGGAATGGCGGGGTGTAACCTAACGCACCTGCCGCCACGCACACTCATCACCCGCATTTACATTGACAATACACCGGAATGAACCGCACCTGCCATGTGATCCGCATTTTGTGTCTAGGCACCTTTACTGTGACAGACACATGCTATTTTAGTCCTACCGTAAAAATCTATAAATCAGCCGCATCGTTGTATAAGCCGCTGGGTTCAAACCGCTGTTGAACTCGATTCTACCAGAGTTCTGATTCTTCTCTAAAGACGACATGCAAGCGCTGAAAAGATATGTCTTTCCTTGCAATAATTGATTGACTGCGGAACTTTCCGCAGTCAATAATTGGTTTTCAAGTTATTTATTATTATTATTATTGATTGACTGCGGAACTTTCCGCAGTCAATAATTGGTTTTCAAGTTATTTATTATTATTATTATTGATTGACTGCGGAACTTTCCGCAGTCAATAATTGGTTTTCAAGTTATTTATTATTATTATTATTATTATTATTATATTTTTTTCCAGTTTTTCAGTGACTTTCACAGCTTTCACAGTTTCAACAATTTCAACAAGTTATACATCAAAATGTTCAGCATGTTCAAGAGAATTATGCTATTACTTTTGGGACTTCAGCGATTTCCGGTTTTTCCGCAATCGGACAAAAATCGGTCGATTTTTCCCATTGACGTATAATGGGGCTTCAACAAATTCATAGTTTTCAGCATTTTTTTCAACATTTTCAACAATTTCTGCAGTTTGTACATGTTCAGCTTCCACAACTTGTCAGTTTTCAGAAAAAATTAGAGTTCTGCAGTTTTCCAGTTTTTTTCTACGGGCTTGGGAATTCTGCCATTAATTTGCATTGAGAATTCTGCCATGCATTTTAATAGGCCCATGCAATTTAATAGGACTTCAGGTCTTTCAGACATTTCAACAGTTTCAAGGATTCAACAGTTAAGGTTTCAACAGTTTCAAGGACTTCAACAGTTTCAAGGATTCAACAGTTTCAAGGACTTCAGCAGTTTCAAGGTTTCAACAGTTTCAAGGATTCAACAGTTTCAAGGTTTCAACAGTTTCAAGGACTTCAACAGTTTCAAGGATTCAACAGTTTCAAGGATTCAACAGTTTCAAGGACTTCAACAGTTTCAAGGTTTCAACAGTTTCAAGGACTTCAACAGTTTCAAGGACTTCAACAGTTTCAAGGTTTCAACAGTTTCAAGGACTTCAACAGTTTCAAGGATTCAACAGTTTCAAGGACTTCAACAGTTTCAAGGACTTCAACAGTTTCAAGGATTCAACAGTTTCAAGGACTTCAGCAGTTTCAAGGATTCAACAGTTTCAAGGTTTCAACTGTTTCAAGGCAAGGCAAGGCAACTTTATTTATACCGCGCATTTCGTACACAAGGCAACTCAATGCGTACGAAACTGTTGAATCAAGGATTCAACAGTTTCAAGGACTTCAACAGTTTCAAGGACTTCAACTGTTTCAAGGATTCAACAGTTTCAAGGACTTCAGCAGTTTCAAGGTTTCAACAGTTTCAAGGACTTCAACAGTTTCAAGGATTCAACAGTTTCAAGGATTCAACAGTTTCAAGGATTTCAGTGTAATCATGCAACTTAATAGGGGTTTTTCCATGTAAACCAGTATAATGCAACTTGGTAAATGGTAAATGGTCTCATTTACCATTTTACCATTTAATGCAACTTAATAGGGATTTTTCCATGTAAACCAGTATAATGCAACTTAATAGGGTTTTTTACATGTAAACCAGTATAATGCAACTTAATAGGGTTTTTTACATGTAAACCAGTATAATGCAACTTAATAGGGTTTTTTTCCATGTAAACCAGTATAATGCAACTTAATAGGGATTTTTCCATGTAAACCAGTATAATGCAACTTAATAGGGTTTTTTACATGTAAACCAGTATAATGCAACTTAATAGGGTTTTTTACATGTAAACCAGTATAATGCAACTTAATAGGGTTTTTTACATGTAAACCAGTATAATGCAACTTAATAGGGTTTTTTACATGTAAACCAGTATAATGCAACTTAATAGGGTTTTTTACATGTAAACCAGTATAATGCAACTTAATAGGGTTTTTTACATGTAAACCAGTATAATGCAACTTAATAGGGGTTTTTACATGTAAACCAGTATAATGCAACTTAATAGGGATTTTTCCATGTAAACCAGTATAATGCAACTTAATAGGGTTTTTTACATGTAAACCAGTATAATGCAACTTAATAGGGTTTTTTACATGTAAACCAGTATAATGCAACTTAATAGGGATTTTTACATGTAAACCAGTATAATGCAACTTAATAGGGTTTTTTACATGTAAACCAGTATAATGCAACTTAATAGGGTTTTTTACATGTAAACCAGTATAATGCAACTTAATAGGGTTTTTTACATGTAAACCAGTATAATGCAACTTAATAGGGTTTTTTACATGTAAACCAGTATAATGCAACTTAATAGGGATGTTTACATGTAAACCAGTATAATGCAACAGTTTCAAGGATTCAACAGTTTCAAGGACTTCAACAGTTTCAAGGATTTCAACTGTTTCAAGGACTTCAGCAGTTAGAAGGATTTAACAGTTTCAAGGACTTCAACAGTTTCAAGGTTTCAACAGTTTCAAGGTTTCAACAGTTTCAAGGACTTCAACAGTTTCAAGGACTTCAGCAGTTTCAAGGTTTCAACAGTTTCAAGGACTTCAACAGTTTCAAGGTTTCAACAGTTTCAAGGACTTCAGCAGTTTCAAGGATTTAACAGTTTCAAGGACTTCAACAGTTTCAATGTTTCAACAGTTTCAATGTTTCAACAGTTTCAAATATCTATCAAGTATTTTAACAGTTTCAAGGCCTTTTCAAGGATTTCAAGGATTTTTCAGCTAAATTCCACATTAGATCTGTTCCGCAGTCAATCGCAATGGCTTCAGCCATTGCAAGTTTCTAGTTATTATTATTATATTTTTTTCCAGTTTTTCAGTAACTTTCACAGCTTTCACAGTTTCAACAATTTCAACAAGTTATACATCAAAATGTTCAGCATGTTCAAGAGAATGATGCTATTACTTTTGGGACTTCAGCGATTTCCGGTTTTTCCGCAATCGGACAAAAATCGGTCGATTTTTCCCATTGACGTATAATGGGGCTTCAACAAATTCATAGTTTTCAGCATTTTTTTCAACATTTTCAACAATTTCTGCAGTTTGTGCATGTTCAGCTTCCACAACTTGTCAGTTTTCAGAAAAAATTAGAGTTCTGCAGTTTTCCAGTTTTTTTCTACGGGCTTGGGAATTCTGCCATTAATTTGCATTGAGAATTCTGCCATGCATTTTAATAGGCCCATGCAATTTAATAGGACTTCAGGTCTTTCAGACATTTCAACAGTTTCAAGGATTCAACAGTTTCAAGGTTTCAACAGTTTCAAGGACTTCAACAGTTTCAAGGACTTCAGCAGTTTCAAGGTTTCAACAGTTTCAAGGATTCAACAGTTTCAAGGTTTCAACAGTTTCAAGGACTTCAACAGTTTCAAGGATTCAACAGTTTCAAGGACTTCAGCAGTTTCAAGGTTTCAACAGTTTCAAGGACTTCAACAGTTTCAAGGTTTCAACAGTTTCAAGGACTTCAACAGTTTCAAGGATTCAACAGTTTCAAGGACTTCAGCAGTTTCAAGGACTTCAGCAGTTTCAAGGACTTCAACAGTTTCAAGGATTCAACAGTTTCAAGGTTTCAACAGTTTCAAGGTTTCAACAGTTTCAAGGACTTCAACAGTTTCAAGGATTCAACAGTTTCAAGGATTCAACAGTTTCAAGGATTCAACAGTTTCAAGGATTCAACAGTTTCAAGGACTTCAACAGTTTCAAGGACTTCAACAGTTTCAAGGATTCAACAGTTTCAAGGATTTCAGTGTAATCATGCAACCTAATAGGGTTTTTTCCATGTAAACCAGTATAATGCAACTTAATAGGGTTTTTTCCATGTAAACCAGTATAATGCAACTTAATAGGGTTTTTTCCATGTAAACCAGTATAATGCAACTTAATAGGGTTTTTTCCATGTAAACCAGTATAATGCAACTTAATAGGGGTTTTTACATGTAAACCAGTATAATGCAACTTAATAGGGTTTTTTCCATGTAAACCAGTATAATGCAACTTAATAGGGTTTTTTCCATGTAAACCAGTATAATGCAACTTAATAGGGTTTTTTCCATGTAAACCAGTATAATGCAACTTAATAGGGTTTTTTCCATGTAAACCAGTATAATGCAACTTAATAGGGTTTTTTCCATGTAAACCAGTATAATGCAACTTAATAGGGGTTTTTACATGTAAACCAGTATAATGCAACTTAATAGGGGTTTTTACATGTAAACCAGTATAATGCAACTTAATAGGGTTTTTTACATGTAAACCAGTATAATGCAACTTAATAGGGGTTTTTACATGTAAACCAGTATACTGCAACTTAATAGGGTTTTTTACATGTAAACCAGTATAATGCAACTTAATAGGGTTTTTTACATGTAAACCAGTATAATGCAACTTAATAGGGTTTTTTACATGTAAACCAGTATAATGCAACTTAATAGGGATTTTTCCATGTAAACCAGTATAATGCAACAGTTTCAAGGATTCAACAGTTTCAAGGACTTCAACAGTTTCAAGGATTCAACAGTTTCAAGGACTTCAACAGTTTCAAGGTTTCAACAGTTTCAAGGACTTCAGCAGTTTCAAGGACTTCAACAGTTTCAAGGATTCAACAGTTTCAAGGATTCAACAGTTTCAAGGACTTCAACAGTTTCAAGGTTTCAACAGTTTCAAGGATTCAACAGTTTCAAGGACTTCAACAGTTTCAAGGATTCAACAGTTTCAAGGATTTCAGTGTAATCATGCAACTTAATAGGGTTTTTTCCATGTAAACCAGTATAATGCAACTTAATAGGGTTTTTTCCATGTAAACCAGTATAATGCAACTTAATAGGGGTTTTTACATGTAAACCAGTATAATGCAACTTAATAGGGTTTTTTCCATGTAAACCAGTATAATGCAACTTAACAGGGTTTTTTCCATGTAAACCAGTATAAACCAGTATAATGCAACCTAATAGGGTTTTTTACATGTAAACCAGTATAAACCAGTATAATGGAACCTAATAGGGTTTTTTACATGTAAACCAGTATAAACCAGTATAATGGAACCTAATAGGGTTTTTTCCATGTAAACCAGTATAAACCAGTATAATGCAACCTAATAGGGTTTTTTCCATGTAAACCAGTATAAACCAGTATAATGCAACCTAATAGGGGTTTTTACATGTAAACTAGTATAATGGAACCTAATAGGGTTTTTTACATGTAAACCAGTATAAACCAGTATAATGGAACCTAATAGGGTTTTTTCCATGTAAACCAGTATAAACCAGTATAATGCAACCTAATAGGGGTTTTTACATGTAAACCAGTATAATGGAACCTAATAGGGTTTTTTACATGTAAACCAGTATAAACCAGTATAATGGAACCTAATAGGGTTTTTTACATGTAAACCAGTATAAACCAGTATAATGGAACCTAATAGGGTTTTTTACATGTAAACCAGTATAAACCAGTATAATGGAACCTAATAGGGTTTTTTACATGTAAACCAGTATAAACCAGTATAATGCAACCTAATAGGGGTTTTTACATGTAAACCAGTATAATGCAACTTAATAGGGATTTTTACATGTAAACCAGTATAAACCAGTATAATGCAACCTAATAGGGTTTTTTACATGTAAACCAGTATAAACCAGTATAATGCAACCTAATAGGGATTTTTACATGTAAACCAGTATAATGCAACTTAATAGGGATTTTTACATGTAAACCAGTATAAACCAGTATAATGCAACTTAATAGGGATGTTTACATGTAAACCAGTATAAACCAGTATAATGCAACTTAATAGGGATTTTTCCATGTAAACCAGTATAATGCAACTTAATAGGGATTTTTCCATGTAAACCAGTATAATGCAACTTAATAGGGGTTTTTCCATGTAAACCAGTATAATGCAACTTAGGGATTTTTCCATGTAAACCAGTATAATGCAACTTAATAGGGATTTTTCCATGTAAACCAGTATAATGCAACTTAATAGGGTTTTTTACATGTAAACCAGTATAATGCAACTTAATAGGGTTTTTTACATGTAAACCAGTATAATGCAACAGTTTCAAGGATTCAACAGTTTCAAGGATTCAACAGTTTCAATGATTCAACAGTTTCAAGGACTTCAACAGTTTCAATGTTTCAACAGTTTCAATGTTTCAACAGTTTCAAGGACTTCAGGAGTTTCAAGGACTTCAACAGTTTCAAGGACTTCAACAGTTTCAAGGTTTCAACAGTTTCAAGGACTTCAACAGTTTCAAGGACTTCAACAGTTTCAAGGACTTCAGCAGTTTCAAGGATTCAACAGTTTCAAGGATTCAACAGTTTCAAGGATTCAACAGTTTTAATGTTTCAACAGTTTCAATGTTTCAACAGTTTCAAGGACTTCAGGAGTTTCAAATATATATCAAGTATTATAACAGTTTCAAGGCCTTTTCAAGGATTTCAAGGATTTTTCAGCTAAATTCCACATTAGATCTGTTCCGCAGTCAATCGCAATGGCTTCAGCCATTGCAAGTTTCTAGTTATTATTATTATTATTATTATTATATTTTTTTCCAGTTTTTCAGTGACTTTCACAGCTTTCACAGTTTCAACAATTTCAACAAGTTATACATCAAAATGTTCAGCATGTTCAAGAGAATTATGCTATTACTTTTGGGACTTCAGCGATTTCCGGTTTTTCCGCAATCGGACAAAAATCGGTCGATTTTTCCCATTGACGTATAATGGGGCTTCAACAAATTCATAGTTTTCAGCATTTTTTTCAACATTTTCAACAATTTCTGCAGTTTGTGCATGTTCAGCTTCCACAACTTGTCAGTTTTCAGAAAAAATTAGAGTTCTGCAGTTTTCCAGTTTTTTTCTACGGGCTTGGGAATTCTGCCATTAATTTGCATTGAGAATTCTGCCATGCATTTTAATAGGCCCATGCAATTTAATAGGACTTCAGGTCTTTCAGACATTTCAACAGTTTCAAGGATTCAACAGTTAAGGTTTCAACAGTTTCAAGGACTTCAACAGTTTCAAGGATTCAACAGTTTCAAGGACTTCAGCAGTTTCAAGGTTTCAACAGTTTCAAGGATTCAACAGTTTCAAGGTTTCAACAGTTTCAAGGACTTCAACAGTTTCAAGGATTCAACAGTTTCAAGGATTCAACAGTTTCAAGGACTTCAACAGTTTCAAGGTTTCAACAGTTTCAAGGACTTCAACAGTTTCAAGGACTTCAACAGTTTCAAGGTTTCAACAGTTTCAAGGACTTCAACAGTTTCAAGGATTCAACAGTTTCAAGGACTTCAACAGTTTCAAGGACTTCAACAGTTTCAAGGATTCAACAGTTTCAAGGACTTCAGCAGTTTCAAGGATTCAACAGTTTCAAGGTTTCAACTGTTTCAAGGCAAGGCAAGGCAACTTTATTTATACCGCGCATTTCGTACACAAGGCAACTCAATGCGTACGAAACTGTTGAATCAAGGATTCAACAGTTTCAAGGACTTCAACAGTTTCAAGGACTTCAACTGTTTCAAGGATTCAACAGTTTCAAGGACTTCAGCAGTTTCAAGGTTTCAACAGTTTCAAGGACTTCAACAGTTTCAAGGATTCAACAGTTTCAAGGATTCAACAGTTTCAAGGATTTCAGTGTAATCATGCAACTTAATAGGGGTTTTTCCATGTAAACCAGTATAATGCAACTTAATAGGGATTTTTCCATGTAAACCAGTATAATGCAACTTAATAGGGTTTTTTACATGTAAACCAGTATAATGCAACTTAATAGGGTTTTTTACATGTAAACCAGTATAATGCAACTTAATAGGGATTTTTACATGTAAACCAGTATAATGCAACTTAATAGGGATTTTTACATGTAAACCAGTATAATGCAACTTAATAGGGTTTTTTACATGTAAACCAGTATAATGCAACTTAATAGGGTTTTTTACATGTAAACCAGTATAATGCAACTTAATAGGGTTTTTTACATGTAAACCAGTATAATGCAACTTAATAGGGTTTTTTACATGTAAACCAGTATAATGCAACTTAATAGGGTTTTTTACATGTAAACCAGTATAATGCAACAGTTTCAAGGATTCAACAGTTTCAAGGACTTCAACAGTTTCAAGGATTTCAACTGTTTCAAGGACTTCAGCAGTTAGAAGGATTTAACAGTTTCAAGGACTTCAACAGTTTCAAGGTTTCAACAGTTTCAAGGACTTCAACAGTTTCAAGGACTTCAACAGTTTCAAGGACTTCAGCAGTTTCAAGGTTTCAACAGTTTCAAGGACTTCAGCAGTTTCAAGGATTTAACAGTTTCAAGGACTTCAACAGTTTCAATGTTTCAACAGTTTCAATGTTTCAACAGTTTCAAATATCTATCAAGTATTTTAACAGTTTCAAGGCCTTTTCAAGGATTTCAAGGATTTTTCAGCTAAATTCCACATTAGATCTGTTCCGCAGTCAATCGCAATGGCTTCAGCCATTGCAAGTTTCTAGTTATTGATTGACTGCGGAACTTTCCGCAGTCAATAATTGGTTTTCAAGTTATTTATTATTATTATTATTATTATTATTATATTTTTTTCCAGTTTTTCAGTGACTTTCACAGCTTTCACAGTTTCAACAATTTCAACAAGTTATACATCAAAATGTTCAGCATGTTCAAGAGAATTATGCTATTACTTTTGGGACTTCAGCGATTTCCGGTTTTTCCGCAATCGGACAAAAATCGGTCGATTTTTCCCATTGACGTATAATGGGGCTTCAACAAATTCATAGTTTTCAGCATTTTTTTCAACATTTTCAACAATTTCTGCAGTTTGTGCATGTTCAGCTTCCACAACTTGTCAGTTTTCAGAAAAAATTAGAGTTCTGCAGTTTTCCAGTTTTTTTCTACGGGCTTGGGAATTCTGCCATTAATTTGCATTGAGAATTCTGCCATGCATTTTAATAGGCCCATGCAATTTAATAGGACTTCAGGTCTTTCAGACATTTCAACAGTTTCAAGGATTCAACAGTTAAGGTTTCAACAGTTTCAAGGACTTCAACAGTTTCAAGGATTCAACAGTTTCAAGGACTTCAGCAGTTTCAAGGTTTCAACAGTTTCAAGGATTCAACAGTTTCAAGGTTTCAACAGTTTCAAGGACTTCAACAGTTTCAAGGATTCAACAGTTTCAAGGATTCAACAGTTTCAAGGACTTCAACAGTTTCAAGGTTTCAACAGTTTCAAGGACTTCAACAGTTTCAAGGACTTCAACAGTTTCAAGGTTTCAACAGTTTCAAGGACTTCAACAGTTTCAAGGATTCAACAGTTTCAAGGACTTCAACAGTTTCAAGGACTTCAACAGTTTCAAGGATTCAACAGTTTCAAGGACTTCAGCAGTTTCAAGGATTCAACAGTTTCAAGGTTTCAACTGTTTCAAGGCAAGGCAAGGCAACTTTATTTATACCGCGCATTTCGTACACAAGGCAACTCAATGCGTACGAAACTGTTGAATCAAGGATTCAACAGTTTCAAGGACTTCAACAGTTTCAAGGACTTCAACTGTTTCAAGGATTCAACAGTTTCAAGGACTTCAGCAGTTTCAAGGTTTCAACAGTTTCAAGGACTTCAACAGTTTCAAGGATTCAACAGTTTCAAGGATTCAACAGTTTCAAGGATTTCAGTGTAATCATGCAACTTAATAGGGGTTTTTCCATGTAAACCAGTATAATGCAACTTAATAGGGATTTTTCCATGTAAACCAGTATAATGCAACTTAATAGGGTTTTTTACATGTAAACCAGTATAATGCAACTTAATAGGGTTTTTTACATGTAAACCAGTATAATGCAACTTAATAGGGATTTTTACATGTAAACCAGTATAATGCAACTTAATAGGGATTTTTACATGTAAACCAGTATAATGCAACTTAATAGGGTTTTTTACATGTAAACCAGTATAATGCAACTTAATAGGGTTTTTTACATGTAAACCAGTATAATGCAACTTAATAGGGTTTTTTACATGTAAACCAGTATAATGCAACTTAATAGGGTTTTTTACATGTAAACCAGTATAATGCAACTTAATAGGGTTTTTTACATGTAAACCAGTATAATGCAACAGTTTCAAGGATTCAACAGTTTCAAGGACTTCAACAGTTTCAAGGATTTCAACTGTTTCAAGGACTTCAGCAGTTAGAAGGATTTAACAGTTTCAAGGACTTCAACAGTTTCAAGGTTTCAACAGTTTCAAGGACTTCAACAGTTTCAAGGACTTCAACAGTTTCAAGGACTTCAGCAGTTTCAAGGTTTCAACAGTTTCAAGGACTTCAGCAGTTTCAAGGATTTAACAGTTTCAAGGACTTCAACAGTTTCAATGTTTCAACAGTTTCAATGTTTCAACAGTTTCAAATATCTATCAAGTATTTTAACAGTTTCAAGGCCTTTTCAAGGATTTCAAGGATTTTTCAGCTAAATTCCACATTAGATCTGTTCCGCAGTCAATCGCAATGGCTTCAGCCATTGCAAGTTTCTAGTTATTATTATATTTTTTTCCAGTTTTTCAGTGACTTTCACAGCTTTCACAGTTTCAACAATTTCAACAAGTTATACATCAAAATGTTCAGCATGTTCAAGAGAATTATGCTATTACTTTTGGGACTTCAGCGATTTCCGGTTTTTCCGCAATCGGACAAAAATCGGTCGATTTTTCCCATTGACGTATAATGGGGCTTCAACAAATTCATAGTTTTCAGCATTTTTTTCAACATTTTCAACAATTTCTGCAGTTTGTGCATGTTCAGCTTCCACAACTTGTCAGTTTTCAGAAAAAATTAGAGTTCTGCAGTTTTCCAGTTTTTTTCTACGGGCTTGGGAATTCTGCCATTAATTTGCATTGAGAATTCTGCCATGCATTTTAATAGGCCCATGCAATTTAATAGGACTTCAGGTCTTTCAGACATTTCAACAGTTTCAAGGATTCAACAGTTAAGGTTTCAACAGTTTCAAGGACTTCAACAGTTTCAAGGATTCAACAGTTTCAAGGACTTCAGCAGTTTCAAGGTTTCAACAGTTTCAAGGATTCAACAGTTTCAAGGTTTCAACAGTTTCAAGGACTTCAACAGTTTCAAGGATTCAACAGTTTCAAGGATTCAACAGTTTCAAGGACTTCAACAGTTTCAAGGTTTCAACAGTTTCAAGGACTTCAACAGTTTCAAGGACTTCAACAGTTTCAAGGTTTCAACAGTTTCAAGGACTTCAACAGTTTCAAGGATTCAACAGTTTCAAGGACTTCAACAGTTTCAAGGACTTCAACAGTTTCAAGGATTCAACAGTTTCAAGGACTTCAGCAGTTTCAAGGATTCAACAGTTTCAAGGTTTCAACTGTTTCAAGGCAAGGCAAGGCAACTTTATTTATACCGCGCATTTCGTACACAAGGCAACTCAATGCGTACGAAACTGTTGAATCAAGGATTCAACAGTTTCAAGGACTTCAACAGTTTCAAGGACTTCAACTGTTTCAAGGATTCAACAGTTTCAAGGACTTCAGCAGTTTCAAGGTTTCAACAGTTTCAAGGACTTCAACAGTTTCAAGGATTCAACAGTTTCAAGGATTCAACAGTTTCAAGGATTTCAGTGTAATCATGCAACTTAATAGGGGTTTTTCCATGTAAACCAGTATAATGCAACTTAATAGGGATTTTTCCATGTAAACCAGTATAATGCAACTTAATAGGGTTTTTTACATGTAAACCAGTATAATGCAACTTAATAGGGTTTTTTACATGTAAACCAGTATAATGCAACTTAATAGGGATTTTTACATGTAAACCAGTATAATGCAACTTAATAGGGATTTTTACATGTAAACCAGTATAATGCAACTTAATAGGGTTTTTTACATGTAAACCAGTATAATGCAACTTAATAGGGTTTTTTACATGTAAACCAGTATAATGCAACTTAATAGGGTTTTTTACATGTAAACCAGTATAATGCAACTTAATAGGGTTTTTTACATGTAAACCAGTATAATGCAACTTAATAGGGTTTTTTACATGTAAACCAGTATAATGCAACAGTTTCAAGGATTCAACAGTTTCAAGGACTTCAACAGTTTCAAGGATTTCAACTGTTTCAAGGACTTCAGCAGTTAGAAGGATTTAACAGTTTCAAGGACTTCAACAGTTTCAAGGTTTCAACAGTTTCAAGGACTTCAACAGTTTCAAGGACTTCAACAGTTTCAAGGACTTCAGCAGTTTCAAGGTTTCAACAGTTTCAAGGACTTCAGCAGTTTCAAGGATTTAACAGTTTCAAGGACTTCAACAGTTTCAATGTTTCAACAGTTTCAATGTTTCAACAGTTTCAAATATCTATCAAGTATTTTAACAGTTTCAAGGCCTTTTCAAGGATTTCAAGGATTTTTCAGCTAAATTCCACATTAGATCTGTTCCGCAGTCAATCGCAATGGCTTCAGCCATTGCAAGTTTCTAGTTATGTTTGCTGTGTGCACGTTAGCAGTAGCTACGTTAGCATTAGCAAATGCGTTGCAATTAGACTATTTTTTATTATTAAATCAAGGTTATTAAGACTGTTCTACATAGATGGTATGGCCTTACAGCAGGATCCAATATGATAAATCATGATGCTTTGAGGCTGTGATGCCCCTGTCCTGCAAATATTATTTAAAATTATATTTGACTGACGTTTAACCCATCCCACGGCCATTTTTTGCGCATGAACAGCTTTCCTCCATTGTGACCTTACGTATTTCGTTAATGAGAAATTACTCAAGAATACATATCTAACTCATCCATTGTCAGTTTAGTCCATCCATCCCTTTTCTTCCACTTGTCCGTTGCCGCGTCGTGGGGGCAGCTGTTGGACCTGCCCAAATCACATTGCACCAGCCCCTATGGCTCCTCCTGCAGGTGGTGGGTCCACAGAAGGACGGCCTCATGGTTCTAACTGGGCCTGTTGGTCTCTCATAAGGGGCTTCTGAACCGCTTTTTGTCTGACCCGTCACCTAGGACCTGTTTACCATGGGAGACCCTACCAGGGGCACGAAGCCCCCGACAACAGAGCTCCCAGGATCATTTGGGCGCTCAAACCCCTCCACCACATTAAGGTGGCGGTTTCAGGAGGGGCGTGGTCAGTTTAGAAGCTAAAGTAAGGCCTTTTTGTACCAAGATGTGAAGATATTTGGTCTTTTAAAAGTTATCTCTCCTTCTCTTTCAGTTCAGTACCCTGCTGTGTCTGGAAGTTTGTCATATTTATTTTTCTTCCCTCTACATGAGATGCACAGATGAACAGAAGGGAAAACAAATTCTAATAAACTTCAATGAGATGGTTAATCATGTGCAGATTGCTGGGCGTCTTCATGTCTTATAGCAGCTGAGGCTCCTACCCCTGCTGTTCTTTGTGCTGGACTTTCAAGTGCAAATCCACACCTTTATGTGGAATAATGCATATTTCTTTGAATGCTGCCTGCACCTCAGTAGTTCTCGAAGGTATTCATGTGCCGAAAACTATCCAGAGATTGGACTTTTATCCCATGTTATGAGCCAGCTCTGTTGAAGTATAAGCCTGTTGTGTAGATCTGCAGATTTACTATCACTGTGGAAGAATGAACTTAATTGAAATAAAAGGAAATCTGAATGATTAAAAGGCAATATCACACAGTATTTCTGCCTGTGATTCATGATTCTTTTGACATAAATGGGCAGAGGACTTTTACTGGGCTGTTTGAGAGACAAACACAAACAGGAAGCAGTTCACTTCCCCCAGCAATTCAAATACACTGTGTGGATGCATAGACTGTTGTTGCAATCTTACACTTTTGTCAAGGAACAGTAAAGTGCTGCTGAGCTTTTCAGTGTAAAGACAAGATTTTGTGTTGTGTTAGCTGGTAACATAATATAACAAAATGGAGACGCAGATGCAGAAAAGGCCTGTGTATGATTAATGTCAAATAATTAGTGTAAATGGGTTCCTTCACTCCTGCTGGGATGACTAGTGACATCCTGTGCAAAGTTGGTAGCAGGATTTAACCTTAACGCTTAAGTCTCCAACGAAGCTACTTGCAGCGTCAACTTTATAAGTACTTTAATTCGAGCCTGAATTGTGACTTTGCTTTTGTTAGGGATTCTGAGATCCTTTCAAGCAGGTCTTATCATTTAGGAACTGTGCCTTCCCTTGTACAGATCTTATTTCCCATTTGGGCCCTTGGTCTCATTTGATACAGTGGTATTAAAAGCTAAATATAACGCTATATTGGATCTGACAACAGAACAAAGAGGAATACTTCAAGGAAAAGAAGGAAAGATCTTTGACCCCTATTTAATGGTTGTCCCATTTGTGTCACTTATTTTGCTAGGTTGATGGGCAGATGCACAGCTGTTACACTTTCATTAGTGAGTGGAAAGTGTGTCAACCCTGGCCTAATAAAAGTATGCTGTTTTGACAGAAGTTCAAAACAGTACGACACACTTGCATCCTACATCAAGGCCAAGTTAACAGCTTTACTTTTCAAGCATAAAGCAGGTCACTTCACAAGCGTGTTACACTTGCAAATGCTATATTGCATTGTTATATTGTAACTGTAATTGGAGGGGGATAAATATGTTTTCCAATAATGATGATGTGACCAGCCCACTGAAATCAATCTATGAACAAGGATGAGGAAAGACCACTGATTAGACACCAAATGTCTTAATTTGATGTGCCACAATTATTCTGCCAAAGACGGCACATCAAATTATTGAAAACCAGTCAAATGTTGACTCCTGTTTTTGACATAACTCTTTTTCTCAACAACAAAAAAACATTCATAGGGCATCACAGACAGGTTTAATATGAAAAGTAGTGAATAGGACAGTAAAACGAACTTCTTTTACGCCTCTGCCTTCGCCGGAGCCCCGGTCCCGCCTGCGTGTGCCCCAGACCTGGCACCTCTGGTGCTTTCTTTGCCCCCGTGGGCCCCCGACCTGACGGAGTCTGTTCTCTCCACCTGGCCCCCTCCGCCCTCCCGGGTTTGTTGACTTTGGGACGTCTGTGAGCTGTCCTTTGGTGGTGGTGGTGGGGCATGTCTGTTCTGTCTTTGTGGTTTTGCTTTGCTTCCCTTGTGTTGATTACCTGTCCCGCCTTAATGTGTTTCCCCTGTGCCCTGTTTCCTCATGCATTTATACCCCTGTGTTTTCCCTTGTCCTTTCACTGTTTTCTGTTTGGTGGTTTTTGTGCCTGCGCCTTGTGGCGCTGGTTCTGATCTCCGTGCCAGAGTGTAAGTTTCTTTCTCCCGGTTTTGGCGATTTTGCCTGTATTTGTAGTTGGACGTTCCATAAAATTTTCTTTTGCCTGCTTACTTTTGGGCTTTTGCATTTGGGTCTCTTTTTCTGCCTCACACCACAACCATTTAAATCAAAAACATTTTAACAGGTAAAGTTACATTTTTAACATAGGACCCCTTATTTGATAACGGCTTCTTCAAAAATTCTTGCATCCATTAAACTTGTGAGTTTTAGGAGAGTTTCTGCTTGGATTTTTTACAGGATGTCAGAATAGCCTCCCAGAGCTGCTGTTTGGATGTGAACTGCCTCCCACCCTCATAGATGTTTTGCTTAAGGCTCCAAAGGTTCTGAATAGGTTTGAGGTCAGGGGAGGATGGGGTCCACGTGTGAAGGTTAAGCAGACACGCACATCACAGAGACCTGAAAATCCAAAGCGGGATCCAAAGGACTAGTTGAAAAAGACAAAAAGATCCGCACAGCTTGAATGCTCCCAGTCAATTTGTATTTCGCACACCACGAAAGTGACGTCTCAGGCCACAAATCAGCCCTTCATCAGACTGGGATGGGGGTCCACATCATGAGTTTCTCTCCTTTTATGCCCATAGCATTCAATGATGCAGAGGTATTGTTTACAGTATGACATGGTGTGTTGTCATGCATGAAGATTTTGTTAGGGGAAGCACGGCTCTTTTGTGCCATTTCTTTTTTTTTACCTTCATGACACTGAAATACAATTTGTATATTCATTTGAAACGCAGTGTATATTCACACTATATTTACAATGTATTAATTAAAGGCTGGCATTTCACAAAATGGCTGCTTATAAGACACATGATCAAATATCAATATTAGCGGTGTAAACATTTGGGAAAATAAGCACTCTGAAGTGAGAACTGAAAGTCAAGAAGAGACGGGGAGGAGAGGCGCTTGGTTTCATATGAATATTATATATGAGCGCGAAAACCCTATGGATTACAATGACACAATAATTTGCTTTTTCTTGATTGCACAATGGTATTTGCTGTTCCTTTCCTCGACTCATACTCCTTGCACTGGTATTGCTAATCATTCAGCTTGATGCCATCAGGGCTCATGACTGCAGCCAATTTACTGAAATTACTTGTGTCTAAATCTAAAATTTGTAAATGTTACTTCTTGTCACTACAATGATGTTTTACTCATTGCAGTGACAGCCATATTGCTATTACCTCATATTAAAGTTAAAAAGAAAAGTAATCATGTCACGTGACTGATTTGAATTTAAGATGAAGACCAAAGCACGAGCGTGTATCACATCATTGCCATATTTATCAAACAAATATGTCAAAAAAGAGCACCAACCATGGTGTTACTTTCACAAGTAAAATGAAAAGTCCAAACGGTGTGACGCTGGAGTCAGATTTCATAAATCCTGGGAGTGCTATGAAGGACACAGGGGAAGTCAAACCTATAAAAGTACATTAAAGTAGGTTAAGTGCATTTGTCAGCTACTTTCCCTCTGCCACACTGTGACTGGCCCCGTAGTCCAGTCACAGTAGAGTCCTGCCATGTTGTCCCAATATTTCAGACCAGGGTTGTCTAATTGAACATCCTGCTTCTTTTGCTGTATACATATTTTTATTTAATATTTTTGACAAATTATTTGTTTTATTTTACAGTAATAATTAGTAATCACAAAAGCCTTTTTTATGTCGTCAAAAAAGTGTAACAGACACAAGTGTTAATTTTAGATTTAACAAGTATAAAGTGTAATGTTCAGCTGATGCTCTGTTGTATTGAGATGTGTCAGTTCCGGATGTGAAATAAACTCTTTCACTGCGTGAGTGTGAGGGAGTTTTTTTTTTTTTCTTCCACCGAAAATGAACAAAGTGAATTTTGTAAATCGTCACATCAGATAAAACTGTTTGGGTACGATCTATCTTGCTTTACCTTTTACGTTATGAATGTTCGAGATAATAACGAGAATCCAGAGGTTAAACATAGTATTTTAATAAGCCTAATCCATAACAACAGAAAACAAATGGTCAATTTGACCAATATTTGTGAGGGATTTGGTCTCCAATCCTGCCGGCTGAAAGTCCTTTTAATATGACTAATATCACGTAAATGTTTGGATGCCACTTTTGGACACCGGATAGGACCAGGAATTACAGAGATATAATAATAATTTCTTGAACAACATTGGCGTTGTTTAATATTGACACCACTTTTAATTATGATTAAACAGTGTCTGCTTAAACTAATACCACTCAAACATTTACATTGTATCATGTGTTTATTTGTCATAACATGTAAACATTCACAGGAGAGGGAGGAATAAGTAAGTATACCCCATGAATCTCGCTGAACTGCAGCAGTTTTGTAAAGAGGAATGGTCCAAGATTCACCCTGACCGTTGTGAGCATCTTATCTGCAACTACAGAAAAGTAGTTCTTCCTACAAAAGAAGGGTCAGCCAGCTATATAATATAAGGGTTATCTTACTTATTCCACGTTGTTGTGAATGTCTCAGGTCTTTCTGCAAAATATCTTTGAAAACTAATTTTCTATTGATGATAGAGTTGTCCAGGCTCTGAGGCAACCAAACTGCCCCGCACCATGATTCTCCCTGCTCCAGACTTCACAGTGGGGATAGGGTTTTGACGTTGGTGTGCTGTTCCATTTTTCCTCCACACAAGTGTGTTCCTCCCAAATTATTCAAATTTGGTTTGCGAAAGAGCACTTGGATGCTCCACAGAACTACTGGCAAAATATTCAGTGGACTGATGGACCCAAAGTCCATCAGCCTCCACATCTGGAGATGGGTCACCGGATCCACTGCTGTCTCCTTACGGATTGCCCCAGCGGCATCGAAGAATGGGTCAAATGCAGAGGTCAAATTTGCCTACGGGGACAATAAAGTGACATTACATTATGTCCACGGCCTGTTTTACGTATATCCGTCATGTAATAATGTAAGCAAGTAATGGCAGCTTATTTTCTGGACTAAAAATACAATATTGTTTTTTTTTCCCCGATTTTCTAGGTTTTAACTTTATTTTTAGGCAATGCTCAGTGTAAATGCGTTTACCTGCGCCTCAAGAAACATCACATGCGTGTGTCCCAGCTGTGGGTCTGTCCTCGCCTCCTCCGCTGTCTCGTCACTCCTCTTTTCTCCTGCCTTCCTCTCTGTACTTCTCTCTGCCCCTTTTCAATCGGAGCGGACCAGTTCAGTTCACTAGAGACTGGTTAGGGAGGAACAGCTACTGCAAGTTTGCATTTCAAGTGCCTTTAGGGTAAAGCGGTCAGTGTCGTTATGGGAGTGGTCAAACACCATATGCATGTGACAGGCAACAACCACAGCCTAATATCACTGTATCAAAACACCTTTGTATCCGCAACATAAGAAAATGGATGGATGGATGGACATTTGGCTATTATGTCTACCAAAAAGACTATACACAGTAATTAGTCTATATTATGTCGTACATTCATGAACAGCAAAAGGAACAAAATATATGTAAATGTTTTCCAAAACAAATTAATGATATTAGACTCTAATATAGCCTGCCCATCTCTGATATAGGCGCTATAGGCTCAAGCCATACAGAAGCGAAGGTAAAAATAAGCTGTGCCATGTGCGTCTATGCAAAGTTTGTTTTAACCGTGGGAATATGCTTTTACCTCGACCTAGAAAGACAAAGATGAGTGATTACAGCGAGGATTTTATATTATTTGTCTGCACCTTTTGAATGTTCGGATCCTGATCATCTTTGGGCTATAAACTCGCCAATTAACCCATATAGACTAACAGTTATTGAGAAAAAAAGAGAAGAAAATACAACACAATGTCCAAAAGGAGTAGGCTTATTGTATTTTTTATTTATTTATTTTTATGTTTTCACGTCAAAATTGGGCATTTAGGCTATGTGCAGAAATGGACAGATTTGTGAAGAGAAAGATAACTTTGACTCTGCAAGCCAGCTATACCTAAGCTATACAAGATTAAAAGCCGGGCTGTGCAACAGGTTGTGGTGCTCAGTGACGGTGGAGACTGTCCCAGCTTCAGCTCGTTCATATCGGCTCAATATGTCCAGAGGAGACGCGGGCAAAATGTTATCCTGGAGCACTAAACGTTTGCTGTGTAACACTGTTGTTGTTTCACAGAAATACGGAAAAGAGGTTCCGCCTAGACATTAATGTTAAAACTAGGCAATTATCACGTGTTTTTCCAGACAAACAGCCATTTCAAAATGAAAAACATTAACGATATACAGTAAAGTGCAGAAAAAAAACACACAACTAGTCAATTCATGTAAACTGGACCACAGATAAATCGGATCCAATACTCTCAAAATACCTGGATTGGATATCGATGCCAAATATCGAAGCGGGACATCCCTATTGTGTACATATATATTTGACATTGATCTGTGTTACTATTGTCATGTTTTCATCATGAGACAAACACAATTCACATTCTCCATGTGATTTACATGTTATTGGCAATAAAGCTGGCGGAATTATTGAGATTTCTCAGTTATATAATTTGTTATAACTGCAGTATATGGTACGTATATGTATTGACTATCTATCAGTGAACATTATTCCTGTGCCAGCAGCTTGCATGCTTCATATTAACCAGCACATATCAGAGGCACAACACACAAGACAAACCATTTTTTTTCTTTCTCTATGATCTAGTTACCGAAGTGGGATGCCTACTGTATATGACACAAAATGTTTATAGAAAGCACCATTTGAGGAGGGAGAATTTTACAGTATTTATAGGTATAACAGCTGCATAATTAATATTGACTGTTAAATGACTAAATTGCCTAAACTGACTTCTTATGAGCTTGAAACCTACAGGCCCTAGTTTTTCAAAATTGTACAGTCCTAGTTTTATACACGTGAGCCGTATAATAATAAAAAGAAAAGTCCTCCTTTTGCCTCAAACAATTTTTACGGATCACCTCCTCAAACATCCTGCTGTATCATACAAGTTTACAAGTGTCGTGTTAATTACAGATAGAATCACACCCTCTTCTTCCCCTAAACGTACCTACAAACTTAAAACAAAACCAACCAAAGGCAGCTATAAGCATGGGGGACACAGACTACTCTTTTGTAATTCATTCAAAGTTTTACCATCCAGTTTATAGAGCCAACACTCAATTACATGCTGCACTTATTCCACTTAAAATGTTAGGGACTCTCATCGATCACAGAGGGGGTGGTTCAGGCAGCATGAGTGAGAGTGGCTCACACTTTGTATAGCTGTAGTGTGTTTAAGTGTGGTTTAGATTCACGGATAGTTGTGGGGAAATAATTGTTAAATCGGGTCTATATTTAGTCCGCCTGTGGTCAGAACGCAGTGCCGTATTTGGATATGAAATGACAAACTTTACTTCATATTTTACTTCAGAATATATTCTTTGACAGAAACCATCACAGCTTGCTTTGCATCTGAGCCAACCAATCAGTGCTACATTTGCTAAAAATATGTTCAAATCCCACACTGAAAGCTTTTTACCATATAAAAAACAACAACATACTGCATACTGTTCTACTTCCAAGCCTTTGCTAACCATGATAAGTTAACGTACACCAATGACAGCTAAAGTGAAATAAAGAGCTAAAAAAAGGGAAAAAATAGGTTTTATTCAAGAGCGGAAATCCATCAGACGGCATGAATGCAGCTCAGCAGAGAGACAAAAACATCAATTCAAAGAACGAAATCAAAGCCACTGCCTGAGCATCTGACGTAATGCCAAGAGCTCTAACAATATGATGGGACTGCCCTGAATCAACTTGTGCCCGATGCCCATTTACAATGTGGCTGGAACATGCAATTAAAGTAAAAAAAAAAAACTGTGGATTAGTTCAAATTAATCCACACGTTTTCCCATTTTCCCTGTGAAAATGCTGAAATGTGGCGGAATCCTGAAATGTGGCGAAGCAAAGCAGAACTAATAGCTCTGGCAGATAGGCGCTGAAAAGTGAGAAGGCTAATGGATTCGCGGCTATGGCTGAAATGGCGGAGATTGGATGTGGATTAAGGTTATTAAAATGATGGTGGGCCCCAGTGCTGCCTTTGTCAAACCAAATGTTATGTCCGAGAACGCAAGCAAAATTACAAAATCCCATATCAATATGAGAAACTATCAACATTTTTGGGTCACACTCGCAGCTAGTCAGCGAGGCAGATTGTATATGTATATGGTACCAGCAAACAGGAATTGAGCGTGGTAGGTGCACATGCTCTCTGGGATTCAATGACTAGTAGATATTGTCGATTTTGCTGACCAAAACAAGTAGCGAGGCTTTTGCAAAATGCTTCAGAATTCATTCACGTTGTGGCAAAACCATGAACAGAAGGGCTTTCACAAAGATGTTTCAACAGTGGTCATGTTTTGTGAAACAACAAAACTGACATATGCCCCAGCCTCCTTTCCTACTTAAAGTGCATATGACACATTAGACACAAAGTTTGCTAAAATATAGTTAACACGGTTATATTTAAGATTTTGCTAAAGATTCTACCCAGCTTTCTTTAGTTTGGCCATTGTTGTGATGTTTATAGTTTCACTTCCTTATTGGACAACGACAGGAAGTGACATAGAGGAAGGTAAACAATTTTAAACTGTTGCCGTGCCAACCATGTGACTTCAGTGGGAAATGAGTCAAAGTACTATGTCACTTCCTGTCAGGAGCTTAAACATTGAAATAAAACTAATTTTTCTGCCCAACATTTCTCCATTAAAGTTGCTGCTTCACTGAAATAAAATGATCATTATGCAACTGATGAACTGATGTTATCCTTCTAAACAAGTCATATTTTCAAACGCATTGAAAACTAATATATGCCCTTTAACATCATTTTGGCTTCTAAAAAACACTTTGATTCACATCCTACATGATATGGCAAACAAGAGAAACAGTGCTTGCTTCCAACTTCACTGGTCACTGACAAGTCTGACTACTTTAAAACCAATTGAGTCTATATAAAAAAGCTTTAAAAATATTTGATAAAAAAACATATTCATTTCATCATTGTATAATACATGAAAAATATAATATTCTAAACTTTGAAAATTTTAGAACATTTAAAATGGCTTGTTCGGTTTATAAGATTCTGCATGGACTCTCTCGGCCATCCTTGAATAAATTCATTAAGTTCATATCCAGTACAAGTGGTAGAGTGACCAGAGCCGCCACCAGAGGCGACTGTGTGGTTCCTTATAGACGCAGCGTTTAGTCAACAGGTGCTGTCAGTGAAAGGGACCATGGTATGGAACAGCATCCCAGCAGACATTAGAGACTGTACCACTTTCACAGTATTTAAAACTAAACTTAAAGGTTGGCTGAAGGGGAATCAGACATGTGACCACTGACCATTATCTTTGTTTTATGTCTCAAGTTTAATTGTGTGGATGATCTGTGTGATGATCTTATGTTTTTAATGTTGTATACTGGTCTTTTTCTTGATCTGCCAGGGACTACAGATGGAAAGTAGCCATTGGCTAATTCTGGCATATTTACATTTATATGTTCATTAATATGCATTGTCCCTTTAAATAAATACATACAAATTAAATTAAACTTAATTCTGACTGTGTGTTACCATAATTACACACATTAACAAACATTATCAAACAGTATTAAATAAACAAAAATGCCCACAAGGATTCTCTGCCCATGACACGTTTGTTGAAGATAAGTCAAAAGTGTGGACAAAACTTAGGCTTGTGATAATATAGAATCCACAGCAAGCCTGTCTCATTAGAGCTAATGCCTAACTCAGAGGCAGGGCAGCACCACCGTGTTTAGATTGGTGCCGGCACATAATTGGGAAGCATGCAGACCATACATCCACCGCAGGGCTGTCTTCTGTTGCACACTGAGACTGAGAGTCTCCTCTTAAAGCCCCAAAACGCCAGGCGACCAGCCCAGGTCGGTCCTCAAACACAGACCAAAACAGACCTGCCACCCCAAGAGCTGCTAATGACTGTTTGTTTCGACAGATAACCAATAACACCGGATGGCATTCAACTGAAGATAGCACATATAATAAAACATGTGTTTGTATAGAAGATTCAGGATAGACGGGCACATGGTAGTGAAGTTGCATGTAATAATCAGGACTTGTTATCTGTAAAGTTTGGGATACTATTTATCAGTATTCTCCCTGAAATGTTGATTTTAACTTTAATACTTTATAATAATTTAGATGCTAATACTGTTTTAATACAGTTTTATGTGACTCAATAAATCATGATTGCCATGGTTTTGATGGCACTATACGTATATATATAAATCTTCAAAAGTTCACTTCTTTCGATAGGCAGAGATAAATGTCACATTATGACCTTTATCTGTGTATCCATAAAAGTCAGTTCTCATCTCCAAGAACCATGTGATCTTCGGGTTCATCATGATACGAAAGAAAACACTCCGGAAAGTGGATTTTAGGACAAGGACACGGTGGCTGTTCTGCGGTGACATTTTTGCCCTCACAATTTTGACCGGACATGATTAGAGTTTCCATTGCAATTACGGCTCTTATTGTAGCCCTTAGCAGTCAATAAGCGGTCATAATTACTTAGTGCCTCCGAATCGTGATGGTGCAAGGCTGTTGTGACTTACAGGGAAATGGGAGGATAACACGTTTTGTGTGGCGGTAGCTATTAGAGGAGCGGCAGCCAAAGGGGATCACAGTGTGTGGCTAAAGGACTCCGACAGAGTGGTGTCCTGTGACAATGTAAATACAAATTACAAAGAGCCCTCTAGATTCTGCCAAGCAGCAAAAAACAAGCAAGGAATTTGAATCAAGACATACTTTTTAATGAAAAGTTTGAAACCTAAAAGGATATTCCTGAACTTGTTTTAAATGAAACTGAGCCATCACTGAGTTTGCACTCTACAACCATACGAGAGCAGCTGAAGCGTCATGTTTTCAGATGGACATGGCCGTCAGTGGTTGGTGGTCACTGGTCACAAATGGGTGGGAAATTGCGTGCACTGCTCAAAAAAATAAAGGGAACTCTTGAACAACACAATGTAACTCCAAGTGTTGAGTCATATTTTTAATTACAAGATGCATTGCATTTGAAATATGCTTATTAATATATGCTTATTGTGCCGATTGTCTGAATAAATCTGCATGACTCAACTAAAAAGGATAGCTCTTTGGTGAAACAGAATTGAAAAGATCTTGAAAAAGTGTTCTCTAAACTCTACACTGTTAAAAGTGCTGCTTAGATCTAAAGCATAAAAAATGACGTAAGTGGTTGCATTGCTCCAATTATGTTATGACAACTTTTGTCATTTTATGCTTACCGATAAAACAAAACAAATATTTCAAAAGAAACAATGGACATTGCTTCAAGATTATCGTTTTTCCCAACAATTATGTGTAATGATGAAACAATGTTTTCACTTAAAGTAATAAAATCTATATTGTATATGGTGTTATGATAATGATATATATAGCACTTAATTATCACCCAAAATTTTAAAATAATAAAACATTAAGTATATAGTAATTACTTAAAATATTTTAAATCAAAGTTTGGTCTGCAGCACTTGTTACAGTGTACGGCCTCCTGAATGCCTTATGCCTTTCAAGAACGATATGCGCACAACAGATGTCGCACATGTTGTGAAACGGGGGCTGAGCTTACATCAACATCTCAAATACTCCTCTATAATGAGGTTCGAACTCACACCAATTACTAACTCCGGCAGTAGGTGCTGACAGCTAATTACTGAAACGGAGAAGTCGTCGTGCAGCAGGGTCGGCAGCAGACACCGTTGAATTGCACTGTCATTTGACTTAATGTGTGAATATGTCCACACCTCCATTAAGTGGTACAGGAGCCCTCTTACCTTACAGCAAGAGAGTCCCGTGTTCAATTTCTGAACATGGCAGCATTGCATATGTTTTCCTCCAGGAGCTCCTGTTTCTCCAAACCACTAAAACATGTTCAATAGGTTCCCCTTTGGAGTCAGAATCCCCCTAAAAAAAGAGATTCTTATGTCTCAGTGGGATAAATAATGGTCAAATCTGTTCATGACCACCACACCCAAAGTCCAGTGAAATTGCACACATAACTTTATCAAATAATAATTCTATTTTTTTAACCACTCTTAGTGCAGGCAGTGCCTGTAAACAAAAATAACTATGCTCATAATAACTTCCATTTTACTTTTCACAGTTTTCCACAAGCACATAATACCACACAGCCTGAAGCTCCGTGGGACTCGACCGCCTGGAGCCAGCCAGGTCTCACTCATTAGCACACCATCGGAAAAACTCCAGGTCATTACAAAAGAACACCAGTGCAATACAAGATGGTACGTGTGGACCAAAGAGAGACACCATATTTGTGGTTAGTGTATCTAATGCTGGTTACTTTCGCTTTAAATCAGAACTTAAAAAACATCGGAAAAATGCCGGGCACACTAAATGTAGATAGATGTGTTATCTGAAGTTCGGGGGCAGGACCACACATCACGTACCCCTTTTCCGGTCTCCAGCCCATAAATACCTCCCGGTCCCTCTGCTCAGTCTCTCCTCAGCATTCCCAATTACGTGCCCCTCCCACCCTTATTTCACTACTTTTAATTCCTTCTATCTTTTAGGTCTTTTTTGTCTCCTATGAAGCTATAAAACAACAACATTATTTGCCTGTTCTATAAAGTTTTTTCACTTTCATTTGAGGTCGTGGTCCTTGTGAGTGAACCACAAAATGTGCCAAGACAAAGGGTGGCAATTTTGAAGAATTAAAAATCTAGAACATATTTTGAGTTATTTCACCCCTTTATTTTTGTTTCCTACACAATTCCATGTGTTCAGTCATAGTTTAATGCCTTCAAGAAAAACTCACAATGTAAATAGTCGTGCACAATAACCTTCGAGAAAGGCTTGGTCACGCACGGTCTACTGTCTTGTTGGTGTCGCTCTGCTACATGCATGTTCCCATAAAAAACCCTAATAAATAACAATATAGCAGACATTTACGCAGCACTGGTGTCGACTAGCTTCTCGTCACGTGGGTCGAGCAATGCACGACCACTGAGATGTAACTCACATTTAAAAGGTGATGAACGGCTCAACACATCAATGCACTGTGGCCCCCAAATTCACGCCATTTAATTAGAGTGAATGCTGGATGAAACCATTGGAGACCAAGATCGGGTAAAGAGATGAGCAGCCCCAAAACTCTTCCAAGTGACGAGTGTCATGGGTTGGAAAAAAACAACAACTAGACAATACAACACAAAGTACAAATGTTGCTTTAGTGTGAGCGTTTTTATTTTTCTTTTAGCCCCATTATGCATCGTTTCATTTAATTGTGCTGCTTGGTCATTATCTTTACAGTGAATGCGCCCGGCCTGAAGACCTCTCCAGGAGGACAGTGTGAAATGAATCGGCTGGCCAAAGCTATTTCCTGACTCTTGCTCCTCCTGGGACCGTGCGCTCTGTTTTTCTGCGGCCGTCTCTCCTGTCACTAATGCCTGACTCCGCGTAACCCTTATCTCACACTCACTACACGCACCGATAGGGCTCTGTGTGTAAGCAATTAAAAGGGCTTATTGGCCAGATAAGAGGAGGGAGCGGTCTGATAGAAAGCCACAGGCAGCCCGTATCAAGTCTTTGAGTTACACTGTGGGGCCCTTGGGTGCGCGGCTTAGTCGGGCGTATGGGATCAGGCTCTGTCCACGTGCGCTTTCACATACACACATCAGGTAGAAGCAGCACCGTCTATAAACACTGGAGAAAGGCCAGTTGGGGAGATGTAGACAAGTGCACGAGGGCCTAGGCAGTCGGATAAAAAAAAGAAAAGACCAAAACAACGGAACTGTCACGCAGAGGATCATACGCATCATGATATTTCTCAGGTTCTGCTTTAATAACTATTAAAAAATACCATAATTAACGTCTCCAGTTTTATTATCACAATATAAAAGTTTCCCGTTTGACTGAGTAATGTAACTTTCATTTGATTTATTTGATGTATTTATTTTAAGATTATGTCTGCCTTTAGTATATTGTTTTTATGACATTTTATCAACACAAACGTTTTTATGCAACTTCTGTCATTGAAGAGGAAATGTATCAAAGTGCTATCAGCGAGCAACTACATACTGTGCACACCATATCAGAGCTATAAAGCTTTAATGCCGAGCTAAGGATGGATAGGGCATTCCTTTACTTCGGTAGGTGACTAGGTCTTTATAGCGAGATTATTGTGTTTGAAGTTGTTCCTTCTCCAATTCAAAGTCTGGCTCTGATTTCCAGCATTCAGGCAGGTGCAACATGATCACAACATGCTCTGCCCAGGGACCCAGAGCTGCAAGATAATCAAAAACAATGCATCAAATTTTGTGTGTGTGTGTGTGTGTGTGTGCGCGTGTCGTCATCATCTCAGGCAGTAAACAGCAGATGTTATAGCACCCTGGAACTTCCACCAAATACTTTTATGAACATGAATGTTCAGAGAGACTCTATATGGATTTAAAATGGGATTGATTCTATGTATAATCAGCAAATGCAGAATTAAAAAAAAACACTTGAATCCATTTATTCCATCATTGATTGACAGTAGTTTACAGGCTGCTTGGGCATTCACAGCAGTATTGTGCTCAAGAAAGGTTAAATTTGTAAAACTAGAATGCTTAACAGCAACGACATAAACTGCAACAATAACATGAGGAAAAGGTTTCTTGTGTAATGATGAAAAACAAAACAAAACTGATATTATGGAAACGTACATCTTGGCATTTCCCACATAAACAGAGATCTCAGCAGCAAATTGCCAGGACAGTGTCAACACACAGCACTGCCACTGATTAGAAGATAATTACAAGACCTCTGACATTAAATGAAAGATGCTCTGTTTTAAAAATGTAAGCCCAAAAGCATTCCATATTTACTGCATTGACAATGACAGCCAGTGCAGATGAGATCCTAAATCACCCATAAAAATAATGCCAGCTGAATAATCAATGTATTTTTAATGGTCTGCTGACACACAGTGAATTATTATTAATAAGTCGCTGACAGATAAATAAAGTATTCAAAGCTTGTTTTTAAACTGAAATGCAGGAGACTGCAACCCAGCAGTGTGGAGATGCACTGTGGCTAAAAATACACTATTTCATGCCATCAAACTGCTGCACTTTCACTAAGGTTTAGAGACTTGGCTCTTAGAAGCTCTTTAAAACTACAGCTTAAAAATATACACTTCCCACACTTTACAGACACACTATTTATTTATTTACTTATCATCGCATAAAGGTTAAGGTGTCAATCAGCGGGTGCATATTTAGGCAATGTGGCTCAGCATGTATAGTAAAATTTCACAGTTACCCACCTTAACTATTTGAACATGTTTGTGTGATATGGTGTTTGTCCAAGAGAAGAGACAGTCTACCCAAGGGAGAGAGTGATTAGAATCTGTTAATAAGGACAGAGTAATAATACACAGACGGTTCTGAAGAAACTCTCCATCAACTGCATAAATCCAACTGTAAATCCTTTCATGCATTCACATGTTCACCTATCTACATGTTTTAGTTTTAGTGTGGATGTGATTCTGAGGAACCCCCTTGACAACGAGAGTAATATCTCATGGGGCTGATTCTCTGATAAAATTATGAAGATGTCCATACAGGTATAATGAACCAAATACCAGCAGTATATTCCATTACACATTTTGATAGTACATTAGTAACCCCACCGGAAACAATTTGTGAAAATCCTTGCTACACACAATGCCATTACTGCTGTACTTTCATCTTCTGAATAATAATTTAAAAATTAATTATTAATCTTTTAACTTAAGGTTTCACATAAAGCTGAACAGAAGTCCTTATGAATCCTTAGCTGAGAGTCGATCGCACTCCATAATGTCAATAGTAGTGTGAGTGGCCTGGCTTTGGCTGTGACCTGTGCACGGTGCAGTGAGCGGTGAGCTTGTGCTTATGTTGTAAACAGGATCTTAAGTGTGACATGAAAGCACTGAAGGTCTACATGTCCTTAAGCATCTGTGAAAGTGAAAATGGATTGTTGCCCAGCAAAGGGAAAAGATTGAAAGATTGAGTTGCTATAGAGCTTTACATTTACATAAAACAAGTTGCAAATTATCTAAAATTGAAACCTCTGAAATGTGTTGCATTTATTGTATATAAACTGTTCAATAAACCATAAATTATAAAATAAAACAACTGGGATCTGCATTTGAGGGAATCGTGGCAGTATACTCACTTATTTCTATTTAAGTTTGTTTGGTGGTGGGCGCTCATAAGCTTTTTGCTTCAGCCCACTCCTTTTGAGCAGATTGTCAACAGCTGAAATAAACAAATAAACTAAACTGAACTAAACTAATTTGTTCTACTTACAAATTTGCCACAACGGTTTGTGGCAACCAAGTAAGTACCATGTTTTATTTTGAATGATGCAAGAGTTAATACACAAATCGCTTACAAGAGAGGGTATAAGGCAGTGCCGTGTGCACCCCACCCCACAGCAGCTAATGAGCCGATCTGACCCAGAGTTCAGTGAACTGAGTGAAGTTGTGTTTCTCTTTTTGGTTCACAACAATTAACTAAATTTACTTCTGCTTTAGAGTCACAAAAGTGGTCGATTGGAAATGCATTTATCTTAATATTACAGGAAGTTGCAGATCTGGTCCTCCTGTGAGTAATTATAAATTAGCTCAAATAAATAAAACCATTGCTGTTGAAACTACGCATTTGAATTTAAATATTTGGTAACGCTTTATATTAAGAGGTGCTCGTTAAAGTATGAATAGGCAAAGTAGTTGATAGGCCATGAATAATATGCTTGTAAAGCTGCTTATTATACCATTATCACTGTCATGCTAATAGGCAATGCATAATATACTTATTATAATAATACACTTATTCATGGTTTACCCCGCAACCAAACCATTTGGGACTTTTGCCTAAAGTTAAACCTTGGACCCTAAGGTAGCCCTCATCTCAACCCCATCTTAAATAACCCTAGTCCAGATCCTTGACCTAACCCTAAAACATTCGGGACATATGCCTAAACTTAAACAAGGCACAAGAATATATAACAGGAGGCCTCTACTGAGGACACATCCATGTCACTACAACTGCCACTTCTCTTTCAAAAAGATAGATCTTCTGAACACAGTACGAGTCTTACATAATGCAATGAATGGGAAACTGCGATTAACATACGTGAGTCCGTGCATACCTTCGACCATCCATTTGCTTAGAATGGATGAGGCCATCGGAATGTTTACCCCTAAGCAGATTACTAATGGTTATTAATACTTTATTAATACTTAAAGAGCACCCTTTAATATAAAGCAGCAAACAGATATACTACTATACCACCTAGAGTGCTAATACAATAAGTCTGACAAATATTGTTCAGAAGTTCTGTCAAAAAAAACATTCTAGAAGGGATATGACATCCATCTAAAATAATTACTAAAAGAAAAAGAACATTGTTGTAAAAGCTAAGAGGCAGAAGTGTTTTCCCCCCTGGCTCACCCATGTCCTTCATTAAATGGGCAGTGATGTTTTACAGGTGAACGGCTTATGTTGGTTAGGGCTGCCGCGGTCTGTCACTGTGTTTCATCATATTAACCAGGATAAGGTCTGTCTCTGAGAGGGCACCTCGATAAATCACTATTAAAATAAGCTCACTTCCACCAGCTTCAGCTCACTGCACTAACAAGGTGTGCAGCTAGACAGCTTCCATTTAAAGGTAACACATGAGTAAAGGGTGGCAATTCAGGTTTTTCATAACTGAACTACTTTCAAATTTACTATCGTTAACAAAGCATCTTTAGTTCACATCTTTGTTTAATAATAATCATAATCTAAGTTCTCAGGCTTATTAATGAGCACAGCTTTGACGAACACAGCACAAAAGTAGGATAGGCTAGACCAGGGGTCACCAACGTGGTGCCCGCGGATACCCAGGTGCCCTTGTGGCATGCCCAGTAGCCCTTGAGACTTTTTCTTAGGTGTAAAACACTTAATTTTCTTGAATCTAATTCTTAGTTATTTCTGTTCTTGTCACTCAGTACGAGTTTAAAACAAAGCTATTTTGATATAATATAAGTAAACAGTGTACTTTTAAGTTTTTAGAATTTAGACAATAGGCTACATATAAAGGGGGGCAATGGCTGAAAAATAATAGGCCTCAATGAATGTGTCCCTCTAAAATAGGCCTATGCAATAATAAACACACACAGCAATACACTATATGCAAATGCATTAGTTTCATTCTTAACAGAACACACAGCATGCCATACTGGGAAGGAAAAATAAAAAACGATATTCCTCACTGAAAAAATTGTAATTCAAACAGATTCAACACGGATTCATGTTTAGACATAATAGCGACTATTCAATGAGGCCGATAGATAAAAAAGAAAGACCCCATTCCCGAACTCAGAAGGCAGAGGTGAAGTAAGCCTCAATCGAACACCTAATGCATGTTGAAAGTAGTTATTTATTTATTTCACCGTTTACCTACAAACTATACAGGCACTTTCATTTTGAATTTGACTGGAATTGGTAAGGTGAGAATGCCTCTTACCTGTACATGTCCCTTCCCGCGCCTTCAGGCTCCCTGTAACACATCTGCCGGGTGCTACAATGCACAGTGGACCTTATTCGGCTCACACATTGACGCGTTGAGCCGGGGCAAAAACGACACGTCTGGGGAAGTCGTATTTCTTGTGTTTTAAGTCCGACGTAGAAGAATGCTAACAGTTGGTCTTCTTGGGCATCTGTACTTGCATCTCAGCTGACGCGCATCGGTGTCTCCTCCTGGCACATCCCAAATCTTCACACGGATTTCCCGCAGATGAAAGATTTCGCGGGAATTTGTTGGATGTGTTCCCGGCGCGTGGCAACCTCCTCCTGCATCACCCACCCACACACTTCTGAATTAACGTGTAAATACAAAGAGACAGTAGAGCCGCTTTCGGTCCGCACCCCTCCGCCTCTCTGCTCGCTCTGACGGGCTCCGCTCAGACCGCACCAACTTTTATGGAGTCTCTCCAGTCAGTGCAGGAGCGATTCGTTTGCCTCGTTGTCTGTCACGAGGCGAGGTCATATTTGTATGCATCATGTTTGTTTACTTTTTGTGTGTAGAAGAAATAATAAGCCAGATACGGTTTACTGCAGTTTATGATAAACGAATAATAATATTTGAATCTATAAATTTGCAGGCAAACTAGGCTTTAAAGTTGACTCTTAGTTAGTTCAGGCTTATAGGCGAGTGATTTGTATTATTTATTCGGCTAATCGCAAGGTGTGCAGTGTGTTCTTCAAACGTTATGCAACAGTGCCATCGAGTGGTTACAATGGTCATTTTTGCCCCGCTGGCCTGTGGGCTAAAACGCGTTGGGCTTCATGTCTGTTTTAGATATGCCATAACCAATAAAGGCATTTTAATTCATTTTTGAGAGAGTGCCTTGGTTCTTTCTGCATTTGTATACATCGACAATCCCTTCGCCAAAGAGCACCTCTTATGTACCATCATTTTTAACTGCATGGAGGTCCATGAAGCGCCCTCTTTTTAAATTATTTCGGTAATTTTTATAAGTTGTCTTATAAAATAAACTAGGACTTATCTTTTCAGATATCTTAGTCATTTCAATAATTGTTGTTGGAAGACTGAGAAGGTATAAATAAGCTATATATAATTTAAGTAGAAGTTGCTATTGTTTTAACTAGAATTTGTTAGTCATGTTAAGATGCATTTGTAAAACTTGTATTTGTATATGTATTTTGACTTTTTGAGCTGTGTATAATTGATGTTTGAAACAGGTCTCGCTTGTAAATGAGACACTGAGTCTCAAGGGACAAACCTGTAAAACTAAAAGGATAAATAAATAAAAGCAATAGGAAAATGTATTTAATCTTAAAATAGAGTGGTCAAGTTTTGAGTTTGGCTATATTTTCTAACCCTAGTGATAGACAAATTGTGACTCAAAAAGCTTTATTTGAGTGGAAATATTCTTGTCCCACAAGCACACGCCCATATATTTTTTTAGAAACAGAAATCTGTATTGTGATTCACATGTAAAGACAAAAATCAAGAAAGTGTCATAAAATCACAAACTGATTGACTTTGTTGCATTGATCCAAAAAAAAAGAAGAAAAGAACAAATCTTCACCCATTGAAGTGCACCGTATTAACAAATGTAATTTTTGGGGAGGTGCAGCAGAGACGTGAAGTGGAGGCTCTGTTTTCCGATTGTCCATGCTGCTTTAAAAGGCATCATGACTGAACCAAGGCTTGACCAGGACTAGTTCATGTTATGTCCAACACTTGTTTCACACTCCTCTTTGATGTAAACAGTTTCATCCATGTCAGACTCAAGATGTTCCAAACGCTCTGCCTGGCCATTCATGATCTCATCAGGGGTCTTCATGAACCTAATAATGGATAAAAGACAAATGAATGAAAAATATAAATAAATAGTAACTACTTATTAGTAATAGATTATCAAAATGGTAATTACACAATAAAGCAGTCAATTTAAGTGCAATTCTGATACTACTACTGGAGCTTCTCTCACTAAGCGGTTGTTAGCCCGGCGCCAAGTATACCTTGTAGGCATTTTCAGGCTGGAGTACTGCAGGAGTCACCAGCTCCTATAGACTCGGCCCCGTTTGTCACCATCCGCAAAATCATGTGAGAAGTGTTATGTCCCTGCAAGGTTGAACCGGGGTTGGGTTCTACACTACCACTGTCACTGAGACTGCAGCAGTACATCCATAATGCTGTCTGGTCACTCAGGAAATATACTTTAAAGCTGCTTAGTTTGTGTACAAGTCTCTTAATGGTCTAACGACTTTGACTACTACGACTACAAGATTCATTCAGCCTGTTGGTGGTACCTACCGGAATAGAAGTCTCTGTCCTGGCTCTTTCCTGATAATGTTAAGTTTGTAGTAGTGTCTCAGTGCTCTTGACATCTTTTCGTACGTCATATTTGTCCTGTTCTGTAACGCAAAAACAACCATAATCAACCATAATAAATAGCCCTTTAGAAGGAATAATTTCTGAAGTATTTGGGGAGGAGTGAAAGATGAATGCAAGAGATACTACCTGTGGATGAAAGATTAAAAGAGCTATGTAGTAAGTTACACACCAGTAGTTGGCAGATAGCATGTTTCACTTCCATAATTAATATGGACAAAGCTTTACGAGGGAGGATATGAGGATGGCAGCATGCAAGGCAGAAAGTATGTGCAAAAGAAAGTATGTGCAATAGTTACATGTCAAACAATAAGAGTAAAGAAAATAGCTGATGGTTTTGACAGTGTGCTTACTTTGTGATTGCCCCAGAGTCTGGCGAGGCCATTTGGGTCCATGATGCGGAAGACTTTGTTTTCAGGATCCTCCCAGCGGATGTAGTTCTCGTACCGACTGTCGGACAGGAGCTGGTAGACATAATCCCAGAGCAGCCTACAGTCTAAGAGCACAGCATGACAACAAAAGAAAACTTATCCCAACAATTTTGAAACACAGAGAGTTAGCTAGTGGTCATGCATTTGGTCCTGTAATTAAGCAACAAGTTTTAATAACTAAATATTGTTGAACATTTATACATATATATATTTTCTACGATCCTGTCCACTTAAGTGAAGCCAGCCACAACACTTGGTCTTACCTGCTATCCGTCCTAAGGGCATATGCTGCTCTTCAGGTGGTGACACAGGCATGATAATGTTCCTGTACAGGATGTCCTCCTGCTTAATGAGGTGCTGCTGCTGCGAGGCGAGGGGGTGAAGCAAACCATGGACCTTACTGTCCCGGCCGTTCTCCACTTTGACCTGAGAGGGGGGCCCCGAGCGCCCGTGTCTGAAGTCCATCCCCACTGAGCTCCTGCTGGGACTGAGCATCAGAGGATTCATGATGGCACTGGGCATGAGCTGGATGACTCGCGGAGGTCCAGCCTCCTGAGGACATGGGCTCCCAGGGCAGAGGGCCTCTTTGGGGGTGGTGCAGCGGCCGTTGGGAGCGGTAGGGGACACAGACAGTGGGTACACATCATCAGGCAGGTGGTGGTTGCTGTCCGGCAGCTGTGAAAAGGCCTGTATGTGGTCCTCATTGGTGGGGCGAGGGTTCTGCTCTGGGGAGGACTGTCTGGTCGTGAGGTGATGGGGGGAGCGGGAGCGGTGGCGCAGCTCAATGGTCGGTGTGTGCTGGGGAATGGGCTCTGGTCCTCGGGACGTCCTCCGTACAGTCTCTGTGGACATTACAATAAAAAAAAGGTAAAATGTATAATTTTTGGAACTCTCTTTAATATAGTTTAATCTGTAGCAAGAGTAGAGTCAGAACTGGATGTACATAAATTGTCGGGATGTAGAGGTGCAAACATTAACACCCCCCTTTTTTTTGTCTTCTTTTGTTTTGTACCAACTGTAGTTTGTCTTCTAATCCACTAGATGTCACTAATCAACCATGGATATTATTTGTGTTTAGACAGACAGCTAGACTATTTACTAAATTGTATTCTTTTGTTTTAAATAAAAACATGTTTCCTTGTGGAACAGGTTTTACAACCGCAAAGTGCTCACATATCCGTTTAATTGTCAAAGTATTTTCCCAGATCACGATCATAAACACAGGTATGTCAAGCATCTTCAAAACACTGACAACGCTGAAAACAGACTTGACACCTGCTACCACCTGATTTACTTGTTCAGAGAAAAGCAACTTGGCTGAAATTAAAATTGGCTTTTGCTCAAAGCAACCACATTACAGTTCAGATACTCAGAAACATGTTTGATGTTAACTATTGATATGTCATATGTCCTGTATAGTTCAGGCAGGATAAATATAAAAGGCCTTTGAAACTGAAGAATGCTCCTAATAATCAACAAGACACAGAAAAAAATAGTGCATAATAATGCAACTAATGTTTGGCTACCTATAGACCATTCTCAGTCTCTGTCCTTTTAGCTGACAAATCAGCTGTTTGGAACTCCAGTACGCCACTACAGAAGGCTCCAGCTGATTGCCAGCCAAAAGTCACATGGCTGAGAATAGTCTATACGTTTAAGTGTGACACACACAATAATAAACTACTTCCGGGTCCAAACTGTTGAGAGCTCCACAGATAAAAGCAGCAAAAAAACACAACTTTATCTGAGGCCCCGTCGACACGTAGCAGGGCAAGATATTTTCCTTTGATCTGGCCTATCATCCACACAAAACCGGAGATTTCGGTCGATAAAAACGGAAGTTTCAAAAACCTCCAGCCAAAGTGAAGATTTAAGAATTCTCCGGTCATGTGTTTGAGTGTGGACATAAGTAACCAGAGTATTAGGCTGTACGTCACTGCCAGCGACTATATGCACGAGACCTGTGTTTACATCAGAAACAGCATGGATGTGTTTGTTTTAACGATTGTGCAGGCGCTTTTTGTTAGCTCAAGTTCTTTACAGTCGGATATTTTACAGCAAATAACCGCCCTACGTCCGACATGTTCGCCGAAGACGGCAACAGTGGTTTTGGTTCAGACCGGGACGCACTTTTGCTCGGAGAACTTTGAGATGAAGTTGTCCTACCAGAGGAAACGGTCAGACGAATGTTACGGTCCTCGCTCCTGCCGTTGTTGGAGTTATTACGTGCAAGTCTACCGTCATGCGATCACCGGTCAGTCTGGCCAAGAACGTTTCTCACTCGCTGTACTATTTATCTGACGGAATATTACAAAAACTGCTATATGCATTTTGTTTGTCAAGGTATGTGTTGTCTCACAATTGTTGGACAGGTCTGTAAAGCTATAATAGTGGATTTGGAACCCCCGTTTATACAGGTCCCAAAAAACAATGAATGTGCTGCAGAAACTTGTGGCGAGATTTGAACAATTAATGTAGTTGACAACACATATATGCGGTTCAATGTGGACTTTTTTTTTTTTAAACGAGGCTGTGTAGATTCAAGTTTTATTCTATCCGGAGGGTGGATTTATAAATGCCCTGCTACGTGTTGACAAGGCCGGAATGTTCTGCTGAAATAAGAACAGATAAAAGGCCATAAACGGTTTTACTCCTATATAGCTCACCATTTCTCCAGGCAAAATGTTTATATTTAAAATAAGCCATCATTGTGTATGGAAAACAAAAAAATAACAATTTGATTAATGTCAGAAAAGCATTACTAAAGAAAATCCAGAGTAAAAGGGCCTTGTAGGCCCTGTAGCAGTTTAAAAATCAGCTAAATCCCATTATAGTGAATAGGGCTAAAGTTCCGCTGGACAGGGAAGTGGAGCGATGACATCATCACTTAACAAACGTATATTGAAAGCAAGAAGCAATATCTCCACGGAGACAAGCTAGTGATGTACGGCATCTGGCAAAGCTACGAGTCAGGTTTGAGGACAGACAAGCCCAGTAAAGATACATGTTTTTTAAGGTAATTCTGACCAACAAAAACACCTGTAATGAAACCGATGCTTGTATTTTGTTCTATTTACTGCGAGAAATGCAACACAGCATGGCTTTAAGGTGGGTCACCAACAGAGTCAACATTTGCTACTTTGGCTAACAACTGACCATCAAGCTTCATGTGCGGCACTGCAACACTGTCAGGTTGCAAGTGGAAGGAGTTCCCAGGGAAGTAGGCCGAAGGAAAAAAAGCATGTGGCTTCCTCTGCTTCAGGATGTGCTGCAGCAGCTCATATAGGACATCACCTGAAACAAAGAAGGAAGGTCAAGACCACCAAGCATAGTGGACTCATAACGTGGCATCATAATAAAGCTCCTCTTATTTTTGGAGTGTATTTCTTGGCAGCTGTAGCTAAACCAATACCAGACATGTAAATAGAATAAGATTGGGCAAATACAGTATAAACATGAAATATAGCATAAGTGAGCGCTTCAGGGTCCTTGAAATGTGTGCCAAACAGGTGCTCTCCAAGGATGAGGCCGATATTATTAAGAGTACAAAGGAATACCAACTTGATAGCGTTAGTGTAATTATAAGCAGTCCAAAAAACAAACATCTGAGGCACTCTGAGGTGAAAAAAGTAAAACATTCTTTATTTCAACATGGATTGCCAACGTGTTTTTGACCCACTTAGTTATAAGTTTAGGACCAAAGCATCATTTTAAGCATTACTTCTTATTAAGGGTTCTATAACTATCCTTTTTTTGTGGGGCCTTGCGGTATTGTTTATTAGGTAACCATTTGTTCAGCTTTGTTGTTCTATTAATGGATGTTTTATGGATTTGGTTTTGCTGTCAGGTAACGTGCCGTGTTTCATGTGACCTCGTCATCAGCCTGTATTATAACACCTGTTGTCCATTCACAAACACACAACATTATTCTCACGCTAGCAAGTCGGTATTCCTTTTTCCTCTACAGTAAACTCAGTTTTAGTGTAAGAAAACTCTATTGCGCACTCCGACAACACAATGCGCGGCCTTTGTAAAGCAGCAGAGATCGTCAGAAAGTCACTGGGTTCTCTTCGGTGACATTTCCGAAAACAGTCGCTGCGGAGCGGTTGAACACGCTGCTAAATTGGCAACACGGCACACGTGAGGGGGGACATGGAACGGCGAACACGATTTTACAATTTAGCCATTTTCCACATCGTCTGTTTTTAAAAGCATGAATTAATTTAATTGATTTGATTTATCGCCCAGCCCTACGTGAGCCATGCGCCTTAACACTCAAAATCATGTGAGCACCTCCATATTGGGCTTGGGCTTGTATGAAATGTAGCACAGTGCGAGTTGATGACTAATTTCCCACGTTCAAAATCGAACCCAAAATTGCAATGTGTAATCCCAGGTATTTACTGTACAGCTAAACAAAATGGACTGCATTAGACAGCACGGAGTTTGAGAATGCTTCATTTATTGTGCACAATTGCAGAACAGATGACATTTTAATGGCTTCTAACAATATCCCAGGATTTTTGGGTTCATTTCCACAATTTCTTTTGGCCTAACCCAAGAGGCTATCTGGGATCAGGGATAAACTTGGTCATAGCACTAAAAAAGTTATAGTATGACCACAAAGATGATGATTTCATATAAAGGCTAAACTTTAAAATGTGTCAGTGTTATCAATTCTCAGCCATACAATGTAATATTACAGCAGGGCCTGAATGAACATTATTCAAATTGTAATGTAAGAAGTAACATGAAATATCCCTGTACATTAGGCAGGAAATTAGAAAAACTTAAACACAAGCTGCAGTGAGTAAAAGATAAAGCATGTATAGCGACAACCTATCAATGCAAGTAAATGAGCCATAGCACTGTGCATAACCCTGAGACTAAGCTCTAAGAGGCCATAAAGCAGTTGTGACATCGTGCACAAAGCCCAGAGCTTTAACATCACTCAACACCTTTACCTGGGCCATAATGACATGATGCCTCTTAACAAACCTTTGGCATACACTGTAATGTTGCCTTTCAAAGGCTTCCAATAACAAGGAAATGATTCTCATAAGAAAGTAGACTTTCTGACAAACACACCCGTTTCACTTCTCACTTTCTGGTTGTGTGTTGTCAACTTGCTTTGTGGAGGTAATTCCTGTTTCCTCTTCCTGGAGCACTGTTCATGGTCTATACAAATGTGTCCAAATTATTATTACTGTATATTGATATTAATTACATTACATTAAAGTCTAAACATACAAAACTGAGAACTAAACGGATGTCTGTGACCAGATCACAAGGGCTTATGCACAAACAGAGGCTGAGAATTTATTTTTTTAATCTGCCAACCATAAACAAAGGCAGACAAGCAAGCGCAGTAGGTTGTAAACGGAGCGCCTAATGTCAACACAAGTCTACGTTCATTTGTTACTTCAACTTTAATCTCGTCAGATCTCAGAAGCCAAGCAGGGTCGGGCCGGTTTACACATGGATGTGAGATCATGAGGGAAAACCAGGGCGAGTGGTGTGTGAGAGTGGTTAGTGGTACATTGGCGCCGATGTGTGCGGCCGCGCTTCTGTCAGTGTGTTAACTAATGCTAATGCAACTAGAATTACTTATTGTAATTAGATGCTTATAAGACAATCCTTTGACATTTTTCACTCTTCCTCTTGTCTCAAGCTCATTACGTCTCATTGTAACATTTCACAATTGTTAAATTTCCCCTCCTACAACAATGACCTAACGTCACATGAGTGCATTACTTTAAACCACAGGAGAGCAACGTCACTGTCTCGTCACATCAGAAAATTGGGAAATCAAAAATGTGTTTCTACATCTACTGCTGTGAACAGTGACAGCAGAGGTTGAGTATAAACTAATTCTACATAATATCAACTTCCTTCCATGTTGTCTGCTCCCTCGCCTCATCGATTGATTATTTTTGAACATTTGGCATACATTTTTCCCAGGACTCTGTGCATTAGTGTTCACCATGACATGAATCCAGAGAATAAAAACAAAAAGGCAGGTACCCGAGTGTGGAGATCTATAGCGGAAGTCCTCCTTGGTGAGCAGCAGCAGAGCTTTGCCATTCATCTGAAAGGAGCTGCTGGTGATGGGTCTTAGTGCAAACTCTTTCTCTGCCCATCGGAGCCACTGGGCCACATCCTCCCTACTCCAGTACACTGGCTGCAAACCTGCACGAGTGAGAAGGAAAGAGAAAACTATGAGTCTCACAATATTTTCCAGTATAATCCACAAATGCACTTGAGTTGAATGGTGATAAGGCAAAAATAAATTTTCTCGTATTACCGGTAAGTTGATTTTAGATTAATTTTTCTATTGCTATATCAAAACAATGAGTTCTAATAGGCTTGTTAGAGAAAAAAAACAATGGTGTCTGAGAGGATAGATGAAAAATAGGCCGGAGTCTAGATGTCTTATGCAGAGGAAGTTTATTTACCATCAGTGCGGGACCAGGAGACATTGTACTAGTCTAACCATTCAAGTCTGCCTATACTTTCAACACGAAGAGGGATAAATACCCTCTTTTGACCGTCATACTGATAAGCAACCCAAAACATTCAGTGCCCGTGAACCACAGGTAGACATGACATTGTCTATCTCAATGGCATGAGGTAGACGTGTACAAATAATGCAAGTAACAAATTCCAATACTATTTGATACAAAAGTTTATTCCCCCCCCCCCTAAAATTCAAACAGTTTGATTACTTGTACAGCTCTTTAAAAAGTCACCATGTTCAGTCAGATCAACACCTAACCAAATATTAGTTAGTGGAACTGTATGCTTGGGGTAAAAAAAAACATAGAAAATCTTCACAAATAGGCCCCTGACAGAACGTTCTCTTCCCTCAAGTTCGCTGCTGCACTAAACCTAGTTCTACCTTCTTTTCCACACAAACATATTAATTTAACCTTACTCTTGAAACTGGAGTCCTAATGCGATCTGATACTCTATGCTTGTTCTTGTGCTATTTTTTTGTCTTGTTGAAGGTTTTTTCCTAAGGTTCGCTTGGCCAATTGCTCACAAGAGGCAGCTTTCGTTTACTTGATTGCATAAATAAACCTGCATACCTTTGTTTTCATTTAAATGAGCAACGTAAGGCAGCCATAGTCGTATTGACTTAAAAAAAAAAAAAAAAAAAAAGCAGCGTGTTAGAAGCAGGAAGGAAGGAAGGAAGGAAGCTCGAGCTCAGTGAAGATGCAGCAGAAGGGGCCGGGAGAGGAGGGGGCTAGGGGGCCAGGAAGGAGGCGAGTAGGAAGGAGAGAGGAGGCGGGGGAAGGGCACAGGAAGGAAAGAGGCACAGGCCGTAAAAAGGATATTGAGGAAGTGGAGATAAAAGCCAAAAGGAGGGAGTGATTACGGGAACGGCTGCACGGATAAAATGAAGATAGAAAAAAAAAAAGAAAAAACATGTGGAGGAGGAGACAGAGGAGAAGGAGAGATTAGGACATGAAGACGGGAGGGGCCTGATGGGATGTGCAAAATATGGAGATAGATTTGATAATAATATTTGCTCCTTCAAGCCCACACGAGGAAGCTGAAAGTGTATTAGTTTGTTTTGACGCAACAAGGAGGGACAGTGTTCCTTTCCTGCCATTTGTTTTTATCCCCAAGTATCATTGGAACAGTAGTATGAAATATGTATACGAAGCAAGGAGGAGAAATGTCACACAAAAAAAACGTAGTTCGATTATGCGCTCAAAACATTATTGACCAAATGTACAAGGTATTTGATAGTTCTATTGAGGATTACATTTATAATCCCGTAGAGCTGTGGTTCACAACCCTTTTCTTCTAGAAGCCCCTGCGCTTGAGACAGGTCGGGGCCCCCCAGTCCAAAACCGAAGCCTTGCCAAATGATTCAAAACATAAAAAATAATGCAGTGCGGTATTATTTCAAACAAATGAACACCTCCACAGCACGGACTACTCTCACCTCCCTGTGTCACAACCCAACATTGAACTTCTCATTTATCGCTTGCCTACAACACTTCCCTGGGGAGTGTCGGGCAGCTGTTATCTTCTGCCACCAATGTCACTGTCACACCAGTAATAGGAGCCTTGTCCTTGCTGCCAAACCCCCACAGTCACTCATCAAAAACGGAGGAAGTTTTCAGAGCGAGAGAGAGAGAGAGAGCAATCAATATCATGTGAAACCCTGTCTGTCTAGATGCCCGGCTTCCCATTCTCCCATTCCTTGTAACAGTCTGAAATGATAAGTCAAAGGATGTAGGTTATCTAAAGAACAGTGCACGGTCTGACAAACTGAACGGTAGCATTGTGGCATAAGGAGTCTTGAGAAAGTGTCAGGCATAGGGATGCAGGTGTTGCACTTTGGCAGGAACTACTGTGGGCCAGATAAGGAAATGTATTTCTTCATATTTCGTTTGTCGGTTACAACACTCTGGAAGAAAGTCCAGAGTGTTGGACGCTTCAGAAGTTAGTTTGCATACGTTTTTAAATATCAAGTGATCTAGTTTAAAAGAAATGGATGGAGAGAACGCAAAGGGAAGAGTCTACATCAGTGACTTGATCAATATTGAATCAAGCCGCCATCTGTCCAGCACACAGCAGCTGGACTTGGGTCTCCTGTGGCCTACATGAGAGCGCTCAGTGTCCGGGGCAGGCAGTAGTACGGTGCGGGTCACGGGGTCACGGCTCCGGTATGCTTCCTCCGGGGCCGTCCCGAGTGCCGCTGCTCTGCCAAGATCCTCGGAGATCCGGCCCGAGCCATCTGCACACAGCCCATAGGAGAAAACACCCCCCACTGGCGTGTGGGGGTGGAAGGAAACAAACTGGACCAAACAAAAGTATCCCACAACGGGCCGAGGCAGGAAGTAATCCAGCACAGGCTCAGTTTCAGGGCTGGAAACTTCCTCCGTATGAGGTTACACAGTGACATGTAGAGGAAAGAAAGGAAGAGTGGATTTAGAGGAAAGAGATGTCAGAGACAAAAAAATAAAGATATATAGCTGGGATTCAAGAGCTAAAAGCATAACTCATTGGCTGTACCCAGGCCAGTTGTAAGTGCTGTTACATGTTAAACTAACCTTTTGCTCACAACCCAGTGCAATTTTCTATCAACGGTAATGCAGTATGGCAGCAACGTAGACATAATCTGCATTGTACAAAGGCAAATACATATTCCAGACTTTCTACTACTACAAAAAGTGCTGTTGAAAACCAGTCATGTCAGCATCGATAACTGTAAATGTAAATATGACCTTTAGTGATGTTTTATGTAGTAATTTTAACATGATTCTATGTGGACTGATAGCTGTAACGGGTGAATTAATGAATGAATATTTGTTTTTGAGTGTTTAAATACATTTTATATTGTACATAACTCACCTGCTCAGGGACTACAGATGGAAACTAGCTCAAGCTAAATCTGGTGCAAAGCATCCTTAATTAATGTGTTTGCACATTGTCCCTATTGAAATAAATTAATACACTAAACTAAACTACTGCTAGTTCACAATGAATAGAAGGCGTTCTAATTGCACAGGACACGAAGGTCTTTTTTCAACACACAAAAAAATAAGAATACAAATGTCGGCTTTTACAATATACTGAAGCCTAAAACAAGTGCATAATATCATTCCATTACCATAAAGTAAATATTAGGTATAGAGGGCCGGATATAAAATAATGCCTGTATACACACACACTTTGCAGCAGTTATTGGCAAGAAAGTCTTTTTTCACATAATGATTCATTCCTGATTATTGCATACAACCAGAATGTGCGCCTAATCTTTTTTGCTGCTGTTCCAGAAAATGGGTTTGTTTTACTCCTATTAGACGTGGACAGATTGACCTTCAGTTGCGTCACTCGCAAGTCCCACTTTTCATCAAAACATCCTGATCTCAACTCTCCACTCATCCTCTCTGTGGAAGCGATGGAGGTGAGTGGGTCTCTGGACAGCACCCGTGAGTTTGGCAGCAGGACGGAGCTCATTAACTCGTCTGGCTTTGAGAGGGGAAGTCGATGGCTTCTGTACCGCAACAGCGAAACAAGACACGAATGATCTCATCCTCCTCTTCCCTTCATTCATCTCGAGCGCTTATGAGTTGCCCTGGTAACTCTGCTCACGACAGAAGCTTCCCACAGAAACAATGTGTCATCAGAGAAGATTAAGACCCCACGGTTTAGTCAAGGGCCTGTGATCATACTGTATGTTCAGGTTATGCAAAAATAAAGTTAAAGAAAATGAAATGCTATGGGAAAAGCAGATGAAAAGTATCAGCTGCAAATAACTTCATAATTGATCTGTTAATAATTTGATTTTTATTCATATTTCAGAATGTAAAACACAAATTATAGGATCATCTAGATCTACCAAATAATAATAATTTAAAATGATTACTATAACATACAGTACTTGAGAGAGGCAGTTCTAAAAATATTGTTTTCTTCATTGACTGTAGCATTTAAAATTAAAATTGATTTCCAAAACAGGACTTATTTGATCAGTTAAGATGTAAAAGCATTGGGCAATAACATTACAATTTAACTGAAAATGTGCAAGTAATTCTTTGTTAAAATGTGTTGACTTTACATTGAAAATTACTATCAAAATATATCATTACTGTTCAATTTGTTTCTACATAAATCTCTCTTTTTAAACCTTTCCTTATCCAGTGAGATTAACAATCTCTTTTTTGGGGCAAGAAAAGAACATTGTGCATGTTTTTTGAGAGTGTGAATGGATGAGTCGCTCCTTGATGTAAAGCGCTTTGGATGAAAGCGCTTTACAAGATGAGACCATTTACCAAATTAGTTTATTTGTTTATTTGAGCAGTACACATAGTGCTCAAAAGGAGTGGACTGAAGCAAAAGCTTATGAGTGCAATGTCTTTAGTAGTAGGAGAAACCATGCAGACACGGGTGAAAAATGCAAACTCCACACAGAAAGACCCCATCCGACCTGAGACTCAAACCTCGGACAATCTTGTCGTGAGGCATGAGCGCTAACCGCTCCACGCCAATAAACAGTCCAAATGGCAATCTTCAGATTTGCTCAACAATAGCTACTTTTTTTCCCATGTTAAGCACTTTCCAATGGATGCATGCTTTGCACTGACTGTGCTGGATCCAGATGGTAAGCTTTATGAATCCTGTATCTAAACAAGAAGAAAAAGGGGAAACTGTAGCTACTGGTCTTCCTAGTTGTATGCAAAGTACAATAACCATATAGTTTACAGTTAACAGTTCCCACTATTCTCAGATTATAAAAGAACAAGCTTCTCACTTCCTGTTTGTGTTTCATTGTAGGCTGTAAAACATACATGAAAGGTGGTTTATTAGAAATACAGCAATAAAAAAAAAAGACATAATAGGTTTAGTGTACTCCCAGTTTGAAATTAAATAAAAACAAAAAGCCTATGTCTGCATCTGAAAGACTGGGACTTTGCTCTGAAAACTGAAAGCTCATTGGTCATGCTTTTTCTTTTGTAAATGTTTGTCTTTTCGGCCGAAGCTGCAGTGGGCGGATATTGGTGTAACCATCTCAACAGAGTAAAGTATTTTCTTTCTCCAGACACTGAGGAGGAGGAAGAGGGGAGAAGAGGAGGAAGGAGGCACGCAAAGGGAGTTTTTGTAGTAACCTGTGACCTCCTCCTGAGTCGGGAGCATGTGGTTAATTCCACATTCAGGTTTGAATCAAAACGATTTCTCAAAGTCCAGTACAAAGTGGAGCAATACAGTTACATCTCATATTATTACAGGCCAAATATAAAAGAACAATAGAGTGTAAAGATACCAGCATGCAATATTAAAACTGTGGCCAAAACTACCTGTTAAAGTACAAAAAGCAAATCACATAGGCTGCAATTACATAATGTTCCCGACAAAGCAAACCACAAAATAGTTTTAAGTATAAAACCTGCTCAATACAAACATGATTCTTGTGTTCAGCAGTTAGTCTTCCCACATGTTAAAGCACCTGAACATGTTTAAATGGGCAAAGTAAACTGAATTAAACATTAAAATGTTTCATATTTCATCTCTGGCATATTGGAGGCGTGGAGGAAAAGCCACCTCCACATTGGACTTTAACTCTTCAGTCCAGTGCAACTCCCCCGTCCACTGCTTCCTCCTCCGGTGTGTGTGCACGTGCCCGCCCCGTCCGGCACGACTGGACCAGAGCCAGTCAAAACAAACATTAAACAGCTCATCAATCACATGCGTTTATGGGCAGGAAGTGGTTCGACCGGTTTCTGATAAGGTGCCGGGGAAGGAACAAGCCCACTCTTGTACTTATAGTTCCTGAATTTGCCTCCAACTGACACTCTTCCTTTTGTTCCCAGCCATTCTTCTTCAACTATTAAAATATGCACTGTTCTGTTCCTGCTTCCATTTGATTACAAATAAACTGGTCTTAATTTCTCAAACCAAACTTTAGTGAATACATTGTGGTACCAATGATTTCCTGCCATTTTTCAAATCTTAATGCCTTATATTTCACCAGCGATAAACAATGGGACATGGCTTGATATGTCATTTATAAAACATCTCAATAAAAATATAAAAGAAAAGGCAGGATATAGAGACGATGGCACTGATACAAAAACTCAGGTCTCCAGAGTTGGACCACATTCAACCACTTTCACGGTAAAAAAAAAAAAGAAAGTAAAACTGCTCCAAACTGCTTGTGCAGCGTTATTAAGCTGTGCAAATACATTCGGCATAGACACTTTCTGCTAACATAGTTAGTAAAATGCATTACCTGAGTAAGAAGTAGAAGGTATAGGATTTGCAGCACTTAGAGTCACATTCAAAATGTCTATTCATTAATGCAGACATTCTGTATATCACATTCTGAGTTGCCCTATTCTGTTCTATTACCTTAGATTTGATTGTTGTCAAATGGTAACACACAATTATGGGTTGTTAAATTTTAACAACAAATTCAACTTAAGATGACTTTTGCTTGTCAGCTGAGGGAAATACTTTTATATCATTAATATTGTTCTGGGAATTCAAAAAAGGTATATACACAACTTCACCAATTATTGTATATGATGATATAATATTATATAGGTAATTATAACAAAATTATGTAAATCTCCTATGATCTGTACATTTAATTACATACAACAGTAATATGTATATATATATATATATATATATATATATATATATATATATATATATATATATATATATATATATATATATATCCTGATGTCCACAAACATTATCATTAGTGGCTGATCATCGATGCCCCTCCCCTCTCCATTTAGGACACTACCAGTCTCACTTGCCAAGTTCCCAGCTTTGCAAGTGATTCCATACACCCATCATACATTCTCCTAGTGTGCTGCATTTAGGGATGGGACCGCAAAATCCCCATGCCAGGTCCAGCCGACTTTCAATTCTCCAGGCTGTCAGATTACTGAACTCTCTCATGCACACGAATGCCTAAAAGGTTAATGTACAATGACAAACATAAATTAGTTTCAGCAATACAGTAGCCCATAAGGAATGAATTGCGTATACAATGTACACCTACACAAAGTGAGAATTCACACAAAGACTTACTCAGTCATCCACCCACTGCAGCCTGCAGAGCCAGCTGTGCAAAGACTCACATCCCTACAATGTAGGAAACCAGCCTGTCTTGTTTCCATGGCTTCTAATAACTCTTCACTAAGATATCTTGAGATTGTCAGACACACATTTTCTTTTTTGTTTTGTTTTACAGCTCATGGGTATTCATAGAAGACAAAGCAAGCGTATTTTGCGACTGACACTTTTAATACTGGCCTTTTTCTTACATCTCAGATCAACTTCAAATTATGGGTGTGACAAGTCCTGACATAGTGACTTCAAAATTAAAATCAAACAAAAGAATGACAAAGAAAACTATTTCACTGGCTCTTCAAAAAAGATGTAAAAATTTAAATTAACCTGTCAATATTACAAAACACAAAAGAGTTCATGAAACACACACTGTTGGGAAGTGTAATAGTCATTAATTTTTCATGGGAGTAGATGTTTGAAGAGACTGTGTGCACTTTGTGGATTCTTAAAAATATGTTACGGTTAAGTACTGCCCTTGTTCAGAGAGAGGAGCAGGCTGCTTCTCTCCCCTGATCAAATCCACTTCCTCCTCAGGAAATGGAGACTTCTGCCCACACTGCAATTTCCTGCCTCCCCCCCCCCCCCCCTCCTCCCTTTTTGGCTTTTTTCCCCTCTGTGCTTTCTTCCTCCCCCCTCCTTCCTTAGGACTGAAGTGTCTGTGAGGATCTTAAAGTGTGGGTGTTGAGACAGGTTCTAGGGAAAGAAAAGCAGGTGTTTTGCTTTTTATTCTAATATGTATGGTCACGGATGCCAGGGTCAGACGAGAGGGAGTACCGTATGTATGTTGCTTTTGTATGAAATCATCTAAAGACCCAACAATTTGTTTTTTTGAGGTAGACTGCAGGTCAGTTTTCTATAGATTTTTACTGTCAAAATGTGTAGATGTTTCAAGATTAATGTGCAGCATTATACATTTTGATCAAGCTACAAGCCTTTGAATGGCATAGATTTAGCATCTATGACGCTACGGAATTGTTACTAGTCTCTAAAATTGTTACTTTTTATATAATCTGAAGACCCCAGGACTTCCACCGTAGTTCGGATGTGATCTGACTCGGGGCTCACTGAACAGGAAACTAAACACGGACCTACTGAGGCTACTTCCCCTTTCTGTAACAATGCAAAGAGGAAGTGAACAGCGGGGGTTTCCTGTGTGCCTCATCTACTGGCCAGAACTTCACACTTCGCAAATGGAAAGTGGGAAGAGGTTAGTCTTTGGACAGCAGGTTTATCAATCCACTGGCATCTGGTTGCACTGGTTGAGCAATTGCGAGTTGACACAAACTCGACAAGGCAACAAAACCACACCAAATAATTCAGAACATACAATAAGAAAAGAGTTTATATCAGCCATCAATTAAACTGAATGTTGATATACCATCGATTAGATTATTAAAATATGATGTACACTTGAAAAAAAAAACAATTTCCAATCATTTTATTAAGTAATTGCTTCTCAAATCCAACTTTGTCACTTCAAACTTCAACATCTTGAGCGGTCTTCTCTACGCCATTCTTAACACTTTTCTCCAATTCCAACCTGCTTCACATGTCCCTTTACATAGTAACTTAGGTCCTGGGATTAACATTGAACATGATTAACAGCTTAAATATATTGCTTCCATAAGCTGTGTCTCATTGCATTAAGAAAGGACATGATGTAGCTTAAACCTGCTCTCAGCTATGTCTTTTTGAATCTTTTTGTCAGTAGGTGTCAGCAGTGAACTCTGCTCTGCCCCCCTCCCCTCACCTGGCTTTCCCCCCTCACTCCCCTCCACACCACAGTCCACACACGGCTCTGATTGCATTCAATGAGATACGTTAATCTTTTGTGAAACACACAAGTATCAGCATAAATAGGATATGTAGCAAAGTAAGAAATATTCAGACTTTTTTTTTTTGCTAAACTGCAACTTTCATGTCTCTCTTTTTAGCATTTAGAACACAATACTTCTATTTAGAACCAAGTTTACAGTGCAGAGCTTTTTCCCTGCAATCCTTGAACGCCTCAGCCTCCTGGTGCCTGCTTTGTTATCATAAGAAGGAAAAAGACCTGACATCTCCCAGTAGATATTGGATTATTAAACAAACGGACATTTCATGAGGATTTCAGCTGCATTAGAGCAGGTTGGTCAGATGTTTATCAGTTCACGATCTAATGAAACGCTGACTGTGTTAACCGCTAACTGCTGTGTCTGCTGCTTCAAACATGTGCGATCCCTGCACGTGTTTGTGTTTACATGGGGGAAGGTGAGGGTGAGGGGTGTGGAGGGGGTTGTCCTGTGAGGTGCGGAGCTTGTTTTTGCTTCTGCGGTACAAAGTTAGCGTGCTGTTTGCGAAGGTGGCGCATCTAGCGTGGGAACGCAGCCATGCCGGTCCGACAAAATGGAGTGTCTGAGAGTAGCTTTAACTATTTACGTGATAATCCGCAACATCGTGATTTATTCATGGCCTCCTCCGATGTCTCTGCCTGAGATGATCATTTGTATTTTGAAATTTCTTTTGGTTCCGGGAAGAGGAAAGAATTACAGAATGTGTATCCAAGGTAATAATGAAAGATGCAGTCTACCACTTTTTTACAACCCAATTAAATCCCATAATAGTATTTTTACCAAAGAATTAGGGTAGCTTTATTTTCTGTTTATTTCCAAGTTGTTGTTGTTGTTTTTGTTGGGTTGTGGCCAATGCACTTTCAGCTGAAACCGAAATGCCTCAGTCGCTTTAAAACGTTTTCAAACCTTTTAAAATGATTTTTATTATATCATGTAGCAGTCCAATATTAAAAATTATACAGAATTGTTAGAAATCATAAACAAAGGTGGTATGGCCAGATGAAGTCGAGCAGGCTCACCAATGACTCAAGCTTCAGTTTCAACACATTGGATTGTAAAGGATTTCAACCAAATTAATGTGAATCTGATTCTGATCTCATTCTGTTCTTTGATACAGAAAGGTAATGCCTCCATATGAACCTGTGTGGAAATTTAAGAATTCATAAAATAAAGTAGAACATTTTCCATAAAATACTTTATGAATGTACTTTAGCAACAGGTCATACCTCATTCAAAACAGTTACTGCATAACATACTTTTTTGTATTGTTCATCCCCAATTTAAAAGGCCTCATCATCATCATCATCATCTCAGTGGACCTAAGTGGAAGCGTGTGCAGTGGTGTGACTCACGCAGGTGTGCCGGCAGCCTGTTGGGCTCGTCCTCCATTCGACTGGCTGGCCTCGAGGCGGGAGCATGGACGGGGGAGGAAGTGGAGTTTGGCAGCGGGTTTGCGGAAGGACTGAAAGAGCTCCTCTCCTGCTATGAATAGACACAGAGACAAACCGTGCTCACAGAGATTTCAGCGCAGCAGCAATGAACCCAAACAGCCCTGAATTCAACTTATCTCACCTCCTGTGGCAATAGCATCATAAAAGATTTGTTGAGCTATAACAATTGAATGACTATTGTATTAGCTCCTAGACCTATTATGAAGTATCCAAAATGAATAATTTTTGTTCCAGTGGCATAGAAGCACATTATTACAATAAATGTAATGCCATGATACATTAACGTGTTTTGTATGTACAACATGTAATACAAAGAGCATCAAGCACATCTTACAGAACCAGATTATCTTTGAGTTTGATTTCCGATCTGGATTTTACCATAGTGTGATAGGAACTGTGGATTGGAAACATTGAAGTTAAAATAGATTTTAGATGGAAACACCCAGATTTTTTTTATATATATATATATATATATATAAATATAACCAATTAACTGCGTTTGACACAGAACAAGCTTTGATTGACTCTCCCATTCAAAACATTGTGAATTGATCCTGATCCAGTTGGCCACAGTTACTTCCATTTTATATTCTCATTTCCCTGACGCAATATTCAACCACAATGTTTGAATATAGAAAGGTTAGTGATTCATATTGCAAGAATGGAGATTGAGATCATGATCTCAGTTTTCCATGCTAATTGAATTTTAAAGCTCACATTAACCGCTGGAAGCATAGATCAATATCTCTCTCAGGTGACAACTGATTATTTTGGTAAATGTTTTAATTTGACCTCTTAGCTCAGGATAAGTCCGCACACCCAGGAGGCGACAGGTGCGTAGAAGACAGGGAAATGTATGCAAAAATGAACCAAAGCTCCCACACACCGTCTTACTCTTTCAAATATTTAGTACTGCTGCAGCGTGTCGGTCAGCCTGACAAAGGTCTTATGTCTGTCTGTCTGTCTGTCCTGTCATCGTAAATGTCAAACATTTTCTGTACATTCGCATTAACTGGAACATTATTATTAATGAGAGACAACTCTCAACAACGTATTGTCAGGTACAAGGGGAGAAAGTAACTACATTTATTGAGTATTTGTCATATTATAAAATAGGGTATAGCACATAAACGGTTTACTTTTGTTTTTACATTGTCCATTTATGTAGTAACGCAGTTTTCCAGTATGCAGCGTTCCAAGTTTCCGATCAAACATAGGTAAAGACACAAATGGCTGAGCCAACTTCAAGAAAACAAACGGCAGTACAACACCAGTTGTACAGGACTCTACACTGTTGTAACGAGGAGTTTTCAAAGGAAGTGAAGCAGTCTTCCACTTTCTCCTCTTTTTGGAATACATTTCTCACAGGGACAGCAGCAACAGGAGAGTGCAAGTGCAATCGACACAGGCCACAGATGGATAAAGATAATGTGATTAGGGGAGTCACTTGCAATGCTTGATGGTATAGCTTTAATCTGCTTCTGTAGAACTGTGCAACCACTTTAAAATGTAAAGAATAAGTGGGTATTCACTTTATTATTGTCACTCTAAACAAAACACTGAACTGAGTGTCAAAATAAAATAACAATGTAGAATTGCCACTCATTTGGCTTCTGATGCTATGCCACCATTACCTACATTCCTGTTATTATGGAATAAAACACAAACACACAAAATGCAATGAAACGTATTTAACATTTCGTGGACAGTGAGTTTATATAAATTAAACAAAGCGGGCCTTGAACAATTATTATAGGCTTACTTCTCCGTGTATTTCAGCTAGTAACAAACACTACAAGCCGCATGTTTGAGTCAGCTGAATAAAGGGCAAGACTATTACCAGAAAATCTGATCCTCTAGCTGCCATCACTTGCTTAATTATTCATTTTACTAGACACAGTTTATTTTTTTTATTTTTTGTGTGTGTTCTTGAGTGTTTTGTGTTCTTATTAAGTTTGTTTCAAACTATTTACTAAATAGTTTGTAAATAGTTTGTTTCAAAGTAATAGAACACTCAAGTTCGGGAAGCCTACTTGCATTTGGCCATTTGATTAAAATGTTTTTTTTTTTTTTTGCAACAGAACAGGTTAATAGCATTTGTCTAATGCTGTTGCTTTAATAAATTATTAACTACTGCATAACATTGTTAATAAGTGATTTTTTGCCTAGAGTCTGCTGCTGATTAGGCAACGTGTGCTGAACGAACCACGCGTTTTGTGGCAGTCACGACATCAGGACATCAGAACTGCAGAGACTGTTAAGCAGAGGCGAGCAACAGATGAGTGTCCGAGCAGACGCTAGTCTACACATCGGAGGCTAGCCTGGAAATGTGGTCAGTGTACGAAGTGTGTCCAGGAGAAAAACAGAGCGACTCGAGCGTGTTACCTTGGCCACAGCAGGGGAGGAATCAGACATTATCTTCCGTCAACTTCACCGCGTCTCCTTCCTCACTTCCCGCGGGCCCACTCGTCTCTCTGCCTGTTTATTTCTCACCAAAACAAGACCCTTGGCAGTGGCATTAGCACTCTCGACTTCTTACGGCAAATAAGTTCGTTCCTTTGCAAGCCCGTGTGCTTTCTAAGTGCGGGCTGCATTCATGGCGCAGCGAGCGTTGAGAAAACTTCTTTTGTCTCTGAGCGTTTCCCGTCGCTGCTCGGCTGCGCGCGCGTTAATAATAATCCCTTCCTGGAAGCGCACCACAGCTCCCTCTCCCGCGCTCATTGATCTGGCTGTGTGTAAACGGCGAAGTGACGTGAATTCCCAGCAACGAGCCTTGCCCCCTTTTAAAGGGAAACCCGAAGTAGGAAATCGCGGCAGGCCGAGCTGCTGCTCAAGGCGGGGGAAACAGAAGACAGAGGGAAGCAGTTTGCAATTGTAAAAAAGAAACAAGAAAACAAGGCAATGTTATGGTTTTGCCTACATGACAGGGCTTCTAAAAGAGTGTGAGATGTAGGCTAGGAGTTCATGTTGAGCTATTCCATAACTTTCATTTGCATAGATATTAGTTTTTTTGTTTTTTTGCTTAAACCTAATCTTGTTTTACGGGATTGTTTGTGCTTGAGATTCTATTAGGCAAGGCAAGGGAAGTTTATTTGTAGAGCACAATTCATACACAAGGCAATTCAAAGTGCTTCACAGTTCCAGAAGATTACAAGAAAACAGATCAAATCAATCATTAAAACATCCAACATAAAAATGTATCAATTACAGTAAAAGGCAAGAGTGCAGATAAAATACTTTCAGTTTTCATATGCTCGGGTAAAAAGAGCTGTTTTCAGCCTGGATTTGAACATTGTCAGAGATGAGGCCTGTCTCACATCCTCATGAAGACTGTTCCAGATTTTAGCTGCATGAAACTGAAACGCAGCCTCACCGTGTTTAGTCCTGACTCTGGGAACCACCAGGAGACCCCTCCCTGAAGTTCTCAGGGCCCGAGATGGTTCATACGGATGTCAGAGATGTACTTTGGTGCTAAACCATGAAACGACTTGTACACAAGCAGAGCTGTTTTAAATTATATTCTCTGAGTGACAGGAAGCCAGTGCAGAGACCGGAGCACTGGACTAATATGGTCGTATTTCCTGGTTCTTGTCAGGACTCGAGCAGCAGCGTTCTGGATGTACTGCAGCTCTAACAGCTTGTTTAGAAAGGCCAGTGAGCAGCCGTCACAGTAGTCTAACCTGCTGGAGACAAATGCATGGATGAGTGTCTCCAAGTTATATATAATATTGTTATCACGAAATTGCACAGCCGTATAGCATATCGCAAGTTACTTCTATATCGTTCAGCCCTAATGTCAATGTTTTTCAGTAAAAGGTGTGATTTTGAGAGTAATCTAGCTTCATTTTTAACACGACATAATATTAAATACTGAATAATCTTAGTTTAGTTGCTCACGTTGTAATAATATTGGCATGGTATTCCTCAAGTTTGGGGGTACTCGGAGTAATGACTCAAGGCGTACGCAACTATAAATAAAAAAAACTTTTCTAACCTACCATACAGAATCTTATGTGAGTTGCTTAGATAGAGGTGCTCTGTCCCTACAAAACAATAACAAGTTTGACGTGGTAATCAAAGTAGGCTCCAAAATAATTGTATCCCTTTTTCACAAAGCATCCAGCTTAATAAACTCTGATTGGATCTATACTCCTGGATCCACTCCTCAACGTGGTGGAGGGGTTTGAGCACTCGAATGAGCCTAGGAGCTAAGTTGTCGGGGGCTAGGTCACGGGTCAGACAAAGAGCGGTTCAGAAGCCCCTTATGAGAGACCAACAGGCCCGGTTAGAACCATGAGGCCGTCCTTCTGTGGACCCACCACCTGCAGGAGGAGCCATAGGGGCTGGTGCAATGTGATTTGGGGCAACTCCGGCAGCTGCCCCCACGACCCGGCAACTGACAAGTGGAAGAAAATGGATGGATGGATGGATCTATACTAATGGTATTCTGATTGCACTATGCACTGGTATACTTGTTTCGTTTATTATACGTTTTATGTGCTTTTTTGTTTTATGCTTTCGGTGTTGCACTAATTCCCCCCATGAGCAATAAAGGTTCTAATTAATTCAGTATATTCTGGCTTGTGGGGTATAGTCTGTTTATCCCCTGGGCAAACTCTGGCTTGAACCTAACTATCGGCCACAATGGGCAGTAAATTCAGTTCTTCTGAAGTCTGAAAGGCTTCTAAACTCATTTAAAAGTCGTTCACAAATGTCAGGTCACTAGATCAGCAGAGGTCATCCCTTACACTCTACAGCACGGGTTCCAAATTCAGGAGTCTGCACCGAGTGCGGAAATAAGATCATCAAGGTATATCTGAATAGGCATTTTTGGGTAACTGGATAGGGCTAGAACACAAACAAGGAATCCTGGTTTAGCTTCATTTACTGACAGCAGATGGTAGGGAGGAGTGATGGAAAATCTCTTACAATAAGATCTGAACCAGTGTTTCTGGGAGGGGAAGACAGGAAGCAATAAAGGAAGGAAATGTGCTGTCAGTTATTGGCGCAAGGCTAAATGGTGCTGATTATAACCCAAAAGATTTGTTGGTTTCCTTATTTTCGAATATTCAAGGGCACATTTGGAGTCCCATGCAGGTTTACAGCACATTTGAGTTTTTAGGGCACAAGTTGTGGTATTAGTGTGATCCAACTTTGGTTGACCTTTGAACAAGTGCAAAATACAAATCATTGTCAGAATATTTATTTTAGTAACTATTAACTGGATCTAGTTAGTTCTGTCTTTGACCGGTGCTGCACATGGAAAGCCAAGCATGTGAGTTTAGAGAGGCAAAAAATAATAATAAAAAGAAGAAAGAAAAGACAGTGTATTTTATGTAATGTGGACTGATTTGTTTGAGTTTAATTTATTTCACACCTTTAAGTTTAACAGAAGCGTAGCTGCTTTATTACAACACCAAAGACTGTAGAGCAGTAGGCCTATTTCTCAAATGTATGGGTACCACTCAAGCTGCTTCAGGTGGCGCTCAGGTTATCTTTTGTTCTTACCTTTTTGAAACACTTTAGTTATGGTCAGTGTTTAATATATTCTATATTAGTGATTACAGCTCTAAAAATGTAATATGTTTGTATTACATATTACTGTTTCAAAAATGTAGCTGAGTTACACTACTCTGAGTTACGTTTGGCAAAATATAAACGGAATATACTAATAATGCCACGGAGCAAACGTACAGTCAGAGATGTCCTTTCCCTTCACTTTCCCCCATTCTCTTGTGTTTTGTTTTGAGGACATTCACTACACGCAACGCAGATCTTATGCACCTGTGTCCAACTCTGGCACTCTTTATTTAGGGAGAGTTTGGCTTTTTATTTATTTGTTTATTTTTTTCGTAAATGCTCGAGTTACTTGAAATGTATATGACTAATATATTCCTGTATTTTGTGTAAGTAATATGTACAGTATTCCTTAGTTACTGAAAAAGTCATATATTTGTGTAACTTGTTACTTTTGTAATACGTTACCCCCGACAGTGGTCATGGTGAAATAAGCTATATTTTTGACACGGTTTAGCTTTGCATTCTGATCAAGTTTAGACCAGGTTTAGTCTTGTTATTGGTTTAGATACTTCAAAGAGCCATTTCCAAAAGGTGGTACTGGTTCTTGTTGTAAAAAGTTTGAAACGCACTGACTTTAGGCAAGACTACAGTCCTTATGCGATTACTCCCCCTCGTGGAGCGCTGGCAAATTACAACACAGGCTTTTAATTATAGTCTAGCTAGGTTTCGGTTTCTGGGCGTCAGAAAAAGACGGCCCACGCGTTTTGTTTACTGACTACGTTGCTCGCTGCGCCCAAGAAATAGCCCGATGGAGACGGAGGTTTTAAAATATATTTTGGACAATCACGGGGCGGTGGACACCTCGGACCTGCTGTTCAATCTGTGTGACACCGCAACTCTGTCGGAATTGATTTGTAAAAATGAGAAGTTCGTGACGTGTTTATTCAACGGGACACCGAAAGTTGTGGTGCGGAGTCCAGTGAGTCTGTGCTGGCGCAAAGGGTGTCCCGGCTGCGGGGGCCTGCACCTCTGCAAAGGATTCCTTCTCACGGGGTCATGTCAATTTAGTTTAACAAGGTAACTAAGCTTCTCTGTGTGTTTGTTGAAAGATTTCCACCGTAAAAGCCATAACAACGTAGCAACACATTAAGCAGGCAGTCCAGGGGTCAAGGTGCAATTAGATGGACACAATGTGACGGCGCATAGCCCTAGTACTGATAACATTTAGCTAGCCAAGTCTACACAAGTAGGCGCATTGAGTTGCCTTGTGTGCGAAATGCGCGGTGTAAATAAAGTTGCCTTGTCACTTTTTAAAATAACTACTGTTGCACGTAAAAGCAAAACAAACAAACAAAACTGAGGCACTTAAAAAGGTTAGTAAACGCTTACATGGCTAATTGAAGTAAAAAGCCAACGCGTTTCAGCTCAGGCCATCCTCAGAGCAAACACTTGTGCAAGTAGTTTTTCCAGGCAGTACTTTTTACTTCTACTGTTAATTTGAGGTGTCTGCTTGTTTTGTTTCTCATAATCTATGTCACCACTGAAACATTAATCAAACTTTTATGCTCAAATAGTTACTCAGTATTCAAAGTACTCAAGTTAAATTTTCTCCCAGTACTCTTTACTCCTACTTGAATTAAATACTCAAGTAATTATTTTGGTCACTGCTTTTCGCTTCTACTTACATAGAATTATTTGAGTAAATGTTTTAGCCACTTTACCCACCTCTGTGTATTTATTTTATTTTTTACAAAAGATTTTAGAGCATGACTGTTGAGATCATAGTATTGCCTAATTGTGTCACAGGAGAGGTTGCATATTCTCCCACAATCTCCTCTCAGACTACAATGAGAAGATCCTCAGAAAGTTTGGTCTGGAGACACTGTCCAGGGCACAGCTGTGCGTCCTCCTGCTGCAGAGCAACAACAATCTACTACCCTGTGTATGTACAACTAAATTAGTACACATTTCAGAGCCCTTTCCCATATCTCTTGCACACTCAAGACATTCACAGAGAGTTGTATAGTTGTTACAGCCAGGCCTTGTATGTAGACAAAACAATTCATATCATTCTTTGCCAGCAGCGCTGAGTCCTTCAGCTCATATCTAATTGTACACAGTTCACAGTGTCTGGGTCAAATTAACTTTAGCATTCTTAAACATAACAAAGTTATAAACAAAATAACTGAAATATCTCCACACATTACTGTCCAGATTCGGCCTTCTGTTACCCTGTTTTTGGTTTGTTTTGTGTTTGTATCTGTTCATGTCCTTGGTGTTTTATTTTGACATGTCTTTGTGATTTTCTGTTTTACTTGCCTGCCCCCTGATGTGTTTCACCTGTGCCCCATTTCCTCATGTATTTATAACCCTGTGTTTGCCTTGTCCTTTGTCGTGTCGTTGTTTACGTCAGCCCGGTTTGTTTGAGGTTTGTCATCTCTGGATTTTGTTATTTTGGTTTTTCATCATGTATTACACATCCAGTTTTGTTGCAGTCCTGCCTCATGGGTTTTATTTTCTTTACTCCACCTCCATTCATGACAATTACAATGGTAACATTTACGAATCTGGACAGCAGGACATTTTCTGAACAATGTATGTAAGACGGGCGCAAACGATTTTAGCTGATCCCTCACATGTGCTGAACTCTGTGGAACAGAACTCTTTTTTACTACACTTACAGTATTCACACCTCCTCTGCTCAGTGCATGTATTCTAAGTAATGTTGATATTGTTTATATTGGCTATCTATGTAATGTACTAATAATATGCAAAAGACCCCTAATTCAAGTCAAATCTTTCTTGGGAGATCAAAAATAATGAAAACCTATACGTGTTTACCTTACTCTTAAAGCCAATTTAATATGACACATCAACGTGGCTCTTTTAAAACTGGATAACCTTTGTGCTGCTGCATGTAAGTAAGTAAGTAAGTAGATAGCCTATATTACACAGACAATGCCATATTTTTACCTTTGCATTGTAAACTGAATTATGAAAAACAACAAACACATGCACAACTTTGATGCCATCTAATCAGGTGTAAGGGTTTTAATATGCATGGGATTAGGACTCAGTGACACGGGTGGGGGAATGGTTGTTGTATTTCTGCAAAGTTGCCAGTTTGATCTCAGCCAACCAGTGCACAGTGTCCTTGTGTTCTGGGCAAAACACTTCAGCCACCTTGCCTATACAGGTGCTCGTCATATAATTAGAATATCATGAAAAAGTGCATTCACTTCTGTTATTCAACTTAAACTGTGAAACTAATATAGACTAATTCCATGCAAAGTGAGATATGTAGCCTTTAATTGTTATAATTTGGCTTATTATGGCTCATCTTGTAAAAACCCCACATTAATAATCTCATAAAATTTTTAAAATGGACTGTAAACCATAATCATCCAAATTATAACAAATAAAGGCTTGACATATGTCACTTTGCATGTAATGAGTCTAGCATATATTAGTTTCACAAATGAACTTTTTCATGATATTCTAATTTTATGACGTATTTTGAGTCAAATAGTCAAATGGTTGTAGCGGTTGTTTGCACAAATTTGCGCCTTCTGTCAGTCAGCCCTAGGTCTGCTGTGGCTTAAAATAGTTGATTTATTGTTATTTAACTTGGCACTTTTTTCTTCTCTCCAAGATTTGCAATAATTACAATAACCGCAATGGATGTCAGGACAGCTGCCAGAGACTGCACGTCTGTGAGAAGTTCCTCTGCCAGGACTGCAGCTGCTTCAGGACGCACGACTTTCTTGCCCCACAGCCCTCAACGCTCCTGCAGAACAGGCGTATTCCAGACAGTCTAATAAAGTCTTTAAAGTCTGTATATGCAAATAGAGAGGCACTGCGATTCGCTGACAAGCCGGACAATCGGAGAAACAGAGGAGACCGGGGCAATAGTGGGCTGAGTGACCAAACGGCAGTTTCAAATTTAGATATTTCCTCTGATTTTGAATATGACAGCAGTCAAGGCACACTTAGCACTGGCTGTGAGTCAAGCAGCGATGTCCAAACAAGCAGGGGCCGCGGTGTACGTGGAAGAAGTAGTAATTTTAGAGGAGGCTTTTTGAACAATAATCATACGTTAAACTATGGCAGTCACGGAGACCCAATGAACACTCTGGATATGTTGGATGATGGGTTTAATATCAGATCGTCCATTCCTACAAAACCCGGTAACAACAATAGGGGTGGGGGTTTTAGAGTTGGGAGCAACACAGGAACCAGGGGCAGAGGAGGTAGGGGCAGGGGCTATGACTCCCAATGTGATGGGATGCTCTCTCAAATAGATTCACTAGCTTCCACCAAAGAAGTCAATTTCACAAGTCCAAAACCCAACACTGATAAAAGACATGGTCAAGGAAAAAGAGGTAATGTCATCTTCTTGGAACTTTCATTTGAAACTGCTGTGACAAACAATAAATTGAAATATCCCACTTTTTAGATAAAACTGAGATCTGCATGTACTTTATCAAAGGGCGCTGTAAACATGAAGGTACATAACTAATTATTGTTTGTTGTTTGTCGTTGTAATTGCTCATGTATGGACATGTGTGTACAGATCGGTGTTTCAAAGCCCACGACAAGATGCCATACAGATGGGAGATCAAGCAGGATGGCCAGTGGACTCATATGGCTGCGAATGAAAGTATTGAGCAGGCCTATTGTGATCCTGCAAATGCCTACAGGTAAAAAAAACGAATGCTAATAGGAACTACTTGCTATGGGTGTAAATGCAAACACTTAGAAATAATAATAGGTATTTGGGATATTGTTGTTTGACATGTGTGTTGCAATGTGGATAAAGGAATATTGGTGCAATCACAATTTTACAGATAAAAAAAAAAAAGATGGTTTAATTTATTGAGTGTACCAATATGTAAAAATCAAACGGCTACAACCAGGTAATAAATCCATTATATTATCTATTATCCAAATTAATAGATTATTGATATGACCAATTGGCTATCAATGGTCACATTTCCAGCCAGTCCAGCGTAACGCCCCATTTGAAAGACCTACAAAACTGATCATGACTTTTTTGTTGCTTTGTCACATTTTTGTCACATTTTTTTTTCTCGTGTTTTTGTTACTTTCTTCATCGTTTATATTTTTCCTTTTCTGACAATTTGTTGTGTTTTTGTCACTTTTTTGTCACTATTTAGTTGTGGTTTTTATGGCTCTTTTTGTTGTATTTTCATCGCTGTTTTGGCGCTTGATCTCAGTTTTGATGCTGGGATCAAGCGTCAAAACAGCGACATGATTTATTTTGTATTATATACACATTTCTGGGCGGGGGAAAAAATAGACATTTTACATTATTCTGTATTTATGCTTCATCTTCCTCAGTACCTCCTCTCCTCTTGTGTATTTCGATACTATGAAGTGTGGAGAAAAGGAAGTGAGACGCCTTTCTACCATTAACTCTGTGCTGGAGCCGAACTTCATTCACACCACAGACTGGCTCTGGTTCTGGGAGGACAACCATGGGAAGTGGCTGCAGTATGGGGCTCATGTGAGTGGATGTGGCCATGTTCTCTCTGTGAACTCTGGGCGACAGAGGCCCAGATGGTCGAATGGGATCACTGATGTATAAATGAGGGTGTATATGAATGCTATATAAATACAGACCATTTACGCCGTCTACTATAATTGTGTTATTGATGGCTTACTGAATTATGAAAGGTGGGTAGAGTTGCCAATCAATATTTACTCAAGTAAGGGAAATGTAATTTTACAATACCTAAATAATTACTCAAGTCGAGTAAAAAAAGTACTTGGAGAAAATGTTACTTGAGTACTGTGAGTACTCGGTGTGTGAGTACTATGTTCCAGTAGTGACAAATTATGCGAAATATGAAATCTCAATATTTCCAAAGAGAATACCATAAAAGTATATAAGAGTACAGATATAATACAATAAAATCTGATATAACTTTAGTAAAAGTCAAAATACGGCTGGAAGATTTGGCCCAAACATAAAATCTGGATATTTTTTTCTTAAAAAAAAAAAAAAGTGTTGATTTTTTTTAAATGGTTATTTCTATTTTAAATATTCCTTGTCTGATTTTAAAACCAAAACTTCATAATAAGCCATGGAGTTTTCAAAAGCTGTTTCTACATCCATATATTTCATTGATTTTTATTTTATAATTGAAGTGGTCAATTTGCCCTGTGCTAATAGCCACTATTGGTTAAAGGTGTACAGAAGTTTCTTGAGCAGCCGTGTCTTCCAAAATACCAAGAGTCCAGTGAAGTGACTAAAACTGATTTATTTGAGCTCACCTTTTGCCTTAAATCAGAACATACAAAGTACTCTCACAATGGACCAATAGACGAGGTCAAGAATCAGGTTGCAATTTCCAACCACCTGGGTCCTATGTGGGTGCCTGATTATTATGATTTCTTTTGTTTATTTATATTTTTGTACCAATAACCATGAAAAAAAAAGCCTAATTAAGTAGAGTATATTTTTAAAAAAAAGTTAGAGCTAAGACGCGATTGTGCAGGACTAATTTGAACATGTAATCAATGTGATGTTTGTATCTTTCAGGCAAGTGTGCATGAGATGGCCAGTGTCTCCAATAAACAGCTGGAGGAAATGTATCTAAATAACAACAAGGATGTGGTCCAGTTTAAAGCTGGTTCACAGTTATATGAACTCAGTTTTCAAGGTAAGCATGCAGGACATTATTGACTTTAAACATGCACATTTGTATTGATTGTAAAGGGCAGTATCCAAATCTGATGTGTTTCTAGATATGATCCAAACCAACATAAAGTATGGCACTAAGCGGATTGTGAGGAGGCGCCCAAGGTTTGTTTCTGCAGCTGAAGTTCAAACAAAAAGGTATAGATCATTAGTATTGAGTGTATATGCACACTGTACATGTGGTATTATATATTTTATTTAAATAAGGAAACAACCAACCAACCCGACCACTTTTCCAGTCTACTGGGACAAAACACAAATTTCGCCAACTGAACACAGGGTACAAGTACATATAATATGGCTGTACAACTATATTATTGGAGTCTATATACTATAAGATGTGTGTTATTTTCATAGTGCATCAGTCTCCAGCCATCTCTTGGTGAATATAAAGAGATCCACGATCTATTCTGTCAAACAATGAGAGGTTTTGACATTTTGAAAATTGAAAGGATTCAGAACAAAGCTGTTTGGGAAGCTTTTCAGCTGTAAGTATTTTAGATACTGTAGTTTGTCCAAATGCTATTGGTTTATAATCTCTATTTATTTTTTCTGTCTTTTGTTAGACATAAGAATCACTTGAATAACAAGAACAATGGGCAAGCAGTGACCGAGAAGAAACTTTTTCATGGGACCGATCCTTCACTTGTCAAGACCATATGTGCCACTAACTTTGACTGGAGAGTCTGTGGAGTCAACGGGACGGCTTATGGCCAAGGTCAGTCTCTGATTGATATCTAAGGGCGTTTTCACACAGGCTCTAGTTAGGTTGACCTAAAGTGGTCAACACATGGACCTCTCCATGTGTTGATTAAGTAAATTTCTCCTTGCTTTCGCATGTCAGCCTCATTGTATTTAACCACGAGGGAGAAGAGTGACCATAGAAGTATGCATGCGCGTGCGTGTCGGCGCATTGACAGGTTCATGCCCGTTGTCATGGAAATAAGTTCAGCGAACAGCTGAATGTTATGTGGCTCTGGTGCGAGTACGTGTGAACACGGACTGAACCAACGATGAAGTAAATTCAGTTGAAACTAGGGTGGTTTAAATAAGGCGCTCCAACATGTGTGAAAACGCCCTGAATCCAAAAGTATTTGAAAAAGAAACAATACAGATGTCATATACCAGTAATGGTGTAACGCTGGGCATATCCCATTCTTTCAGGTAGTTATTTTGCCCGTGATGCCAAGTACTCCCACAGCTACACCGGCACCTCTGATGTCCGGTTCATGATTGTGTCTCGAGTTTTGGTTGGAGAATACACCAGGGGGTGCTCTGAATACAGACGACCTCCATCTAAAGACGGTGGTGACGTGAATCTCTATGACAGCTGTGTGGACAATGTCATGAACCCTTCCATCTTTGTTGTGTTCGAGAAGCAGCAGATCTACCCTGAGTATGTGATTCAGTACAGCGAGAGGAGCCAACGCACAATCTTCACGCCACCAGCCCCTTTAATAACAGGGATGACTCCTCCAGTACCTGTCTCAAAATCATCTGCCTCTCCAGTTGCAGCAAATGCTTTCCTAACAACTCCAACCACATCATCCTTAACAAGTTCATCAAATGCTGCTATATCAAATTTGGCCACAACATCCACATCAGTATCTTCAAATGTTTCAGTTACACGGCCGACCCCAACGTCCTCAACCAGTTCATCAAATGCTGCTATACCAAATGTTGCCACAACATCCTCATCAGTGTCCTCAAATGCATCTGTGACAAACCCACCCACAACATTCTCAAGATCATCAAATGCTTTTACATCAAATCCACCTCATGCATCAACAAAATTGTCACATGCCTTTGTAAAATATCCAACTCAAACATCCTTTACAAGTTCACAAAATAATTTTCGAACAAATCTGACCACATCATCCAATCCACGCATGTTCACATCAGATTCGTCATTTAGATTTGCAGCAACTACCGGTACTCTGCAGGCAACCACGTCTCCAACAAGAACAACAACTGCATTTTCACCTTCATCGTCAAGAAAAAAACAGAACACATGTGTTATTTCATAAAATGCTACATTATGAAAGGGACTGTTAAATTTATTTTTGTATAGACAATCCCAAAATCAAATCGCTGGCACGGTGGTGCAGTCGTAAGCGCTCATGCTTCACTGCTTGAAGGTCTCAGGTTCGATCCACGGACAGAAGGTCTGGGTACCTGATCTCTGTGAGGTAATCCTGCCAATGCCCCTGACATGTGGCACTGAGACAGGTTGAAGAATGGATCAAATGCAGAGACAAAGTCTACAAATACAAAACACAAAATTCACAAAAAAAACGAATGCTTAGATAAAAAAAAAAAAATTGCACATGGACTTGAGCAAACCTTTTAGGCTATATTTTGTATTCTTGAAACATGTCTGTAAATTAAAGTGGTTGTTCATAAAAAAGGATGCCAGGAAGACTAGTTTGCCCAAGGGTGCAGAGAAAGAAACATGTTTAAAACAATGAGTCAGAAATTAAAGATGCATTATGGAACCTTTTGTGCGGAAAAAGAAATTTTAATGGCTGTATGGGGGGTTAGCATGACACCTTTTAAATAACTTTTGATGTTGGCTTTTACAGTGCTCCAGGATCAATTGTTTTGTAGGTTTTCTGATGAGAGGGTCCTACAGCAGTGAATACCTACCAGAAACTCTAAAAACAATTGATCCTGGACCTGTAGCCACCGCACATACAGCCACTGGGTCACTAAAAGGTCAAAAATGCTATAATAAAAAGGTTGGTTTTTTCACATAAAAAGTGCCATATTGTACCCTTTACAGTTGAAAAAGAAAAACGTTCTCAACAGTCATGTCCAACATTTTTTACAAATTCATGCCATTGTTTTATTTGGGTGTTATTTTTTATTTCTAATTAAAAGGATTGCGTCTGCTTTTAGCTGAATAATTTCAACTATTGGCACAGGTAGCATGCAATCTTTAATATAATTAAATAATGATTTACTGAAAATCTACTCTTGATTTTATATTGGATTCATTTTAGATCAATGTAATTGTACTTAAAGCAATGCATATGTACAATAATACACTTAATTTGCAATGTTTTCAATTGTTCTAACAGCAACATGAAAAGCCTTACAGCATAGAAATACCACATTTATGTATGAGCAATTCAAGCATAAAAAAGCTGATTATATGCGTTTTATTTTTAATAAGTTACTTTTTTTTTTTAAATAACAATACCCTTTCTCTTTGTCAATCTTTTATCCTTTTTTTCCTATGTTCTCTCCGTAATATGCAACTGTCTTAAATACATATGTTGATAGTTCATGTCACTTTTTATTGCTTTTGTTTGCTGTGTCTATTCAATAAAAAAATAAAATAAAAAAATTCAAGCATAATAGAATCACATGAATACACAACAAGACACTGCAGGTCGATTTCTCATACCAAGAGCCAATTATTGCATTTAATATTTAGAGCCATGGAAGAATTAGATACATTGCCAGTAACTTTATTTAGTTCATATAAAACAAGGATCTGTATTTCAGAAACGACAACAACAACAAAAATCCTGGCAGGGTCGTACTTGGTCAATGGGCAAACCGAATCGAGAACCGTGTAACTAGGCAACATGTTAACTTTGATGTTCCCTGATGTGCTCGTGCAGAATGTTGCTATCCAGGATGAACTGTCAGCTGTATAGCTACAGTACATGGAGTTTTGTGGATTATACTAGTGAATATTCTATGTTCAAAAAGTTTAACAAAATGAATTGCACATGGACTTGAACAAACGTTTTAGGCTATATATTGTATTCCTGAAACATGTCTGTAAATTAAAGTGATGTAATTGTTCACAAAAAAAAGATGCCATGCCAGGAAGACTATTTGGCCCAAGGGTGCCACTGTTTTTTTTTTTTTTTTTCTCGCCGTGCTGGAGAGTCTAAGGATGGGGACACCCACACGGCTCGTTACCACCTGCTGCTGACACTTATTTTTGGACTTTATGTTTGGGCTATGCAAAACCATTGATAGATTGATTTAACCCAAGTAAAAAAAAAGTTAATGTGTTTAGTGGGTTGGGCACGAAGTGTGATCATGAAATATAGGATAGGATAAAGACCAGTAGATGGCAGTGTAGTGTCATGAGCTACGTGGATACTAAGCTGTAGGCTAAGCGCAAGACCTGCTGCTATCCCACTGCAAAAGTAATCTTGAAATAAGTAAAATGTTCCTGAATTAAGAACTTGGTCAGATTTCTTGAAATCAGACTCTCAAAAGAAGGACAAGATTTGAGAGTCTAATTTCAAGAAATCTGACCATGCTGCAAGATATTTACACTTAAATTAAGGCAAGGCAAGTTTATTTGTAGAGCACAATTCATACACAAGGCAATTCAAAGTGCTTCACAGTTGCAGAAGATTACAAGAAAACCGATAAAATTAATCATTAAAACAACATAAAAATTAATCAATTACAGTAAAAGGCAAGAGTGCAGATAAAATACTTTCAGTTTTCATATGCTCGGGTAAAAAGAGCTGTTTTCAGCCTGGATTTGAACATTGTCAGAGTTGAGGCCTGTCTCACATCCTCATGAAGACTGTTCCAGATTTTAGCTGCATGAAACTGAAACGCAGCCTCATCATGTTTATTATTGACTCTGGGAACCACCAGGAGACCCTTCCCTGAAGTTCTCAGGGCCCGAGATGGTTCATACGGCTCTAACATGTCAGAGATGTACTTTGGTGCTAAACCATGAAACGACTTGTACACAAGCAGAGCTGTTTTAAATTCTATTCTCTGAGTGACAGGAAACCAGTGCAGAGAAATTAAGGTAAAATAAATCACTATACTCAAAACTAGATAAACAAATCTTAATTTAGGCTACTTGAAAAAAAACTGTTAATATCTTGCCCCAAGAACAGATTTCTTGAAATTAGAGTCTCAAGTCAAGATTGTACCCAGCTTTCTTGAGTTTGACTATTTTTGTGTTGTTTATAGTTTCACTTCCTTCTTGGACACAAACAGGAAGTGACATAGTTGAAGGTAAACACTTTTAAAATCATAATTACTGAGTTACTGGTACTGAACAACTACCGGCCCATATCTTCTTGGAAAAATCCTAGAGAAAGTCATATACCAACAGCTCACTTACTTTCTCCTATCCTCCTATCTCGAGGACAGGACGTACTTTGTCGGAATAGGCAACTGTGTCTTGGACAAAATTTCCATGACCTGTGGAGTCCCCCAGGGGTCAATCTTGGGACCCCTCTTATTCAACTTGTACATGCTTCCATTGGCTCAGCTAATAAACAGCAACAATATGTCGTACCACAACTACGCAGACGACACTCCGATCTACGTGTCACTGACGGCAGGTGAACATGGGCCTGTACATACTCTCTGTCACTGCATCGAACAGATCAGTTTGTGGATGCAAAACAACTTTCTCCAACTAAACTCAGACAAAACTGAGATCATTGTTTTTGGCCCACAGACACAAAGACAAAGTGTTATCAGTCACCTTGAGTCTCTCTCTCTAAAACCAAAAAATCAGGTTAGAAATCTAGGAGTAATCATGGACTCAGACCCGAACTTAAACAGCCACATTAAAGCAATAACATCATCAGCTTTTTACCATCTGAAAAACATTGCTAAGATCAGAGGAATAGTGTCAAAACCAGACTTAGAGACACTCATCCATGCATTTGTTAGACTACTGTAACGGCTGCTCACTGGCCTTTCTAAACGAGCTGTTAGACAGCTGCAGAACATCCAGAACGCTGCTGCTCGAGTCCTGACAAGAACCAGGAAATATGACCATATTAGTCCAGTGCTCCGGTCTCTGCACTGGCTTCCTGTCACTCAGAGAATAGAATTTAAAACAGCTCTGCTTGTGTACAAGTCTTTTCATGGTTTAGCACCAAAGTACATCTCTGACATCCGTATGAACCATCTCGGGCCCTGAGAACTTCAGGGAGGGGTCTCCTGGTGGTTCCCAGAGTCAATAATAAACACGGTGAGGCTGCGTTTCAGTTTCATGCAGCTAAAATCTGGAACAGTCTTCATGAGGATGTGAGACAGGCCTCAACTCTGACAATGTTCAAATCTGAAAACAGCTCTTTTTACCCGAGCATATGTAAACTGAAAGTATTTTATCTGCACTCTTGCCTTTTACTGTAATTGATTAATTTTATGTTGATGTTTTATCGATTGATTATGTGTTTTCTTGTAATTTTCTGCAACTGTGAAGCACTTTGAATTGCCTTGTGTATGAATTGTGCTCTACAAATAAACTTGCCTTGCCAATTATGCAACCGATGAACTTGTAACGGATCCATCCATCAAAATAAGTCATATTTTCAAAAGCGTTAAACCCTGCATTAAACAGATGCCTAGACATCTGTAAACACAATCCCGCTGTTGTTCAATGTCAAATTGTTGTTGTCTTACCACACGTCACTTTATTTTATCTTATTTATTTAATATTTTTTATGCATGCCCTTATAGCCTTATAGTTTAACGTTCTTATCTTATTTCTTATCTTAATTCTGTGTTATATGTTTTATGTCGCACGTTTGCACCGAGACAAATTCCTAGTTTTTGAACCCTGTTCTGAAACAATGGCAATAAACCTATTCTGATTCTGTCCTGTGCATTTTAAACCCTTGGCTAGAAGTAGGTCATGCTTCATTCGTTATCTTATTGCATAACTGCATTAACCTTGATCATGAGAGCATTAAACGAAAGGCTCTTTAAATGGCCATAACATGCTTTCATTTGTGTTTAATTTGAACACACAGCGTTGTCATTACGACATATCTCAAGCCAAGCGTTGTGTTAGGGGTATTTTTAGGCTAGCCAACCTTGGTGACTACCCTGCAATTTCAAAATGTTAGCCTGCTGGAAAACGATTAAAGCAGTGTGATACATAGCTAGTGGCTAAATGTAACACTATTTACATTTAGTGCGCATGAAACAACCTTGACAACCTTCTCGTGCGCGCTTACGTCACTTATCCACAACGGCATAGCACAGCTGCCCCTGCCCTCTCGGCTGCTGCTCATGACCGCCTGGCTCAGCAACAGCAAACCGAGAACGAGAGAGAGAGAGAGGTGTATCCCTATCCCTGGCTGCTCGACTTGCCCGCGCACGGTGAACGTAGCGCGTCAGAGCAACTGGGTCAGTCACAGTCAGTGCTACATCAAACAGGCTCCTCCAGGCGGGTTCCACGACCACCACAGCCACGGCTTTAGTAATGGAGAGCCTGCTGGATAACCCCATGAAAGCAGTCCTCTACCTGAAGGAGCTCACCACGATCGTGCAGAACCAGCAGAGCCTCATCCAGACTCAGCGGCAGCGCATTGACGAGCTCGAGCGGAAGGTGGAGGATCTGATCGGCGAGAACCGTCAATTGCGGGACCCTCACCACTACGTGCCCCAGCCGCCTGCGCCGACGAGCCACCACCAACATCACCACCACCACCACCCCGTGTCCGCCACCACCACCTCTCACCGCAGCGCCAGTCCCCAGGCACCGGGACACCTGCACCAGCACGCGGCCCCTGCTAGCAAAGCCCCCTCGGCTCATCACCAGCCCGTAGCGTCGCAGCAGCAGCAGCAGCAGCAGCAGCACCATCCCCACCATCATCCGCAGAACACTCCCGCCGCTGCTCCTCCCGCCGCCCATCACCCCCAGCACCTGCAGCTCGTGCCAACCTCGCCTCAGTCGCCCAAAGGAAACCAGGCCAGCCCCGACCCGAGCGAGGAGGACAAGAGGAGCCCGTGCTGCAAGTCCCTGGTCCCGCAGACCCCCACCACCACGCTCTGCCGCTCTGTGGGATTGGCCCGGAAAGCAGAGTAAGTTTAACACATAAAAAGACAAATGAAAAAGAAAGAAGAAGGCACGTGCAGGATAAGGCTGACCTGTCAAGCTCCACATACGGTTATTATTCAAAATCTTTGCCTTACTGAGCCTGAACGTTGGCAAGGATATGGCTACTGCAGTGCAGAAATGTACCCGGGCCATTACTGCTGCCTGCCTGGATGTTATAGGCTTCATAAAATTAAAGATAACCTATTTGTCCCCTAAAGTAGGCAATGACTTTATAGCAGTTATTGAATATTTTTTGTAAATGTCAATGAAGATTGTGTGCATTGACCTGAATGTTAAAAATCACTATGATACTTTGTCGCCCAAGTCTTATACATTCCCTATATTTTATAGGCTTCAACAATAGTGCAGCTGTTTCTGTCAGAACAGATTTCATTGAAATGTAATTAAAAACCTAAGTGGATGCAAGCTTCACAGGCATTACTTTTGCCTGAACCCTGTGTCCTGAAATGCCTGTAATTTGTTTTTGATAAATGCCTCATCCCCCTGACAAGCAGCTTATTTTTCGACAGGTAATTCAAACCTATCCTGTAAATTTCCTCATATTCAGACTATTGTAGGCCTTTCACATCAATTGAAGACTTGATGAATATTGATTGGGAAAGCTTAAACTGGCATCTGAGGATGGGGGTAAGATACCCTGCCACCAACATGTTACTGAGTGATGTGTGGGCTGCACCATCAATTGCAATCGAATTGAAATTGCCACTTAATGTTTAGCTTGAACTGCTAATAGCAAAGACAGCAGAACAATACCTCTGCAAATATCAAAAGATCCTTTCTCATTGGGGGTCTTTTTATGTAACTTGATCACCCTCCACAAACATGTTATGTTATTATGCAAATCTTGTATTAGTTTAGCATTTCATATTTAAGTCCTAATAAGCTGTAATAATAATACTAATAATTGTGTGCACTTGTATTGCGCTTACATTTTTCAAAGCGTTACACTGTAGTCATTATTCATTCACTCCAAACTCTATGGTTGTAATCTACTTTTGTAGCCACAGCTGCCCTGGGGTAGACTGACAGAAGTGACGCTGCCCATCATAGCCATTGGCCCCCTCTGACCACTAACAACCACTCACTTATATTTACACAGAATGTCCTAGTGAAGTGTCTTTCTCAAGAATACTACGACAATGAAGCTGGGATTCAAACCGCCAACCTCATTGTTATTGGACAACCTGCTCTTTCATCTCAGTCATTGTCGCCCCAACCTGTTATTATGCACTGAATCGTGATTTTCAAATCTCATAGCAATTACAATAAGGCATTTTTTCAAAATCGGGCAGCCCAAAGATATGGCAGCAACATCTTAATATTTTATGACTTGAGACACTCCACGTGGGTTATAGTTTTGTAATGCTCTGACCCTGTTGTCCAAACATTAAAATGATTCCTTGTCAAATATACACACGCTTTTGTATTCATGGTTGTCATGGGATAATCTGCATGGTTGATTCAGTTTTTCCCTTAGAAGCTTCTTCGAGCAAATACATTGTATGATGGGAATAGGTTGAATACAAGCTGATCTGATCTGAATACAAGGACTTAATGAAAGTAAACCAATGATGGATAAATTACCACTTACAGTAACAATCGCTTAGATCGCAAATAGAGTTGACCCAATCTGGGTAGAAGCAGTGGGGAAAACCGTCTACAATGTCTCTACTGTATACCAGTGTGAAACCATGCCTAACCTAATTAACCAGCATTAACAACTTGCAGTGTAAAGCATTTGTTATTGGACTCTGAATTTGCAATATATACGTTTTAAACCTGTTATTTCTGACTGCGTTCGTGGTATTTGTTTTGGTGCTGTCTATGGTGCTGATTTTTGTATAGTCCCCATTATCAAGGTCAGATGAACTGAGAGAGCTGCACAAATACCCAGAGTTATAAAGGCAGGCTGCTTAGCCCCATCTGTTCTACACACTGCTTTTGCATTGCTTTGGTTATATCACATTGATTTAGTGCTTCATATGAGTCACAAAATATGAGTTGCACAAAACATTAAATTGCTGGATAAGGATGTGGTGGAGGGTATACAGGGACAACTGTTCGCTCAATAGTCAAGGAGGAGCTTTGGTAATTAAAATTGATATTGTGTTGATTTTCTAGCTAACGGCACGAAAAAATTTGTTATTACATCAAAATATATGGTTAGTTAATACATGGGTGTATTCTACATACTGATATTTAGCTCTTTATAATGCACTTTTAGCAATGATGCTAACTCCCTAGGGTAATGACTGTTTCCTGTCTGTGTTTTACTCCTATGGAGAGTTAGCCATGTTTTGCTGAAATAAATATTTAAACAGTGGCTGAAAACAAGCAGCTGGTGGATACAGTAATTATAACATGTTAAAAACTAGGATGTAAATACTTTACCAGAGGAGACGTCTGTATTATAACTGTAAGGGCCTCATTTATTAAGCTAAGTGCTAACTTGCGAGTATACTTCACATGAGCACGTGCAATTTTGTGGGCGTGTTGCACCTGATTAGAAACTGTGGGTATTATTAATGCCGCAAATCTGATCAACTGCAGTGGCTGCGCAAAACTGCTACTGCTCTTATTTCAAACTGAGGACCTTTGAGCTAACATTTAAGTTATGATGAATAAATGACAGACGTTCACTAATAATTATTGTTCCTAAAAAATAATAATAATATATATATATATATATATTTTTTATAATAATAATTATTATTATTATAGCAATCTTTGTATCCAGATCTAAGGCTTTAAAGGAATCGGCCACCGTTTTTCCATACTGAGATATGTTCATACCTGAGCTTAGATGAGTTGATGAGTAACTGAGCATTTAGCCTCTCCCAGCATATTCATAGCTCCAAACTGGGATGAAGTTAGAAGCTACCAAGCGTTTCCACGTTTTCCCTATTTAAATAAAGTTACGTGAAAAGTTACACGATCCAAGTACAGTTACACAAAATTACCCATGTCGATTTTCTAAGCGGATAAAAGGGGCACTATATTGTAAGGCGTAATAATACCTTAGGAGCACTTGGACTTTACTATGCGGACGTCGAAGTGCTCCTAAGGTGTTATTACGCCTTACAATTAAGGCTGGGCGATAAATCGAATTAATTCAATGAATACGCGGATTCAGCATTTCACCGAGCGCAAAGCATGCTGGTCCAGGTCAAAGGTCAAGACTACCCAGATCGTATCTCAAACTGTTTACATGACCGAGTATGACACAAATATTGAATATCTTGAGCTTTGAAAATCGATGTTGGAAAATTATTTTATAAGAAATGAGGACACAGTGTTACTGGGACGAGAAAGAAAGAACTTGTGGCCCTTACTAAACCAATAAATAGATAAATAACAGTTGTTGTATTAAGTAAATAGATGTATTGGTTACAAATTGCATTACTAGTTAGCTATATGTCAAACTTACTTATTTAATCCATTCGTCACGACGTTCTGGATCTTTTCTTTCAGTAGGAAAGTTGATGAGTGCGTATGGCGACTCGCAAATACAACGTGAGGTTCCTTTATTGCACTCGTGAATAGGGCAAAACTCTTCCATACACTGATTAAGCCATGAGGACAGTTGCACTGCAATGGAGAATGAATGCGAACCTGGCATATCGCCGTAAAACCACTTTAAGCGATGTAATAGTCACTAAATAGCCGGTTGTTTCACTATGATTTTAATGGGCTTTGTTGACATCGTGGGTAGTTGTGAACTTTGACCGGAACATTACCGCGCATGCGTACTGATAATGCTGATTTAGCTTATTCATGCTTTTAAAAACAGACGATGTGGAAAATGGCAAAATCGTAAAATCTCGTCCGCTGCTCCATGTCCCCTCACATGGGACATGGAGTGCAAGTATTTTAGCCTCGAAGCTATAGGCAAACGTTAATTTAACACTAACAAATGGTAAAATAGCACCTCTCGTGCCTTCTTCTGAGTACTACACGCCTCAGAAGAAGGTTTCAATCCATTACAGTGCGTGGGCTATTGAAAGGATGTAAAATGAATGTACAGCTGATATGTTTTCTGAATGGTTTGGATTATTGCGCAAGAATAAGACTTGTGTAAACAGGCAATGTTGTATAGCAATCGGGCTGACTCTATGGGCTGGAGTGATCCTAGGGAAGCCTTAAGCAATGGAACCCCCTTCATCCTCCTACACCTCCTGCTTATATTGTCTCCAGTTATCTCCTCACCATTTAGGTCTACTTGACTGTCTGTGTCTATGTACAGCTCATATTATCAGTTCAGAAACGCTTTTATCTTCTCGTCTCCTTTTTCCACTCCTGTAATTTGCAGCTTGTGCCACAGTAGAAACCTCTGCAGCCAGATTGAGTATTCATGTCCAACCTCCAACTGTCTACAACCACGCATCACAACGTTAAACCAGTTTCCAGGCTGCACTAAAGAGCTCAGGTTGTGCTTCTTCTTTTGACAATGATGAGCCAAGTAAATCTTAATACAGTGACATCCTGCACACTAGAGTGACAGTAATTACAGTGGACAGGTCGGATGGTGCAGTGTGTGCTAGACATGCCACCTCTTTGCCTCAGGTGCAAACCCCAGCTTTCTCATACTGTTGGTGCCTCTCCGCTGCTGCCTCCTTGCCTCCCACACGCACTCACGGTCAGAATACGCACTTGCTCTTAGGACAAAACAACCCTTGTGCGCCACATGCCACCTGGCAAACCAGCTTGTTTTTCAGCTTTGGCCCACGCCTCCCTTTTCACCCACCATGCCCTCCTTTTTCTACCAGATGGCTCCCTCTCCAGATCCACCCAAAGTATGCCATCTTGCTTCTTGTTTGCCATTCCCTGCCAAAGTGCAAGGCTCATCCATGGTTTGAGGCTGAGGTGCTGTATAGAGTTTCCTTTTTTTATACTAGCCAATGCAGGAATCTGTGTACGATACAGGTATTTTTTTATTAGATGCCACTTATGGTGTACTTGATCTATTTCTTTGGGCTTGAGGTGAGGTGCATTTTGTCAGTTATGTTTGGTTAAATTAAGGAGTGAAATTAGATTAGGGTGAACAGCAACAGGGTAGGGCGATGGCAGATACAACTTCTCCCCTCAGCTTGCCGATCAGAAAATTAACAGATGGTTCTGTCAATTATTTTACAACGAGCTGACAAGGTCATTGTTCATTGTTAAGGTCATTGTTCATTGTTTTTTGTTTATCCCTTTGCTGGGTAAATTATAGTTCTGAACAATACAAAATGTAGATCGAGTTAGTTCTCCTAGTTGTTCAAACTAGTTCCACTGAAAGTGTGGCACCTTTCTGCGTTTGCCACTTCTTGCCACAATCAGTCTCCTTCTGGATTAGAATGGGGGAAGGGGATATACGGACAGCACCTTGCAGCCTCCGCTGTGTGGCATACATTAGCTTGCATACCTGCTGAGAGGAGGTTGGATACTGCAGTCTTTTCTTGTTTCACATATCTCTCAGATCAATGGTCATGGAGCTCTGCCAGCACTGGGCAAACACTTTAGCGCTAGTCCTAGATTTAGCCTGCAGTGCACAATGAGCACATGCTTGGACTTTTTTACTTAATGTCTCCTAGGTTAAGATTTTCAATGCACAATAAGTCATGCCCTTGTTTTCAGTATATAGATCATAATGCAGCTACATATTTATTCGACAATCCCAGAGCTGGGGTGAAACTTGTCAGTTAAGCGGACAGGACACTGCAATGATTGGTCACATCATAGCTATTCATCAATGTAACTGGATTGACTTTGACATAAAGCAAAACAAAAAATTAGGTCGCCCCAGTATTTTTCGATTATTGTATCCGGATAAAATCAGAGATTCACCCCACACAAACTGTAGATAAGAACACACAGAAATACCATAAGGCTCATAAACATACAGTGCAGAACAGGCATCACAAAAAAACAACAGTTGACGGATGGAGTCTACCACTCAGCCTGGGCTGACAGGAGTCCAAATGGCAGCACCTGGTGGTTTCACCCTGCCTTTGAATAGAATAGAGACATTGGAAAGAACTCACTGTGAAACTTCAGTTTCCTGCATATGGGAACATTGAGAAATCGCCAGATACCCTGCAGTACCTGGAGCGAGGACTACTCGGCAACTCTTTGACCAATGAGGAGCTGATGGCAACATTGAGAAATGTGCTACATGGCACACTGTGGGATGCAAAATAACCGAATTTCAGAAGCACTTTTGTGATGCCTTCCTTCCGGAAGGTTACAAGGAGGAATTGGCAGAAAGAATGCGTACCCAAATCCAAGGTGAAAAGGAGAGGATTAGATACTTTGTGTACCAGTCCCTATGCAATCCACAAATTCTCCTCAATCAACGTCTTTGACCCTTAAGGACTTCTGTCACATTACACAATCTTTATTGGTGGCAGCGAAATACTTATGGTCATATATTGTTCTTGTAGGAACCACAGCATGGCTAGTCTAAGACAAATTTACCTATGGGACAATAAAGTTTAACCTTAACATAAAAAAACTCACAATCAAAAGAAAATCGGAAAACCGTTAAATTTTTCCCCACGTTAGATACTGACACACCTCCTCTGGATGCGTGGGATCTCCTCATCGCCTTCCCCTACCCTTCACTCTTAGTTTAGTTTATTTGTTTATTTGAGCAGTATACATTCTGCTCAAAAGGAGTGGGCTGAAGCAAAAAGCTCACCCCCAAGTGCAATAAATAAAAAAAGTAAATTTCACACAGCAGCTACATTAGCACAGACCAACTTACAAACTTACAAAAAAATATATGAACTGTTTAAATAATTAATTGAAACACAGCACAACTACAACAACGATCTTGTTTCATGTGCGATGTCTAGTACAAAGCAAGTATACAAATGTGATCCTTAATATATTTCTTTCAGATTGTTACCCGTGATTACAGAGAGTTACTTTTATGTTATAAAGGTACATTAATAGATATTATACTCCGAGATCTTGATACTTGCCAGTTGTCATTACCATCCTCAGTATAATTTTAATTTGGGTTTAATTATCATCCATCCATCCATCCATTTTCTCCATTATTAGCTATTTTTATGCACAAGTTGAGTAAGGTAAAAAGAAACTCTAGGTTGTCAGGAGGAATCCAGCTGTGTGTGTTCAGTTTAATGCTGAAAGTGTTGTGTGGACCGCCTTTGTGTAAGGCATGGTTTTTTATCTAAATGTGAAGCTTTCTGGAGCTGCTCAGTAGATTTTTCTTTGTCCATGCTACTGAGGAAATCTAATTTACCATACATTGTGTGAATGATTTTATATATTGTTTGCTCAGAAGATTGGTGATTTAAAAAAAAAAAGTGTGCTCTACTTTGTTTGCCTTAAACAAGTGTTTTACATTGATCCTAACTTTTCAATTAAGCATACACTGCATTGTTTAAGGTAAATGTTTCTATATATAATACTCCTGCTTAATCCATTGATTTGTTTATATTGCCCTAGCTCCTTTTTCTAAGTGTTTACTGTTGTCGTACACATGGGTTCTGAAATACACACACACATTCCTGGTCGCGCCTCAGGAAATGCCAGGTGCAGGTAACTGTTCAAAGACATTGCTTTGACTCGGAGGCATTGGGTTGCAGATTAAAATAAGCATAGCATGTCTAATCAGGTTCTCCTGCCATCCCTTATATGGCTATCACACCAACAGAATCATACTATATCTGCAAAAAACAACATCTGCCATTTGTGAGTACACCCTTTTCCAGGGCGGGGTATTGCCAACAACTTCCCGATATGATACGTCCATGATCCGCGATACGTATCCTGATACAAGTACAGTGTCCATTATATAATACAAATTCCGATGAATCCTAAAATGAAATTATCTTATAGGTGCACTACATAGAGGCTTTTGATAGTCAGTGTGTTTGTTCTGAATAAGGTTCAAACCTCTTATTCGCTCACAAAGTACTGTGTATTTTAAGGACAAACCGGATTAGCCTGACAATTCTGAGACTCAATAACAAATTAGGTGCAATGTTTCTCTGTAATTAACTGAAGGCAAGTTTATTTGTAGAGCACAATTCATACACAAGGCAATTCAATGTGCTTCACAGTTGCAGAAAATTACAAGAAAACAATCAAATCAATCATTAAAACATCAACATCAAAATTAATCAAATACAGTAAAAGGCAAGAGTGCAGATAAAATACTTTCAGTTTTCATATGCTCGGGTAAAAAGAGCTGTTTTCAGCCTGGATTTGAACATTGTCAGAGTTGAGGCCTGTCTCACATCCTCATGAAGACTGTTCCAGATTTTAGCTGCATGAAACTAAAACGCAGCTTCACCGTGTTTATTATTGACTGTGGGAACCACCAGGAGACCCCTCCCTGAAGTTCTCAGGGCCCGAGATGGTTCATACGGCTCTAACATGTCAGAGATGTACTTTGGTGCTAAACCATGAAACGTTGGACTAATATGGTCGCATTTCCAGGTTCTTGTCAGAACTCGAGCAGCACATTTATAGTCTCAGAAAAATGGAACAATGGAAGTGTCAGGGTTTTGGATTTGTTTAGTTTCCCCCTGGTTTGTGTCTTGTGTTTCCTGTGGTGTAGTTTATTTTGACATGTCTGTCCCGTCTACCACTGTCTTGCTTGCTGTGTTGATTGCCTGCCCCGCCCCAATGTGTGTCACCTGTGCCCCGTTTCCTTGTGTATTTATACCCCTGTGTTCTCCCCTGTCGTTGTCGGTTCATTGTGTGTGTTCCTGGTGTTGTGTGTTCATGTTCCTGGTTGTTTGGCGTTCATGTGTTCCCTGCCTGCCTGTAAGTTCTCCCCGTTTGGCGTTTTTCATGTACTTGGACTTGTTCCATTAAATTTGATTTCTACTCCGATTTTTGGGCTGTCATTGCATTTTTGGGTCGTTTTCCGCCACCATCGCAACTGAGCCATAACAGGAAGTGCTATTTGCAACACAATTATGCTGCGTTCAGAGCGCACGCTTTTTGTAATTAAACATTGCGCCCAAAGCCCCGAGTTGGACGCATGTGCTTATTGAAGTCAGACGCTTGTCACAATGCCACCGTGCGTCAAGAAATTCTGGACGCGAGCAGTTCGCTTCGTGCGTCTTTAGCTGCTCCATGCGCCGCCTGATCCGTCTTACCTCCTTGCACCACACTTCTTCTCTCTCTCCTCTCTCGGTCCTTCTGTGTTTATCCAAACCCATGCACTCTTAGCTTCGATGTGAGATCCATCACGGCACTAAAAAGCTGTTTCGTTGAAGCCAAACTTGCCGTGCGAAAAGCAAAGCAAAACAGTGTTAAACAGTGAAGTACCGTAGCAGCTTTTAGAGACAGAGCAGCGCTGCGTCAAAGCTGAAAATATTCCGTAAATGACGGAGAATTTAACCTCTGTTTAAAAGTCACGATGAAGCTAATCGTCCATGACTGTTTACATCTGTGGCAGATGATCTGTGGACCTCCGCTCCTACGTCACTATTGGAGAAAGCTCCTGATTGGAGGCGCTGGACGCATGTCAAAAGCTTGAAGTCTCAAAACCTGCAGCGCCGCACAGGAGGCGTGGGACGCGCTGCAGGATCTCTCGACTCTCATAGAAGCGTGTACACCATAAAATGTGTATGTAAACCTGACGCTTTTGACGCGTTTGGTGTGAACGTGCCATTAATATTATTACTATTACTACAACACTACCACTAACCACAGCTGCTATTTTCACGAGTGCTGTTCCTTGTTATTCTACTACTTTCTACTTCTACTTTCCCTTCTATTATACTACAACTCCCCACAGGTATTAGGTTTGATAAAACTAAAGTTAAAGGACAATAGAGCAAATGTTTAACTTTCTCTAAATGCCATTTTTGACATATTCTTAATCTTATTGAGCCATGACCTTCTAAAAAATGCACCATGTCAATGATCCTGACAGTAGTGTTTTTTAAATAACATGAACTATGTTTTACTTGTCATCTTGATCTTCATTACATCACCAGTGGACACACACCATTACGCCAGTACTAGGTCATTGACTGCGTCACACACCACAGGGAGGAGTATGTAGTGGATTCAGCCAAAACAGCAAAGCTTGCAGGATGAACTGCGCATGAAGTGGGAATGAGTCAGTTCAGATAGTGTAGTCGAAAGCACTTTCAAGTCTCAAATCTTTTCCATATTTAATAGATACCATGGAGTACCATCTTCCATAAGAGCCTATGTGCACTGAGTATGATTAATTAATGTTATTTACTACAGCACAAAATCTATGGCTACTTTCGCCAAAGGTGCATGACTAGAATTTCCCCCAAGCTGAAAGACATATATCACAAGAGGTGCTGTTTTGATAGTTAAGAATCAGTGCAGAGCATGGTGATATCTGTGTAATTTGACCCAGTGCCAAATCTTTAGCAGATGGGCTGGCAGCAATACAGCGCGCCTCTATGGCCAATAAGCTGCAAAAACTGCTTGATAGTGTTCACATCAGTTGTAGAGTACAGCAATAGGAGAAGATTAAAGCTATTTGTGTTGATGGGTTTATACAGTTTAGGGCTCAGGTTCACTCACTATTGAATGAAACTATGAATGTATCTATTGACCTGTAATAAGCTAAATACAATCGTCATTGCATTATTCTTTTCTTCTTTGAATTACTACTCTAACATCCTGGGACAACCAACAAGATTTGGTGTGAGTTGTTAGTTTCCATCTTTCAGCCTTATAAGGATTTACTTAAAATGTTTTAGTCACGATCTACTAAAATAATCCTAATTCATGAGATCTACATTTTCATTGGAATTCAAAGGAATTTACAGGACAGTTTGATACCTGGAGTACTTTCTTTTGGATGTGAAGGAAAAGTATTGTGAGTATCATACTGTAATAGTTTTTATGCTGCTGCTTTTAAAGTAGGCCCTTCAAACGTTGCTTTTTTCCCCCTCCATTTCTCACTGTGTAGGTGTAGGGAGGCCTTTTTGTGTTTTCTCTGGTGCCTCTAGGGACTTTTGGTCGTAGTCTATTAGTCCAGGCCATTTTCAGTCTATCCAGTACGACATAGACTACAACACTACTTGGGACAGTTCTGATGCAAAAGCACCCACTAGGTCTATTTCTTACGTAGGTATGCACTGAGAGCATGATGTAGATATGTGTGTGTCTCGATTAAATATAACTATGATATGTGAGGACTGAAATGTCTTCAGAATTTGAACACCGTATATCAGTGCACATAGAGGTGTGTGACTGGTTGTGGTACACATACCCATGACTGTGAACTGTTTGCCATGGCAGACTGGGCGATACTTGTGCTGGACAAGGAAAAGAAAATTCAAAATCTTACATTGATCAATATTGATTTGCTATTCAATTAGTATTATTTATTCACATTAAAGTCAAATTCAGATATTAATTGAACTCATCCAAACTCCAAAATAGATGCTATTACTTCAAAATAATTATCTGTAAACCTGACCAATTTTAAGTCTCACAGCAAAAATTGAGTTAAACCAAAATTGAGATTGTGTTTTGATTAAATTTCAATTACTTGCCCGGCCATAACTCATTTGATGACTCTAATTCACAAAGCAATTGCCATGTCTTAATGGAGCTGTACAAAGAACTAACAGTCACTATTTCTTGCATTCACGAGATATTTAGCATTTGTTTGTTCCTTGAGAGCAGACTGATTTGGGAAAACAAACGTTCAGTAATGCTGTACCCACGGCTTGGAACACTTCACAACATTCCTGAGGAATTGCTTAACATTTAAACCCAGTCACAGTTATGCGTTTGAAAATTGTACATGTCACCGTGTGATCTCGATGGCCTTTTCTCAATGTCCTCAGAAATGCATGTCATGGTGAATGAGTAATTAAAGATGAGGCTGCAATTTGAAGGGGACATATTATGCAAAAATGACTTTTGTGAGCTTTTGAGCTGGTTTGGGTGGTTTTCCTGTATAGTTAGGGTACTTGGAGTGGTTTTCTGATCGATTCATGCATGCCTGAGGAATCCTGCTTTGCCCTGCCTTTGTGTGTTCTGTGCTCTGGAAATCTCTCTGCATTTATATCCCCGTCCCGCGCCCTCCTTACCCATAGTGTTATAGTGTGTGTTTGTCTCCCATATTGTAAATCTTTTTTTTTGTAAATGAAATTAATCACGCTGCTTACTCAGGAAAACAAACTGGAATACACGCCACAAATGTTTTTTTTTCTTTTTGCTGCAAACGTTTACCTGCTCATTTTCATTTCTTGATTATTGCAATGTCTTCACAAAGAAAATATTTCCTTGGATGTCAAGTAGAAACACCATTTTCAAGTTTCCAAGGTGAGATTAGTTGGACTTTTTGTGGGGACCATCCTTTGGACCATAATGCTCTTATTTGTGCACAGCATTTTACCGATTAATGCTTCGTAAACAAGGACCTTTTGGACAGCGGAGAAATCCAAAGTTTGTGTCAAACCTGGTGCAGTCCCAAGATATTAGACGCTGCCTCCGCCCTAACCTACGATGGTGACTAAAACTAGACATACAGAGGCTAGAAACTCCAGTAACTCCTTCTCATATTATAAATACTCTAACCCTAACTGTGACACAAACGTTACATGTCTCACAAACACAATCCCTTTAAAACCCGTCATCTTCGTGTTTTACATCACAAAACTCATACTTCAACTCAGTACTTATGACAAGTCATGCGGGATTTGTTTTGGTGAGGTTAGTGCAACATGAACATTTAAATTTCCATCATGTCACACATTCACAAAGAAAATTCCATACCATACTGCATAGGTTCAGTATTTACTCTTCTTTACTAGTTTAGGAGATTATTGTAATAGTTCCACAGTTAATTGTTCAGTATTCTTTCAAATGTTAATGCTCCCTGACATGTTTATCTTTCATTTCAATTTCCGGAAGTGTCTATAAACTGGCGAATACCAAACTAGTGTGTCCAACGTGCTTGGCCCTATGTTGCTAGGATTGGCTGCAGATACCTGCAAACCCAAACATGAATTCTCAGAATAAATGAATGAGTTGCTCTGTTGGTATCTGACATTTTCGAAAATGCGCATTATTCCTCCTTGATCATTATAGGCCTTTTTATGACTTAAAACATACATAAAATAATGCTTATGCAAATGTTTATTTTTAATTTTTACAATCAATAGTCTACTGGTTAAGGCTTCTGCACATATGGCAGAAGTCTTTTCTGTTCTCATCGTCTTGAGTTAACGTTTGAGTCATGGCTCTGGAAATTTGCTGAATGTTTGTCCATTCTCTTCACCCCCTTTCAACTTGTGATGTCCTATCTCATAAAGCCTACCAATTACACTCCATTTTACCATCTTCTCTCATGTCTTATACTCCCTTAACCTAAACCAGGACAGCAATCTTTGTGTCTGAATTAAACCGAGGGAGGAACAATCGATAGAGGCAAGAAGGAATCAGATGGTGGCGTGCCGATTGCACCCAGTCCCACCAGGGCGAGTGTGCTTGAGGGCTTATGAAAGCTTATAGACCTTTCATAGGTTGGTGAGATTAGTCCATAAGAGGAACTGAGTTGGTGGAGTTCAGGATCAGAAACCAGGCCATGTGCGTTGCTTTTAATCTTGTGCACCCACTGATCAAACAACATTCAAGTGTGTGTGCTGTGAAGTCTCACAGAGGCTTTGTATGGGCAATGTTTGAGAAATCCAACTCAAGTGTGTGCATAAAGGGAATTCAGCACCACGGATAGCTCCTAAACTGTAAACAGTTGCTTCACCTAATAAAAAATTTGACTAGATTTGGACGCCATAGCGTTATTTTAGATTATTGGATGCCATTGTGGAGAAATTGCTGGGATATTGGCAAGAAAAGTGCAAAGATCAAAATTGAAAGAAAGGTATAGCTTAAGCATGTCAAATAGAAAGTACGTAAGAAGTGGTAAAAATAAATCTCTAACGTTGTTCTGAGTGGGTTCTCCTCCATTTACCTTCTTATTTATTTACTTAAAATGTTTATGCTGTGTGCACTGGTCATTTAGGAAAAGCCCTTTATAGATTGTCACCATCCACTGTCACCATCACAGACATACTAAGGCAGCTTTGGTCCAATAAGAGCCATCGATTGAATTCACGAGTGCTCGGGTTTTCTCAGAGGTGCGGAAGGCACAAGGAGAGGCAACAGTAAAGGTCGTCACGTACTGGGATTTCACTGGTCCACAGCAATTAAACTGGAATACTCAATGCACTGCAAGATGCAGCTTGAAGGCAAATCATACAATACATGTGTATTTCACAACTGCTGTGCATATGGCAATTTAATTCACATATGGTATTTAGATACACTGTCACATATTTGCCATTTAGAGATTGGTATTAAGTGACAATGACAAAAAGCAAAAACACATATAAACAGTGCTATTATTATTACTAATACATTGAGCTGAAGAAAATGCCAACACACTTTGTAAACATGCAATAACCTGCCTTTACTTTGTGCTATGAACAAGTATTTTGGAGTGACTAGTCAATTCTATGCTTTGGTTATTTGCTTCTATCATCTGAGACTTATCTGTGTTCTCCACCCTTTCCACATGGCCACATGTTCATTGTTTATCTTTTAGCTGCTTCTTTGCTCTCACTTTAGGCACGGCATTGCTGACTTTCCTCCATTGTGTCTTGAAGTGGTTGCATGTCTTTCCTCATAGTGGGACTGCTCAGCAGTACAAGCACCCACTACTAGTAATGGTACCCCATGCTGAACTGCACTGTGTTGAGCTGACAGACTTTAGACATGTACTTATGAAGCGTAATTGATTTTAGGAAGTATTCTTTCATTGAGCCACAAATTATTTGTTTTCTTATTGTTTAACAAAGTGTGAACGTAACTTGTTGACATTTAAAATGGGGATATTTTGCAAATGTATGTATTTATATTAATTTATGATAAACATATATTTTTATATTTAAAATAAGCCTTCATTGTGTATGGAAAAATAAACAAAAAAATCAATTTGATCGTTAATGTCAGAAATGTATTACTAAGAAAATCCGGAGAAAATCTAATATTTCTTTGCAATCAGATGTTTAAAAAGAGCCTTGTCGGCTCTACAGCAGGTTAGAATCCGCTAACTCCCATTATAGTGAATAGGGCTAAAGCTCCGTTAGAAGTGGAGTGATGACATCGTCACTTAATAAACGTATAGCAACACGCAGCAATGCAGGGGAGAAAGGTGAGGGGGAAGGGCTTAGGGACAGAGCTCATAATGAACCAGGAAGTAAGGTTATGACGATTTTATTAAAAAATAAACAATTTAGAGCAATATCATATTTTCAATTAACAAAGTGTAAGATAATACCTGTAAAAAGCATAATACTACCTCTATGAGGATATAGCTCCGAAATGTCCGCTCAGTAATTTATATTTATGAGTGAACTTATTTTTGGTAAGATATACTGTAGTCCTTGAACTCCCAAAGAGACACAACATCTTGAATGTTACAACCCATAAAGTATTGTGCAGCACAATAAAAGACTTGAATGGGGGTTGGGAATGAATGAAGATATCTCTGTGTGGGCTGAGACTGTGGCCCTGTGGCACTGAGGAAGAAGATATATAAGTCTCATTGTTTCCCTGTTAATCCCTGGAGAAACAAAATGTAGAGACTGATGCTAAAAGCCATCACAGGGCAAATAAGGGATACTCTACTTCTTTGTCATGTTGTCCGATCTTGGTCTTCTTACTGCTTGCCTTGTCTGACATTCAGAGTTATGGATAGAGTATCTCTGCTCTATACCGCGCCATGAGGGGGATGGGGCTATCAAAATGATGGAAAATCAGTGGAGAGGGGACAGAGGTAAGAAAAACGGGGCAAGGGACCTTGGCAGAGCAGGAGCAGAGAAATGGATACAATGTCCGAGAAGTAGAAGATATAGAAATAGCATTGAGGAGCAAAAATAAACAAATTTCTACTTTTTACATGCACTGCACACATTAAACTTTTATATTTATGCTCTTAGCCTGGAAGATTTCACGTTCACTGAGGATGAGTCAGTGCATCAAGCAATGTCCAGGTGTCGTTAATGGGTTCTGTCTAAAAGCACAAGAAGAAGGGGCATACTAAAACAGGGGAGGAATATGTTATGTTTGAATCACACCAGTGCACTCTTTTTAGTAAATCCCAAGCCTGGGTAATTGAAGATCCCTTTGTCAAGGAACATGCCTGTAATTCCACTAAATACACACTATAAACACAGAGCTGAAATATCTTAGCAAGAAATAGCCCTATGTGTGTGCTTTCTGTGGCTGTTCATCTTCACTATTACTGGCTATTGGTTTGTATAAATCATGCAACAGAGCTGTCCTAGCCTCAAATTAATCGTTTAGCCAATCTGCAAAGGTCTACAGCAGCAATGCTCAGTTTTTTTTTATTACACCAAAGACGCCTGATACAGAGTCATATCATTATTTTTAGTTAGTAAAACACAGATGATTATTTCAATAATACAGACAGAGACTAAAACATAGTAAAGCGACAAAGAGGCAATAAAAGAGTGACAAAAATGTGACAGGAAAGCAACAATAATACAAAAAAGGTGACTAAAGAGCAATAAAAAGGTGACAAACATGTGGCAAAACACGACAAAAAAGCTATGATAAAGCAATAAAAACACTTAAAAAATACGACAAAAACACATCGACAACGCAACTAAAACGTTTTTTAGGTCTTAGCTTTTAAATGAGGCGATTTGTTGCTGTTGCTCTCCAGTCCAGAAGCTTTTAGATTTGGGTAAAGCCTAACTAGAAAATGCCCTCGGTTAAGGCGAGGGGTAAGAGGTTAAGTATGTTGTGGGAAAACAATATCAAACAAAATCAACCACTACTAACTCTCTCATCGATGAAAAATGAATAAAGTCTTTATGGACTGGGCCTGGCTCTGGTAAAGTGAAGGACACTCAATTACTCAGTAATTGTAACTGCTGAAGGTGTCCAGATTGTCATTTGCTTTTTGTGATTTTTTTTCCTTTAAATTATTTTGAATAGTTGTATTTCAGTCTTTTTGAGTGAGCTTCAGAAAAAGTAATAGGTGTTTGCTGCCACATTTTGGATAGAAAAACCTTAATACTAATCTATGCTTCAAAATACTTCAGAACAGGCCCAACTAGGAGTATTTAACATTTCTGTTCTTGTGTCTCCCACTTGTCAGAAACCAGACTGTGCTGCACCAGTTCTGCTGCCCAGCACCCGACGCTCCGGAAGCAGAAACCTCTTCCGCCTGTGTCCCCAGGTAAGACCCACAGCCTCTCCACACATGCACACTCTTCTAGACTCACTCCTGTACTTCTTGTTCGACGGTTGATTTGCTGTAACCTGCAGCCACATACCATGCATCCTTTAAATACAGCAGCGAATCGGTTCTTCTTCTTCTCCTTGAGGCGATCATAGATGAACTGCCCCAGAAGGAATGACTGGATTTGATGTGGTTGTGAAGCTTATGGCAACTAATAAAAGGCAATGAGCAACGGTGGGCCTATAGTGACAGATACTGACTGACCCTTTGAGGGGATTGTAACACAATCTTGGGTTGGAGGTCTCTGCGAAATTGTTTTCTGTGATGATGCTTTATTAAAGCCGATAAATCAACTAGAGCACGCGTAATTCTCGAAACAATCTAAACACGATCCCATTTTCTAATCAGGCCTGTGGTAGAGCAGAAAAATTAAGCAATCTGGAGAAATTACTTTGAGCAAAGTGAAATGACTGTGACGTTATTGTCTGTCATAGATTAATGCATGGCAGTGACAATTTAGACGATGCCAAGTAGTTGCTTGTAAACAACATGGCTAAATTATTTGAGTCTTATAATGAGAAAGAGCTGAGCCTCACTCAGGCTATTGCAGATTTTGATTAAATGAGATGATTCAGCTAAATGTGATACCAAATCAAAGCTTATCAAAGCTTAGTCAGAAAATTGAGTATGTAAATAAAGAACAGAAAACATGTTACTTTCATGTGTGCAGATACCCTCATAAAACCTGCTTGTCTGTGAAACAAATCTTTAACTGGCTTTGACCAAGAAAGTGTTCTCTGTTTTTTCCACACAAAATACATTTGGATTTTCTTTCTGAGTTACTGCAAATTTTCAGCCCAAAGTGTGTCAATAGCTATAGCGTTCTATGTGGGGGGACTGTGTAATTCAATCAAGGATTGTCACAAAATTCCCAAAATACAAAAAACGTTGCACAAAATAGTACTTGTGTGTTGATGGTTAATCACAGCTCCCCATGGCTCCGGACACAATAAGTGGCAGAAGGCGGCAGACCAACACGCTCTGACAGTATCACACTGTGAAAACCTCAGACGTTGTGGAATTAAATCAAGCACATGGTTAGACTCAGAATAGACCTACAACAATGGCAATCTACCATTATTAGCTTGTTTGAACAGAAAGAATATTGTAAATTGGATTGTGTAGTAATATACAAGGATGCACGTTCTGTTTTTTTCATTGTTTAATTACTTGACATAATGAAACAGTTATTAATTAACTGTTAATAATTTATTAAGAATGATTTTACCCCAGTAGTAATCATGAACTACCATCAGTGCCATAGATAAGACCAATTTTAGAGCTGTTCATACTGGAAACAGTTGCTCAGGATGTTTTATTTGCCCTTGTAGACACTCAGAAGGCACTGTTTGTTTTGGCTTCTTTGTCTTTGGCATAGATAGTAATTATTATTAGTATTTCTTTGCATATGATGGAGATTAATTAATTGCCTGTGGAAGAGTAGAAAAATTAAGCAATCTGGAGAACTGACATCGCAGTCCTTTCCCTTCGCTCAAAGCGAAGGGAAAGAACTGCGATGTCAGTCAAAGATTATTGCTGACACTTAAACGATGCCGAAAAAGTGCCAACTCCAAAACAACATCCCTAAAGTCATCTGGAGCCACAGAGACATCCTGTTATTTGTCCTCTTAAAGGGATAGCAGTGATTCTCTGCACCTGTCAGAGCGGCCAAACCATGTGGAATACATTTTAGATTTTAGTATATAAAGCATTTTCTAACCAACAAAATGTAAGATAGTGTTTTGGGATTAACACTAAATAAGAAGCATCACCCCCAATTGTGCTGATCCTTCGACACAACCTTTGAATACATGCAAGTCCTTCTTTGCCTGACACATTATACAAATCCTTTCACTGAACTGTTTTACATTAACACAATCATTAAATGGTTGTGTGATGTCGTCAAAGCTGAGGTTTTTATTTGTCACGGATGCCGAACAAGTGGTTTTAAAAAGTGCTAACCTTTCTAGATCAGATTTGTAAAAGAAAACGTTAAAAGTAAAACAAAAATGGTTGAAAAACAAACAAAGAAGCAAAAAAAAAAACCCCAACAACAACAATATTACGTGGCTTGCCTCGAACTTTGTCAGGTGGAAGGAGTTAGGTGCTTCTGCTGTGGTGGGGTTTAATTGCTCTGGGCTTTGGGACTATTCGCTAAAGGTACAAACAAAGTGCAGAACAGAAGGGGCTACGCTAACCTGTCAGCCTCCTGCCAGCTCCAACCGCTTCAAAGCCATCATCTCTGGGGCTTTAGAGAGGAAAAAAGTAGGACTTAGCAGCGTGTGTTTCTTCGTCTTTTGTTATGTCTTTCTGTTCTTGTTGCGGAAGCTGTTTTTTCCTGTATTTCCACATTGTTGTCAGTGATTTTGTCCATCTTCCAACACATCCGCTGCAACATGACACCCCTACTACACCCCCTCACGCCATTGTGTCCATCGCCATCATAACCTCTTCACCGATCAAGCTAATATATTTTTCTTTCCACTGTGATCGCAACCAGCTATTTATGTGAGAGCTAACTGTCTATGCTACTACAACTCCCATAATGCATTGGTGCGTGTGTGCGTGTGTGTGTGAGCAGTGGTGTGTGTGTTGTAGTATCTCTTCAACGCCATGCCATAGACCAGTGAGCTGTATTGTTGACACATGTAATGCATCTGTGTTCATGTGGAGAAAAAAATAATAAATGAAAATAGTTGTTTCATGTTGCATGCTTTGACTTGGCAATGACCTGAGCACACAGCCCTTGTCTTTGTGTGTGTGCTTTAAAGTGCTGTTATGTGTCAGAGACATGCATACACTGCACACACACTGCACACACACACCCTAACCCTGAACCCTAAGACTCTAACCCTAACCTTAATCCTAACCCTAATCTAAACCCAAATCTAACCCTAAAACCACCCTCAAACAGTCCTTCAAATAAGTGAGGACCACCCAAAATGTCCTCACTCTGTTGGTTAAAAACTCAAACTGGTCCTCACAATGTTGTAATTACAAGAACACGCACACACACACACACCCACCCACACACACGATGCTCTTTATGATAGATATGTAAATTTGTGAAAGGAGGAGCGAAGGTGCAATAATTATTTTCCAAAACAGGAATGCAAACTTGTCTCTTTAAAACCAACACTGGCTTCAATACCGCACTTCTCAAACCAAATATCAATATCAATGAAGAAATCTTTTTAGAATGTAGCAAAAAAAACAATAATACATTTGTATTCCCTAATTGAAACATTTAGGGAAAAAGGTAAAGAACAAAGCATGAGTTTTCGTAGATAGTAGACACTTTTTTTTTGTCCCTAATCAATTAGACATTATCTGTCTTTTTTTTTACTCGACAGTTGTACAGCTGGGAGGCCTGGGATTTCTGAGCTTTGTCTGGACAAAGAGTTACAATAACAATAAATAACAATAACAATAAATTGTTATTGGCAATTACTTTTATGTTTTGAACACATTTGTGGTGGCCGCTGTTGTGGACTGGGGGGCTTGGCCTGACTAGCTTGTGCAGGGAGGGGCTTCCAGGAAAAAAACGGCTCTAGTAGATAAATCAAACCAAAATGGCACAGCGTAGTATTAGTTTAAACCCTCTTTATGACAACAGACCAAGTGCAATTCTCCTGATTACAAGACTGCTTCCTCTGAATCACTCCCAACAACATAATGAAGCATCATTTTACACTCGCTGTCACAACTGGAGAGCCTAAATGCAATCATTGATATTTCATTTGTGCAGCTTCTTCGACTGTGAGTAATCCTAGCCGCTGTCGCCGGGGCCAGACAGGGAAAAGGGCAGCAGTGGTGTGGGTTATTTTCATCCAGAATAAATTGCAGGCACACTTTGTATCTAGTCTGTTGGATTAGTTATAAAATGGCAGGTATAGTGCAGTGTACCTAGATCATTGGATCATCTAATGAGTGGACGGCGGGTATAATGAGGACCCTATGGAGGTGCTGAACTCTGCTCGACATCTTCAGTCATTTCTGTAAGACTGTGAGGACATGTTGGAGAGACACTTTGTCAGTTGTATAATCAATCACTGCTGAATTGTCTGGAGACAATTTGATGTTCCAATCAAATTGGAACATGAGATAACTTAAGCTTGAGGTTGAGAGATTTGCACTGAAAACAGGAAGTTCACACAAGCCTCACCATCTGACGACAAGAGCGAGAAGAAGCGTCTGAAGATACTACAAGTGACACGCACATCTCTACTATAGTTCCACAATATAACAATACAATAATGCAGTAAATGTTTCACTTAAAGCATACCACCTACCAACAGATATGTAGCATGACTGCCAGATTTGAGTCAGGTATAAATTAAGGCTAAACCATGTTTAAATAAGAATTGACCCATAGCCATAGGACTAATCAAAAAGAGGACAATACTTAACATCGTATCTAAGTACTCCAGCAGTACCACCTGTGCCACTGCCTAAGAAACACTGAAATATTGTATTTTGGGAGATAATTCCTTTCTAAGTCTGTAATACCACATTATAAGAATACTGAAATGTATACTGAAATGATTTCATCAGACCGTCTGATGACTCAGACTAACAATAGCACAACAAGAGAACTTCACAAGAACACAACCTTTTGTGTTGTGATGACACACATTTCTTCTTAAGCCAAAGACTTAACATCAACCAGTGTTCAGTGATTTTGACTGCTTTGGGATTAATTTTTAGCCGACCTGGTGTAGTAAGTAAACACACAGGCTCAGTCTTAAAATGGACGGAAAACCCAACTGAATTTTTTAGCATAGGAAAAAAAAGCAGAATTCTGAATAATGACACCCCTGAGGATGTCTGTTGGACCAGCCTCAAGACGGATGATTATAGGGTTGAATGGCAGCTGTGCGCTGGCATACATTTTTAGGAAACAAGGAAAATGTGATTGTAAGTAATGGGATTTCCTACAAATGTGTATTTACCAGGCACGGGAGTTTGGTAAATGACTATGACTATACAGTATTTATTTTCTCACTGGGTATATAGTATTATCTAAATCAGTGGTTCGCAACTGGTGGGTCAGGACCCAAAAGTGTTTTCAGTGGCCTTTCCCAGAAAACATTTTTTTTCAAAATGTATGTACAGAAAAGGTATAGAATCACTAACTAAGTCTCACAATGGCTTATTTAATGGTTATTCAACAATAATTTGTGAGGAAAATAAAGTATTTTACATACTTTACATACAAGTTCAAGTCATATTTGGATCGCGGCTTGTTATCCCAGGGTAATGGTGGATCCATACCAGTTGAGAACCACTGATCTAAATCATATCTTTCTGTGAATTATCCAAGAATAAGGTACTCTCTTGTGGAGTTGTTCGACTATTCTTTGTAAAATAAAATAAAAAGGATATTGCAATGCAAATAACATGAGCACAGTATCAAGCAGGACAGGCTCCGCTATAAATTGTTCAGGAATTGGACAGACTTATATTGGTATATCATTTATTATGTTTCCTGCTGATCTGGTCAACAGTTAAGTCTCAAAATGCAGCTAAACAACAAAGCAGTTACATATTTACTTTTTAAAAATGTCATTTGTGTTGTGTAAGTCCATACCTCATGTTTTCCAACATTGCTGATCTGATAGTAGTTTTGAAAATCTCTTTATTGGTATTGGCAAACTTGCCCATGGATGTACAATTCACCCATGGTTTTGAGCCCAAAGGTCAGCCTGAGCCTGATTTTTGTAAGATTGAAAATTGAGGTGTCACGACTATCCAGCTTGCAGCTAAAGGTGATGGGGAATTATAGAATTCATTCGGCCCTCACATAGTCCTCTTATCATATTGTACTGTTTCTATAATTCCCCATCAAAAGGTTACTGTAAAATACCTCTTGGATGAATTCTTAAACACCTTTATTCTCCATGCTCTTGCTAGAATTACTGTCAGCATGCTTACAAGAGACAGATATATGGTGTTAAATGACAGGATATGTCAAACAGTGACTGCTACGGTTGATTTGGTCTGGAGGACTAGATGGTCTTTTCTTTTGGAAGATCAACATCACTATTTTATCACACACGTGATGCACCACATATTCCCTTTTGTTTGAATATAAGTCCATATTCTCAAATCAAGCCTCTGTCGCGTCTGAGTCATGGCGACCAGCTGGGACAATAGTAAACACAGTTTTGGTTTCAGAGTCAAATATAAAACCACCAGTCAGTGTTGGCAGGTGATGCTCCATAAATTTGACCGCTTGAGACTGTCACAGATTAGCTGCCAGACGAACTGCCTTTCGCAAGTATTGAAAGACATCTTCAATATTCTCTAAAAGTATTTAAACTTAGACTTGCCACTGTTTTGCCTGACAAATAACAGAAACACGCCCGGTCTAAACAATATTTTAATGAATTATCTCAGCCAATCGGCCGTAATGATTTACCTTGTGTCAGTGGGAAGATGGCAGGCCATGTTCAGTGAATTTGTATTAAGCAAAGAAATGGAACTGATGCGACTGGTCAAGTCAATATGTGCATTTTGAATTATAAAGATTTGTGCAGAATTAACCTTATCTTTTATGATATTATAAGCTATGAAAGTAGTGCGTGGTTACATACGCAAGGGGAAAAATATAAATGAATGATGAGTAGGCTGCACTATTAATAGCAATTTGCATGGTTGCAACATGTAAATTGCAATTATTTATGTGGTATAATAACAGAAATGGGATCTCCTGCTAACACTCCAGCTAGAATTTTTCTTTTTAGTATATGTTGTTCTTAAATGCCAAAAAACAAAACAAAAATATATTAGATGTTAATCCAAAATGCAGCTTAGTAAACAGACAGATATCTCTCAATCATGTCTTTTTCAGTTGTAAGGATTTCTTTATTTAAAAAAAAATCTTTTTTACATACACTTTAGGATTTCTGTAAACTGTAATCCCGACAGTCACAAGATGATCTTGTTGTTTGCCTTTTCCAACCAACATGGTGGTGCTAGGAAGAGGACATATAAATGTTCTGGAATCTTTGAAAAATTGTATGTAATATAATTAGGATAATAATTAGAAAGTAAGGATTTGCTGCTTACTTCCTAATTAGTAAGCAATTAGGAAGTAAGCAAATCCCCCCCCCCCAAAAAAAATAAAAATAAAAAACCATCAAGGAAACAGCATCCTTCACTTTATTCCACATTAATAAAGTGTACTAATTAAGTGTTCACTGACGATAAGTAGACAGGCCTTGTCACTTTTGCCTGTGACCGAGACAAATGGGTCCTGGCTGTGGAGGACTTCAGGGACCATGATGCATTGAGGCAGAAGGAAGTTCGGTTAGAATGATTGATCCTTTTAGTTGGGGGACATTCATGGGCATAGTGAAAAAGTATGCCACAGCTCTTGTTATTGTCAGCCTCATGTCAGAGATAGGTGGTCCTCACTGTAGATGTGTCCCCTCTCAGGGTTTATTTAAAGGACAACTAACCCCACCTTGCAGAGCCTCAAGCCTTATTTAAAAATTGTCTGAAAAGGAGGCGTAGCGTATTGAGTCAGAGAAATCGTGGGGGGGTGAGGGGTGGGGGGTTTACGGTCTGGGGACTGACGGGCCTGAGACATCTGACCTGGATGCATCCACGCTGCGCCTGCTACTTTTAAACAAAGTCCGAGCATGGATTTCTAACTTGTTTGCTCTTAACAGCCAATAGGCTCTATGAATGCAAATGACACGTGACATGTGACCCAGCAGTTGCGGCGCTTCCTTTCGCTATGTTCCTATTAAGGATTAGCGATGTCTTGCGCAAATCAACAAATAGTTCAAGAAGACATCACTGATTGTGAGATAATGATCCGAAGTCACTCGCTACGTGTTAAGAACATTACGTTGAATGTAAATTCTTGACTGCAGGAAACATCTATGTTTTTTGAGGTGGGACTTTTTATCTCAGAGCTAACAGCTAGTATCAAAAACAACACTGCAAAAATTAAACAACTAAAAAGTATTTATACTTAAGACAGATCAATTATTATTTGAGCAGCACCAAAATCATGTTGGTGTTATATTTTTAATTAGTGTTAGCCTTTAGCTTCAAGACAAAAACACCTACCGTGATGAGCACGGAAGTTTGTGTGATGTTTTTAACATGATGCTAGTGACTGTCCACCAGTCACTCACTGCCTGCCATGTAAACTTGAGCATTTTTTTTTTTTTAGACAAGACGCTGCTTTCATAGGGAAAGCATTTTTTATCATTATTTAGTGAAAGATCTTCATCAGTTTCCAATCTTAGGCTTTACTTAAGCCTAAGTGCTTTTGTGCTTTGAACCCCATTAGCAACTCTCAAGGTCAGTAATGATTTTTTTTTTTTATTACCACAAAAAAAAAGGTTTCGTCTAAATGTTTACTTCAGTTCTAGTTCGTGACACAGTACTCCTTGGTCAAAACCTAGTGTAGACTACTAAGCAGATCAGCTGTAACTGACATCACTGTGCAACTGGCTGCTTGACTTTCTGACGGGGAGACCACAGGCTGTACGTGTCGGCGGAAAGTCCTCCAGAACCATCACACTGAACAAGGGGGCTCCCCAAGGCTGTGTGCTGAGCCCCCTCCTGTTCACTCTGCTGACCCATGACTGCGCTCCAAAGTACGACTCAAACCTCTCCATCAAGTTTGCAGACGACACAACAGTGGTGGGTCTCATCAACAACAGAGACAAGTCAAACTACAAGAGTGAGGTGAGCATCTGGCCGTGTGGTGCACATAGAACAATCTCTCTCTATTTTCTGGAGAAGACAAAAGAGATTGTTGTGGACTTTCGAAGAGCACGGGTCCAGCATGCTCCTCTAACAATCAATGGTGCTGCAGTGGAGAGGGTGACCAGCACCAAGTTCCTGGGTGTGCACATCACAGAGAACCTTTCCTGGACCATGCACACTACATCTCTGGTCAAGAAAAGTAATCAGCGTCTCTACTTTCTCCGTAAGTTAAGAAGAGCTAGAGTCCCAGCCTCTGTTATGTGCAACTTCTATAGAGGGACTATAGAGAGCATCCTGACCAGCTCAATCACTGTGTGGCACGGAGCCAGCACTGCCTCCTGCCGAAGGAGCCTCCAGTGAGAGCAGCGGAGAGGATCTGCAGAGCTCCTCTCCCCACCATTAAGGACATGTACTCCACCCGTCTCACCCGCAAAGCCGTCAGAATCACCAGGGACCCTACGCACCCATGGCAAGGCAAGGCAACTTTATTTATACCGCGCATTTCGTACACAAGGCAACTCAATGCGCCCATCACACAGTCTCTTCAAGGTAATGCCTTCAGGGAGGAATCTACGGGCCAGGTCCAGTTGACTTAAGAACAGTTTCATACACAAGGCCATCGGGAAGCTGAACTCCCTGCCCTCTCTCCCTAGCCTGGAAAAATCCAGACTCACCGCTGTACCAGCCGGTGAGTCTGGTCACCGTTGCGTCGAATCCATTTTCCACAGCGGTAGATATGCGAGCAAACAGGAAGCGGAGTAAACCAATCAGCGAAGGGCGGGCGTCTGCTGTTGATGTGGTGTTATTAGCGGCTTTGCGTTAATATTTGCGCAGGATTATGAATAACGAAACTCATTCTACTGTCGATGTGTTTTTTGGTCATTTACCGCGGACTGGAGACACGCTTTCTCTCTTTCGTGCATCGTTCGTAGATTGTTATTGAGGGGACTTCCACGTCCCGTGAGTGACGTTGCTCGCTAACAACACGTCACGGCAAATAAACGATTCAGATTGGACGTGAACGGATTAATTTTGCGGAAGGCGCGAGCGTTGACTGGGTGACCAGACTGATCCCCCGCTGGATAAAAAAATACAGCGGGGAATCATTCTGGTCTCACCAGGCTACTCTCTCCCACCCCTCTTCACCCACCCCCCGCTCCACAATCAAGGATGAGAGAATCTTGAATAAAACCTTTACTTTTTGTTGTTGTTGTTGCTTACTATTCATATATTAACTGGACTTATACTGTATGTAAGTTTAACAGTTTCGATATTGAAATGTACAAATGAGATTGTGCATTCCTTTTTAATCTACAGTATAGTTTGAGGAAAAACACACTTTTTCCATTTTAATCTTGAGCTACCGTTACAGCTGCTTCAGTGATGAGTATCTTGCAATATTCAACTTCTCCCTCTCCTCTCCACTGTGTCTTTCTTATCTCAGCACTATGATGCAGGCACTGAGTTTTATTACAATAGAGATTTCATAAAGGCCCCAGATTTGATGACTTTGCAGCTGCAGATGAGCATGATGCTTAGTATGTCTTTGGGTGTCATGAATCAGCAGGCTTTCAGCTGCCCGTATTTATAGATCAGCGCTGACAGTACAAAAGGCCAACTTTTAGGCATATAGGCTGCTGACGAATTCAATGTATATACAATAGATTTGATTTTTGCTGCAGCTGTGTGGATAATAGTGTGCATTTACAGTGCCTTGCAAAAGTATTCGGCCTCCTTGAACTTTTCGACCTTTTGCCACATTTCAGGCTTCAAACATAAAGATATAAAACTGTAATTTTTTGTGAAGAACCAACAAGTGGGACACAATCATGAAGTGAAACGAAATTTATTGGATATTTCAAACATTTTTAACAAATAAACAACTGAAAAATTGGGTGTGCAAAATTATTCAGCCCCCTTAAGTTAATACTTTGTAGCGCCACCTTTTGCTGCGATTACTGCTGTAAGTCGTTTGGGGTTTGTCTCTATCAGTTTTGCACATTGAGAGACTGAAATTTGCCCATTCCTCCTTGCAAAACAGCTCGGGCTCAGTGAAGTTGGATGGACAGCGTTTGTGAACAACAGTTTTCAGTTCTTTCCACAGATTCTCCATTAGATTCAGGTCTGGACTTTGACTTGACCATTCTAACACCTGGATATGTTTATTTGTGAACCACTCTATTGTAGATTTTGCTTTATGTTTTGGATCATTGTCTTGTTGGAAGACAAATCTTCGTCCCAGTCTCAGGTCTTTTGCAGAGTCCATCAGGTTTTCTTCCAGAATGGTCCTGTATTTGGCTCCATCCATCTCCCCATTAATTTTAACCATCTTCCCTGTCCCTGCTGAAGAAAAGCAGGCCCAAACCATGATGCTGCCACCACCATGTTTGACAGTGGGGATGGTGTGTTCAGGGTGATGAGCTGTGTTGCGACTACAGCAGGCGCATGGGGGCCTTCAAGGAAAAAAGGTTGGGAACCACTGGTCTAAACAATGGTCATTTTCGGGAGGCGGCTGACTTGCCCTAAGCGATACTGCCATAGCCATTACTCGTAATCTATTGAAATGTTCCCATTGTGCTTTGTTTTTTTTTTGCTTATACCTGTTACATATCTTTACCTAATAGAGCCCTTTCTGTTCTCATTCTAAATGAAGCTTTGATTAGCCACAGACACCATTTCAGTAGATTTGGGATAAGGCTTTAGTTTAAGGAACACATTTTGTTCTTTGGTACACTGAAACAAATAATAGAGGTCTTTACTTGAAAGAATCCAGGAAACCGATTGCCTTGAATCAGTCAAGTTAATGAGGCCGATTATCTTCAAGTGTTGGTAACTCACGAATTTCCAGTAAAGTTAATTCCCATACCAGTAGTGTTCAATTAAACATTTGTATTGATGAATACTTGCGTATTTCAATTATATTTCAATTTCTCTGTTCAAGTTTTCACTCAAGTCATGGAGATTGTGCATTAGGCTTGCACTGGATGGATGAATTAAATATTACAAAATCAAGCAATTGCTAGTTTTATTTTATTTAAATTTTTTTATCCACTATAAAACTCATTGAGATTAAGGTCGCATTCACAACCCCCTCTTGATTCGAATCCTGGTGTGAATGCGACTTAAAAATCTATTTTTCAAGAGAGTCCTGGCCAAGAAGATGCAGGTGGTAAAGAGGAAAAAAAAAAAAACTGAAACTACTCTTACTTCATTAAATAAAAAATAAAAATAAAAATAAAAAACAGAAGGTTGTTCTTTCGACGTAGGGTTCATGATTGTCCCAGTTCCTCTGAGTCGTGGTGCAGCTTTACAGTCTTTGATGTGGACAGATGTTACAGAAGAAGCTCATGAGGTTCATTTCTTCAACACAGTTACGAGAGTAACAATTTTCTCCAATATAAAAGTACATTTACCACAGTCCTGTCCACATCTGTCATGGTCCACCATGAACCACCATGACTCAGAAGAACCGGGACACACATGACTCTACATCAGATTGTCATGTTATGTTTTTTTATTTTTTTGTAAAATGAGAGTAATTCATAATAAATTAATTAATAATTTTTTAATGATATAATTTCAGGATTTTCACATTTGTATTTTTACTTTTTTTTGTTACTATATTTTTGAGTTTCAGAATAAGATATGACTCTCATATCCAGCAGAACTCTGAAGTTCTGTCTAGCAGAATCTCCATGACCTCCTTCTTCACTTCCCAGTCTGTGACTAAAGAGCAACGAGGTCTCAGCTTTTTTCTAGACAATAAAGATCTCACTATTTAGCGTCATGTTACTGTCGCTCATGGTGTCTGACCTAAAGTCTAACTCTGAAGAAATTCAATTCACATTTTCACTGAGAAGGTTGGAAGGGCGCCCCCTTGTGTCCAGTGGTGTCCAACTGCCCGGAGCATTACTGGCCCACGATCGGGTGCCGTTAGGGCTGAGGAGGTTAAGTTGTATATAATTGAATTATGCAAGTATTCAGCAATACATTTTTTCAATTGAACACTACTGGTATGGAAGTTAACATTACTGGAAATTAGTGAGTTACCAACAGTTGAAAATAATTTGCCTCATTAACTTGACTTATTCAAGGCAATCGGTTTCCTGGATCCTTTCAAGTAAAGGCCATTTCAATACTTACTTAACACTAGTGAAGGTAGCTGATTGAAGAGAAACAAGTAAACAACAATGAATACATTCAAGGAAGCACAACTATTACTTTTCTCAGTGTACTTCATGGCACAAGAGGACAAAATGTGCTAAAGCAGCGACTATGCCCTTCTCTGTCCCCAACCACTTTTTTAATAGTCTGCCATCGTATTACTTCAGGCATCAGGAGTCCTATAGTTGCATCCTGTAGTCGATACTTTAAGCTTGTGGCTGACTCTGCTCTGATAAAATGTCCCCATGGTGAAGTAGGTGAGTTGCTGGACTGTATAATATTGCAAGCCTTTGAAACAAGTACTCTTTAAATTGTTACTGAAACACCCTCTGATCAGCAGGGGGTACAAACATGAGACAAGGACAGTAACATGTTGGTCTTATTTTTGGCTGATATTTTATTTCCTTGACTTCTCTGCCTTGGATGTCAGCCATAACAACTTCGCCTCCAATTTAGAACGAGTTGGTGCAATAAATAAACCGCCACATTAACGAATTCTGATTAAAATAATTGACAATATGGCAAAAGGTTACACTTATCCATAACATGTGGGAGTAGGGTTTAAGAGTACAGTGTGTCCCCACTGTTCCTCGTGTTGGACCATTAGGTGTCCCAGGCGTGTGCACCCCTGTCACACCAGCCCCACGTTCTGGTGCAGAGTCCTTGTCCTGACATCTCCTCGGCAGTTGTGCTAAGCTCAACACGGAAATGAGAGGTGAGGACTGAGAGCAAGGCAAGAGCAAGGGGAGGAAAATATAAGAATGTGCTGACAGCGCAACTTCCTGTCTCTCAGAGATGTTCCTAGTAATGAAGCAGTGAGAAAAAAATGAAGACAAGGAGAATTTGATGTTATAACCCATGCTTAGTGTTCAGAGTGCAGTCAAATTATAGACTGGCCAGCCAAGTCTATAATTTCATAAAATGAAACAAAATCACTCAGAATGGCACGTATTTTAACATTCCAATATTATACTGAAACGGATAAATGAAAATTGAAATCACAGGCTTAGAGCGTGGTTATTTTGTTTTATCAGTAAAACCGGAAGTTCGGCTGCGCAGCTCATAATGTCTGAGCTGAAACACTGGGCTCGTCTTTCAAGATACGTCTTTCTAACAGGGAGAAACGCGAAGATTGGATTATGACAGTCTCCGAGATGGATTGGACCTACAGTATGGTGCTTTACGCACAGAGCTGACTACAGCGGTATGCCCGGTGACCAATGCGCCCGCTGTGTAGGTGGCACGACCTGGGGCGCTTCCCCGAGCTCCTCTCTTCTCCACAACAATTCATGAGTCTTGTGTTCGCCTAGATGCGGACTCTCAATGTTTGCATAGAATCTGACATCCTCCGAGATGGGATTGGAACGGGCACAGAGTTAACTATAACTCTGTGCCCAGTGGCCAATGCGCCGTTCACAGGCTGGGAAGGAGGCACAACCTGGGGCGCATAGATCGTGCACTCCCCAGAGATCCTCTCTCCTCCACTAGTCGTATGGAACACCTCTCCAACTACGGGCGCATTTTCCACCTAGCATAGCGCTGTAGTCGGCTCTGTGCATAATTGTAACTAAAGCACCAGTATGGTCCAATCCATCTCGAAGGGTGTCAAATTTCATTCGGCGCGTTAGTTTCTTCCTGTTAGACAGGCGTATCTTGAAAGAGCCCAGTGTTTCAGCTTGGACCTTATGAGTTGTACAGCCGAACATCCGGCTGTTAGCAAATCGATTCTAACAAAAATAATGACGCTGTGAGCCTTTGATTTTAATTATCATTTGTTCGTTTTAGTATCATATTGGAATTGTAAAATATGCGCCATTCTGAGTTATTTTGTTTCATTTTACGAAATGAAAAGTGATCATAGCAGATGTTTCTGGGTAAAGTAATTGTTTTCAAATTGAAAATGGATTGAACGAGTGATACAACTCAATGCTCAGGTGAGCTCGGGTGTAAAACATTGTTTCTTCCAGATTCGGAAACTGTCTAAAGTGAAACCTGTTCTTTCCCCGAACCATTTTGAGATTTTAATCCACGCCTATAACACTAGTTGCCTACTATTGCAATGCATTGTACATCGGGCTCAGCCAAACTTTGCTTGCCCGACTTCAACTTGTCCAAAATGCAGCTGCAGGCCTTCTATCTTGCACTAAAAAGCATGAGCACATAACGTCTGTTTTAAAGTCCTTACATTGGCTCCCAAAATTCTCTTACTTGTTTTTAAAAGGTACAGTCTTGCACCTTCATATCTGTCTGACGTTCTTCAGCCTTATACTCCTGCTCACAGCTGGGCTCACCCCCGGCTCACAATAACTACGGTCCAGGTTCGGTCCAGGTTCGGTCCAGATGACACTCTGGCCAGCACCGCCGGCGCCAGACGCTGCACCAGGCACAGAAACGGCACTCGCGAGAACATAAGTGCACGTGGGTTCACCCTATTGGTGCGAGTTCATGTGATAAATAGCCCCATATATAGATAGGTTTTTGTAAACAAAAGCCGTATTTGCCAGCACAACGACTCCCCCCAGGGAAGTGGAAGCATTGAAACACACTAGTGCCCCTGTGTCACCGGTAATGGAGAAATGTTTACATCTCCGAAGTTACGCTTGTGTACAGGTGGTAAACGATTCCAGATAAGTTGTGAGCAGACTTCGCGGAGCAGTATGAGTGTGCAACATTGGTTTGAATGACTTTCTAAGATTGCAGAGGCCGTACCGGACCATAACCGGATTTAATGTGAGTTGCGCGTCAGGTACGGTACGGCCTCCGCGATACATGACTAATACGTATAAAGTTTAGTTGATATTTTTTTTAAATAATTGGCAGCAACCTAAAAGGTTTGGAACCACACTGCTTTTGGCCACAATGGGTGCTGCTACTGCTACAAAGGAAAACTATTGTGAGTAATCTTTGATGTTTCACTTTTGTGTCACTGTCTTGTTTCTTAACAAAATGCTCATGACATGAAGCAAGCCAGCGACATTACTCACCTCATATCAAAAAAATACTTTTTTAGCCCCAGCCTATAAAAAAAGCAAGGGCATATGGGGCTATGAATCAGATGGTTGTGCACACTCAATATAGTGCACATTTTATTCGAACAAATGAAATAATGTAACTTTGGCGTCACCATAGATAGATCAGTGGGGTCTAATCCAAATTAGAAACATTTTGCTAGCTTCTAACCTCTTTGAGCAAGTCTTGCGTGCTTTTATTTCATATTGTAAATATTATATGGGCGTGTTTATTCTGGCTTCCGGTTGATTTTTGATGTTATTCTGAAATGTTATTGTTTTTAAAGCCTTGAATCGAGTGGCCCCTCAGTACATCACAGACTCTGATCCAAAGACTACGAACCAGGGACAACGGAGCCTTTACATTTTATACATACAGCACATGGCTCAGTAAAGTAGAGCAAAAACATAGAACATTTTTGACATGATATTTGCGTGACAGTGGACTTATAGTCTAAAAGCACCTTACAAAAAGTGGATCAGCAGCAGCCTCGTTTATGCATATCTTACTCACACAGCATTGTCTCATTTACAAATCAGATTTGGAAGCCTAATACTGTAATATGGGCAACATGAAATGGTAAATTAAGTGCAATATGCCCACAAAACAGCAGATTTTACTTTTCAGCTTGCACCCGCTATTTAGCACCTGCACAAAATGTTTTATGTATGTGTCATTGTGAAGGCATCCCAATACTGAAGATAGTAACTGTTATCTGAGAATAATATACTAAGAGAATTTCCTTTGCTCAGAAGAAGTAATTTCACCGCTGAGAGGATCCTGTCTCACCGCAGTAGAAAGTGTAGGAGTTGTATCAGAGTGCAGACGGTGACAGATGAGAGAGAATATGTCCGACAGTGACTGGAGTGCTTAATGCAAGACTAAACTGCCTCGGCTTCATTTTCAGCGTCACGATATTTAAATTTGTCTCATATCTTTTTGTCTTTTTTATAAGCATTTGCAAATTATACTCGAGCATAGGGCTGTGCAATTACCATAATCTAATTTTAATTGAATCCATCACAGATCACAGGTTATCATCGTTTGGAGTGCAGTCCAGACTTTGGAGGAACTTTTTAAATTAAATGTTCCCGGACTGGAGAGCTTCTTGTCTATGTTTATGAACTAGTTGTAAAATACACTATAATTTAAATGGAAAGATGGCAATATGTAGGGCTGGGTAGGTACCATTAAATTATACCAGTATGTTATTGGAGAAAAAAAGTTTGGGTACTACTCTTATCAGAAAACGTATTAAAGGCCTGTACCAAAAAAACGTGACCAAGTTTTGTAGTAGAGGAAGTGGTTGTTTCAGCTCAAAATAATGATTCAAATTGAAAAGAAATAGTCTTCTATGGAATAAATTCACATTATTGTTCTGTTATATGGTTCTAGAATAATAGATGACAAATATTTAAGTATAGGTGTCGAAAAAAGTATTGTACAAGTATCGGTATTAAAAACCAAATATCGTTAGTACCAGTATCAGACATTTTTTTTATGGTACCCAGCAATAGGTCACAGAATATAAGTCAATGTGTACTTAATTGTCCCCATAGGGAAATTTGTCCTCTGCATTTGACCCATCCTTCGTTAAAGCTAGGGTAACCCGGCAGGAGCAGAGTGGGCTGCCGAGTGGCGTGTGAAATCCATCTCCAGATATCGAGCCAGGCAAATCACCTGGCTGGAGGATTAACCTATGGAGTTTGTGATCGTGTCAATGCATTATGGGATTTGGAGCAGACTTTTTCGAGAATAAACTAATGGATTGTGTTTGGGAGAGTAATGGGAGGGAAGGACCGGGATTCATAGGCCTCCCCTCTGCCCACACGGGTGGGTTATGGGGGGATCTAGAGTATTGGATCCACAGCTGAGCGCCTCCCCACAACCCTATAGGGGGGGAGTGGAGGGGGCAAGGACTGGGCTGTGCTTAATGCATTTGCTGGCACTGTATCGACTCCCTGAAGGCAACAGATCATACTCTACAAATAAAACAGGAAATGGATCAGCTAGGATTTTAGGATTTTGTGTGTACTTAACCTTTCAGTGAGCCAGCGGCTGTATTGCTGGTTAGCATGGTGTCTTTACTTTCCATCACAGCGGCCTCTATGGCACTCAATGATTGATTGTTTTTAGGGTTTCTGTTTTTTTCTGCTGATGGAACACTGCATGGTTACACATACATTCTATCCAGACAACCCTAAAAATAATTGGATCCAGGAGCATCCTAGAGGTCGCCGTGTTGGGAAGTAAAGGCACCATGCTAACCCAATGTATCATCAGAATTCCTTACCTCCAGCTTCAACATAATTGGTTTCTCAGAATAACTTATTCTGAATTGTTTGTAGTAAAATTCCCACAAAAACGATGCTCCAGCACAATAGGAAAGGTTTTATCATAATTTGTATAATTCATAAGAAATATGATTTTGAAGATGCTTCCAGCTAATTATGCACCGTGGAACAGGAAGTGCTGTGGGTATACCTCCCTGATAATGAGCACAAATTATATACAAATTAGGGTTTGGTACAAAGCCTTGAGGAAGTTTCAGATTTTCATAGTTCTTGCCGTCTGAAGTTTAATTCCATGATGATGTTGAGCAACACGTGTTCTTAAGTTTAACAGCACAATGCTGGAAGTTATTTGTAATTTCGGGCAGTGTCGTGCATTAATTCACCACACTTCCTTGATTATATATAAATATTCTATTTACAAAAAGAAGAAAGAATTGTCTAAGAGCCCACATAATTAGCAATTAGCTGTTGAAATCATCATGTTGAGGAAGTTTGCTTCAGTTACAGCGCCTCAGTGCGGCAGCTTTTGAATCCTGTCTTAAGGAATTGTTTTTCCTGAGCACAGTCGCTGCCTCCATAAAGTAAACGTTGCTATTTCCTTTGTTAAACTGTACAGAAAGAAAAACTGGATTGTTAGTAGACAACACATGTAGTATTGGCATTTAAAGAGGGCATGTTTAGGGATGCACAATCTAATGCAAATGCAATATTATAGGTTGCATTTATGTGACATTACAACATTCAAGAGCCTATAGTTTTGAATTGAGTTGGTGGGGAGCTGAAAATTCCATGGTGGAAACTATGGTAGCTGTCAAATGTAGATGTTTTTGGTTGTGTACAATCCAAATGATATACAGTTGTGGTCAACAGTTTGCATACTCTGGCAAAATTGTAGATTTTTTTGACTAATTTTCAGAGAATATGAATAATAACACTTTTTATTTTTTTTACTCATAGTTAGTGCTTGTGTTATGGTCATAGTGAGAAGGCTTTAAGAATAATACGTGTTTGTGAATCCAATTACTACTAAATCTTTCTCATAGAGTTATATTGCCGCCCTCCAACTGACATTATGACATCATCACATTCTAGCCCTAGAGATTTATGTACATTGTTGGAACTGATGCCTTCTCTAAAATAAAACTTACATATTGGAAATGACCAATGTTTACTACAGCTTTGTTTCCTATAGTCTAAATAGTCTTATAAAAAAGTATATTTTTGATTATTAACATAATGGAACATATGAAATATCACAATATAGACAGTTATTGACTATGTGCAGTTCTATTTACATAAAATAATGTCAAGTAGATATGACAAATTTGTACACTTTTAATCCCTGTAACATTTTCCACCGCCTTTTATGCCCTATAGGTGCAAATTTATCTATGTGTCACGGGCGGTGCATCCTTGAATTCGTTCGGGACCCTTCAGTCATAGATATTTCTGCCAGTTATCCACGTAATCTTCAGCAACTCTTTTCCCTCCATTTTACCAACATCCTGGGGCAGCAGCTCTTCAATCAATTAGAAAAAAAATAAAAAAATACATTCTTTTTTTTTCATATTTCGCAAAGCCTACCTATTTTCAAACCCAGTATTTGTCAACAAAAAGATGCAACTTTTCTCTAGGGACAGTAAATACATAATACTCTTTGAACACACTGTTTGTTCAACACAATTATCAAAAAATCTTTCAGGCAAACATTCTCACTCACCGCAACAATGAACCTGTCTATTGGCACTCATAGACAAGCAATTACTGTGCCCCTGTTCTGTCTTCTTACAGCTACTAATACAGGAGGCCCCCTATAAAGGGAAATATGTATTCAATTACAGGTGATTAAGGAACTCCAAGGGGTGTTTTAGTCCCTTTATATCTGCAAAATATCAAGTAGTTTGATAAACCACACACTACATTGCTAAAACGGACCAGTACAGACAATTTCAAAATGGTTACAACAAATCTCCCATCTGTCAAGCAATCAGTGTAGTATATTAAATTAACAAACTGCTAATAACCTGTTATAAGCTCTACATCTGATTAAATCTTTATTTACACTGTTGATTGTCATCTCCATTACTGATTCATAATTTATGGATCAAGTGAAGTGAGCAAAACACATAATAATACACCTTCATAAAATGTCATTAGGGAGGATTATCGTTAAGGATTTATCGATACTACTACTCTTATCGATACTCCTTATCCATCTGGTACTTTAACGGTACTTTTGGGCCTAATTTATTTCCAATTAGCTCATACATTGTCTTGTTGTGTCACCTGCCCAGGGACTGGAGATGAAAATTAGCATGAGCTAAATCCGTTACACAATCGTCCCTGTGAAATAAACAAATAAACTAAACATTTATTTAATGGGATGTAAAATACATAATAAACCAAAATATTAAATGATTTTTATTTATTTTTTATTAACTAGCAAATTAAGAATTAAGTCTCATAAGTTTTTTTTGTTATTCAGGCTGTGGGGACTGAACCTATTCAAACTTTAATGAACCAGTGCCACAGCCTGTTTCCTCGACGTTGTCTCTCAGCTTGTGTCCACAGTCCAGTGGGTCAGGACCCGCTCGAGCTGATGTGCATGTGTGAGTGTCTCTTTCCCATGCGCTTATATAGGAGAATGGCTGGAGAGGGAGGAAAGCACAGTGCCGGTACCACCGGTAAGAAGACTGTTAAGGCAGACGTGGCCCCGGGGCCATTATGATACCAGGATTCGGTACCCGTCCCTATATTCCATGCAATGAATGAATTGCTTTGTAAAGCTTCCACTAGCATACAGATGGTAGATTTTGCCCCTGTGTCGTCATTGACATCACCACTCCAGCTGGAGGCAAAAAGCAGTACAGCAGCCAACTATTGGGTAGCCTTTCTGTTAAATCACAGATTTTCTTCAAATAATGAAGTGAAATGTGAAGATCACACTAATTGACTGTTGTCTATTTTATATTGTCACTCATCATTGAAGTCAGACATACTCGCACACATACTAGGCTATTGTTATCTGCCATAAACTGATGCCAATTTAGATGTGACACAAAACGGTCACATAGGTGCCTCCATTCCCTCCTTAAATAGCGCATCAGCGAATGCCCAATCCCACCAGATCTCAGAGGCTGCGCAGGGTAAGGCCTGTTACCTGGATGGGCCCCAGGTCCCTATCACCAAGAAGTCAGTCAGAAGGTCAGCTGGCACAGATGTGCAATATTTAAGTATTTTTAAACTTAAATGTTACTAAAATCACCAAAGTGTATCAAAAAACAAAACAAAAACAATGACACTAAAAACATTCTACTAATGAAGTAAATCCCAAAAGTAAAGTACTTAAAAGTTCTATTTGTATTCAGTATCAGTATCAGCAACATATAGGCTGTGTGTAATAATTTGACGATTTAAGTTCAAGAATACCTTTTTTTTTCTACAAGCAAATATATTTTCATCTTTCTGCTGAGATCGGTGCATCTGCTTATCTTCATCTAATGATATTACGATTCTCTCTGGTACTGTATCTGATTTGATACTGCATAAATTGCTCTCCGCCCGGTTTATATCTGTAAATCAATACTTACAAAACTCCCTTAGCGATGTAGTTTCCCTCGTGGCCGTCCTCCCTTACTCTGACGTTTGTGCATGTTGCAGTAAATTATGCTTTCCGTGCTCAGTGACACCAAGATGAATTTTTGTTGCGCATTTACCCCACACATTATCCCTTCAACAGAGAGCAATAGCTTATTTATGCAGAGGCTTGTGCTCTCCAGTCTGCCCTTGTGCTCAGCCTGATGAACCGATTCAATCTACAGGAAAAACTGATAAAGTGGAAGCGGAAACTGCTCGGGATTAACAGAAGTGACAGAGACTAAATAACAGTGCTCCCCTATTAACTCTTACAGATATCACTGACTGTGGCCGAACATATCAAATAATGTCGAGCAAGATTTCAGTCTTCCTTTTGAATTTAAATGAATAGATTGCTCCTTAAATTGGCATGATACATACCCTATGTCAAGAACTTTTATACAAGAAATCTAATCATTATTAAATGTAGGTTTTGCCCTAATTGAGTCCTGATTTATTCTTTGTTTAGTCCTTATTTTTGTTTGAATTAAATGCTTGATATTAACTGCTACTGGATACTGAAGCTAAGGTCAAGTAATACATTCTTCTTTAAATGGTTGACAAAAAAGAATACTTGACGCAGTATTAGTTTTAGCAAAAGGCATCTTCTTCCAGGACCTCATTAGGAGTGACTTATTCTGATGCAGCGCAGCTCCTAAAGCCCTCTTCAGGCTCTCTGGCTCCACTCCACCAGAGGACAGACCCTTGAACTCACTTGTCACGAGGTCCAATATCCCATCTCACCTCCTGCACGAACTGATGACGCAGCACTAGCCCTTCCACCAAGGTTTAATGAAAGTCACCACCACAGCAGTGCAAAGCTATGACGTTAGCTATTCTGTTTACTCGCAAACCCCTCCACACAGATGTTAGCGTTTCATGTCAGAGCCCACCATATGTGCAAGGCCTGGCGTAACGCAATAGGGGCACATTTGTGGGTTGTAGTGTAAATGTAGCACATGCAATTTGCTGTTTGTCGCTTTGACCACACAGCAGGCGCATCAGAGGACACTAGGCTGTACATCAGAGATTTTTTTGTTTTATATGTGCAAGAGAAGCAAGAAAGGTACGAAAATGCCTAATATCCACGGCTGCAGTTCTAAATGCAAGTGACTGCACTGCATGCTGAACAAATACCTATTGCGGGCAACCAGAGTGTGTAGCATCCCTCCAAGGCAACACAGCAGTAGTCCAAAAATAGGCTGTACATCTAAGACGGAAGAATGTATAGTCTCATTAATATACGGATTTGTACTTCTTATCTTGAGGGTTACATAAACACTGTGCATTGGATTCTGTGCTGCGGTAAAGGAAGTGAATCGCAAATGATACTCAACCACACATTTAATTTCAAAGCACTGCCTTCGACCAAATAAGCGGAAGCGGACTCCGTAATTATGGATGGGCCGCATTTAAACGTTGACGTGTTGAGAAATGAGAGGTGCATCCTTAGTTTGTCTCCAGTTCCCCGGAATGGCTCAATCCTCTGAGCTGCTGTAGGGTGGCCGATTGGACGTTCAGGCAAAGACAGACCGTCTCCAGGTAAACGTCTATGTCCAGCTAACAGCGCTGTATTCCTAACACACGCTTTTATGCGCTGTGAGAACAAAGGAAGACAGTTTATTTGTCTGTACTTCCTTGGATGAATATGGCTTTTTAAGACAACTCTGGAGCTTTCTAAAGTAAAAGTAAGCAATTGTGACTGATTTACAGACCGTTATGACTAAATAGCAATGTGAGAAGCTTCACAACACAGTATAATGCAATTGTGAGTCTTCTGTTCACATGAGGCAGAGCTCCTGAGAATGTCCTCCCGCTGAAACATGGAACTACCTCAGTGAGGCCGGGTGTCAGGCGATACGATGTGCGTTGTTGTGTAATAGAAATGTGCGTCCAATATCAACGTACTGCCGTTTGTCGCTGCGTAAACTGCCCCTGAACTCAACTAGGATTAAATAGGCTTGTTTTGATTTCTTCCAATCGTGGAAAGACTAACCCTACCTTCAGTAGGTAAAAGCATGTGAAAAAGGTGCACTACATCTAATTATAAAGCGTTTTAATTTACCAAGGACCAGCGAGACCCTTTTTCCGGGCTCGACATTGACGGTTGTCCACTTGCAAGTACATTTCTATCTGAGCAAGTGCCCTGCGCTCCCTGATTGCCCGAGGGGCAAGTGAAAAATACACAGCAAAAGAACTACGTGTCCCGTAATCTTTTATTATTATTCCAATACGCGCTTTATTCCTCCGCACAGATCCCTATTTTTCACTTTTATGCAATGTTTTTTCAGTTCTTTCCTTGCAGTCAGAAAGAAGCTTGTTTGTAGCAGAGCGCTAGCATAAAGCTAACAGCTACAACTGTTGTCAGAGCTATGACCCGCCTCCCCCTCAGCAAGAGTTTTAGCCAATAAGAAGTTATATTGCCAATGTTATGGTTAATTGTAACATTGAATCCAGAAGTGTGCAGCCCATTTAAAAAACGCAAGCTATCAGGATAAGTGATAAAATATAAAAATGCACAGTGCTGACTTCAGATAAATAAAGCTGCCTACTTTTTGTCTGTTTGTTGTTAATAAGATATTACACGGCTGGAAAAATATACTTTTGTAACAATATACTGTGACAAGTGACAGTGGCAATGCATATTTGGAAAGAAACAGACAATTGTCAAGCAAGATTAATAAAAAAAAGACCAAAATAGAGTGGACCAATGCTAAAAAAAAATCCTGATTTGAATTACATTGGTTAAAAGTAAATGATAAACATTTGAATGCATAGTTTTGCTTTTAAAATATACATATTTTACCGGACAAGTAGATTTATTTCTTACTTATGTAAAAAATACCTGCCTGTTGTTTACATTACATTATTGCTCAATGAAAATGAAAAATGTACAAAACAACTAAAGGTTGGCTAAACTGTTTAACAATAACCATCTTAGAGGATGCCAGCCAATTTGTATGTGAAAGAGAGATGGCTAGACCGCAGATGACAGGGCGGCAGATGAAATGAGTGAGTGCAGTGGGTGTGAAGTGATCCAGATGTCGAGAGATGTCCAAAATGGATTAAAATGAAAATAGTTTACATTAGGTCTGGTGCTGATTCACACACCTACAACAGTACAGTACGCTCTCAGTGACAGCACGTGCCACGTCGTAAATAATACGATAAAAACACCTTCCCTGTTGCTGAAACTTTTCCTAGCATGGACTGTGCCTCCTGTATATTAAGTGATTATCTGGCACTATGCAAAATAAGGTCTACATTTGGATTCAGGACAATAGCACTGCGCGTATGAGACAGAAAACTCTTCAGCTAAAAGCTCTTGTTTTTCCAGCCATGTCTATTCTTGAGTAAAAAGCCTCACCTGGAGTTGAGAGACGAGGCAGAAGACTATTCATTATTCATCCCTCATAGAAGCTCTATTTTAAAAGTAATGGTTGCAGCTATATTCTGTTAAAGATACTTTCTCCGAGTTTATGCTCCGTCAAGTGAAATGAATAGGAAACTCGTGTGCAGGAAGGCCAGATTTGGACCAGATTTAATTTGGAATTCTTCTGATATATGTGCCTATAAAACACTGAGGAGTCAACAATTAAATAAACATACTGTATGTATAGACACTGCAAGGCCAAGCTTATCCACCAGAAGGAAGATATACCGCATAACCTTTTTACTTTACAGTTTTTAGTTTTGCATTAGCAAGGATTTACAGGATATGGTAAAAAAACAGTTTAATATGTTACCCACAAGCCATTTGCTACTCACAATGTTTCTGTGTTCAAGCAGGTTCCAGCTAAAATGCTTTAAACACATTTTCTTCTGATTATTAAAACCAGTGGTTCCACTGAGTTTTCAACCGAATAAAAACAGCAGAACTTGTAATATTATGTAAAATACTACAGTATTTTACATAATGAAACCATTATCAAATGTAGTGCCTTTTTAAACCACTTTAAGCACATCCTCCAAACAAGAAAAACATTAACAGAGAATATTCACTCAATTCACTTAAATTTACTTTAAACATTTTTAATAAAATCATTTGGTTACACTCAATTTGACACTACCTTAATACATTGTACCAAACTAAATTTAGTACAATGTAATCTGCTTTGTAACAATCTGTAATAACTTGTACCTATGTTGTACAAACATAATAGAATAATGTGTATTTGTACTTTGGAGGTAGGGCTGGGCGATATGGCCTAAAATGTCTTCCAAATATGATCTACTCAAGCAGTTTACATCCTTAATTTCATTTTACTGTGTTCTACAGTCACCGTTTATGCTGCTCTGATGGAGCAGAGCATAACATAAATTATATTGTGTCCACAACGATATAAAAAATTACAACGATATCAAAACATTATATCACAATAACGATATGCGATACGATATGGCCCAACCCTATTTGGAGGTACATTTAATAAAACATAAGACCCATAGGGCTCAGGCTTAAGTTAAGGGTTAAGGGTTGGGGTCTTATTACATTATGTACCTCCAAACTACAAATTTCATTGAGTATGGAACCTATAGGTACAAGTTAGTACAAATTGTTACGTAGCACATTACATTGTACAACCTTTGGCAGGTACAATGCATCAGGACTAAGGTTAGTTTAAAATAAAGTGTTTTCAATCATTCTATTGGAGGGAGATAATAATAATAATAATAATAATAGTAATAATAATGCATCGGATGGTGGATGACCTCAAGAACCTATGCTAACACATGGATCCTGCCTCTCGCCACAAAGACATAAGTGACATTACATTGATTTTATTTTTGCTTAATGTACTTCAATAACTATGCAGTTTACATTGCATGACAGTCCCTATGTTTGTCTGTGTGTGTGTGCGCGTGCATTGGATGTCAGTTCTAAATATTGTCACATTTTGTTTTGAATATAATGTTACAATTTCTTTCACACACAGTGGTTTTTTGCTTTATGGTGTTCAGCTTAGTTAGTTCAGCACAGGGCAGGTATCAGGGCAGAGTGAGTGAGGTCACACACAAACACAAGTGAACCCAGGCAGCGTGAAGACGAGGTCAAAGCTCACCACGGATGCAGCAGCACCCTGACTCTGCGTTTTCTCCTCCTTTCTACAGCGATGACCAAGATCCAGCGCCCTCTGTGGGGGAGGAGGGGAAGGGAGGTGAAGGTGAGGGAGAGAGCATTGAGATCCAGACACAGTCCCAACCGGAACCACCCCAACCCGAAGCCCCTCTGCAAGAAGAGATACCGCCTCCACCAGTGCCGCAGAGTCAATCTGAGGAGGTCCAACAGCAACCTCAGCAAGAAGCCAAACCTCCTCCTCCCGAACCACACCCCACCCCCCCTCCTACCCCAGAAACAGAACCAGCCCCACAATTTGAGACCCCAAGCCCAGTAGAACCACCCGCACCACAAGAACTACCGCAAGAGCTGCCGCAGGAGCCCACGCCTGCTCAAGAGGAGACGAAAACAGAAGTTGTTAAAGATTTTGCAGAGGTTAAGACAGAGCAAGAGGAAGCTAAGCCACCAGAAGAGGATGAGGATGAAGGGGGCGGAGCTAAAGCGGGCATGGCAGGAAGGAGAGCTAGCCTGCACCACACGGCGTCGCCACTCAGGGTTCAGCGAAACGGGGCCGGATCGCACTCCATCACATCCGACTATGAGCTCTCACTTGACCTCAAAAACAAGCAGGTAGGGTGTTGGTGTTGAGTGGTTGAGGGGCGGGATAGTGAAGGGTGCGTGACTGTGTGTGTTAGCTCTAGTTCTAGTGTTTGTGGTCTGATAAATTTGATTGCGTTTATTGGGGAGTGAATCAATGGAAATATATTGCACAGATCACCAGTCCTTCCCTTTCATCACATGCATCATAGAGCCCCATTTTTATCGCCGTTACTTTATCAGTACATTATATTTTTCCATAAAGAATCATTCAGTATGGCAACATTATAACATCATCTTTTGTGTCCAAAAATGTATTTCATTTAAGTTTTTTTTTTTTGTGTGTGAAAAATAACCACTGATTGTCAAAATGTCTCTCAAAATATGACTGTTTATAAATGGTAAATAATTCTCAATTTGTATAGCGCTTTTCCACCTACATTAGGCACACAAAGTGCTTTACATCAAGCAGTGACATTGTTACTGTGTCTTTGTGTCTATGTGCGCATGTGTACTGTGATGATTTCTGTCTTCTCGCTGTTCACCAGGTCTTAATACGCCTCCCCATAATAACTCCCACCACATCCAGATCCATCCACCATTGCATTTCCTTTGTCATCAGTCTCACCATCACCATCCTCCTTTCCTCCATCAGCCCACTTTCAGGTAAGGCAGCCCAGCTTCTGGCTGTCCTCATTACACACCGTTACATTTGGTTAAACTTAATAATAGAATAGTGTACTAAAGCAATATGCTGAAGAGTCTTCCTACCAAGAAATTGAGGACAGATTTGCTGAGATCATAGCTTTTGCTTTCTTCCCCTTTTTTGTCGGCCTCATTTCTCTTGAGTTTCAACTTCATGTTCAATTTATCATTTTCTATCAGAGTTTACAGGTTCCTACTTTATTCCCAGGCTCTTAATCTATGATCTGAAAAGCCAACTCCTCCTCCTCTTGACGGGGGCTGGAGATAGTTGATCAGTGCGATTGATCGGCTGTCAGTGCTGTGGGGCGAGTTACAACCAAAGATCAATGTCGGAGTAATTGGATCTGCGCACTGACGCCTTGATTTGCTGTGGAGGGACCTTTGACTTGAGCATTAACTTCCATATTGTGCAGGGCATTCTTACAAAACGAAGACTATACTGCTACGGCTTTTAACCACAACTAATGTTTGTCCTCCTTGCTTAACACCAAAATGATTTTTTTTAAAGTGTTTATTGTAAAGTGACTGATTGCAAGTATCACACACATCGATGGCAACGCCTCAACAGCCTTAAACCACTAACTTTAGATTTTAATGGTAGAACAACTGAAAGATGCAGTTCCCACTTTGAGCTCTGAGTCAACTTAAACATCCCTCATCAGAGCCCCTTGAACTCACATTGTTAAGCCATACCTATTTAAACATCACAGGCAAATTTATGGAAAGTCATTAAGGAAAAAGCTACGGGGGAGGCCTTGGTGTCTGGGAACCATTGTTTCAGACACATGATGAAGTGATTGCTAATGAAAAAGACCAGCTTTAATGATTGCTGCAGAGGCTTAATTACTGCTAATCTCAATCAGCTAATTTCCTATGAATACTGCAACATCAATCATCAAGAAATGAAATATTGCTAAGAGACACATACATTTACACATCAGCAAAAATAAAAAATAAATGTTAAGGAGGACCTAATGTATTTTAAAAGCAGCATCATCTCCATGGAGAAAAGGTGATGTCCCGCTATTTGCAAAGGTAGGGGTCTGAGGAGAGACTTACAATAAAGATAAATGGTTTTGGAACCATTTGTCACCACTAAAAAGGTCTGAGGACCCGATTTCACGCCTGGTGCAACAACAGCGCATACTAGTGTGACATCTTGCGTTCAAACTAACAGTGCACTGGTGCTTATATGGCTAGGGTGCCGAGGCGTAGCTTAGAAAAACAGGCGCTTATTACTTCTTCCCCTTTGCATTGCACGGCCTCATGTACTTCATTCAGTATTTTCAAGCTATCACACGACATATTACAAACTTTATTCCACTGTGAGTTCAACACTGGCCGTGCACCGAGACAAGAGAACAGAGCGGTGAGCTGGCTCTGGTATTGAAGAGTGCAGCGCAGAAATGTGATAAAAACACCTGCAGATGTGCCACCCACACCCCCGCTCACCCCCGTTCTGCGCAAAAGCTCGGGGAGGGACTGCTGTTGTACATACAGTAACTTCGCTGTTCGCTATGTGTGTCTGTCCAACCCATGTCCAGCCCCCGTTCAACTCACTTACTGCGCCAGGTATGAAGCTGAAGATTACACAAAGCACACTTCGTCAGAGCGAACGTTGTAGTCTAAAGCCTGCATTTAGAAACACAAGATCGGGCCCTATATGTCTACTGTTTCAGTCCTGGGTCAGATCATACACTGTAATGTTTTTACCACGTAAGCTCTGACCCAGGACTGAAACAGTTAAAATCTGCGGTGACGTCAAGCCTTATCATCTTATTTTGTAATCCAGTCAGCATTAGTTGTGTCCCAGTTTTGCTCTTATATAATCGCCTCATTAATCATGCTGATTTCTGGGTGCTCCAAACGCACTGCATATGAAAACTAATAATTGCAGATTTGCATTTTAGCCTTCAGTTTTTGCACCATTTGAGATCGGATAATGGGCGCAATTAGGCTGAGACCCACAAACCACTCATTAGGAAGTGACAAGAGACAAAGTAATATTGTTTATATCCCTAATAAGAATTTGCTTGTGAAAAATTACTTCATACATATTCAAACCTCTTGTAATACAGTTATGGCTTAAATATTGCTTAGATTGAGCCTATGTAGTTAAAAAAAGGGTCACAAGTTAAAATTGTATTGATTCTAGTTGTTGTGATCAATGTTCAAAAGCGTATGTGTGTATATAATCCTCTTATACCTTTTCTTCTTCAGTCATCTTTAGTTATTTGGAGCACAGTGTGTCCATCATCATAAAATATTTACATTTCCTCCATCTTTCCTTTGCCTATTATTAACTTTCCCTTCAGCCTGTCTTTCATTACACATTTACTTTCATGTTTCCATCCGCTAAGGTTTGTCCAACGCCTCACAGGGAGAGGAACATGGGGTCACTGCAGTACTGATCTGTCCATCACAATCAATTTGGAGCCCCTGAAAGAAGAGAGGTGTCATGGCGGCTCTCCCCGAGTAATCTCTCTCTATCAGCACTTTGTGTTGTGATCAGAGGCTGCGGTGACAGTGCGACAACAGGCATTCGCACTTGAACCATTTCTACCATAGTTATATAATTGTCTCAGCTGTCTTCGTTCACTCATAACCTTGTTCAATGTTTCATTTTGATTATTTTTAACCTTTTTTCTACCATAACAACTGCTTTACTTTGCCTTTCCCCCCCTCTTTCTCAGTTGCATTAAATCACTCAAATTCCCTTCAGTCCCATTTGTCTGGTCATTTACGCTCTTAAGTGAGACCTGAATCTTTGGGATCTGTTCATTTCAAAGTGACTTTCAAAAGACTTTCTTCTTTTTATGATTTATTTAATGAAATCAACTTGAGAAATCATGTTATCTGAGAACTAATCGATCTGAGGTAGAGTGAACATGTTTGGATTGCAGTCATCCACGTTTACAGAGCAGATAAATGGCTACAAACTCATTTTTGTGGAAAGATCTTTCACCTCTGTTGCCTGCTCCAGTGTATGCGTTATTTATTTTTTTTGGTTCACTGTTGAACGATTTAAAAGATTCAACTGGGTTATGAACAGTCACTATTTGCAACTGTTCGACCGCAGACCTCATTAGATATTGAACCATGCAAATGTGATTTCTCTTACCTATTGAGCCAAAAAGTCTGTGCCTATGAATTTATAAAAAATATCTTGGTCTTTTATGACCCTTCCTGAAAATGAAAACAAAACTAGAGATTGACCGATATTGGCCGATGCCAATATCCTTGGCTGATATTTTTGACCAACATTTTTGGCCGATTTTCCCAAATGTCTGGTCTATATAGTCCTGTAAAAACATAAATACTTGGCCACGCCAGCAGTGGCCAATTTTATTTTATTACTATAGGTAATTATATCATAGTTTCTGTCCAGCTTTGATTAGTTTCCATTAGCATCCTGTCGTTAGCGTTGGCTTACTGTTGCTAGCCGCGGAATTTAGCGCGGCAATCAAAAATACTTTCTGTGCTTCAAAATGACATGCAGCATGACCATGAGGTTTAGTGAAACCTGTATTTAACAAACTTGAAGCTAACCAATTTTCTTTGCAATGTTTCTCCACCCCCCCTGAGGCCTAGGGAGTTGTGGGAGGACTTCGATCTTTCCAATGCAAAAAAACGGGATGTCTCTATTGGTTATATCGGCCGGCCGATATATCAGTCGACCTCTAAACAAAACACAACCTCCAGCTGAGTTAATAAACAGAGCTGCCATATTCCATCCACATGTATACAGGTGATTTTCTCACTCTAAAGGTCACCTGCTGCAGAAATCCCTGAGAGTTGTTTGGAGAAGGCACACCTTTGTCAGTACTTTTAGCCAAGGTTAATCTTACATAACCTCTGTAGCCATTTTCAAAGCATGACATCATGAGTTTGACCTTTTGCTTTAGTAGTAAGTCAAAGGAGAGCCGTGGGATCCACTGAGATGTCCCGATCTTACAGTGGTGCATCCTATTCATAAAGCACCTTAATATTCTCACTCCGTCCCACTTGGCTCACAGTGGCACTGCAGTGAAATGTAAATGCTTTCGATAAGATGGATTTTCAGTGTCATCGGCCTATTCTAAAGAGCTCTGTCTGTGATTGCGTATCTCTAATGACAATGAGGGAGGCAGTGTCGACTTTGAAATCACCGCTTATCACAAATTTCAAGGCCTCGAGGCATTACACCCAATCGGCAGCTCTTTGCAGCTGAGATATCTGTACAAGTGACCTTCAGACAAAAGACTAAAAAAAGAGAAGCAGAGATTTGCAGTTTTAATGTACACATGTAACTAGTTGTTCCCGATGCATGGTGATCCTTTCTTGTGTTCTGTGTAGGTGATCATCCTCATAGAGAGGCGGATGATCATTGGCTGAACTTGAATAAAAAGGATTTAGAAAGTGAGCAGAGGAGTGAAAGGAGGAGATAAGGACACTTCCACAACCTGATTGTTCTGGGAAACTCAAAAAGGTTTCATCCAAGTGTTTGAGCCGCTGCCAGACAAACGTGGCTATATTAATATCTCTATCTATTTCCCACAGCATTTGGGCAATTTTTCACACAAAAAAGATTAATAGCTTTTTTTTCTGCGTTTAGACACTCTTGATTTGTGTGGAGGATTCCTCTGCGGGATTTGAGAAGATAATAAGTTGTATTTGCTGAAGAAATGAGCAGCTTTCCAAATGCCATGACTCAGCATTCATTAAGTGTTACGGAGGTGCTTCTGATGAACTGCCACAGTTTCGTTGCTCCTCGGGCTAGTTTTGATGGTATTTTAGAACTTCTTTTTCAATTTACTTGAATACAAAGATTGTAACTTATATTCTCTTCCTTTATCTACACAGCCTTAGCCGCTAAATACTAATTTTATGTGATATGAATCAAGAAATATTTGATGTTACACGGAAGAATAAGATACAATGTATATCTGCACTTTAATTCCTGCCTGGAAAGATCATGACTATAATTATGTCAAAGCAACAGACCTCTATATCTCTATGTAACGTTCTACCTTTGGTTTAAATGCTTTACCACTGCACAGTCTCACTGAATTTACAACCAGCTATAAATTCTTTTCAGGTATCTTGGTGGGGTATCTGTTGAATGTTTATTTATTTATTTTTTTAAGAATCTATCTAATCTAAAATTTAATAAATAAATAATAACAACGATTTATAATCTGTCTTTATAATTGTTAATGACCTTACAAAACCAAGAAGGCTACAACCAAAGGAATTGCATTTTCCAGGATATTCATTCCCTCTTCTCATAGTCAACATTTATCTCATTCAGCCTTTCCCCTGCAGCTCACATGGTTTCTGTTGCATTAATGATGAGTCGCCAACATAATCATGTTTAGTGGCAGGATGTCTGTAACATGATTTTAAACATAGCTAATTAACTTCACCTGTTCTCTGTTCTTTCCTAGATCGAAATGTTAGAGCAGAAGTACGGGGGACACTTCATCTCGCGCCGGGCTGCCTGCAAGATCCAGACCGCCTTCCGCCAGTACCAGCTCAGCAAGAACTTCGAAAAGATCCGCAACTCCCTTTTGGAGAGCCGACTCCCCAGGCGGATCTCCATGCGCAAAGTCCGCGTCCCGAACACCGAGGGCTTCTCCGCTGAACGGGCCCTGGCTGAAGGCTGCAACCTCGCGGGCATCCCACTCGTGCGCTCTCCCTCGCTGCCCACTACTGTCGGAGGCACCCTGACCGACCTGGAGGATTCATTCACCGAGCAAGTCCAGTCACTGGCCAAGTCTATAGACGACGCTCTAAGCAACTGGAGTCTCAAGACAATGTGCTCTTTGCAGGAAGGAGGCGCGTATCAATTCGCTTCAGATGCAACGGGTGGAGGAGGTGGTGGTGGCGAGTCGCAAGGTCCTACAGATCCGAGCGAGTTGTCGAGAAGTGCTAGCAAGCTGATGATGGCCATACGAGATGTTACTGTTCAGATAGACAACCAGAATATCACAGTTTCGTCATCTGTGGTGGAGACATCAGCGTCAGTGAACCTCACCAGCTGCGCACAACAACAATCTACTTCAACATCGAGGGCAGGTTTTATGCCTGAAGAGCCACCGCCCTCACCTCCACCAGAAGTTCCAGCTAAAGCCACTGTCCCACCACCCCCTCCCCAAGAGCCACCGCCCCCTCCCCCTGAAACGGAGATAACCGATATAGGCGAGCAAGACGTGGAGTTCCCCGCTCCTCCTCCCAGTGAGGAAGAGCTAGAACAACTGCCTCTGACACCTCTGGAAAAGATACCCCCGGCAGAGGACACAGGAACCCCCGCCCCGCCACCACCACCCCCAGTAGAGCTCCCTCACCTCCCTCCTCCCGCTGCATCACACCAGCAGCAAGTCCTGGGACACTCTCCCGTAGTTGAGACGCTGGAGGTGAAGAGGTGCAGCTCAGAGACGGCAGATAACAGCTCGGAGCAGATGAGCAGTAGTAGTGCGTCCACCGAGGCGCGATCCACGTCTGAGGCTTCGTCTAAAGAAGCTCTGCAGGCCATGATCCTCAGCCTGCCCCGATACCACTGTGAGAACCCAGCCAGCTGCAAGTCGCCTACACTGTCCACCGACGTCATGAGGAAGCGTCTATACCGTATTGGACTCAATCTCTTCAATGTGTGAGTATTATACATTTGAGCTGTTTTTATGCATACAATTAGTTACAAACAACATTTAAAGCATGTTTATTTGAGAAACAAAAATAACCTATTCTTAATCTATTATTAATCTCCATACTTTTATTTACTGTATACCACAGGTTGTATAGGCCCTGTATAGTTGCACTTGTTTCATACCTTCTAAAGTGTGGCTGGGCTTTAGCAGGAGGTGTAGCCGGTTTCTGTGCTCACGTGCCAGTCTCTCTAGGGTCGTACTTGACGTTTGATAGGATGCCTCTGGGCTCACGCTCCAAACCAAATCATTTTTCTTCACAGCTCCCCATTGAGTTCAAAGAACAAACAGTGTCAGGCTCAGCTCCCTGATCGTCTGAGGTGCCTTCTGTCTTCCGCGAAAGAGATGTCTGGAAAATCAATAAGAGAGACAGAAGATGCCATCAGATACTGTAACAGAATTACAGTACATTGTATAAAAAAACTTGGCAAGACAGCTTATTAGGTCTGCCTTAATTCATGCTAAAGGTCGTGTCCTGGTTTGACCACAATATTTGTGCTTTACTGGGTATTGTATGAATTCTGTTATTTTCATTAATTATGATCAAATTGTTACAGAATAGTTTTTACTTCATCAATTAAGAATTAGATTAAAAAAATATTGATGAAAAACATTTCGGACAATGCACAAAAATGAATAGGCATCAGAGTACTTATTTTTAGTCATTATCTTATTACATATCAGATTTGGGTCCCTAAACTGTAATACAGGCAAATTCAAATGGTAGATTTGGGGCAACATAGCGACAAATAGCTGTATGCTATTTTTCTGCTACATTTAGCATCCGTCTTGTATCTTGATAAATTACCCTTTGCATTTGTCAGAAATCTGACTCAAATCCAATCCAATCCACTTATACTGCGGTATAGCACATTTAAACAACAAAAATGTTTCCAAAGTGCTACACATAAGATCATAAAAATAATAAACAGATACAATCAAAGTTCAAATTAAAGTTATTTTAGCTCAAAGATACATTTAAAACAATTTGCATATTTCCTTTGTTAATGACCTTCAATGAGCTTCAAAGAGCATCATTTACCCAAAATGCAATTTACTGCTGTGGATATAATGTACATATTGCATACTTATAAAAAAGTTGAGAAATAAATTAAGAGAAGTAAATAACACTAGAAATGAGAAATAATGAGCAATCTTGAAAATATGTTAAACATTTTATCAGAGCAGACCACTATTGCAAACGTAAATGAATTATTGCATTACTGTCATCGCCATGCTCTCTTTCCACATGCTTGAATGTGAAAAGTAAATTATTATTATTCAAATATCCTGGTGAATAACTTTTATAACTACTCAACATTTTTACAATGAGGCCATTTACCATGCACCAAACACCTTCTCAGATAAACTCAGATTTAATGAACTGGCCTAAAATAGTGAGATAGCAGGAGACAGGAGAGCCGAAATCTATGCGCAGGAGGTGGGGCAATAAAGCTGGAGGCTTATTAGTTCCACCAGTTCTTACCCTCCCCCTAATACATGGCTGATGTAGCCACTGCATCTTAAGCAGGTCTATGCGCTTCGGGCTAACTGTTCCAACAGTCTTGTAAACAGTATATAGTAGAATGAGAACAAGAAAAAACAACCAATGGAAACTGAAACTAGCATCATGCTTATTAAAAAGTGGACAAAATAATGATTGTCTCCCTTCAGGGCTTGATTGTTGAAAGGAAGCCACTAAAGGGATTTGATGAGTGCATTTCATCTTTTGAAAATAATTAACATTTTGTTTACTTCATAATGTCCTCCTCGTTAACCTAACTAATGTATTTTCCAAACTGTTAAATCATAGCCGTTGATTATAATTTGCATTCTAACATTGTAACAAGCCACTTGAAAGTAATTACAAATCTTGAAAAGTTTGCCCGGCAGCAAACTTTTGAGTCCAGAGTTAATCACCAATTTAACTATAAAATAAGCTTAAATCATCTTAAGTATCTGCCTGTAAATAAAAAAAATAAAAACAGGCAGGTAAAAACAGGGCTGATTTCATGACATATGAAGTCATAAAAATAATAAAGACCAGCTGTTGAGAACAAGGTTACTCAAGATAAGGGAAAATAAGTTAAGTGCAATAAACAAAAATAATGGACATTTAAAATTGTGCGGTGAACACTACAAAAACATTTGTTAAAATGTTTTCATCGACCAAGTTTCAAACTGACTACTTAGTAAGTTAGAAAATGACATAATAATGCTGAACCAACATACATTTGTCAGTGTTTGTAATGAAACCAAAACATCTGCATCTGGACAGTGCGGTGAAATACTTGCTGGGCCGTTTGACACCGTGCACAGATGAGCAAGCAAACATCTGTTCATTAGCCCTAAAACGGACTGATAGTTTATGTGTATTTATTAATTCATTAATGGGAAATAGGACAGTGCACAATAATCAACATGACAGCAAAAGCCTCAATATAAATGTACCAGAATTAGCATAATAGCTCAATCGCATCCGTGGTCCTAAGGCATAGAGAGAGAAATACAGACATAGGACATGGAACAACAGAGTTACACGTTACAGTCACAGAGGTCAGTTACAAGGACAGTCACAGGTGAGATAACACGTCCAAGAGGGTTACATTGATAATCTTCAGTACATGTGAGTGCAGGATTGATTTGTTTTTAACCAGTTATTAAGGACCTTTTTAAAGGTGTGGTAATTGTCACAGTTCCTGACATGATCCAGCAGTGACTAGTTGGAGATAAACCACAGCAATATGTGTGAGTTACAAAAAAGAAACACTTGCAGAAAGTGATGGTGCCTCGACATGTGAAAGTCATTGGCAATACAATAACATTGGAGGGCATAAAATGTAAAATTGTTATATTGTTGATGATTTGTCCTCCCTCTATTTTATCAATTCTAGTGGATTTCAAAAAAATTCCTGCTCCCCTTTACAAAATAGGCGTATTAACACCCACACAAATGTTAACAATAAAAGCCATTATTTTGTATTATATTTAGAAACACACAAAAGGCGGTACAATCATACAATACATTTCTTGGTGAAAGTAACACCCATGTGCGATGCATTTCACATTTGGGTGTAAACCTTCAAAGACATATGTGGGGCGATGGTGGCGCAGATGGTAGAGCGGGTCGTCTCATGATAGGAAGGTCAGGGGTTTGAATCCCGCCTCCTGAAGGTGTACGCTGTCGCTGTGTCCTTGGGCAAGACACTTCACCCACCTTGCCTCCAGTGTCTGCGTACATTGGTGTATGAATGGGTGAGAGGTTCCTTGCTGTAAAGCGCTTTGAGTGCCTAATGTAGGTGGAAAAGCGCTATATAAGTTGAGACCATTTACCATTACATTGTTGTAGTAATATTCCTTTGGCTGCTCTGGCTTGACTCTCCCGTGTCCTCATATTTCTGTTTCCAAACATCTGCTTTGTTTGGTCCTTTTCCAAATCTCTGTCCTTCCTTGGCCGCTGCGCTCTCTTTCTCTCCCTTTCTCCCCCGTGTCCAGCTCGTCCCTTTAGTAAGCCCATTAGAGGGAGCACACAAACTGCCCTGTTACATAAGGGTTTTAAGCACTGCGCAGAGCAAAAGTTTCAGGCAGTAATGGAGTATGTCCCTGAAGCATCTATCTTTTGTGCTTAATAGTGGTTAGAAATAGTCAATACACATATAGACGTCTCTTTTCATATCAAACATAATGCATCAGGCTGACAACAAGTTGCTTAACTTGGTGTGTTGTTGTGGCTTATAAAAAGTTATTTATGAAAAGCAATGACATGTTTAAGTATGTTCAATATTTGTGACTGCTAGTGAATGTTATAATAACCCAGTGTAGGGATGAATTCTTATTTATATTTATTTCATTTGTCTTTGTGCCTCCCTTAGAGTACATTACATCAATGAAAGGACAAAGCAATGTTATGTTAAGTCATCCTCAAGTTGATTCTCGTCTCATAGGAACCCGGACAAAGGCCTGCAGTTCCTGATTTCCCGAGGCTTCATCCCTGACACTCCCATCGGCGTGGCCCACTTCCTGTTGCAGAGAAAAGGCCTGAGCCGCCAGATGATCGGAGAGTTCCTGGGAAACAGCAAGAAGCCTTTCAACAGAGACGTGCTGGAGTGAGTGCTTTCAGCTATTAACAAATATATACAACATACATATATATGTATTTTTTTAAACCTATTAATTGCTTGATTTAAATTATGAAAACAACATAAAGCATTTCCGGTGATTTCACGCATAGTTAAGGCTGCCATTTTGAAGAGTGAAGGGGAATTATACATATCTCTACTCAGGATGAAAATGAAGAACAACTGATTTACATTAGCATTTTGTATGTAATTGTAGTCTTTGCTTAAGTAGATAAATGTAAAAAGACATGACCTGAGAGTGTGTAAGGTGAAATGAGCTAAACACGGAATAATATACATGACCAAACAGCCTGAGATGGTGGATTTACAAATGTTCAATAAGCGGGTTGTCCCATCACCTGTTCAGTCTCCTCAAGGTCAGTACGACATAGGCTAGCACTGAGCCAATCCCTCCCTTACGCTCATACGGGACACACTGCAGGGACTCCATGGTTGTTGTGGTAACAAGATCGCACTTTTACCTTGAAAACTCTTCACTGTGGGTTACATAAGCGCACGACTAGTGAATAGTGAAACATTCGTGCTCAAGTGGAAGCGATGTTGAAAAGGTGCACAATGGTAGAGAAAGTGTATTTATGATGTAGTGTTTTTTGTAAATTCAGTATAATATGATTTTGAAATGCTGAAACTGCATGTCCCTTTATTATAGGCTGTTTTTGGGATCATTCAGCAAAAATACTGTATAATAACCCTGTATTAAATCAATGTACTGTGGCAATGGTGTTTTGGCAACTAACTGTTGTAAAGGACAGGACCACAGATTTATAAACCAATGCTTCAAGAAATATGGTCCCCCAATGACTCATATGCAGCTTAGTGCTTAGCAAGAAAAGCAGATATGCCACCATCTTGTCATCCTCTGATTGGCTGCTCAAAATACAGCCCCATTTGGCTTAACTGCTGTGCATGAGTGTGTATTTGTGTGTAGCTGCTGCTATGTATTTGTAAACCTAGAATTAAGGCTCTGGATTGCTCAAAGACAGGACAGACAGCAGGTGCTGTCAAATGTGGAAAGTGAGGGAATTTATTTGTTTTTTTTTAAGTGCACACAATAGCATTATTTAGAAGCTGTACATTTCAAAATTGGTAGAGGCTTTTCATATTACGCTGCCCACAAATGGAACGAACTACAAACGCTTTTACAATTGAACTCTTTAGTGCCTCTTTCACATCTAAAACGGTTAGTATTCGATATGTATTAAGAAAATTGTGCTTGTTTTAATTGATACTTACAAAATGTCTATTGTAAATATTGTATTGTTATTCACTGTTATGAAACAGGGCGCTCATGAAAAAGAGAGTCTCGTACTCTCATTGGGCCTTCCCTATATAAATAAAGATATAAAAAAAATAATAATTGGTAAAAGTATATCATGTTGGTATCTGCATATAGTAGTTGACTATAATCTTTAGCTAACAGTAATGATAAATGTGCACCTATAGAAGTCAAAGTGATAGTTGTGTTCTACTACCTACCTCCAATGACCTTTATTCACGTTTGTTAGTCTAGCCACAATCAATCAATCAATCAATGGTTTTGTATAGCCCAATATCACAACAGGAGTTGCCTCATAGGGCTGTAACAAACATTAAGGCAATAAAACAGAACAGTAAATAAGACAATGTAAAGTTCCGGTGAATCAAATATCCAGGCAAACATAATGTCCAAATAAGCGTCAGCAGTGGGTGGCGACGAGCAGTGGGTGGCGACGAGCAGCTCGGGTGTCCCCTGTCCTTAGACTCTCCAGCCCGGCAAGGAAAAACTCAAAAACCCAGTGGGAGAAACGAGAAACCTTGAGGAGAACCACAGAAGGAGAGATCCACTCCCATGGACGGACAGGCTATAGAGACCCAGGGCCGAAGGAGTCCCTCAGTAGACGGGCCAAGATCACAGACCGTCCAGTCCTTGTTGTCAGTAGGCAGGGTTCCTCCGTTCAGCCGGGTCCCTCCGTTCGATCTAGACAGGCACTCCCAAGGGGGAGTGGGACAGGAGACACCATGTGAATAGTAATGAACAGACTACAGATGAAATAAATATTGTATCATAGTAAGACAAAGTTTGCAGTAAGGTAAGGTATCAAGTCACATGACATTATCCTTTGTGCCAGCTCCAAACATGAATAAATAAAGATGGACATATCTGAGTTTTAACCTCTACACAATCAATCTATCGAAACATACTCGGACACGGATAATCTGCTGTGGAACAGAAAATGGTTCCACTACTTGTCTGTTGTGTTTGTCTGTGTGGGTCTGTGTGCTCACATCTAATTGGTTGTAGATAATCTCAACGTAGGAGTACAGCTCAGAACTGCGAGTTGTGCTGAACATTACATAAATGGTAGGAAAGACCAGATGTGAGTCACAAAGAATGATCAAAGATGCTTGTTGATCAAGTTCCATTTTCACTGAGCAAAAACATCTAAATCCAGCGTGTGGGGAGTCTTGCGTGATAATTAACTTGACCTTATCTAGTACATGATATGCCACGTGAAAGGCTACCTGGATGTTCAAAACCAGCTGTAATTTCATATTTCATTATCATGGTGCTTTCCACCTCGACGCAAAATTGTACATCAAAGCTTGAAAGTTTAATCCCAAATTGAATGTTACTTTCAAGGTCACCTGTAACTTCTAATCCTTAATTCACCCCCGAAACTGCAAACTCTGTATTTTTTCCGTCTCAGACTAATCAGATAGAACATTTAACCTTTTTAATTGAAACTATTGAGCTTAAGGGTTGCCAGATAGGTGGATTTTCTGCTCTGAGGGACTGTGGGTGTGCAGTGGCCATCTTTTGACCTTATTTTGTGTGTGTGTGTACTTTACCCGCATTGCACCGTGTCTACTGAACTACATCAACCTTTAATATTATCATTATTACTTCTTTTATATCTTTATTTTCATCTAAGTGTTTTGTCAGTCTTTCTCTGTTTTACTTATGACTCATTTTCATGCCATTGATGTTAAATGTATTTGTTAGTCTGAGTAAACCCCAATACTAATATTGGTCAGGTTGGTTTGAAAGCATTTATTTCTTCACTTTTTGCAGTTGTGTGGTGGATGAGATGGACTTCTCTGGAATGGAGCTGGACGAAGCTCTGAGGAAGTTTCAGGCTCATATTCGAGTCCAAGGAGAAGCCCAGAAGGTGGAACGACTTATTGAGGCTTTCAGGTAGTTTCCCTTTTATATGTACAGGACAATAAGAAACAATTTAACAATGAACACTAGGAAACTAGTATGCTAGATGTCATTACAGCCATCAATGTCAGCATTGGTCCCAAATAATTGTGAGCTGTGGACATAAACAAATGTAATTTTCTATTATTGTAAAACAATGGCCAAACATCTAGACATAACAAATATGTTGTTTTTGGTCTGCAGGGATTATTTGACAGGAAGGCAGTATGAAATATGTTCAGAAAGTTATCAGAGCTGGGTAACAACTCACAACACTGAATGCCTGGTGTTTTGCTACAGCTATTACAGCAGTAATCAAATACCTGTTGTTGATTATACTGTTTTTATACTGTTTATATACTATATAGGAAAGTTCATGAAATGTAATAATCTGACAGATGGCGCAGATTGACAGCCTTGCTTCCATCAGTCTACCCCTGAGGCAGCTGTGGCTACATACGTAGCTTACCATCACCGAGTACGTTGTGAATGAATAATGCACGCAATTGTAAAGCGACTTTGAGCGTCTAGAAAAGCGCTATATAAGACGAATGCATTATTATTATAATATTGTGACTGTTGAACAGTGTATGACATTCATGCAGCGCTTCCCCTTTAATGATGCTACTGTGAAAATAGGCAGGATGTAATTTGTGGTAGTATTGTGCGGCTGGGATTCAGTATGTGCAGCAGCTGTGGCACAGTCTGCTAATGTTATCTGTTTAACGCGTTCCTTTGGCTTAACAACGTCCTGTCCCAGTTTTGGAGGTGCCCAATGAGGAGGAAAACACCCATCACTGTCACACTGAGCGAGAAGCGAGTGCTGGCACTGATAATGTTTGGACATCAGGTTAGCTCCGCATGTTGGCATCAGCAACAAAAGGAGAATAAGGAAGCATGGAAGGATATAAGAAAACAATGGGGAGAACAAAGGAGAAGGGTTTATAAATAACCCCAGTTGTATAATCATTGCAGTTTCTCTGTGACGGCTTTCTTTACTGGCACTCATATAGTAGTCATTCAAGGTACCCAAAGCACATTACATAAAAATGCATAGCATAGTGCCATTTTAAGGTACAAGGCGCTGAACTAACTCACAGAAAGACGATCTTTCGATTATGGTGAATTTTGTTTCACAAATCAGGGAGGTTTCTGTGCATGTAGTTGTTTTAGTTCAAGGATAAACAAACCCTTGTCACTAGTAGAGTCGTTTTTGAATGTTTATCTTTGACTTTTCAGTGACACAAGCACAGTTTAAATTACCGTGCATTATAAAATGGCCTTTTAAGTCTAAAAGTAGGCTTAAATGCCGATGTTGAACAAACTCTTTCCCTGAGCTCCAACAAGTATAGAGTCATATTTTTCATATAGTAGAAGTTTCTGTGGGAGTCGAAGGCAACTGTGTAATTAAGATTTTCTGCCTGCCCAAGTGTCAACTCTCAGACTTGATTAGGCATTGATGTCCAGTAATGTTGTTATTCTGTTGTGGGAAAGAGTTGCGTTAGTAATGAGCGCAAGGGCCTTTAAGCAGACCTCCAGTCTAGAAGAGTGCTGTGCACTAAAATAAAAATCTCCCGATTGTGTTATCAAAAGGTGCTTCTAAAGGTATTCTTGGAGCTGTGTACAAATTAACATTGACCACAAGTGAAACATGCATTACACCAGGTTATAGCAAAAATGTTAAATTCCACCCGTAGTCTCAGAGGAGGTGCACTGACACCATGAAAAATCATTTTTAAAAAGAAAGCACACATTGGTATAGAAAAAATACCATTCTAAAATAAAATACAAATGTATTTTATTTTAGTATTGTATTTTTTAGTAAGAATGGAACAATGGTGATAGTGATACCATCTGGCTTGTGTTATTTATTAATTGATTCAAGAGGGCTCAGATCTGTTGTCAGCCCTGTGACCAACTTCATATACAATACATAAAATGTGACAAGATCATAGAATTTTGGTGAAATGAGATGCCTCAGTGATAAGAGACCCCTGCATAATAAACCAATGGAGATTGTGAAATGTGAAATACTGAAGTATTTGCATTAAAGAATCTGGACACTGTGTTGGATTTATTTACCACCAGTTACCCAGTAGCGAACACTGTTTTTCTGCAGCTCTTTTCTCTACTTTTTGAATGTTAGTTTATGCACAGTGTTTGCTAGTTCTCTCCTTAAAGTGCAGATTTATTAGGTCACATTCAATTTAAGACATTTTATTCCATCTGAAAGTAACACGTGAGAGAAAAATGAAATATGAACTGCTAAACTAATACAAGAATCAGATAGCTTTCAGAAAATGTTTGTACAAGTCTAACAACATTGTTTTAAACATATCCAGAGCCCATATATTGTTGAATGACAATATATATATCTTATTTGGTCATTCAAATGATTTAGCTCTACTGTACGTCAGATACATTTTCTTCTGGCATTATGATGTGAGTGAAGTAATGCTTCCATGTATTATTATTCTTCTGTATCAATGTTATGAACTGTTGTAAGTATAACATCAACCTGTCCAGGGACTGCAGATGGAAATTAGTATTGTGCTACAACCTGGCATATGACATCTCTTCTTTTCAGACTAATGACTTCTGTGCATTGTCCCTGATCAAATAAAATAAATTCAAATCAATCTAAATGGTGCTGTAGCCTCGTAAATATTGTTGGCTCTGAACCGCATGTTCTTGACCCATTATAGACCATATAAGTGACGTAATAAGAACAACAGAAAAGCCGTGTGACTAAATCCCATCCATGTCATGTGTAGATACATCATATTCCAGTCATGTGGCTCACTGATTCCTCTACAGTGTTTCCTTTTCACTGCAGGGGTAATTATTTTGAAGCCGTAACAATTTCTATGTAGAGATCTCATTCCCTAGTCGTCCTACGTTGCCTTAACTAAGACTTCATACAACCTTTATCTCTATCCCGTGGGCACTTTTATTAAATACATAAACAAACAGCACAGCCCCTGATATGTCAACAAACCTGCTGGATTCATGGCTTCTATAAAACACAATTAATTGTTTGGGACACCAAGCATCAAGCGGAACATCACTCCTGTCTCATTCCTGACACAAAAGTGCTCTGGAATTGGAGTTTCTAACTTTAAAGTTTATGCTTATTCCCTCTGGCACAGTAACAACAATATAAATCCAGAGACAAGACACTATAAACGCCCCATTGGGGTTAAATATGGCTCACAATTTGTGGAATATAGCTCAAGAGAAGAAAACTAAAACGTCGTCATGATGCATTATGGGTGACCATAGTCATGGACAAGGACATGTACACGTTATCAGTGTAAAGTTTATCTTTAGAACTTCAAACAACTACAAACAAGAAGTTATACATCATCACTCTGTCAGGTTTTCTTTGAGTTTGACCTAAAATATTCTCATTCTACCTCTTTGTAGATGCATAAAATAGCTGGCGCATTTGTCATTGCTGTCAAAACTGTGTTTTTCATTCTTGTCTTTGGTCTTGCAGCCAGCGCTACTGCATGTGTAACCCCGACATAGTGCAACAGTTTCACAACCCAGACACAATCTTCATCCTCGCCTTTGCCATCATCCTGCTCAACACCGACATGTACAGTCCCAACATCAAGCCTGACCGCAAGATGTTACTGGAGGACTTCATCAGGAACCTACGAGGTAATCAACTTTTTTCTATGCTACAATATTGATTTAGCTGATAATTGTGTAAATACATCTAAAAAAAAAAACAACGCGCCCCTGGAGCAAACTTCCTCATTACTGTAACTTTCATAATTCTTACCTTAATCCAAGGAGTATTTTCACGTTATATTATTAACACAGGTGCAGACACTTTTGTGTTTGTCCAGTGGTACCAAGTTTGTATAAAATAAAAAGTTGACCATTTAGCAAATATCACATTGCATTACTGTAATGCTTTATTGCTACGAGACTGAGGTATAGATTAGAAATGTAGTAAGTTCCTTGCAGGCAGACGTCTCTCAGTAAAAAAGACAAATTATGCTTTTTGCTTTACTCTGTGCTCTCAAAACCAGGAAATGATGAATAGTTGTTTTTGACACAATTAATATGATATTTCTGCGCATGAGGAAGATTTAAAAAATCTGTCAGTAACCCACATTAACCTTACAGCCAATCCAAGATCACATTAGTTTAGTTTATTTGTTTATTTGAGAAGTATACATTGTGCCCAAAAGGAGTGGGCTGAAGCAAAAAGCTTATGAGCGCCCACCCCCAAGTGCAATAAATAAAAAAAGTACACATTTAGGAAATAAAAAAAAGAGGGGGGGAAAATAAATAGACTAATAACAAAAAAAAGTGTTTATTAAATAAGATGCAGGCCTAAATAGCCCATATAAAAAGGGGTATGACATTAGACCACATAAAAAACAAGAAGAAAGCGTGGATACAAAGCTGCAGTCAGAGCAGACTCTGGACCATGATCTGAACCAGCGAAAAGCAGCTGTCAGCTCCGCGGACTCAGCGCTGGAGGACTAAAGCAGAGATTTCCTCCGGGAAGGAACAGGTGGACGGACTGACAGCCGACCAGAACCTAACGAACCCGTCCGGACCGAAGAAAGCTGTGGAGCTTTTAAAGGATTTGTTTGATGCCCGGGCTACTTGGAACACGGAGCAGGGCCTCGCGCAGACCCAGGTGAGTCCCGGTGTCCCGGTACACGGCAGCGGCCGTGTGAGGCGGGGAAGCCGTCCACACAAAGTTTGCGCAGCAGCGGTATTTTGTTAAAACCAAAACAAATATTTAAAAAAACACCATGAGCGTCTCTGTGGCTGCAGTCCAGGTTCTAGTGTCTCTACTCCGGGCTGAGCCTCGGAGCTCGGCCCGTGCCGTGGAGGAGCATGTCGATGCAGCGCAACATTGGATCAAGTCTGCCCATAAACATTAAAGCCTTTGTTTTATGTTTAAATCACTAATGAGGATAATATGCGGTGTGGCAATGCAATTCATGCTGTTAAAAACTGTTTTCCAGCGCTGTTTAGTGTTTAGTTAAATTGGTGTATCATGTGCACCACCTCCTGACTTGGTGTAGGATTTGAGAGCACCGTACGCCAGGTGTAAATTATGTTTATTTATCTATGTCTTTTTTATCCATCTTCTTCAACTCACTTTCCTTCATGTCTGTACTTTGTCTTCATGTTGTCTTCTTTAGATATATTGTCATTCCATGTGACCCTGCTCGCTCGCATAGTCCTATATACTGTAACAACACGCCACCGAGCAAACTGATTAAGTCAAAATACAATAACCAATACCAGCCAAACACTTATTGCATTAATCATCTCAATTAAACAGACCAAACAGTTCCACAAAATGTCCACGAAAGCTTAACATTGGGCAAGCTTAAACCACTGGAGTAGCTTATTAGAAAGGCTTTGTCTCAGTTACAAGATGCCTCTTTTTTTTCAATACTGGTACAAGCCACTATTATAATTGCGCAGGTAACATGTAACTATTACCTTGTCTCAGTTTAAAGATGCCCTTGTGGCATCCTGGTTATCTTTTGTAAAACATTTCCTTATTTTGACGGCTTCACTTTCTCCGTATACATTCTGAATCGAAACAAGTCACTTTTGCATATGAAGCTGCACATGTAAGGGGGCGCATCTTCAGGGTAACCTTTCAGACATCTTCAGGGTAACCTTTCAGACTTCTGCAATACAGCACAGGAGGAACTTGGCACCAACACATTTCAGGGGTGACATTTTAACTTAACCTGTAAGTAACACACATTTGTTTTCCGTCTGCCGTGCAATACTTGAGTTGAGTTGTACCAGTGTTTCAATAAAATCCCACCGGCTGTTGCACTAATTAACATTGTCCTTGTCCACTCGTGTGCCAGGTGTTGATGATGGCGCTGACATCCCCAGAGACATGGTGGTGGGCATATATGAGCGCATACAGCTGAGGGAGTTGCGCTCCAACGAGGACCACGTCACCTACGTCTCCAAAGTGGAGCAGTCCATCGTGGGCATGAAAACGGTGAGAACTCATTTTTTATATCTGACCATCTGCTGCTGGGAGCTGGGGGTTTACATCAGCTGTGTGTTTTAGTAGCTATCTAAAATTGCTTCATGAATTATGCATTTTGCTTAAAAAAATAAAATAAAACTAACGAGAGGTCAGTGAATTTACTGGTGTCAGAAGCATTTTGAATCGCTCAATTTTGCACTCTATGTCTTTAATGGGTAATCAAAGGTGGAAGTAAATGACTGCTTTTGCTTAGTGTTTTAATTGTCATGTTTTGCGGTAACAGCACTTTTCTTCCACTACTATATATTTAGTATTGCTGCAAAGAATGCTGATGGTGTAAATAGATATAATGCATCTCAAGCAAAATAAAATAAAAATGACTGGAAGTATGCAGTAAGCAAATGGTTTCTTAATATTTAACTCTTTATCGGCCATTGTGACTACTGCGGTGCTATCAAAGCACATTTATTAGCCATTAAATGCCTTATCAGCTGCTCAATCATCATCCAAAAATACACACAACATTATACACAACTGTCAGTGCACTTTTCAAACTGGTTCAGGGTTAAATGCCTGGACATCGCTCGCACATTACATAATCAAAGTGGACAAACGCAACACGCACAATATTACAACAAAGAGGTTGATGACCTGCTAAAGGGCACCAATAAATGTGGTGGTCATGATCGACAATGCTTGGAGTCGTCCGTATTGTAAATACCTGAAATGTATTGTTTTGTTATAAAACACAATAATTTACTTATTTATGTAAACTACATTGATGAGAGCGGGGGAAAACTACAGTGGGACAAAAAAAAAGTATTTAGTCAGCCAACAATTGTGCAAGTTCTCCCACTTAAAAAGATGAGAGAGGCCTGCAATTTTCATCATAGGTATAACCTCAACTATGAGAGACAAAATGAGAAAAAAAAAAATCCAGAAAATCACATTGTCTGATTTTTTTATGAATTCATCTGCAAATTATGGTGGAAAATAAGTATTTGGTCATCTACAAACAATCAAGATTTCTGGCTCGCACAGACCTGTAACTTCTTCTTTAAGAGGCTCCTCTGTCCTCCACTCGTTATCTGTATTAATGGCCCCTGTTTGAACTTGTTATCAGTATAAAAGACACATGTCCACAACCTCAAACAGTCACACTCCAAACTCCACTATGGCCAAGACCAAAGAGCTGTCGAAAGACACCAGAAACAAAATTGTAGACCTGCACCAGGGACTGAATCTGCAATTGGTAAGCAGCTTGGTGTGAAGAAATCAACTGCGGAAGCAATTATTAGAAAATGGAAGACATACAAGACCACTGATAATCTCCCTCGATCTGGGGCTCCACGCACGAACTCACCCCGTGGGGTCAAAATTATCACAAGAACGGTGAGCAAAAATCCCAGAACCACACGGGGGGACCTAGTGAAGGACCTGCAGAGAGCTGGGACCAAAGTAACAAAGGCTACCGTCAGTAACACACTACGCCTGCAATCCCGGACGTGTCCCCCTGCTTAAGCCAGTACATGTCCCGGCCCGTCTGAAGTTTGCTAGAGAGCATCTGGATGATCCAGAAGAGGACTGGGAGAATGTCATATGGTCAGATGAAACCAAAATGAAACTTTTTGGTAAAAACTGAACTCGTTGTGTTTGGAGGAGAAAGAATGCTGAGTTGCATCGAAAGAACACCATACCTACTGTGAAGCATGGGGGTGGAAACATCAGGCTTTGGGGCTGTTTTTCTGCAAAGGTACCAGGACGACTGATCCGTGCAAAGGGCAAAGTAATGGGGCCATGAATGTATCGTGAGATTTTTAGTGAAAACCTCCTTCCATCAGCAAGGGCATTGAAAATTAAATGTGGCTGGGTCTTTCAGCATGACAATGATCCCAAACACACCGCCCGGGCAACAAAGAAGAAATTGAAGCATTTCAAGGTCCTGGTGTGGCTTAGCCAGTCTCCAGATCTCAACCCCATAGAAATCTTTGGAGGGAGTTGAAAGTCCGTGTTGCCCAGCGCCTGCTCCAAAACATCACTGCTCCAGAGGAGATCTGCATGGAGGAATGGACCAAAATACCAGCAACAGTGTGTGAAAACGTTTGACTTCTGTCATTGCCAACAAAGGTTATATATTAAAGTATTGAGATTAACTTTTGTTATTGACCAAATACTTATTTTATACTATAATTTGCAAATAAATTCATTAAAATCAGACCATGTGATTTTCTGGATTATTTTTTTTTTCTCATTTTGTCTCTCATAGTTGAGGTATATCTATGATGAAAATTACAGGCCTCTCTCATCTTTTTAAGTGGGAGAACTTGCACAATTGGTGTCTGACTAAATACTTTTATCCCCACTGTATGTCATGTATATATATATATATATATATATATATATATATATATATAATAAATACCCTGCTGTAGTCTCACATTGAAAAAAATGTAGGAGCAGTGGGGACAGGCTATTAGCAGGCTTCAAGGTCAAGAATACATAGCTTAGGGATTGTATTGTATTTGTTTATTTATATATTTATTTAACAGGGACAGTACACATTAGTGAACATTTCTGTAAATGTGTCAGTATTAGCTGCAGAGCTAGTTTTCAACTGTTGTCCCTGGGCAAGGTGTATAATGCTAACAACAATTATAAAACAGAATATTTTTAAAGTTGAGGCTAGATATACACACATAACATAACATTTCTTCATACAAATCATACATTGATCAAATCTGAATGTCCTTTCTGTGACTTGCAGAACAGAAAAGACTGGTGCAAGGGCAGGTCATACAGTTCAAACAGAGGACATTAGAATGAGGATTAATATGTACAGTTATTATATACAAACAACTCCTGTTCAGAGGATTATTAATATATTGGCTATAGTTGATGGGGAAACTAGTTCTCCTGGGGAAAACTCCACACTGAAAAGCCTACACAGGACGTAAATGGAACCTGGGACTATCTTGTGAAGCAAGGCTTCTCATCACTCGTTGCCATCATTTACACCACACAAAGTGTTAATGAGCACGGAAATGTATGTCGGGGGATGATATTTAAAGCCACATCGCGGATGTTTTCACCCAATAAATAGAATAAAATGCAGTTGAAAAATCCCCTAAAAAATGATTAAACATGTGTATTTGCTGTGAGCGGGACGTCTCCAGCTTGTCTCCATGGAGGCAGCCAAATATGAGATTTAAATTGGTTAGTTCCTCATTGAAATCCATTATTTGATTACTCACGGCTAAAATTGCATGTTCTGTGTCGTGCTGGTCATTAAGAATATATTTTGTATTGCTGGCAATGGTATAAGCCAATGTTAACTAACTGTATTCTCTCGATCAAAACGCCCAGAATTTAAATCATATGGCTATACTGTAGTTTCACTGTCTATATTAAAACATTGAGTCATCTCTGGAGCCTCCATTTCCTCATGTAGTGTGTGTGTACCTCCTTAAGTGTCGCTGTGTGATGGATGAGTGGTCATAAGATGACAGAGAAGGCTGTCAGAGCCAAACCGATGATGGATCGTTGTGACAGGAAGTGACTGTTTCTGCCCAGAAGAGCCATCTGCCAGAAAATACAAGTGGTCCAGATAAAGTTTTTCTCCTCAGGTTTGAATTATGTCAGTGGGGTTGTTGTTGTGCTCAAAACTGCAAGGCGATTGCAGAAATTTCAAATTAGGTTATTTTTACATTTGTAAATATTTGATAAGCAATACTGAAATTTGTTTTTTTAGTGGTGAATCAATACACTGGTGTCAAATGGCTAGTGTTGAAAGGATTGCCCCGGTTGGTATTTCAGTTATCCCACAGGGCTTAACAGCGAAGATGGTTTGATAGAAAAGGAAAAGGTTGTTTTTGAATAAATGCATTAAGTCTGAAGACACACATAAATGACCTAAATGGAAAACACGCACATTTCAAGACAAAATCAAGTTTTCTCTGAAGAGTTAACACATTGTATACAAATTTCATAAGTGTACATCACTTAATTTTTTTGTAAATCTACCATCTTACCCGCACTATTAATATGTACTGGTACACATTTATGTGTGACTATTAAAATAGCTGCTCCTCTGTGCAGGTGTTGTCCGTCCCGCACCGCAGACTGGTGTGCTGTAGTCGTCTTTTTGAGGTGACAGATGTCAGTAAACCCCAGAAACAGGCAGCTCACCAGAGAGAAGTCTTCCTCTTCAACGATCTGATTGTGGTGCGTACTTGTGTGCACAAAGACACACTATTATACTAAGTAATGGCATTAAGTTATAATGGTTCAGTATAAAATCAATTCTCCTGGTGCCAACAGAAGCAACGTATTTTGTTCTGACTGCAGCATTGCAGCACCGTTTCCTTTGACTCTGAGCCATTCCCTTAGGACTTCATTTTCTTTTATGTCATTTCGCAACTCAGATCTTTATTTTTAGAGAAAATATTGAGATTCAATATTGTAATATGTAAAGGTCTTTTCTTCAATGCTGTTTAGCTGGTTGTTTAGATGAAACATTACATATACATTAATTAATAATTAGTTTGTAACTTAAAACATTTTGAAGAAGGCACATTGAAGAAAGCAGGGTCAAACAACAGTGTCCAAAGAGAAGGTAGGATGCACAGAGGTGTGCCGGGTAATCGTTTCCAGGTGGGGCACACCGTCGCAGTGCTTTTGGGCCATGAGAATAAAATAATGAAATAATAACAGACTCACAGTTCTGCTGTTCCAGGCCTAAAGGCTTTAACTAGAGCCTGAGCTGCTGTTCCAGATATAAATGTAGCAAAAGCGTAATTGTCATTTAAATCTATCAAATAATGGCTGATGTATCAAAATCAGAAAGAATTTTCGCATCAAACTTTTCATTCTTGCGGCAGGGAGATACCATTTGACGTTGAACTAACTCCACTTTAGTTCAAGTTGGTGCAGTGCAATCCAGTGGAGACAAGTGTCCGCATGAGTAAAGAAGGGAAGGGAAAAAGGCAGGTGAAAGGTAGAAAAAGTGAAGAAATAAAAAAAATATACATAATATATATTTTATCTACATAACTTGGTCCTGACTGTGAAGTATCAGGCTCAGACTGTGTGTCCAGCTCTCTCTGAGACCAGTGCACTACAACTGAGCTATAATTCCATAGGAAAATGGGCTGATCTAAAGCTCTAGATTCCCGGGCCAAAATGCGGTCCCAGCACGCTCCTGAGGAAACATGCGACATTATGCTCAGTACTGTTGTGGCTTGTGGATGAACATCGAGGGTGTAAAGTTGGAGAAAAGGCAGAAAAGCCTGCATACTCGCTCTCATTTCGATCCCAGAGGATCTTCCATCATAAAAAAATTATGTTAAGTAAAATCATCCCTGCAAATAAACAAAAGAAAGAAAAGAATGGATGCCTTGGCTCCAACAGGTATCTGCCAGCGTGAGCACAAGGTGTTAAAAAAAACATATTGTAATGTGTATGCATTTTATATTTCATACCTACCACAATCTCTTATTGCAATTTAAAATTTTGTTATAACGTATAATGATTATTGCACCTCTAATTATGTGAAGCGGCAATGGTTGGATCAGGGCATCTTACTTTAGAGTATGTCAAGTTACTAGATGCAGTTGCATCTATGTAAGACACAAATGAAGTGGCAACCTCAGTTTACATTCTTACTAACTTCTAATGACAACCTGAGGGACTAAAACTACTTCACTGTCGTTTTCTTTTCAGATCTTGAAGTTATGTCCAAAAAAGAAGAGTTCTGCTGCGTACACTTTTTGTAAAGCTATGGGCCTTCTTGGCATGCAGTTCCATCTGTTTGAAAATGAAAGTAAGTTCCAAACAAGTGGATTATAGCTATTACTCATTTGCTTAAAAAGAGCAGAGAATGTAATATGAGACAAAAATGCTACGTTGTTAATTTTTTCCTGACTTTGTACAATCATTCTGTTGTTTTCTTTCTTTCAAATAGACTACCCTCATGGCATCACCATCCTTTCGCCGTTTGGTTCAGACAAGAAGCAGGTTTTTAACTTCTGTGCACAGAGTGCAGAGGAGCTACTTAAGTTTGTTGAGGACCTAAAAGAGTCCATTGCAGAAGTGTCAGAGATGGAGCAGATACGCATTGAGTGTAAGCTTTCTTTTTCTACCTAGTTATATGTTTTTTTGTCTCTTTGTCTGGAGTGGACCACTGCCAAATGCCTATCCTCTGGCACCAGTGACACCCTCTTGGTATGCGTACAATACATACCAAAATACAGATTCAAAACCATAACACTTTAATCCAACTCTGTCAGAGTATCCATATACATGCAAACACTCCAGGCAGGATCTTCCATTGTTCCTGTGAAATAACGATGCATGCACAAACTCATACACACACATTTTGGTAATAATTAACATCCTCATTAGATTGGTATTCTCGGCCTCATTGTAGTGGGTTTTGGGCCATTCCTGAAAAATTAGAATGCTGTTCCATGCTCGAGACAAACCCACATTTAGTCATCGTGATTGAAAATGACATGCAATTACCATCAAGTGTGAAGTTTAATTAGAGAGATGAGGAGTCATGTTTGGAGCTTAGAGGCTGCCGCGAGTGTTTATGTTATCCTGATTCATTTGAAAGCAGCTGGAATTACACCGGGTAATATGGTTGTCACTCCTACACTACAGCGGCACCTGGATGTTTTGTTGCTTTGGTTCCTGTCATGGATATAAAAATTTGGTCGTTTGTTGTGCACAGGGGAACTGGAGAAACAGCAGGGGGCGAAGACGCACTCGGTGAAGAATGGAACGCAACTCGAGCTTCGCGGAAAACAACCCTCTCCATCAGGTGCGCCATCAAAAGGCCTTCATAAAGATTTTCAGGCTTTATTTCCATTTCACACAGATGTCATGACATTAATATTATAAGGCGGAAAGCTGCAGAAATGTATGCATTATGCTTAAAAATGTATCATCGTTACAAAAACATGCTTTCTTGACCACTTCAAATGTAAGATGTTTGTTGGCCCTATAAACTACGCAAGATATACAGAAATTGGAAGTAAATAAGGAGCAAGAAATACAATCATATTATCAATCGTATAAAAAAAAAAAAAGATTCAAAGCATGAAACATGCATTTCATTTTGGCCAGAGTCTAACTTTATCTTCCTCATCCAGCTCAGATTGTACAAAATAATCAAGTTTCTTTTTAAAATGTCAGACGCTTATTATACCGTCTGTCACTGAACAATTTAAAACACTATTTAAGCTGTTTCAATCCCCGCCTTCTCATTCCTCATTTCAATTACTCTCTGCTAAGAATGTAACAGCATGCTCTTCTGTTTCCACACTCACATTGGCCGGGTGGATGCTTACCCTTTAGGCACAAGGTTACACACAGTTTGTCCCAATCTTAATCTTGTAATACTGTAACTGTTAGCTCACTCATTTGTCATATTACAAATTTCCCTACCTGATAAAAAATACCCCTTCTACGCTTTTGAAACCAACCATAGATATTATATATTGATAAACCACTTGTGCTCACTCCTTCCCATTTACGTTAATAACAGGATTTGAGAGAGAATCCATGGCTCAGTCTCCTCTTACAGGCGGAGTGGAAATAAGCCTCTACAATGCTCCAGGGCTTGTAAATGGTAAATGAATGTTCACATTTATATAGTGCCTTTCCACCTACTTTAGGCACTCAAAGCGCTTTACATCAAGCAACACTCACCCGTTCACACTCTCATTCATACACCAGTATACACAGACCCCCCAGTTTTGTGATTTAGACTGGTCCACTTTCCCCCAATTTTTAGCTCACCATGTAGAGCATTACCTTTAGTAAGTCAGAGGTTGTAGGATTGGTCCCAGCTGATGACACTTTCACTTTTTACATGGGCCGCTACACACATAATTGGGTCCTGGTTCCTTTCCGCACTCAGCAGACCGAAAATACATAAATCATCCACTTTTTACACATTGGTCGCTAATGCCTTTCATTTTCGGCAGCACCTGCTTTTTCTGCCCAATTTTTATTTGTATGTTTAATGTTCTCCCCGCTAGATGGGACCGCACCAACTTGAACTAACTCGGAGGGGTTTTAATGGGGTTAAAAAAAAGCACTATATGAACGTTTTTTTCTGATTTCAATACTTCTTATCTCAGTTACAGATCTTTTTTTCCTGCCGGCCCACTGGAAAATGACTCTCCCGATTACCCCGCGTGCCGTTGTTTATGTGCAATTCAGTAAATATTACTGCTGCTTTTCTTTTCTTGTGTGTTTAGGGCAGCCGAAGGTAGATGACACAAGTGGACAAAACGCAATGGAGGTAAGTGCATAGTGACAGGGCATGTCCCACTGAGCAGGTAAGTCAGTAAGGATTCACTCAAACTGTGAAGGAAGGAAAAGATCAGGTCCACTGGCCCATTATGAGCTTTCCAGTATCCGTGCAACATGCTGTACAGTGGTTATCAAGTAAAACGGCAGAGATAAAAGCAGAAGAAGACAGTAGAAGGCAAGTGACTACCGTAATGTACTGTTTGTGGAAGTTAAGCAGACAGTATAGCTTAATCTACTATAATATTATAAATAAATATATACATAAAGTAGTAATAGGAACATGCAATGTAAAATTACCCAATTTTACTAGCATTTTGTATAACATCCAACCCATCAGTTTAGTATTTATGAATGTTTGAACTTGTAATGTCTCACACAATGTTTTGATTTGAGGCAACCCGCAATTATCTGACTTCTTTGACTGTGTAGTTTGTGAAGGTTTATATCAGTTTTAGCACTATAACTGTAAATCATATCAATTGTGAAAATACCAAATTTCTTCACTGAGAGGAAGCGTGACTTGGGTGTGTCATATGATTAAACTCCTTTATCCCCTTTAAAACCAAGAATACTACTTCCTGTTTGACAATGGAGCTCAACGGTCCCTCACCTTAAAGCCCAGTATGGTTCCTGAAGCGAGGTCTCCTTTTGTTTTCACCTGGACTTCCTGAAAATGTTAAATAATATTAGTTTAACCCTTTATAGGGCACTAATTGAAATACTTTGAAATAAACATTTTCAACTTAAGAGTGTTATTGGGGGACAAAAAACAAGTTTAGTTCAGTTGTAACATTTTTCTAAATCTTTCAATATCATGCAGAAAATCAATGTGAGGAAAGTTACCATATTTGGTTCCTTGCCCTTTAAGTGGTAAAAAAAAAGTACAAAAGGTGTACATATAAAATATACAAAAAGTACTTGCAGGACTCGGGGGATGTTGGTATTCAGGAGACGTTGTGTTTTGTGATATTGATGTTTGAATGATCACACCTGTCATAGGAAAGAGTTTTTGTAAATGTGATTGAGCTTTACGTGCAGTGGGAGGGGTCAGTCACGTCCAATATTGTTTGCCTAAAAATGTTACTAAAAATAACTTTTGGCAACATAAAAACATAGTCCTAATACTGTAAGTATGAATAATGGGTGCAACGGGCATGTCCAAATATGGATAACACTAATAAACTCAACTAGGTTTAAGTGAACAGGGCGTATAATCAAATGTGGGGCCTGCCTGTTCCATGCTGCAATTTCACTTATTTCACTATGTCCTCCAAAACCAATACATACAAACATAAATAGTCACTTATTCACCAATAAAATGTGTGAGTCCCATCAACTTACCATGGTTAGTTTTAAAGTTATGTTAAGAAATGTACCATGAATTTAGCCAGACTGCATGTCTTTACCTTCCTGATGTGCAGTAGGGAGGCCATAATATGTAAAGTGTGCGGAAATGACCAAAAATAGCCACTTGCCCATAAAGAGTTGAGACACGTAAACAAAAAAGTATAAAATTGGTTTAATGTTGGAACTGCATGATTAGCACATTTTGTTTAGATCGAAGAAAATATTGATGATTGTAACTTTTGGGTTGATAAAGTTTTAGCAAATGTCATAGTTTAAATTGGTCAAGTATTACCACACATTATGAATTATCTTTTTGAGGTGAGTGGGACTGAGCTCCATCGTGGTATATAAGTAATGAACCTCACTAATCCAGATTTTCCAGGCATGCAGGTCAGACCAGTGACAAGAACACACATCCAACATTGTGACATTAATTAACACAGCACCATGTGGGCAGATTTACATTTACCGCTCTTAGGGACCCAGACGAGTCACCCGCCTTTGCCAAAGTTTCAAACAAAAGCTTTACTCTTGTTTTGCTGAGACTCTTTCTTAAGACTCTGTAAGCAAGAGAAGACTGTAGTTCATTACACATGGGCCTTTGCAATCAGGATACTTGAGGCATCAGATGGCCTTTCTATTTTCTATTCTCTGTCCTATGGATGTGTCTCCAGAGTAAACAGTTTACCAGAAGCCAAATTTAGGGTCAGTTGAACGTCTGGTGAATGCAGATTTTGGATACAATTTAGATAAATATAAACTACATTTATTCATCTACATTTGTATTAAAACTATCCGTGTCTCTAGATATGAGGCAAACATGGTCCTATCAAATATTGTTTTTTACTGACAATTAGTTACAGAAACTATTTACATCAGGAAAAAGTTGTTTATCCAGGCAGAAAGCAGATTATCCAGTCAGAAAGCAGATTATCCAGTCAGAAAGCAGACTGAGACCCATACTTTGGATTGCTAGATCTTATGGCTAAAACCAGTAACTCTCGCTATACCCAGCACCTGTCCATAATCAAGTCCGAGTTAATGCTAGTATGTGACTCCAGTAGTTAAAGCTTAGTGACCAAATTCTGGAGCTTCTTGGCTTTCCTCATACTTTATCCAGCTTAAGGCAAACTGTAGTTGTAGTGCCTTTTTTAAACCACTAAAAGCGCGTTCAACAAACATTACCTTTCCATTTCAATATAACAGTTAATATATGCCACATTATGCATTCCCCAAAATAAACCGTTAGTGTAGATGAATTGTAAATGTATGTGCCTTATACTAGAGCTTTGGGTTCTGTTTCCCCTTTATTATTTCACCCATGTTTGCGCCTTAGGTCAGGCGTCATGCTTGTCTGAGTTACCTTCAACAGTCGCGTTCCCCTCTGCCACACAGCCCACAGTAAATGTCAGCGGTTGGTGGGGAGCTGTCCAAACGCATCTATCTCCAAAAAGCAGGGGTCACCCACCCGAGCCTGTGTATACTCCAGACATGAATGTGAAGCTGTGTGACTCCGACTGCAATCGGTGTAGCTCATAGCTGTAAATAAAAGGTAGAATCAAAATAGTGATTTGGTTAACAGCCTTCTTAGCTCTGCGGTGACAACAAGATAGGAAGTTGCCAAATGTAAAAACTGTGGTGCGTACTGTCGGCTGGTGTAGCCAATTACTCCACTCCAGTGTCAAGTCCAGTGACCTGTGGGAAGCTTGTTATAGCACAGTCACCTGCTCCTCTTCACACCTGTGGAGGGAACTGCATCAGCAGCGTTTGATATAGCCTAATGCTGTCTAACAATTTTGCCCATAATACTAAGCCAGATGGCATAATGTTTTGTTGAATGTGTAGTAGCCACAGTACATAATCAAAGATTACAGATTACACGCTCCCCTTAGAAAATAATTCAAAAAGAATTACATAATAGTTCCAGAGCAGGACAGACATCAAATGTTTTTTTATGAACGGCATATTTTTTTTTCTGTGTTGCCTGTCAACCTTTGTAGTTGTCACTCAGCTCACACCTCTCCTCCTCTTCTTCCACCTCTCCCTCTTTGTTGTCTGACCTGACCCCAATCTCAATTACCCTGTGTTCACTGTCACCATAGCGCTACACAGTGGTTTTGGAAGGAGGCACAGGGGCCCTCAGTGTCCCCTTTGGAACCACCGGGCCCTTGCCTGTAGCATTGCCAAAAGTCTTTCATACCCCCCTTGTCTCCAGTGCCACTCTGAACACACCCCACAATACCTTTGGGATGGGTCGCCTGCACCCAAGCATGCCCTGTGTGTCTGCTGTTCACCAACCACCCCCAAAATACAAAAGAGGGCTTACGGGACAGAGAGGAGGAACCAGTTTTATAACATTTGATGCTGTTCTCTTGGCTGTTTTCTAAACTAGGTGTCAATTCACAACAGGCTTCAGACGTACCAGCTCCGCAGCAGCCCGGCTCAGACCCACGAGAACGTGGCCCTTCCTAACCACCGGGGGGAGTTCTTCCAGCAGGGCCCTCTGAGCCTGAGCCATCGACAGCACCCGCAGCTACTGTCTGCGACCAGCACCCCCTGCCACTCAGTCCCCCTGCAGCACCAGCCCGCCATCAGCCTGGCGGACCTGCGGCCTGAAGCCCTCATCCAGTGTCAGCAGATCGTCAAAGTCTTCATGCTGGACAACAGCGGGTACGGCCGCCTAGAGGGGTTCCTCAGCCAGACACCGACACACCTCCACTACCAGCATCAGCTCAGCCAGTCCGCCATGTCCACCCCTGTGCACTCTGCTGATGGAGGGTATCAGCCGCCTCTGCCTCCCCCTCCCCCGCCCTACAACCACCCGCACCAGTATATACCCCCGGACCCTCGTCTGTCTTTGCATCGAACCCCCAGCGGCTCGCGGAGTATGGTGTAAATTTTCCTTCAAGACACACTGACACTTCACTACCTAGTACTAGTACATAATGTACATATATACATACATATGATAAAAATACTATATGCATATATTTAAGATGAATAGAAAAATAATACTTTAACAATGAAATGCATACATATATAAACTTGATTCCACATGTATTTTGAAATTTTAAATAAACTAGGTTTTAACAAATTTCTATAACTTTTTGTCAATTCTACTGGAAGAGATTACTCACATACTCTGTTTCTAAGGATTTCATGTAGTTACAGTATTTGTCAGTTAAAACTGCAATTTGTCAAACATTTCTCAATCAATTTAGTGAGTGGAAACCGATCAAGGACTGCTACAGTTGAGCTTCTGTCATTTTTGTTCACATGTGTTGTGTGCGTGTGTTCTCACTTGACACCGAAATGAAGATGTGCCAAAATATATAAGCCTCCTCTGCAAACGGACCTTTTGCACTAAATGCTAGGGCTAGAAGACTTTGCTTTTCCACAGTCATGCTTTTCGTTCATAGACCAACTTAGGAACCGTCTCATCAAAAACAGTTCCCCAAGTTGCACTGATTTTTAAGAGATGGATTATCCTTGCTCTCGTCTGTCAAGAACTGTCTCATAAGCTCTATTTATTATCTGCTTCTCTGTGGCTTTGGAGCTGCTGTAATTGATTCGAAATTCACACACAGACATCTTCCTCCCACAGCTGATCCTATAGTGAAAGGCAACAGAAAAAAAAACACTGCAACCAGTCATAACCTTTGCTACCCAAATCTAACTGCTTAAACCAAGGATTCATAACTTGATTATGTAAAGAACTTTTACCAAAATAACAATGCAATGAATAAGAGAGAGTTTCTATTCATTACTGTAACACATACCTGTCTGTTTTTATAAGAAGAAGAAAATGTCAAGTCGATTCTGTCTGCACAAAACATTTTGTTTTGTTTTTTCTTTGTGACTTTTCCCTTAGATCTAACCTTTTTGTGCTGACATTTAAAAAAAGAAAAAGAAAAAAAGAACACAGCCTCTATGTTGCTGGCTTGCCTGCTTTAAATAAGAATGGGACAAAAAATTGCATTATTATCTGATTCCTTTCTCTTCACCCCTTGCCAAGTTTGTAAATACCAGTGTCACAAAGGACAAGCTACGTTGCTCTTCGAAATTCTACAGCCACACATCCTTCCTTTGCTTTTCATAGGTCACGGACTGTTCTGGTCTGACATATTGCTTTATCTTTTAATCATAAGGCCACCAGGTACAATGGATGTTTGCCTAATGCTGCCTCTCTGTGGCCCCTTGCCATTTTATCATTGTACTATCAACAAATCCCCACTAGGGGGCGTTTATCTCATAATGTCTCCTTCACTTCAGGGTTCTCAGAAGGTCAGTTGAAGTTTTGTTGAAGGTTGTGGGAATAAAAACTAAGACAGATATTGGTCGACCTTAACATTTACAACACTATTGCTAACTGGGTCACAAAGAAGCTTATGTAGTGAAGGTTCAATATTTTGTTTTTCTAATGGATGATTGCTATGATTGCTTCTGAAAGCTTGTCTTATTTATTTATTTATTTATTTATTTATCTAAATTTAGCAATATGGGTGTTTGCCTGTTCGTTTGTTTTTATTTTCTTGAATGCATGTTTCAGCTTATTAGAGGTCTATTGAATCCCCCAAAAGGTTTTGTGCATGAGTGAGTTTGTTGGGAGCACTCTCAAGGAGAAGACATTGCATATTTCTGTAATGCTGTATATGTAGCAGAACTAAAAGTATATATTTAATAACGCAAAGAGCCTCTCTTGAAAATGGATAGATGAACATGGCGATCTCCGCCTAATGCACAACAGAAATCTCTCTGTGCAAATGTGTTTATTTCTATTTTTTTTTTTTTACCAGCTTCAGCGCCATTTTTCCTGATGTTTTCCGGTAGCCTGAAAAATGTACATAGTACTTGTTCTGGCGCTGTGATAATCCCCTTTTTTATGCTAAACAAATGTAGCAATTTAGACCGTGCCGTTCACTTGGTTTGGAAAGGTGAAAAGGGCTCTGACATACCAATGCACTGCTCCATGAATGACGTGTGGATGTGGGTCTATAACACTGTGTTTGCTCATGTTAGAAACTACCAAGGAGACAGGTGTATCAGGAGGATTTAGTGTGAACTGAGTGAAGCAGGATTGAACTATGACCTTTCACAGTTCCCTGTCTTTGCAGTATATTAACATGCTATTAAAGATGACTCAAGTCTATTAACCACAAGCTTTTGGCCTGGTTAATGTTTTTAAATATGTTTTGTGGAATGTTTATTCTGTGTCATACAGGACTTACGACAAACCAAGCTATTATAAGACTCAACATGGTCAGTTTTATTTAATAGACACCCACTTTATTCATGTGTTGTAAAATCAACATATTACCAAACCCTTGGTGTTGGCAAAACTCATTTCTTCTATCCTAAATTACATTTTAGTGTGACCATGAAATATGATTTAAAGTTCTTACAAATAGGCTATTACAGCTAATAAATATACTTTCTTCCGATGAAAAATACATTTACATCAGGTCATGTCAAGAATATACAGATACAGCTTTTTATTATTATTATTATTATTATTATTATTATTATTATTATTATTATTATTATTATTCAATTGAAATAATCTGTCAAGGATAAAATTATATGCTTTCCTGGCACATTTAGACAATACACTAATTTCAATTGAAACACTTCCCTGTAAAAATCAAACAAAAAAAACTACTTGACTACTGTATATAATAATTTACAGCTTTTCAAAAAAGATATATGTTCATAATAATATATATTTATTGAAACTATCTTCACTTGTAATAGTTCCATATAATTTAGACATTTGTCTTTTGAGAATGAAAAACAAAAACACAGACTGCAATAACTTGACTGATTTTTACACAGATTAGCCGACTGAAAGCTTTAACACGTATGCTTATTAGATATTTCTATACAATAGTCGCAATTCAACATGAGAAAATCTATGTTACATTCTCGTATACAGTACATCTGGCAGGAAAATCCTTTGACATAATTCTGCCCGATTATGGTGTTACTATTACTTCTGTCTGACAGAGCACAGCTACACAGGAGCCTCACCGGCGCCTCCTGTGGGCGACACATCTTCAAGCCCCGATGATTTCTCAGCCTCACGTGCAGTTGTCATCACCCGCCAACGCTGGTCAAGGCCACAGTGAAAGCAAAGCCATAGTTTAGTAAAACATCTGACCCTAAAATGCACTGCAATTCACACAGCAACAAACACCCACCGCTGCAGTATTGTTTCTTATGAAACACTAAAAGTAAGTTACCGTTTTGATGCCACCCTTGGTGCTGCAGAACATGTAGATGGCATAACCAGGGATTAGCACCATCGAAGACAGGGCCATGAACCAGCCAATCACCTGGCCCCACAGCGGGTACACATACTTCCCCAAGGTCAGTGGGGTCATCTCTATGGCGCTGAATGTAAACACTCCCTGAAGAAAGCAGGCAAAAAAAGGTGGAATAAAAAATAAAATACAGTATTAAAGGTGCATTATGCAAATGTTTTATGTGGGGGGAAAAAGTTGATATTTGTGCCTGTTTGACCTTGTGACCCAGCAGCTCTATGAGGGGTCAGTATGGCGCCTTTACTTTTGATCACAGTGGTCTCTACAACGCCCCAGGATCAATTGTATTGTAGGTTTTCAAGTGAGAGGGTCCGTCAGCAGTGAAAACCTGAAAACTTTCCAAACAATTGATCCTGGAGCATCCTGTGATAGAAAGTAAAGGCACCATGCTGATCCCGCATACGCCGGGTCACTACAAGGTCAAATATACACAAATATCAACTTTTTTTTCCCCACATAAAAAGTTGCACAATGCATCCTTAAGTGTGTGTGTGTGCGTGTGTGTGAATTTCAAAATGGGATCAGGCAGCACAATAAACCACACATATACGTTGTGTTGGGCTGTGCACTGAGATGCTAGACTTATTATCAACAAAACAGAAAATAAGGATATACCAGCTTTTAGTGAAATTATCATGAAATTAAGTATCGACAAATATGCTGCACTGATAACAGGTCTCGAGAAATGCAAGCTAGTGTCTTGATCTTAGTTGTGGTTGTAAGTACCAGGCAGATGATTGGAGTGAAGATCATCCAACAGAGCTTCCACCAGGTACAGGGCCGATACCCTATCATGTCTTCAATGTTCTTATAAAACCTCTCTGCTCCTGTGGTAACAAAACAACACAAGTAATGCAAGATAGAGAAAATAGTGTTGTTTATAAAGGCGATCAATTTCTTATTCGACCTTAGAAAATCATCTTGTTTCATTACTACTGTATGGCTAGACACTGTTTGCCTTATTAATCTACAGGCGTTTTTTTTTTTTTTTTTTTTTTTTATAATTAAAGTGAAGTGATAATAGAAATAGGATCATACCGTAGAACCAGGAAATGGACACGGTCTCAAAGAAGACGAGGTAGAGCAAGCACATCCCACTGGCAGAATAGTAATCAAACAGCTTGAACACGTACAACCCGCCCTGTCAAATGGACACATGGACACGGGGATTAGTTTATGCGATACTCCCTGCATAATAATTATAATAACATTTCCCTTCTACCTAGTTTAATATGAGTTCATTTATTTCGGCGACCATGTAAAGACTTAAAATCCCACAAGAGACTCTGGTAACAAATACTCATATCCACAATGTCAAAACAACTTGACCCACACGCAGTGTTTTCACGGCTGTATATTAAAAGGCTTGTTGTTGGTGCATAAAATATGTATTATAAATGCACCCCTTGAGTTGTTTTTTAGCCCATTTAGCTATTACGTAATAAGCCAAAGATTCGTTTCCCTTTACATGTGCCTCTGTTAAACCTCCATGTAAGCGGGTGAGTTGAACAACTAGAGTGTTCTTCTTAATTCTAGATTGGATAATATCAAAATGGAGAGTAGGCCTACGGTACCCTGAAACATTTATATTACTTTGATAAAGTTTTTAGATAAAGTATTTGAAATAACACTGCATTTTTTCCCACAATCTCATAATCAATGGATGAAAAGTGTTATAAGAATAAACATGAAATGAAATTTAATTCTTTACACACGCAGTATTACGTGATTAGTACCGTCATAAATGTGCCCAACTCACAGGTACATCATGTGTTATATTGTAAATGAGTGCACACATAAACAGAAATGCTCTGTACCTGTGTGATATTGGAGAAGCCGATGATGAAGGAGATGAAACACACTATGAGGATGAAGAGCTTCTTCCGCTTCCTCAGTAACATGGGGTACTCATCCATTAGAGCAGTGATAAAGCCCTCCACTGTACAGAACTGAGAGCGTACACAAATGGTAGATTATTATGTTCACCGTTGTATGTAGATTTATTGTCATCATACCTGACTGTCCAGCCCCAGCATCATAAGCATGGAGAAAAACAGGATGGCCCACAAAGAGGACATGGGAAGCTGGGTCACTGCCTGAGGGTAAGCTAAAAAGGCAAGCCCTGGTCCTAAAAAAAGATCAAATCAAATCAAACAAAATTGACATGGTTCTAAAATATACATATTTATTTAGGTAGATTAATAAATTAACAAATTAAATTATTTGCTTTTTGGGCATTACATTGAAATGTGTATTATTTTTGTTTGGTAATTGGATTCCGACCACAAGGAGTCACTCTTTGCTCTTGCCCCAAGCTCAGTTAATGCTTTGTCAAAATCTGTGCAAATGAATGCATTTGGAAGCAAGTTTATCTGTGTTGACCCCAAAAAAGGAATCAATACATAATGTAATAATCAAAAGGCGTTTTTTTGGAAGGTCAAATGTGGATCCCGCTGTGGACAAAGTAGAAGAATAGAATAGAATAGAAGAAAGTATGGGAAAGAAATGGTTTAATTAAAAACAAAATGAGTTTGTATTCTCACAATGAACCTTACATTTGAATCTTAATCAACAATTAAAATATTCTTAAAGTTCCAGACAGCATAAACTGGATGGGTCAGGTATGGACAAATTGAATGAACTTTGTAAACCAATGCAAACTAAAAGGTAGATGATTGGACATTGTGACATGAAAAGAGAAGGATAAGGGGGAAAACATTTGAATCCTACCTGACGCTGCCAGTTCAGCCACAGGTTTCTTAGTAACAGAGGACATGAAGCCTACAATGGAAAAGATGACTAATCCAGCAAACATACTCGTACAAGAGTTGATGCAGCACACAATAATGCAGTCCCTAAAACAGAGTACAGTCATGAATGAATCAAATGCAATGGAGTGTGTTAGGTTGAGGCTACATACAGGATTGGGCAGGTGGTCATAATGGTGTGGCTGATCATTAGGTGTGTCCTTACCTGTACACATCATTGTTATAGGAGTTATAGCTGCCCAGAGCAACAAGAGATCCAAGACCAAGTCCATAGGAGAAGAAGATCTGAGTAGCTGCGTCTAGCCAAACCTAAAGTGGATCCACATGCTTTAGTTTAGATTACATTTTTTTGTTGTTGACAATATTGTGTTTTGCCGTGTAAATACTGCAGTACACCTCTGATCGCATAAGTTTGTTGAAGTCCGGAGTTATGTAAAAAAGGATGCCATCGATGGCTCCAGGCAGAGTAACTCCACGAAAAAACAGGATAATCAGCATGATGTATGGGTAGGTAGCAGAGAAGTACACTACCTGCAAGACACAGAAGTGGAAGTATGGGCTCATATCCTCTTTGCATTTGACCCACCTAAACCCTCGGTTACAATGCAAATGCCACCCTCAAGAAAATGAAAGAATACAAATAAGCCAAAATCCAAGTTTGGGACAGAAAGTTTTAGCATGGATTTTTCATTGATGCTCAGTGTTTCCCAACCAGTTGTTATTTAAGATTAAAAAAGAAGGTGAACCTGAATGGTACTCAATAATATTTGTTCAATGATTAACAGTACAAATATTTTAATTTGAGGAGTATATCTAGCTGTATTTTTATTTATTTTTTAACACACACACACACACGCACACACAATGAATACAACTCTGGTTTGGTTGATCACTTTCTAAGTCATCATCAGCACCCTCAAAGTAGGGGGTATTTGAAATATAAATGCAGAAACATAACAGGCATAACATAACAACAGGTCATGTGTACAGACCCCATCCTGAGCATATTTTATGTCAAGACAAGAAAAGGCCCTAATAGATTTGTATTTTTTCTGTAACCATGTTTACATCTTTTTACAGTGTTATAATCAAGCTCCAAAGGAAGAACACTAGTCTTCTGTGATCACTAATCAGCTGTGACCAATCCAGAGGCTTTGAATATAAGGGTATCTATGAAGTTTGTGTCTATTATGACCAGAATGAGGGAGTTTTTAAACCTATTCAAGGTGACAAATTGCTTTAAAAATGGCACTTAGTGCCATATAGTAGATAGTTGAGGCTCTCCCGCAAGTTCACATAATATACAGTACACCTATGTTCTAGAGTGATTTTTCTATAGCCCAGAGTTTGCATTACCGACCGTAACAAGATGAGGACAGGAAGCAATCACAAAGTCACATCTGAAAGAAAATTGTTAGTTCTCAAATAGAAAATAAATTTAAAAAAAGCACAGTCGCACCTTTCCAGTCCACTCCACTCCTTTCCAGATAGAAAAGTAGACAAGGACCCATGCCAGGGCCAAAGTCCCAACTAAGGGCCAGCGCACATCCCCTGGCTCCTCCAGTCCATTGGTCAACTGATGCATGTTACGCCTAAAAAAAAAGAAAATTATACAGCTTAATGGCAATGGAAGTGCTATTCACAGTCACTTTATACACAGGAGATCAAGCTACGTACTCCCAGAACTCCTCAACAGCGCTGGTCAGGTTAGTGGTGTCCATAAGACTGTAGTTGCAAAAACATTGATCTGTGTTCCAGGGGTTATCACAGCTTTGCCAAGGCAACTCCTGCAAACAATAACAGTTGCACTTTCATCCTCCAATATAGAGAAATGTGTTGCCAGCCCACAGGGCTCTAGGGGTTACACGTGCTAAACCGAGTAAGCTGTCAAGTCAAACCAGTGACCCTAAAGTTCTGTATCATCAAGGTCCTCCCAAAGATCATACGGTTGTTCGCAGTGGTAATCATTTTTGACATGCCCCAGCCGTGAGACATACCGAACCAAAGGAGTTGAACAGGTAGTAGAGAGCCCAGGCGATGATGACAATGTAGTAGATGTTAAGCCAAAAAGAGAGCACCACTGCAGCAAAACCAACACCTATAAAATACAACAAATATGACATCAAATTGTGTTGGGTGAAATTGCGACTGCGTGACATAAATATCTATCACTAATTTTTCTGCTACTTTATCCTGTGTCAGATACAGTAGTTAGAAAAACCTGTCCTGGTCATAACTGTGTGCTTGTTTTACCTTTCATCATTGGGATAAGTCTCCAAACTCCCAGACCTCCCACTGAGGTGAACTGTCCCAGAGCTGTCTCCAAGAAAAACAGCGGGATTCCAGCAAACACCAAAGTAGTGAAATATGGGATAAGGAAAGCGCCTAACAAAAAACAAAAAAAGTACAAATTAAATGATGCAACATAAACAGGTCACAAATTACGTGGATATCTCCACTCACCCCCTCCATTCTTCCCACACAGGTAGGGGAATCTCCAAACGTTTCCTAAACCAATGGCATATCCAACACATGACAATAGAAAGTCAAATTTTCCCTTCCAGCTGCCCCGATCAGGAGGCTCTTCTTTCTCTTTCTTGTTTCCAGGTGGTGCAACTGAGTCCATTTCCTCAAAGGCCATTTTGACCTCTGCTGGGGAATTTAGGGCCCCTGCGCTCTGGCCGGTCTTCCCCATGATGGGTGCACTAGGGAACCAGTCAGGGAGCCCAGTCCCTATAGCACTGTGTCTGACGGTTCAGGGGAGTGCAGAAAAGCTGTAACCTTAAAATGACAAGTTAAAGCATTTTGTTTATTTGTTTGTTTACAAAATTGTTTACTACAAAATGACAACAAGCATAAAAGATAAAGAAAGCAGAAGACGGGCTAAGTTAAAAGCATCTAATGTCTGTAAAAGTGTGTCTTTAAAGCCATAGGAGACAAATAAAAAAGGCAACTTTTCTCCCAAACATCAATTCAAGGCCTCTCATTAATAGTGTGACATCACAGAGGTCAAAGGCCATACACTGAAGGGAAATTCCTGTTTACATTGATTGACCCAGAAAACTAATTGAGAGCATAATTGTATTTCCTGACACTGGTAATGAATGCTTGCCTGCTGGGTATGTCTTAAATTAAAATAATGTTGAAAATAAATGCTAATCTGTTTATGTACTACAGAGGAAATGTAACATTTGTTCTGTGGTAATGTAAAACTGCACATTTCATTTGCATACCAATTACTGTATCATGTTTTGAAACATACACTTAATGAATAGAGAAAATTATAATAATGTGCATACATCACAAATGCCTTTTGAGGAGGGCATCTGTGAAGTGAAAAACTGTATTATCAGTGGAGACTTTCAGCATTACATTTATTCATGCTTTAGTGAAACAACATACCCATGTACGTTTATGAAATAATCCATTTGCAACCTTGCACATTACACCTGAAAACCATAGGATTCTGTTTCTAGATTTTGAAATAACTTGTCCTGTCAAATGCACAGGAAAGCATGATGGTTTGTGATATTATTCCTTACCTCTGAGATATCCTGTGTCAGCTCATCAGCTTTCCATCAGCTTTGGGAGACCAAAACATTAAAATCCCAAATGCCCTGGTGACTTTGTCGGCAGTGAATTTTAAAGTCTGCTCCAGATTGACCTGCCTCCATGCAAACCATGAGAAGTAGTTTTGACGCTGCAGCTCACCCTTCACTGTTTTCAGTCACAGCAACACTAACCGCGTCTATTGAAAGGTGGATAATAAAGTTCGACTTGTGTGTCTGCTTTGATTGCTGGTCAGCTGTGGCTGGTCCAGTCCTGGGGCTATGGGATACATCAATTGCCCAATTCTGCCTTGGAGTTGATCGAGTGGCTGCAGTGATACTGTGTGTGTGGTTGTGATGATAGTTGAGGTCGGCCTTTGGCTGCGTCGTTACCATGGTGTTTCCCAACAGGAAGGGCTGCTTTATGAAAGGACTCGTGCAGTTTTGGAAAATACAGCAGGCAATGACTGTTGGCAAAGACCCTGGAAATATAGGGCATCTGAGCAGGAAATCAAATAATGTTGTAGTTGGGGCTTAAGTGTCACTTTACTTTATACAAATGTGACACAATCTTGTCAATCTTTGATTCTTGCAGTGTTAAGTGTGTACTTTACTAATTTAGAAGTCTATAGAGTCACCTTTACACATCCAAAACACTATGAAAATATTTCAGACCTAATACTCTTTACCAACAGTCAAATAGTATTTTTCAAAAGGTTTCATAAAACAAGTTATAACAGACACCAGACTTTGTATTATTTTGTTAGTGCAAGAAACCACAGAGCAAACTCATAATGGCTGTTAAATGCACTGATCATGAATGTTGAGTGTGTGGGGTAATGCAAGTCTGGACAGGATTTTGTGTTTAGAAAGCGTTTCACAGCAAGACAAACAAGACAATTCTGTCTACTATAGTCCCTGTAATCTTGTATTTGTAAAAGACTTTATCGCTTAATTTACCTGCAGTTACAAAGATAAGTATCGGCTTCCGTGTACAGACATTTCAAAAAGCAGGATGTTCATTTTGAAGGAAACTCCTTTTTAAAGAAACTGTTGAATACATAATAACAATTATAAAGACCCTCTCATGCCACAAACCAATGATTATAATGACCTAGACTTGAATTGGGACGTGTCATCTTTCAACACACACAATGAGGCAACCATCGCTGATCTTTATGTGAAGTGTTTTTAATCTGTCCAGGTCTCTTTCTTAAAAAATTTAGTTTTAGTTTCCAGTTTCCAGTAATGTTTCCTCTTGTGTCCAGTGATTATTTATGTCGAAAATAAATGAAGAAAGGGGATAAGTGGTGAAGGACATGATTCCAATAATTATGCACCAATTTCAGCTCTGTGCACTGGTCCAGAGCATTTAGATAATAATTTATAAGGGTCAAACTAAACAGGCTATAGAATTAGTGAATGGACGCACACACATGATTGGTAATAGGCGCTTTTTCGATTGCCTTTTTGTGCTATAGCTGTTGACATATTCATTTAACTGTTTACACTTGCAGACGTATGAACAGCGCTTCAGTATTGTGGTTAATTTATAGTTGCCTATAGCGAAAAAACAAACACAGCTGTCAATGAGCAAAATAGAAGCTTATCTTGGATCACTAGTAGTCTTCAAACTAATAGAGAATCAAAATGTCTTATCTCGTTTTTTAGTTTTTTATTATAGAAAAAATAAAAAACATTGCATAATACATTTTGCATTGCAGCACACAATTGTTGCTACTGGAGGCAAGTTATAGGTTTGAGGGTCATTCTGTGTTGTTGAGCGGATTTGACTGATAATTGAATGCCGGTTTGGATTACACACATGAATGAGTTTGCCATGATGCGAGTGAACCAATCACATGCACTACAGCGTGTGATGGCTATATGTTAAAGCTTCGACATGAATGTTAAATAAGAGTATATAGCACAGCCTTTTATGGAAAAGACAATACAATGCAATAACAAATGTAATACTCTTTATTAAATTTAAATGAATTTTAACTGGTTAGTGCAGAGATCAATACTGGCAGGCATTATCAATCTAACGTTGAGCACTGCTATTAATAGCAACGTGTTATGTTACGTTAGTAAACCTAATACACTAGTTTAAGTGTTAGTCAGGCAGTTAAGAGAATACATGATATACAGTACCAATCGGAGCTATATTCCATCCATACAGTACAGCGCTACGCTATGTCAGTTTTGCTGACATTATAATGCTTAACAGCTTTGTTTATGATATCAGTGTTTGATCAAAGGCAGTATCTATTATTTAAATTGTATTAAAAAAATATGTGTATGAAATGATACAAATTAAGCCAAAAACCTTTCTCTTTGTGATAAAAGTGCAAATTATTTTAATTGTTTATTTTACCTCATTTGCCCATGTAATCTTTGAAAAAATATAAAATAAAATTGAAATTCAGGATATTTTGTACGGAAGCATCCTGGTCTCACTTGCGTATGTGTTACTGCATTTTTTTCGCTGGTATCACGTTTGTTCAAGATAATTTCCTGTTTGTATAATAATATACAGATCACGTTATTTCATAATAAATTGGTATCATGAAATACCATCCATTGTACAAAATTATCTTGAAACAACGTGATACCAGCGAAAAAATCACACATTCGCAAGTGAGACCAGGACGCTTCCGTAATTTTGAATCAAATCTAACATTTTGTCATAGAGTATGGGGTCTAGTATGGAGTCCGACCAAGACTGAGTTGTACGGATGTGAAATCGTAATGGGCTGGGGCAAACTCAAAATAATAATAGTGGTTAAAACAAGAAACAAAAATACCATTATCTGAGATCTGACACCTGGTTAATATACAGAATATGTATTAATGCAAAACCATATTACAAAATGCCCCTAGATTGATTTCTCGGGGCAGATAAAGGGCCAAGTATCACAAAGTGAACCGTTTGAAATAAGAAAGCATAATTTGCTCCACTGCATTTATTGAAGACATTTATTTAAATTGTATTCAGATTATAGTTGTAGTAGTAAATGAACAATTATTTTTAATTTCCAATCCAAAAGATTCTTAAATATGAGTTCTAATAATTTTGGCCACCACAGAAAAAAAAAACCTCTATTGTCTTGCTGTTAAACATCTGGGTCTTGCATCGCCAACTTGTCATTTGCTTCAAGAGACAAAGTCTTGCATAGAGTCAATATGGGCCTGTGTGGCTGCGACTGGCGGAGGTCACTGGAGGGCGTGGTCATTTCATTGATATTCTATGGACCAAACAAAACATACAGCATGAAGAAATGTACATCAAAATGACAATTCAATGGATGTATTGCATTTTATTTTTTTATGATGATGTACTTACATAATACATGGAGCGGAAAACAAACAGTGGGATGCATATCATTGGAGTGAGGGTGAGTAAGGCAGCTATTGCTTTGTATGAATTACCCATTTTATAGCCATACACAAGTAAATCACCCGTGTGGTCTCCCAGATTATAAAGAAGTGTAATCTGAGGGATGACAAAATAATAACCTCATGAAACTTTTAAAGGGCGAGCATACCAGGACTGCAGGCACCTATAATAACGATGTGGCGCGAGAGACTTACCCCACAGATTAATGGAGTGATGAATATCCAGCAGTACTTAAACAAAGGCCCTGGTGGATATCCTATCATGTCCTCGATGTTGTGGAGAAAACGGTCAGCCCCTGTTCAGGAAAGACAAAAGTGGAACCTCTCAGTGGTTCTCATTTCACATCAAGTACCTTATAAAACCACAAGGCCAGAACTGACATTGGACCAAATTGCATAAACTGGGTGTGAACCTTGTCCAAGTCAGAAACACTTAATTTAAATGCATTACCAAAGCATAAATGAAATTATCTCACATGCAAATGAATGAAATCTAAAATTACAGATGACCCTGAGTATGACAGTTTGAGAACCACCTAGATGATTTTAACTAACATTTGTACCTGATCATTTTGCCCAAACACTTTATAACAGTTGACTTGGACATTCTTTGGCTCTCTACCAAAGGAATTCATGTACAGGTTATTTTAAGGGTTTATATGTATTGATAACTGTTTTCATGTTTGACTGTATATGAATTATATAAGGATAATAATAGCATACCATAGATCCAGCCAATCACTATGCATTCAAAAATGGCAATGAACAGGAGAGTGAATCCACTGGCACCATAACTGTCAATAATGCTAAACAGGAAGATCCCCCTCTGAAACAAACACAACATTTTGATTCAAAACTGTTGTGAGTGCAATGTAAGCGCATACCCCCTATTGTTACTTACCCCGGTAACAAGTGGTAGCGCCAGCAGAAAACAGACCACAGCAATAACCAGTGAAAGGATCTCTCTGGCTCCATGTCTCCTTAGGTAACGTGGGAACATGTCTGTGAGCGCTGTGGCCAAGCTCTCCACACAGACAAACTGGAAACATTTTCATTGATTTCAAGATGATGACGGTAAGTACAAAATAAATAGATGGATCAGTGTGTACCTGACTGTCCAAACCGAGTAAAAGGATCATGAAAAAGAATAGCACAGACCAGAATGAAGATCCAGGGAGCATAGAAAGTGCCTTTGGGTAAGCAATGAAAGCCAAACCAGGACCTAAATCAAAGGACACAAAGTCATAGAATTCAGTAAATGCAAACATGTCGCGACCTTCAATCAAAAAATTACATTTAAATCGTGTGAATTACATCAGAGCATGTGGGATGTGCAAAATGCTTTAACATAGACTTGTCGATACAGTTTAGGGATATTAAACAATATATTCAGCATTTAAAAATTCCATAGCATTCCCTTTGATGGGTAAATAATGCAAATGTTAAGTGTATTAATGAGCGTCCTTTCGGACGTATAACAACCACTGCCATCTTGTGGAAAGTTAGAATAATACACACCAGAAGAAGTTACATGTTCTATTGGCACCCCAAGCTCATGAGCCATGAATCCCAGCACAGAGAAAACAACAAAACCGGCAAAAATGCTAGTGGCACTATTGAGGCAGCACAATGCCAAACAGTCTCTGCAAAAGCAAAGAGGGAAGTTAAAAAATTGCAACTGTACAAAATAAATCTTAATACAAACCTGTAGCAGTTGTTATTATAATTGTTGTAACTTCCAAGAGCAGTCAGTACTCCCTGGCACACAGCATAGGAGAAGAAAACTTGTGTGCCTGCTTCATTCCATACCTAGGAAAGACAATAAATAGTTTATTCAGGACAATTTTTTGAGCTGGAATCCAAGCAAAAAAAAAGAAGACATTTCTAATAATTCAGATCCCACGTGGAGCTTTGTTTCCTGAATTAGTGCACACCACATGTCTTCTGTTATGTGAAGCAAGTGATTGTGACTAAGTATGTGAGTTTGTTTACATGATTTGTCTGGATATCATCTGGATAATGTTAGAGAAATAACAATGGTGCTCGAGAGGATTGATGAAGAATGGACAGCAGTCAGCATGTCTTATACAGGAGAAGTTTATTTACCAGGGACCCGGAGACATATACTCGAGATATTGCGCTAGTCCTACCATTCAAGTCTGTCTATGCTTCCACGGAAAAGGGATAAATACCCTCTCAGAGCGTCACACTGATACGCAAGCAAATCATTCAGTGGCTGAGAGTGGGCACCTGAGCACCACAGTCAAGGCTATGACAGAGATAGTACGACTGTACAGCTTGACCCAGTATGATAAATAGCGATTTAATGTTATCCTTTAACAGGTAACATTAGAGGTACCGTTACGCTTTTCTCACAAAAAGATGGCAGACGTTCAAAGTAGGGGTGGGCCATATCATATCGCATATCGTTATTGCAATATAATGATTTGATATCGTTGTAATTTTTTTTATCGTTGTGGACACGATATAATTAATGTTACGCTCAGCTCTATCAGAGCAGCATAAACACTGACGGGGACAGGTGCTTAAAAAGTCAAATGAGATTAAGGATGCTTGAGTAGATCATATTTGCGAGGAAATTACTATGCCATTAAAAAAAATAAAGAATAAAATATCACTGAATTAATCTTCCCAATAGGCGTAAGGCTGGTATTTTGAAGTACAATTTGTCCATTGTCAATGATACCGTCAAATATATCGTTATCGTGATAATTTATTTTTTATATCGTGATATATATTTTAGGCCATATCGCCCTGCCCTAGTTCACAGTGATCCACTTTGTAATGTAGGCTCCAGTCCAGTGAAAGGGTCTTCACATTTAACAATGAGGAAATTGTTGCATCCATCTCGAGACTTTTCTTTAATGAGCACACTGGACCTTTCTTTAACATGCTCACTGGAATGTCTGGAGCAGAGCTCCAAGCCAATGAAAAGAGGGACTCCAGATGTATTCTTTCACAGCGATTGAGGGGCACATGATGGTGTTTTGTAAGCCATCCATCCAAAGTCCCATTGCAACTACATCTGGTTGAAGAAGCATCTGGCTTTACATAAGACCCATAGCCATGTCTAACCTGCTTTTGAACTTGGAAAAGGCATTGCACAGCGTTATAAAATTACAATTATAACCAAACGAGTACATAAAGTGCTAGAAAGTGGAAAAATGTAAATACAAAAATTGTATTAGGTCTGTGGTTTAGACAATCCTATTGAGAGGCATCCTGACTAGATTCTAAAGGAAAACCATTTCTTATGCAGGATCATAAGGTTAACCTCCTGTCCTTTGACCCCTGGAGAGTGATCTCTAAAATGTAAAACTTGCTAATAGATTTTGTGAGAGAAAGTGACCCAAATAAGAGTAAGATATTAGACATGATTAGGAGATGTCATAAAGGTTTTATCAGTGAATGTATGTATAAATGTGTATGTTTGTGTTTATACAGTGGCATTTAGTACTCACAGATGCATCACCAAGTTTTGTGAAGTCTGGGTAGAGGTAATATTTTATTCCCTCTCCAGCTCCAGGTAGTGTAACACCACGGATGAAGAGGATGAACAACATCACGTAGGGAAATGTGGCAGTGAAGTATACAACCTGCAACAAGTGACACATTCACTCACCATTCAAAACATGAATGAAAAATGTTAAGATGAAAGTTTGTCGTAAATAATATAACACTGCATTAAATAACAGAAATGATGTATGAATTTTAGGATAAACCTGCCTTGCCAGCGGATTTAACTCCCTTAAAGATGCAGAAGTAGCAGATGACCCATGCAAGGAGAAGGCATAAAGCTAGATCCCAGAGTACTTTTCCATTACTGTCATCGTCATTTATTCTCAAAACACGGTAACTAGAGAGACAGGCACAAGCATATAATACAGTGTTACTCAGAGTTTGTACCATCTGCTTATTTATATTGTGTTTGTTTGTATCTGTAAGATGTATACAGTCTATAAACACCTCGCCTGGTGTACGTCAAAATGGACATTTTCCAAGCACATTGTGTTGATGAATAGCAAAGAAGGCCAAAAACCTGTCTTGCACATTTTGATGTTGCAATAGGGCGAACTTTTGAAAGATATGTAGCTGTGTATTGCAAAAGTCATATTATTCCTTATGTAATATAAATTATCAAATTGAATTATTTCTAGTCCCCATTTGTCATATGGCCCTGGATTTATTCTATTATTACATGATAATATTACAATTGTAGAGGACAAATAGAGATTACAGAGATTACTACAGTATAACTAACTGTAACTAAACTATAACTGAGCTCTCATTGACAAAGTAAATAATGTGTGCCTCTGTGTGTTTCTCACCTCCAGAATTCATGTTCTGATGATGAGTTCCCAGGTGGTTGTTGAAGACCTCTACAAAAGGAAATAATGAAGAATCGTGTAATTTATTGATTTGTATAGCTTTGTAAGTGAATCATTTTCTGTGAAGTTCTAAAACAGAGGAAAACGATTATGTTGAGATTCATGTGGTGTCCTTCTCACCTCTTAAGTGTAAAACGATAATATTGTTTTGGACAAAAATGCACTACTCAGCCAAGAAACTCTACTGAAATATATTCATAGGTAAAGACAACAATACGTGTGAACTTACGTGAAATTAAAAGGATCCTCCAAAGTGACATTATGAAGAAAAGACCAGTCTGAAGAATTATTAAACATATGTAGCTTGGAAAATTTGCTATCTTCACTGTGACAGTCCTCTGAATAGAGAAGAAAGAAGGGTTAGAGCCATGCCTTTCATTAAACTGTGTGTAAAATATGGCAAGACATCTAGTCTAGACATGAATTAGCTTAACATAAAGAATTACCAGTGTTCCACCAGTTGTCACATGTGGACCAAGGTAATGGGCTTTGGAAGCAGTTGAACAGGTAGAAAATGCCCCAGGCCAAAACAACAATATAGTAGATGTTCAGGTAGGTCACAATTACTTGGGATGCAATGCCAATCCCTGTGTAGTAACAAATACAACAATGATAATAATAATAATATGTAATAAAAAGTATCAAATTGGTTTGTGTAAAGTGTTTAAGTCTTAAACATGTGCAAACAACTGCAAAAACAAGCCTAAGTTAACTTTTTTTTTTTTTTTTTTTTTCAGTTGTTTAACATGTTACTGCATGCAATTGCAGAAGAGAGAAAGCCTTTTTTTCACCTTCAAACATGGGGCAGATCTTCCTCCAGGCTGTCACTCCTCCTTCACTTGTGTACTGCCCCAGAGCCGTCTCCAGAAAGAAGACAGGGATGCCACAGAAAAACAGAAATACAAAGTATGGAATGAAGAACACTCCTGGATGGGACACAAGGAATGGCATGTTCAACAAAATAAGAATCACATGTAAAGCTGAATGCTTGTATTGAATTAAAACCATTTCTCCTGTAATAATTTCAAATAACATGTAAAAAAGACGCAACTTTAGTCGTCGTTTTGGAGTCTAATCATAAGAATAAAAAAATAATAACTTTTTAATATGGATCAAAACGTATTAATCCCTTAATGTTCCAGCCTTCTTATTCACCTCCTCCATTTTTGAAGCACAGATAAGGGAATCGCCAGACATTCCCCAAACCGATGATTTCTCCAGCCATAGCAAGAATAAACTCTGTTTTGTTGGCCCATTTTCCTCTTGGTTTTATTTCTCTCTCATCAAGAGCTTTTTCTTGGTCAGGACCGAGGGGCCCACCGACTGTCTCCTCGCCCATAGTCTCTCCAATCCTTAAAAAGACGCACAGGCAATGCACACATTATTACAATTATGTCCCTGTGTTGATGCATTACAGGCTATCAATTAAAGAGTAATTCATGCAAACATTAAATGAACTTACTATATAACAGGCTCAAAAATAGTTTGGGAACCCTTCGCGTCCTTCGCCGCGCGTGCTTTCTCAGTGTACGTTGTAGTTTGAGCTCGCCTCGCAAAGTTGTACAGTGGGTGTGTCCACAATTTGGAGATGGAGCATAAACATAATAAATGGGCAGGAGACACCCCAAGTTGATGAAGGCTTCCGACTTCTCCCATGGATCATAATTGATTATGGAACTATATTCTAAATTACTGTTAGTAAACTGTAAACATAAAATTCAGTGACAAAAACTATTATATCTAACATTTCACAGTAAGGACTACCCTCAACCGCGTTTTGTTCGTTCGTCAAGTTCGTGCAGTACAGTTCAGTTTTAACCTCTTAACCCCCACCCTAACCGAGTGCTTTGTCTACAATTTGGCTTTACCCAAATCTAAACGCTTCTAAAACAAAACAAAACAACAACGTCAAAATAGCATAACATGCATAATAAATAACATTAACAAAATATAAAAATTGACAAAAACGTGACGAAAACGCAACGAAAACAACAAAAACAACAAAGCAGCAACATAAGAGCGAGAAAAACGTGTCAGAAAAGCAACAATAAACACAACAAAAAAGTGACACAAGAGCGACAAAAAAGTTAGAAAAACGTGGCGAAAACTCGACAAAAAAATAAATACAAATTTAAAATCGACATAAAAAAAGAGACACGACAAAAATGCTTAACAAATGTGACACCGTGCCAACAACGCGACAAAAGTCCGATTTCTTTCAAATGAGGCGTTGCTCTCCAGTCGAGAATCTTTTAGATTTGGGTAAAGCCAAACTGGAGACAAACTCAGCGCGGTGCCTAAGAGACAAAGCACCGGGTAAAATGAAAGGGCGGTGCGCACTGTGCGTAAGTTACGTGGTCTTGCCTCGAACCAGGAAATGAATGTAAACAGAAGACGACAGTTGCTAAGTTGCTTGACATTTAAACAAATAGAGATGGCATTCACACATATTTCAGTTTTAACCCTAAGAGAGTGAGGGAGCATGTGTTGTTAAGGATTCAGGCCAAGATACACTTGACTTGGCATTGGTAAGAATACATTGTACATGAGCGCAGTGGCCTTGTATATAAACAAACGAAAATGCTCCTTAGCGTTGGTAATTTTGTATTTCGTATCCGAGCTCTTGTCCGCATAATCTTTCTTCAGCTAACGTAACAAAGTATGAATCTACTTTTGTCAGTGCCTCAAAAATGAGTATGCACGCGATATGCAGGCGCATTTCTTTTGCTTGGTAAACATGCCGATGTGCTCGTTTACTGATTACAGATTGAGCCATGTTTCCCATCAAATCTTCCGAGGAGGAATCGTCAGAGATGGAAGACATGGACACCTCGGAGACAAACTGGTGCTGGTTCTACCTGGCTGAATGTGGAGTTTGGCATATGTTTGAGGTAACGTTAAAGCACATTAAAATAACACATTAAAAAAACAAAACCAAATGAGCAAATAATAATATTGAAATATTTATGGTAAATGTACGTTCACCTCTGTATTTCCAGTCGTACTTGAGGACTGACTGGAATGTTCTATTGTGATCCCTTTCTATCAGATTGATCCTAGTGCTGCATGTTCTGTAACAAGTGCTCAAATTGAACAGTGTTACATTAGAAATCAACGTGGAGTAATGGAGTTTTACACGGCCAAATATACATACAGACTGGATTTTTCTGGTGAGGAATTTACTTATAAATGTGATATTTGCTTGTTGCAATCATTAAAACCTAATGCTGCTTTAATGTGTAGTGATGAGACAAATAAATGTAACCACCGGGAAGCAAAGGCCGATCAAGCGCTCTCTTCAATCTGCAACTGGATTTAGGTAAATTCTGTTAATAAAATCCTTTTTTTTTTTTTATTGGACTATGTTCTATGAAATTCAAACCACTTTATTTGTATAGCACCATTTACCATCATAAACTCCAAAGGGCTGCACGGATTGTAATTGCAAAAGTAACAACATGCATGTAGGCCTATTTACAGTTAGTGTTTAACTTTTGGAAACTTAACTTGCATAGTCTAATTGATTTAGTGCAAAGCATTGCAGTTCTTTATAATAATGAGTCAGAATACTTATTGTACTATGCAATGTGAATTGTATCAACAATTGTAAGGTTCTTTTAGAAAGACACTAGGTATAACAAAATGCATGTTGGTATTAAACAAAATGTATTCTGTTAAACCTAGTTTCTAAAAGAACATTATAAACAATTATTACTGTTTTGTTCTTTAACCTTTTACACAATTATAAACATTTTTTTAAACAAGACGACATAATGAACATCATAATATAATTATCTATCTATCTATATATATATATATATATATATATATATATATATATATGATAAAATCGAGAATGAAAATAGATAATTAAAAACAATTAAAAAGAGTTCAATTTTTTCCCACAGGTTTATATGTGATAATCTTGCCCTGCCTGTCCCCTGTCACTGGGAAAGAATTAACACTGATGAGCCCTATCAGGTTGCAGAGATTTGTGTCATTTATTGAATTATTATAATAGAATTAACACAATTATACATTAACTTTTTAAATGTATGTGAATTCTTGTTGGCCTGTTTTGTATCACTGACTTTCACTCATTTCATTTAAGCTCATTCCACTTGGTCGAGATACATATGAATTTAAAGAAGTAGCTCGACTTTATGAGCGAACAATGGACCACCCGATAAAATCTGTACAAAGGGTCCAGAATCTAGATTTATGGGAGTTTTTCTGCAGGTACTTTTTAGTAAAATTCACAAGTCACACCTCTTCAGTTATTTAGTGAATTTCTTCTGAATTAAATTGCCAAAATGTATTTTCAAATGTCTTACAAGCACATGATTTTTTTCCAAGGAAGAAAACACAATTGCGCAAAGTAAAACATACTTTGGATATTGAAGAGCGGATGCTGTTTCATGGTACAGGACACAGTAATGTACAAGCAATATGTACTTTTAACTTTGATTGGCGTCTAACCGGAAGTCATGGAGATGTCTATGGAAAAGGTAAGGCTATATTGTTGTTTGATACAGTTTACTAACATGTTGAGTACATAACACTGTTTTTGCACTTATAGGAAGCTATTTTGCAAGAGATGCCAAATACTCCAGTAAATTTTGTCATACTACAAACAAACACAATACCACCTTACAGAGACATGGACTCACTCCGCCAATATTTGCCAGTGAGCCTCCCTATAAGACTATGTTCTTGGCAAGGGTACTAGTGGGAGAGTTCACTGTTGGACATCCTCTGTACTGCAGACCTCCCTCTAAAGATGCAAGCTTCATACATTTTTTTGATAGCTGTGTGGATGACCTGGCCAATCCAAAGATATTTGTGATTTTCGACAGCAATCAGATATATCCAGAATATATCATAGAGTTCTACTGACATCAATACTCTGCTGTGGGATTCTGTGTTTGGGAAGACATTCTATAAGAATTGGACCTTTCACTCTTGTGCCAAATAGAAGCATGGATATCATAAAGTGCCTTCGCTGCGTGCTAGGAATAGAACTGTCTTTGTGCTCTTGTTGTACTTAATGTGGAGTGTGTGCTCGTTTCCTTAGCTTCAAAAGTTTAGTGAAAAAGGTTTTTAGATGAGACAAACCAACTTGCATTATGAGCTTTGTGCGATTCGAACCAAACTGTAGCATGGTCCTGCTTCTCTGATTAGTGCGTTGGTTGATAATTACCCTCACTTGAAGGAACATTCATTGCTGTTTAATAACTTACCCTTTCCATGAAAGGATTTGCATATACTGTGTATATGTTAATAATTTAATGTCATACTGATTGTCTTGTAGCTTTAGACGCATAGTATCGCAGTATTATGTCCAACACTTCAACCTAAAACATGAGTCTTTATATTTGTGTTTATTTGTATGTGTGTCTTATCAGCATAATTGTATGGCGTCACTCTGCTAGCTCAAATTATTTAAATAAGGTCAAGTGCTTGAATTAAGAATAAATGTGTGGCCTATAATATGTTTGCAGTGTCTATGGGTGTTAGTGGTTTTTGAATGCTTGTTAGAGCTGAAAAGTTGCATAAATAAAGATGGCAAGTAGCATGCCATGCAAACATACAATACAGTAATTGGCCAAAACCTCACCACACCCTAACCTGGTAGTGTAGGTAGGACTGAAGCAGCTGAGTGCCATATGTGGAGGAGGAAGTGCTAGACAGAGACTGAACAGGAAACACAACAGCCCATTTCTACAACAACTCACCACAAAGGTAGTCATTTTCTAATACTAAATGTTTTATTTTGGAGACTTTTGGGAGTAAACATGTAGATATAAATAATACTTTAAGCAGGAGTAGCAGTATCTCTCCTCAAATACACCACCAAATACTAGAATGTGGTTTTGAATAAGCTCAGTCTACAGTGGCTATGATGGCAAACATTTGAATAAGAAACAATACATGTTGCACCCGCATACCACAGTGTCTACCCTTAAGTCTTTGGTGTAGATGTCGTTCACATTTTAATGTACTGTACATATTCACATCATCCAAACTTAAAGTGTATATCTATAGCAAACATGTGGGACACAGATGAGTACATGGACACCTCAGATGATCCCTGGAGCTGGTACTACCTGGCAGACTGTGGACAGTGGCACAGATTTGAGGTAAAATTTAAATTAAACACATTTAATTTAAATTTAACGTCATCAGGGATGTTATCTTAAGATAATTGAAAGGTATATTCTTTTTAATCATCATCTGCCTGTTCTGGAGGATGACCCAGAAACCCCCCTAAATAGCCAAGACATGGAAAAGTATTATCTAATGAATTCAAGAGGAGTGTTTTCAACAGACACAGTCCAATCAATTCATTTTCCAGGTATTTCACTACACTACACTATTGCCTGAATGTCTACATAAAAGGAGTCTTTCAGTAATGCACAACCATTCCTCCCTCCTATTCATTAGACATGTTACAAACTGACATAAAAACAGGAAGAAAAAGAAGAATCCAGCGCGGTTATAATGTACAGAGAAGGTAAATACCAATGGAGGTTAAAGTCATTTTGTCTTAGGTACTATTTTCTCCAAAATGAAAGTGAAACTGCTAAAACCTACAGCTGTTCCTGCTTTTCTTCTGGTCCTGTCTTCTGGGAAATGACGAATCCCTCCTGTCCATATCAAGTAAATATCAGTGCAGTTAGTGTGAAAATTATTTTGATTATAATGATTATATGTTTTTTTTTACCCCCTCTCACTTTTTTTTATGCAGTTAATCCCTTTGAATGAATCCACTGCGGAGTATCTAACTGTTGCAAATTATGTAAATAAGGATGGTCTGCTGGAGAAGCCTATTGTATCTATTTGTAGAATACAAAACCAAGATTTGTGGGAATTTTACTGTCGGTATGTCATGTCTGTTAAAAGTAAAATAGTGCTTGTTAAAAGGAGTCAAAGGTTTAATTTTCTGGCGGTGTTTATGGTTTACAGAAAGAAAAAACAGTTAATGAGGATCCATGGTGTCACAGATATTCAGGAGAGGAGACTCTTCCATGGGACCAAAAACAGTAATGTTGACAGCATTTGCAAGTGCAACTTTGACATAAGAGTGGCTGGATACCATGGGCATGTTTACGGAAAAGGTAAGGATCTTGTTCCACTACATTGATGGCCTTTAACGATTTAACCCTAACCCTTTTTTTCCCCCTTCAAGGAATATACTTTGCAGTGCATGCGGCATACGCGGATAAATACAGTCGCAGCAGTAAATGTGCATTGCCTCTGTATGGCACACAGACAATGGATGCACAGGATGTGCCAACCAGAATCATGTTTTTGGCACGGGTGCTGGTTGGAAAATCTACAAAGGGTCAGGGTGATTTAAACAAACCCGATCAAATTGCGGAGGGTCACTCTCATGACAGCTGTGTGGATGATATCAAATGTCCCAAAATGTATGTGATATTTGACTCCAATCAAATATATCCAGAGTATTTAATTCGGTACAAATAATACACTGTAATTAGGAAGAATGATGTCAAAATGCATATGACACACGACTAATAATTTTAACCAAAACATAGGTTAGTTAAGACAATGATATTCAAGATTTATTTGTATTATTATATTTTTTTTACACCTACTTCCTTATTGGATTTGGGCAGGAAAAGACATACGTAGAGGTAAACTCAGTGGTTGGCGTGCAACCATGTTATACCAATGAGATATGAGTCCCAATTCTATTCCATCTTTCCCCCTTTTTGTTACAAAAAAAAAAAAAAAAAAAACATGTACTAAAAACAATACAATTTTACCCAATTTTTAATTAAATTAATTTGCCATTTCACTGAAATAAAATCCTGATTAAAACTTCATCCTGATATTATCGGTCAAACTAAGTCATAATTACAAGAAGATTCAAAGCTGTCATATGCACTTTAATGTGGTGAAAATATTTGCCTAATTATTACAAATAAATTGAATAGTATTGAAATCGCATGCAGCCTAATTATTACTTTTATTCATTAATTTTAATCGATTTTCTTGATTACACTGTTACTTCCACTTAAAAGAGTCCAGTGCTTAGAATCCAGCTCCAGTATTGCCTTCTGTACCTTACTAAGAGTGACACTAGAGGTCAGTGTTTGCCAAGCGGCCACCTAGGGCGCCATCTGCTGGAGGGGGCGCAGAATTGCGACATAACTTTGGAACAGAAAGTGATAGAGACTTGCGGTCTTTTGTGTTGGAAACTACAGATTTAAAATTGTTGGTCCTTCCATGCCCGTGTGTAACATCGCAATCAAAATTAGGAAATTTACTTCAGAAGGGGAGGTTCCTCCTCCAAAAGAACTGTTTTGCGTTGTATGATGCACACGCTCTAATTTTTACTGGTTGAATAGATAATCATAATAAAATAAAAACAAGCCATAACCATATCCAAAAAGTGTCCAAGAGGATTGGAAAACAAAAGCCATACGCAGAAATACAAGTAAAAAAAAAAGAAGAAACAACAAAAAAGGGGAGGGATCTTGCCTAGGGCGCCAAATTGGCTAGGGCCCTGCCAAACACAGAATAAAATAAAATAAAATGCTTATTAGCAGTTTATACGAATACATTGAAATACACGAAATTCCCATCATTGGCTCATGAAACAGCATTGATGAATTAGGTCTGGATTTTGTGCTATAACTACAAATTCTTAACTAGAAATCAAATATATGAACTTTGGGCCTATTGATTGTTATTTCAAGTTAGTTTAACCTACTTTTGAAAAACTAAAAAATAATACAGAGTAGGCAATAGAATACATTTTAACTGTTACGTGACATTATCTTCCTCTGGAGTCTGTAATAAGAGTTATTGTTAATGGCATTTATGTTTGTCATTGTGTTTATTGCCTATCAAAGTAAATTGCAAACAGTTTACCTAATCTATAAATACCATAATCAGCATTTGTAAGGAAGTGTTTATTGAAAAAGGTCCATATTCCTTTACAAAAACATGTGTCACAGGTACAATTTTCTTCACTTTAAGCCAACTTTACAGAAAAACGTGAAATGCTAAGAAACTGAGCAGTGCACCAGTGCCTGAATTCCACCAGAATCCAAAGTTCACCCACACTTAACTGTACAAGAATAAGACATAATGCAGTGTTGTTAACTAAATAAATTAATTAATTAATCACATGAAATTGAGCAGCTTTGATACACAACACATTAAAAAATGTTCTTACTTGGCATCAGAGGTGTGGAGAATCAATACATGTTTTGACACAGCTGAGAAGGCTGCACATACATGTACAACACACAGAGCTGACTAAATCCACCTTCATTTTCTTTTTACACTGCCTTGTACAATATTGGGACGTAAATCCGTTTGCCTATTGCGTGGCCCTCTGATCAATTTTTGTTGGCCCTCAAGCTTCTTGCCAAGTTAGCACACATTGCCAGAGATTGTACTTTTTATTGAAAATTGTATGATTCTACACAATAACCTCAATAACAAATTGTTTTAGTGTGAGACAGAGGTCACAATAAGGTCACAAGGTAAATATAAAAAGTGTGGGAATAAAAAGTGCATTAAAACTTCTGCTAAATATTTCACCACTATCTGTGGCCCTCCACACTGCAACACATGTGAACCACAATGAATATTTTTGGGTTGGACACCCCTGACCTAAATAAATAGGTAACTGATCTAATTATTTTATGAGCCCAGCTATAATTTCACCCAAAAAAGGCAAACATGTTTCACCTCTGTCTTATGTGTCATTCACTCTGCTTCAATAACCACAGCTAATCTATTTGAACCATTATTGGGGAATCGTTAGAATTTAAAAGTCATCCTCTTCAAACTATGAAGAACCTTTCAATGGCATGCACTTTCCATAGACCCAATATTATATACGCCTTACAGCTGGAAAACCGCCCATGGTAAGTGCTACTTCACAGTGTATTATCCACCTCACTGGTGGCCATTCCCGTTAGTCTGTCTGGTCTTCAGCCCCTGTTTGTCCATGATGTTCCAGAGCTTGCGCAGGTTGGACTGAGTGATTACGTCGTCAGGCTTGAGTTGGAGAGCGCGCAGGTAGTTGGCCTCGGCTTCACCTAGCTTCCCATTCAGGTGGAGCATGGCACCAAGGTTCATTAAAGCAGCTGGGTACTGAGAAAAGGGAGACGTAAAAAGTAAGATATTATCCCTAATATGTGAGATATTGCAAAAGGCTCAGCAGTGGCTTGGAAGAGCATTTACCACCATGGTGTCTCTAAATTGTAATACAAGTAATTAACTGCACATTCAGATTTAATGAAATATTTCACATGATGCTTTCTTTCTCTCCTCTATCATAAGCAAAACAGCCTTTCTCCTTAACCTCTACCTCCTACTCTACGACATACTGATTTGGAGTAAGTTTTATGCGAAATATCCTCCCTAATGCAATTACTCATTTGGAGCAGTTTAGGAATGGCACAAACCAAGTCTCCACTACACACTGAAATGTAACCTGCGTCACACCACTTCATCACACCAGCAAAAGCATTTGCTCGAGTCAATTCTGAGAAAGCAGGACTTACTTTGACCGTGAATTAACTTTCCCACTCAAATTCACACACCCTTTCACCTGATGGATTCATGCAACTGGCAGTTCGGGACCCAAAAGTGGGCCGTGAGCCTATCCCTGGGAACATTTTCTTCCATATTTAACTACTGAAGTATATGAGGACACTACCCGGGTCTTTTAAAACTCAACAAACTCCAGTATTGTACATTTCATGTAACAAAAACAATTCTTATTTGGGTCACGGCTTGACATCTTAGAGAAATGTTGAGTCCTGACGCCAAACCAAATGAGAACTACTGCATTAAAGCAATGAGACTAAGTATAATGGAATCTCCTCACACAGGCACACAGACAAAAAAACATGTTTCTGTCTGTGTATAACGACTGAGACAATCAAATAACTTTAGTACCAAGTGTGAAAAAATCAGAGAAATAAATAAACAAAGGGCCTCTTCTTTCTTTGGGGCTTTATGTTCAGTAAAGCAGTGACTAACAGTCGCATGTAACGCGGTCTCTGCCAGTAACAACAGCACAAGGCTGTACGTATGTCCCACAATGTCTAAAATAATGTACTTTGAATTCTAAGCCGAGACATGTGCATGTGTTTCCATTACTCCCCCCAAAAGTCCAGTTACTTACATCTGGTCTGAGGCTGGCGGCATGCTCGTACTGCTGTTCTGCTGCTTCATTCAGGTTGGCCTGTCTGTAAAGAAATAACAATAAGGCCCAACTATAGTATAACTACTATAGTATACTATACTATACCAACTATAGTATAGGACTAACACCTGAACTATTTTGTTGTACGCTTGTACAATGACAATAAAGCACTTACTTACTTACTTAATTAAGGCCCAACTATAGTATTTGAGTATCTTTTTTCATTCAGCTTTTCCCTTCTGGAGTTGCTATCCCTTTTACCTGGGTCAAATATTACATTACCATTTTACATGCCCTTTTGAACTACGATTAAATACATAAACTACTGGACAAACACAAGTCTCTATTTTCTGTCATCATCTTTCTTACACGGTATTGCTTGGATAGGTCGAGTGGAAAAGAAACCAGTGCAAAGACAAGTTAAACTCAGTAGGAAGGTTTCACTACAGATATCCCTTTTATGTCTTAATATTTGTTTCAATTATTTCAAGATGTATATTTTTTTTAATGTGTGAAGCACTATTTTGAAACCCACCAGTGACAGTTAATAAAGCATAAGCTAATCCTATAAAAATGCCCCTTGAAAAAAAACACCCCTCAATAAATGATCTGTCATTTTCAAAAAACAGACTTTGCCAAACTCCGAATTTCATGTGGTACACATTCACTGTGGACCTGAACCGAGTTAGACACGAGAGAGTAAAAACAACTTTTCCAGATTTAAAGCTCAAAAAGGGATTAGGGCACTTGAGTTTTATTATTTTCTTGGTTTGCTCGGAACATGAAACACATGCAATCCTTTTTGACACATTTTATGAATCATGCACTTGGCAAAAGTATGAAGAAAATTCTCAGATGACTTCTTCACAAGTTCACTGTGCAGGAATGGCTGCAGTGCTGTTTTAATATATGGAAAAGGCGGCTCAGGGGGTGGGGGAGGTATTTGAGCAATGTTACTCATATTCATATAGATGCAGTATGATGTAGAAACCTGAGCATGTGGGCAGCGCTGAAGACCACATCAAACTCAGAGTGGTCCAGCTGCGCCGCTTTCTCTGCCATCTCTGCAGCTTCACTGGGACGAGACTGCTCCAACAAAAACTGACCTGAGGACAGAAAAACAATTAATAGAAGTTATTGAACATGTTTATACTACACTTACGTATACAGTGCCGTGCGAAACATTTCGACCTTTTGTGAAGAACCAACAACAAGTGGGACACAATCATGAAGTGAAACGAAATTTATTGGATATTTCAAACATTTTTAACAAATAAACAACTGAAAAATTGGGCGTGCAAAATTATTCAGCCCCTTTACTTTCAGTGCAGCAAACTCTCTCCAGAAGTTCAGTGAGGATCTCTGAATGATCCAATGTTGACCTAAATGACTAATGATGATAAATAGAATCCACCTGTGTGTAAACAAGTCTCCGTATAAATGCACCTGCTCTGTGATAGTCTCAGAGGTCAGTTTAAAGCGCAGAGAGCATCATGAAGAACAAGGAACACACCAGGCAGGTCCGAGATACTGTTGTGGAGAAGTTTAAAGCCGGATTTGGACACAAAAAGATTTCCCAAGCTTTAAACATCCCAAGGAGCACTGAGCAAGCGATAATAATGAAATGGAAGGAGTATCAGACCACTGCAAATCTACAAAGACCCGGCCGTCCCTCTAAACCTTCAGCTCATACAAGGAGAAAACTGATCAGAGATGCTGCCAAGAGGCCCATGATCACTCTGGATGAACTGCAGAAATGTACAGCTGAGGTGGGAGACTCTGTCCATAGGACAACAATCAGTCGTATACTGCGAAACTCTGGCCTTTATGGAAGAGTGGCAAGAAGAAAGCCATTTCTTAAAGATATCCATAAAAAGTGTCGTTTAAAGTTTGCCACAAGCCACCTGGGAGACACACCAAACATGTGGAAGAAGGTGCTCTGGTCAGATGAAACCAAAATCGAACTTTTTGGCAACAATGCAAAACGTTATGTTTGGCATAGAAAGCAACACAGCTCATCACCCTGAACACACCATCCCCACTGTCAAACATGGTGGTGGCAGCGTCATGGTTTGGGCCTGCTTTTCTTCAGCAGGGACAGGGAAGATGGTTAAAATTGATGGGAAGATGGATGGAGCCAAATACAGGACCATTCTGGAAGAAAACCTGATGGAGTCTGCAAAAGACCTGAGACTCTGACGGAGATTTGTCTTCCAACAAGACAATGATCCAAAACATAAAGCATAAAAGGATGAATGAGAGTGTGTTTGAGAGTGTGGGGGACAATATATGCAAATTAGCCCATGGTTACAATCCGGCGTGGCTTGTTTATATGCATGAGACCATGTGTGTTCATTAACATGCAATGTCCCGACCAAATAAAAACAATATCCTGCAAATATTAGCATGGGGTCTGTGCATGATATAAAATGCTGTTAATGGTCATATCAGGATAATGGTATGTTTTTTGTTGTCATGCTTACAGTATACATTTGTGTTTTATATAGTAACAAGCTGCCCCAAAATTAAATAACTTCTAATATTGCTTTATTTTAGTCCGAAGACCAATTACAGCAAAGCTTCATCCCTACTGTGAAGGCGATGAAGGCAGCATGGCACAGCTCTGAACCATAAGCCATTCAACAGGAAAATAATGCTTCTGCGACTATTGACAACCTAAATCCAGTGTTTTTTTTTCTTATGATCTCATCTTACCATAGTGCATATAGCAGTTTCCTCTTGATGGGTCAAGTTGAATAGCTTTCAAATAGTACTTCTCTGCTTGTGACGTCTGACCCTGGGGAAAAGATGGTAATATTAAAAGGCATGAAATTGACTTTGACATTTAATTTCTAATTAAAGGAATTTAAACAGTTTAAAGTTAATTTCCCATTTTTTTAGGTGAACCTATTTTCACATTTTACTGCTAGTCCAGGTGCATGGCAAGAATAAGTCTATTATGGTGCAGCTAGTGGTTAAGGCTGATGCACACATAGGCGCTGATTTATCGTTTTTTCCAGAGGGTGCATAACACCACAATGCACCTACATGAATGTAATGGACCAAACTATGCATGTGAGGAGAGGAAAAGAGAGCTCTCGTGCAAGTTATATAGAAATCAGGGCAAATTCGCCTGGGTGTCCAAATATTGAGTGGGTGGAACAGCACTTCTGACAGAACACAGTTTTGTCTTTAGCATTGAGGGTTCATGTTCCGGCTCTGATAATTTGGTGGCTGTCTCTCTCCACTCTTCATACTTCTTCCCCTTTCACCCTGTGCTGTCCTGTCCAATAATGCAAGATATGCAATAATGCAGCGACTCGAGTCCGAGCTCCTCCCGGGTAACTGAACTCCTCACCCGATCTCGGAGGGTGCGTCCAGCCACCCTGCGGAGGAAACTCATTTCGGCCGCTTGTATTCGCGATCTTGTCCTTTCAGTCATTACCCAAATCTCATGACCATAGATGAGGGTGGGAACGTAGATCGATCGGTAAATTGAGAGCTTTACCGTCTGACTCAGCTCCCTCTTCACCACAACAGTCCGATACAGCGACCGCATCACTGCTGACGCCGCACCGATCCGTCTATCGCTCCATCCGTCCCTCACTCGTGAACACGACCCCGAGATACTTGAACTCCTCCACTTGAGGCAAGGACAACCATGGCCTCAGATTTGGAAGTGCTGACCCTCATCCCAGCGCTTCACACTCGGCTGCAAACCAACCGCCCCAGTGCGCGCTGGAGGTCCTGATTTGATGAAGCCAACAGAACAACATCGTCTGCAAACAGCAGAGATGAGATTCTGAGGTTCCCAAACCGGACACTCTCAGGCCCCTGGCTGCGCCTTTGAAATTCTGTCCATATAGGTAATGAACAGAACCGGTGACAAAGGGCAGCCCTGGCGGAGCCCAACGGGCACCGGGAACAGGTCTGACTTACTGCCGGCAATGCGAACCAAGCTCCTGCTGCTGTCATACAGGGAACGGACAGCCCTTAGCAGAGGGCCCCGGACCCCATACTCCCGAAGCACCCCACACAGGGCACCACGAGGGACACAGTCGAACGCTTTCTCCAGATCCACAAAGCACATGTGGACTGGTTGGGCGAACTCCCACAAACCCCCGAGCACCCGATGAAGGGTATAGAGCTGGTCCAGTGTTCCACGACTGGGACGAAACAATGTCCACTCACAATGTGTAACTCAAATCCCAGTGACTTTGTTAGACGTATAATGGTCTGCTAAGGCACTTGTGTATGTGCACTGCAGTCAGGAAAAAGGTCAAAGGGCGACCACAGCAATGTCTTATTGAAACCTCTGGTCAAACAGCAAACCCCTTCTTTTCATTTTGTCATTGGCCTTGAAAAATTACTTTACTGAAATAATTTTTTTTCCAGTCCACTCCCTAAACCATAATTACTTTTGACCTCACTGCACTGTTAAAAACACATGAATTGGTGAACGTATGAAGAGAAAGAAAATGATCTCAAATATCCCTAATAAATCAATCGAGACTCTTTCTAACATATAGAGAAAACAAATTTCGAGTATGTGTCCATTTGACTCAAATACCATACTCCAATACATTCCTAGATATGTACGCATTATTTAACACTTTAGTTCCTTCCATGCGCAACTACACATTTAATTTGTCTACGCCACGAAATTAAACTTTTACACTACAGCGATCCTCTTGGTTTATGGCTGATTTGAGGCACTTACTGTGATGGACAGGAGTTTTCCATAAGTGAGGTGTGCTGGAATATGGTCTGGTTTGGCTCGGAGAGACTCTCTGTACCAATGACCTGCTTCCTCCAGTCTGTTCAGTCTCATGTATGCTTCTCCTGCAAGTAAGACATTGATATCACCCTCACACAAGTCACACGTCATTAAACGAGTCATTAAACTGCAATCACAAATGTTTAGAGTACAAAAAAAAACATTATATTTGATGCAGATTTTTTTTTGCAGTGGTAATTTTCTATAAACCTTTTAACCCGTACCCTAATGTTATAAATGCAGTAAATCATTGAATTATGAGTGAATGGGTAGAACAGCTTCAATAACAATAGCTTGAGTACAATTTGACTGTTTACAAACACATTTTAAACATTCAATAAAATGACAATAAATTACAATGGTCACATTTAACAGGATGGTTAAAGTGGGTAAAGGCTGTTTTTATTTCATATTGTACAACACAGCATAAAATACACCCCACATACAAAAGTGAGTGAGTCAGCGGGAAAAGTCACCTACCCATCATGTTGAAAAGACTGTGTGGTGCAAACTGTCTGGGCATTTTCTGCACTGCTTCTTTATAAATGGACAGAGCCTCCTGAGAAGAAATCGTTTTTCATCAGAAATATGCAGGATTTACAACATTACAATGTTGAAAGTCCTATTTACATCACAAATCTTGCATTTTGAAAAAAAACATTTTTTTTATCTATGACCTCTTGCAGTCCTTGTTCGTGCAGCAGTTTGCCCAGGTTGTACAGGCAGCTGGTGACAGAGCTCTTGTGAGCGTGAGGGTCCTTCAAGTTTTCATCAGGAATTTCGGCACAAGTTAGAAAGGTGTGTTTAGCTTCCTCCTGGTTTCCCTGGTTCATCAGGATGATTCCTGTATTAAGGTAGGCAGCTGTGGATGACACACATTTGTTGGAAATTATCATAATAGCATCACACAAATCATCTGGTGACTTTGTGGAGATAGTTATGTGTTGAATTCGATTATTAAGTGAAGTCATAATAGTCAGGTCGTCTTTAGCCACAGACCAGCTCTGATTTTTTGTACAATCGATAGGTGCCGAGGATCGCCTCCTCCATTTTAACTGATGACATGCACCTCCCGTACAGCCTCTTTGTGCGTCTGCCCTCTAGACGGAGGTTTTTAGTGCTATACTAATAGGTGCAAAAATAGCTTTGTCCCTGTCCCTGTTGCTGTGGCAAATCAAATCTACCAACGGGTCAAAATAAAGTAACCTTAACCTTGAGACATTCCACAGAACTTACATGCCAGTGTCGGTCGACTCGCTATAGCCAGTTTGTAGTAATGTAGTGCATCAGTGAAACGCTCATTTTCCTGCAGCAGCAAACCCCTGAAAAAAAGTTATAAAAAAGCAATTTCCCATATAGTGTTGTGTGAGACGCAGTATACATGTAAGAAACAATCTACTATGCTTCAAGGTCAACTAAATAAACATGTATCAAATAATATGAACATGATTTAATACATATTGAGACCCAGGGATGTTTATCGTCTTACCTCTGTGTTATTCTTCTACTTTTTTGATTTCTTCATTTACTTCAATAATACTTGTTGTAAGTTCATTTTAATGCAACTTTCTGCTTTCATTCCTTTTTTTTTCTACCACAATCTATGGGGCTAGGGATGTGTTTGACTCTTACAGACTGGATGAAGAAGAAGAATATTTCACACTCACAGGTTGTACAGCATGTCCGCCATGTTGCTTCTGCAGTGCAGAGCGTTCCTGTAGGCGCTCTCCGCCTCCATAATCTTACCCTGGTTCTTGAGTACATTTCCCAAGTTTCCCCAGGCTGTACGGGACACATGTAAATCAATGAAGTATTGAGCAAGTGGTTTCCAATTTGAAGTATTTGTAAGCACATTAAAAGTACAGTACAGGCCAAAAGTTTTAATGTTTTTTCCTTTAATTTCAAAACAGTTTCCAGGTAGATTCGTTCATTTATGAGTGAACACATACGGAATTGTGTTTAAAAAAATAAATAAAAATAAAATAACTTTGACATAAATGCTTCCAAATTATTTCAAAAGGCGACTTTATGAAGCTCATGGAGAAAATGCCAAGAATAAAGGGCGGCAATTTTTAAGAATTTAGAATATAAAACATATTTGGAGTTATTTCACCTGTTTTTGTTTCCGCCATAATCCCATTCATAGTTTAACGCCTTCAATGAGAATCATAGTGTGTTAATAATGTTGAAAATAAAGAAAAGCCAATACATAAAAAGTGTGTCCAAACTTTTGGCCTGTACTGTATGTCTATTGCAAAAAGTATGTAGAATACAAACGAAATTGTTAAATTCTTTTTTAAATTTAGCTTCAACTGTTTAAGCATACATCTGTTAAAACATTATTTTGTTTTAAACACGTACCATTACAAAGTATTATATCGATTTCCTACATACAATATAATGTTTAACCTCTTAACCCTTAACCTCTTAATCTTGTCTGCGTACACTGGTGTATGAATGAGAGTGTGAATGGATGACAGGTTCCTTATCCTGGGTGTTTCTTGAGAGCCGAATGTAACAAGTGGATTTCTCCATTGTGAGATCAATAAAGACGTATCTTATCTTATCTCTTATTGTTGCTTTTTCATCCTCGTTTACGTCTCGTGTTCGCCGTTATTTTGACTCTTTTTCAAGACGCTTTCAGATTTGGGTAATGCCGAACTGGATAAAATGTGCTCGGTTCAGGTGAGGGTTGTAAGAGGTTATTGATTTAATGTTCCCATTATTGGCTTAAAGGCACTTTTTTGTTTTGTAGTGTATGTAAACACTTGGAGGAAAGAACACTGTGCATCTAGTTCTAAAGCATTTGTATCAATTTCATGAACTTGCAGGCTAGTAATCTAGAATTTCTGTGACTGTGAAGCTGAAAAGTTACCCTGCGAGTTGTGAAGTTAGGAATCCGTTTGAACCACTAAATTAACTACTTTCTTTGTAGTTAAAAAAATGTAAATCAGGTATACTGATTGGTGAGTACATGTAAGACAAACTCCAACAATAAGTTATTTTGTAACAGAAGTAATATGGTCAGGATATTGGATCATGGGTGATTATCTTAATTCATTTACTTTTTACCTTTTGCGGGATTAACACTGATCCCAGACCTGTAGAGACTCTCCTCGCTGCGCCAGTCCCTATTTCTCTGCACAGTTCGCAGCCCGTTCAGCAGAACTAGTGTTGAGCACAGCCAAACAATCAGGGCCTTGCTGCCTCGTGTCCTCAGTTTGACATATAAGGTCCTGGCTCCAGCCGCAACCAACAAGCAAAATCCTACACTGGGGATGTACAGAACACGCTCTGCGATGACAAACCCCACATAAAAGAAGAGGTTGGTGGCAGGAAGGAATGACAAAGACATGATGCCTATTGAAAAGACTACAATATTTTCCGTGGGAGGCAGTGTAGTCTGCTGTGGGCAGGGGCGCGGCAAAGCTGACCCATTCATTGTTGTCTTTGGAGACCCATTCTCTGAGTAGTTATTATGGTTTGTGTCGGACACAGGATTACCATTCTCATTTGTCTTCCCGTTAGCGACATGCGCTTTCCCATTGCTCTCCTTTATGTGGCATTTTGGGCCGTGGAGTCCGAACAAAGACAAGGCGGTCAATCCTCCATAGAAGGCCACTGTGTGAAGGTTCCTCCAGTCAGCTAAAGACTTGACCAAGGGCACAGCATCCATCGACCAATCGAAACTGAGCTTATCCGGGAAGAGGAGGAGCCAGGTGTTCACAGCAGGCAGGTAGAAGAAGGTGAGGGTGCGTGTAAGTAGGTGTGGAGAATCTGCCGCAGGGTTGTCAGAGTTGGAGAAATTCGGAGGTTTGTTTCCCATCCAGTAAAGACGAGCTGACAGCAGGAGCATCCCCCACAAGGCGAGCGCACCGAGGCTCAGGAACACTCCAGTATTTCTTTTCTGAAATGCAAAAAAGCAACATTTCACTTGAGATAATGAGTCAACGCAAAATATTCGGTCTAAATTACATGGTTAACATACAAGTAGAATCCCATTTAGACAGGATATTTTGTTGTTTACAAAGAATATTATACCAATGAAAAATTGCACTACTTGCATACATAATGTGCCGTTGTATTTCTTTCAATAACAAGTCAATTCTGAACCAGCAGAAGTAATTTCCCACTCTTTATGGTTTAACTGAGTAATTAGCTTGGGCCTCATGTTCCGCATGCTGTAGGTGTTTAACGTAAGAGTCTTACTTCTACAGCTTGATCTGACTCATGCGACACTTTCACTAAATGCTCACACGCTAAATTTGGAGGCCCCTGTCTTGCAAAATAATAAATTAGAATAAATACAATAAAGTTAAGTACTGTAATGTTAGAGTCGTGCTCTAGAAAGCAATAAAAAGTTCATTATTCACCATAAAATGTCATTACACTGTGAGCTTTGTAGTTTAAAGAATGCATGGCTAATAGTGATGCAGAATACTTCCTTGATTTCAATCTGTTTTTCCCTCCAAGCATGAACTTTGGATGAACTTGTCTATGGGGATTTCCGTTTGTCTGTTTACTTTAAAGCTTTCGTCATACTAATGATACATTCACTGGCTCCACTTGGAAACAAATCCGTCAAATCTTGCTATAAAGAATAAACAGAATTCTTTAACTTTTCTCATGAGCACAGGACATTTCATTTCTATTTTAAAGGGATATTTTAGGATTTTTGACATTGGGCCTCATTTCCTAGTTATCCAGAGTGTTGTTGATGTCTGGAGATATTTTTTTCTTAAATTCATGCAGTTCTTATATTTGAAGAGTCTAGTTGCGCTAGGCTAGGGCAAGGCTAAAGCATTTCTATGGTATCAATTTGCCTGCATTAAAAAAACAGTCTGGCGCACTCCACAGTGCACTTGAGGTAAATCACTTATAACACCAGACTAACAATAAAAATGTCTGTGTCGACCATTTTTAACCATTTTGCATTTAAAATAACTTATATTTGAGCAGCATCAGCTTCGTGGCTGTAAGCTAACACAGCGGAGGAGTGATCTGCGAGAAAATAGTCCCTCAAAATGCGGCAATTCATGTGATACAAGGTCAGATATATTTCAAACATTATTCTATTAACACAGACATTTATATCGTTAGTCTGGCGTTATAAGTGATTTACCTCAGGTGCACTGTGGAGTGGGTCAGACTGTTTTTAATGCAGGCTAGCTGATACCATAGAAATGCTTTAGCCTTGCCCTAGCCTAGCGCCACTAGACTCCTCAAATACAAGAACTGCATGAATTTAAGAAAAAAATATCTCCAGAGATCAACAACACTCTGGATAACTAGGAAATAAGGCCCTATGTCAAAAAAATTCTGAAATATCCCTTTAAGAAGCTGCTTTATGCTCTTGTCTTGTGTTTGGTCCTTCTTCTGAAGACAAGAGCGAGAAGAACCTCCCCAACTCAATTAGCCCAGTTCAGTGATATCGGAAATAATCTCAACAAGTTATGAACAACAAGCTTTAATATCATGTGCAATAACAACATTTTTCATCTCTGTATCAATGTCTCTTTACCTGCACTAAGACTGAAAGAATTTGCACTGTGGACATTTTTTATAGTCTGCTCTAACTTTACTTTGTTATTTGTATTAATTGTATACAAGATATCTTTATTTACTATGAGAGCTGATTTAACAAGTGAATTTCTCCATTGTGAGAGCAATTATTAATAATTATTAATAATTTTTCCGCACTAAAATATGATCAGAAAAGGAAAGAGTAGGAACCAGCAATGGGAAAGAAGGTTAAAAAAAGAAAGACTAAAGTCAAATGCAACAAGAATGAGAAGCACATTGGTGTGACTTTTACTCTAAAGGGATGGCTGGTAGTGTCGGTGGAAGGTATTTTTCTCAAGGAAGGAAAATTGTTTTTAAAAATCCAATTCTGCTTAGTGCCTCAATATCAGCCAACTCCAGAAACTCATTGTGGTGTTGAGGTGAATGAATCTCAGTCTGCTTAGGCATAGAATTGTTTCCTAATTGCTTTTCCAATCAATCATGCACCAACAATGGCGGAGCAATCTTCTAGATGAAAAGGAGGGGAAAAAAAAGTTTATTACATGGCTTTTTAGAAGAGACCTATGACATCATTCCTGTAAAAGTAATTTATCATTTCTGACAATCTAATGGAGATATGGCAATGTGATTTCATACATTACTGACATGTGCCATATGTACCATAACAAATTAATATATATATAACTTTGCCACTTTCGTTTAATAACATTTTTGAGAATAGATAAAAAAAGAAATAAAAGTGTAATAATGTTTCTTAAAAAAAATATTATCACAGAAAGCATTTCAAATATATTCTCAATGTATATATTCTCAATAATGACAAATAAAGCACCTTAACTTTTATATAGCGTGCCTATTAGTCTGTAGATCTTTTAACAGTAAAATTAATTCATTAATAAGGATTTCATTATTATTTCCAGAAATGTGTGGTCTCCTGTAGCTAAGTTTTTCACATTTTAAAACAAACTCAGCCATAACTTAACTAATCCGAGTTACAATAAACCCAGTGTATTGTGACCCTCATCAACAGAACTCCATGGTCTTGGAACCACATTCAAAGTATCTTTTGGTACAGCCCGTACCTTGAAGTCCCTACATTTGATGAATTACCAGTAGCATTTAAAGTACCAGTAGTGATGAAAGCTAAACTGAGGCGCACATCCAGTTATTTTCCGGACTCGCTTAAGTGTTTTGGATGGCACTGACTTGGGGCAATTTACCCGAGACATCAGAGCCATGGATGGAATTGAACGACTGACTTTGACGGAGTGACCAAATTACAGTGCGCTGCTGCTGCCCAAACACTTGAAATGGTTGTGGGACGGCTGATAAATGCAGGGTTACTGTAGTCTAAATTTGGCTTTTCGAGTGGGCAGCCTGACTACAGCACGCGCAGGGGGGGGCTTCAAGGAAAAAAAACACAGTTTTATACAACACCTGTCAGTATAAAAGAGACATTATGACCTCATTATAATGACATATTGCAGAATGTTCCTTTAGCCTTTCTTGATCATGCGATTGCCAAACCTTCTTTTATCTTCATCTGCTCCTCAGTCGCTCAGCCTTGTATCATTTGAAGCCTCATCTGAGTCTGATTACACAGTTAATAGGATGAGAAATGAAGTGTGGTTCAAACACACAAATACAGTGCTGGCCTGAACACACGAGTTCCTCCCTCCCAAGTGCACATGAGTCATTTGCATCACGATATTGCCTGTGGTTGGTGAAGTGGAAGCAGAAAGAATAATAATTTGAAGGGAAACATCCAGACCTTGACAATTCACAGGCCTTCGTTATGAATCTTTGAAAGATTAAAAATAATAATCTTACAATTTAAAATTATATTAGCCCAACATAATGGACAGGCAAGAATAATAGCTTGAATTATCTCTTCAAAATGGAATTAGTGGATGGAACATATTAGTTTGAAAGTGAAAGTTTGAGCCGCAATTTCAATGTTTTAAAGATGAAAGGTATGGAGAAGAGTCTAAAATTCAAAAAGAAATGTCTGACATTCCCAAGGCTTCAAGCTTCTGAGAGAGCTACATTTCCTTTTTTATTCACTCCATACTCTGTGATGGTAAATTACGCATGTAGCCAGTCGCCACAGATGTCCTGGAGTAGATTGACGGTGTTGCTGCTATTCTGCGCAGTGGAGGAAGTGTCTTGCCCTAAGACACAATATCCACGCCAGGATTCAAACAACTTGCTTTTAGATCTGTGGACAAACACTCTAAGCAACTGAGCCAGTCACTGAGGTCTGATTGATTCAACAGACAAGCTGGCATCTAAATAGTTTTAGAGAGTAAAATATATGATATGAACACTTTATTCTACACTACCCTTGATAGATTGTACCTGCCAAATTTAGTACAATGTAATGTGCGCTAAAACAAAGCGTAAACACTTGTTCCTATGGGTTATTTTTACGATGGAATAATATGCATTTCTAGTTTGGAGGTAATGTATTAATAAGACATAAGACCCTAAGACCCTAAGTATAAGTATGTACTTCAGAGGTACACGTTTTTACATATCGTTACAAAGTAGATTACATTGTACAAAATGTAGTTAAGTACAATGTATCAAGGGTATTGTAAAATAAAGTGTAACCAACAATATATCCTTCATCAGTTTATTGTCTATGAGGAGGATACATGTCAGTCCGTTGGTCTTCACATTTAACATGGATGTGTCTACTTTGTTGGCCAGGTGGTCTCAGTGTAAATTTGGTGTGGTTTCATCAAACATGCCATTTCACTTATACCCAATGATGGTAAGCAATAATTTTATGCTTGCGTTCAGTGTTAGAACAAGTGAGAAGGGCAGATAAGAAAGGAAGTGAGGGCATAGTTTCCCTCTACTGTTCGTTTACTCTGTGCTTGTATTTGTTTTTCTACGTGTCACAAGATGTCTGGCTCCTAATCAAGGAAACCACAGCACCGCAGCCTGGCACATTACAATCTGATAACTGCGACTGGGGCAGCAGAGGAGAGCATTTCCACACTGATAAATGATCCAGATGTGCAGCAGCTGTGGGCAGGGACTGGCACCAGACCCGCTGCCTGCACTGGGACATTCTCCCAGACTGTTGTGTCTGAGCACAGGGGCCAGGGCGGCTGGGGATACTTCTGCTGCTCCCGATGATGAATGAACAGGGAGAGCGATTCTTCATTACACTTTGTGACAAGTATACAGGGTGATGAAATCTTTTAGGCAGCAATGCAACAGTGGAACAATAGCACGAGTTATGTCTTTCAGAGTTTGCTTTTCAGATGGAAAACCATCACGTTAATAGATAATTAGCTTTTATGACTAGAAAAACAGAAAACGCAAACAAACAGGATGGAAAGATAATAAATAAGCCATTTATTTTCCCTATTTTCCTGAGAGTACTTTAGGAGGGCCTCTTGTTGATGTTTACTACAAGGCCTCCTCAATAACACGCTTGGGCTATTGTTTTGCCAGATCTGACCACAGAGGAAGATGCCCTTCATGGCAAAAGCATCCAAGTGAAAGATGTTGATGGTTCGCACAGATGTTTACAAGAGGCTCCATAAGACGACACAGCTATAAACAGCCCTGTGTGTTCAGAGCTGGCTGCCCTTGTCCATTAGCTCAAGGGGATTTTTTTATTACACTCATCATGCTTTAACAAGTACAATCATAGGCATTTAAGACCTGAGTTTATGAGAAAATGTGTGTCGGTGTGTGTGCCAGTGTCATGCCCTCAGTGCTTTTGAATAAGCACTTGAGGGTGTCCATTTAACACAAAAGTTACGAAGGGCATCAAAGGGTAATACTTTAAAAACACATTATAGGTTATAGGACAGTGTGTATGGACATTTTCTATGCAATATTATGCAATCACCCATGTTGGAGGTGAGATATTGGTGTTATTTGGGAGCGGAAAAATTAGGGACATGATATGTTGGGTTTGTACTTGAAGCCACATCCCAAATAACACTACTCATAAAGTGCAAAACAGTATGGGACACATGTCATTTCCAACTTTGCATAACGCTTAATAAACCATCCAGAAGTTGGCATCAGCATGAAACGTTTAACAGCTGGTGTGTTGTTGGTCTTTGGAAGGCAGGAAGAGGAAGTGACTAACAATTCCACACCATTGAACCGCATGTGGTGTTCGAGAAGAAGAAAAAAAAACTTCAATGACTTTAGAGAGACCCATGTCCTTCCCTTCCCTCCCCGCCTCCGCTTCCAACATCATTCACAAACTCTGGTCTTCCCCAGCTCCTTAAGGAAACCGAACTTCAGACTCCCCTACTAATACAGTACATATTTTTAGCTAAATCTCTCTGTATATAGTCTTCACTTCTTCTTTGCGCAAATGGCTTGAGATTACCGTAAAATCCATTCTCTGTGTGAACTCAAGCGAAGATGCATGTTTTTATTTATTTGACAGGATAGCCCAGAGGGACACGGGGTGAAGAGCGAGGAGAGACATTGTACAAGGAAAAGTAAATATGGACAAATTACCTTTCCAAGCAAGAGTTGAAGCACTTGTCGAAAGCGCAGTCGTTGAAACACAAACAGGTCGTAGACAGCGGACACAGCCAGCACCGTGACGCCCTGCTCCTTCCACAGCATACTGCCCGCCGCACACCACAGACTAGCCAGCAGCCAGGCCACACAGCGGGTCGCCCAACTCCCACCCTGGCTCCTGTGTCGTCCCCTCCGGAGCCTGCAGTGCTTCATGTAACAGAGAAGAGACAGCAAGAAGAACAAGGCAGCTCCCACATCCGCTCTGCCCACCACACCTGCCACAGCTTCAGAGTGAATGGGGTGAGAGGCGAACAAGAGGCCAGCCAAAAGACACCAGGGTCCCGCACCGAGAAGGGTGCGACAGATGACCGTGAAGAGACATGTGACCAGTCCGTGCAGCAGGACGTTGAGCAGGTGGTAGCCCCAGGGACGCAGGCCGTGGAGAGTGTAGTTGAGGCGGAAAGACAGCGTGCAAAAAGGTCGGAAGGACTTGTGGCTGCCGCTGTGGGTGAGTAGGGTGCCCCAGAAGTCGTCATAAAGGATGTTGGTCCATGGAGTTTCAGGGAGGAGGTCCTGGTTGGTCTTGATGGCACGGCTGAAAAACAAATATTCATAAATCAAGCTATTTTTATACAACAATACTACAGAAAGGATATTGTTCTACCTAAATAATGTGACTGTGATTTGATTGTGATAATTTGTGCTGCCCTTCTTCACTAATAATTCGTCAATGGGCCAATCCACCAGAGGATCTTAGTTGCTGCCAAGATGAGGTCATGCCACCCAATCTTCCCAACGATGTCATTTAATAAAACACATTCATTAGAGAAAAGCCCCTGTTGTCGTCGCTTTGTACACATGTCAGGGTCACTGATCTGAACAATAGATGAACATAGATGTCCAAGTGCACCACACTGAGGATGCTGCTGGTATTCCCCTAATTAACAGATAATGACCTGACACAAGAGCCACATCAGAGCACAGGGACACCAAACTAATGAGGCTCGTCACTAGAGACGAAAGTGATGGATGCGATTGGAACTTAAACAAAGAGGGTCTTAATGAAACAAAACTACACTGGTCTAACAATGTGTAAAATTCTATGTATTTCATAAAGTATCATAACTGTTGGTATTGCGTGTGAGGTGGGGGTGAGCAATTAGCCAAAAATAGCCACTGTTCTTTTTAATTCTCTGGTCTGCAGTCAATTCTATGGCAGTGGGAAGCAATATTTTTTTAGTTTGAACCCATTGACAGTATAAAAGGTCTATTGTTTACACAAAACAACACGCTGCAAAGACGGCAATGTTTCATCTCTAGTGAGGCCTCATTGCCAGGTGGAAGTGGTGTCAAGAAGAAATTATTATGGTATCACTGGCTCTTTGAATGTAATGCGTTTTACAGCGCACAGAGTTAAACTTGAGTCTACAGTTTCTTAGATCAAAAGATTTCATTGTGATCTCTTTGACACATTTTCACAGCCGACCTATATGGAAAAGTATGTGAGGGATTTGAACAGCAGCAGCCCACTGGTCATTTTGTTTTAGGTCTTGATTAGCATGAACTGTATTTCTGCAGGGAAGCGGCCAGCGTCAGGGGGCCAGCCAAGGACTTCCTTTGTCTGCAGCAGATTGTAACTCAGACATCGCTAAGAAAAGAGAAAGGGCAGAGAGGGGCTGAGCTGAAAGGCTTTTACCCCTGTAAGAGCAAGTGAGGTAAGACGGAGTCTTACCTCACTTGCCTGCGAGTCTGGCTGAATTGAAATACACAAAATAAATATGACTTTATTCTCTCTATATATTTACCAAGGAAGCAAAGCATTGGCTTACAATATAATTGCATGCGAATAATATACCGACTCCACAAGTGAATGAAAATGTAAATGAAAAAGTAAATGAAAACAGTTTTACTTTTAGATTCATTATACTTTAGCTTTGGGCCTTTCACCTATCATGACAAGTTGCAACCCAAGTTCTTTTGATTCAAATCACAAATGTTTACCTCTGTTTTGAAAATGTTGATTGGTCTTTTATTGTATATAGTTGTGCTCAAAAGTGTACATACTTTAGATTTGTTGACTATTTTTCAAATATGAAAGAAAACACAAAACATTTTTTTATCACTCATAGTGGTTGTGTGAAGCCATTTGTGGTGAAAAAACTGAGTTTCACAATGAAAAAAAGAAAGTACCAAAAATTACCCTGATCAAAAGTTTATGATCAAGAGGAATGGGCCACTTTACCATTAGATTATATACTGAACCTTCTCCACAACTGCCACAAAAGACTCCAAGCTGTCATTGATGCTAAAGAGGGCAATACAGAGAACGGGGGTATGTAAGCTTTGGATCAGGGTCATTTTGGTACTTTCTTTTTTCATTATGATTTAAAAAGAGCAAACTCCAAAAACGTGTGTTATCTTTCATATTCTTTGAAAAATCAAAACATACAAAATTCTGCCAGGGTATGTAAACATTGAGTACAACTGTACAGTACATGTGTGTGTTTTAATGTGCTTTTGTGTGTTTCTGTAAGACACACTGAGTATCTGTTCAGCATGAAATGTGCCCTATAAATAAAGTTGCCTTGATCCACTAAAAATGGTCCTGCAACCTGTGCAGCTGTTGGGGTCATGCATAGGGTTATTGAAAAATAACTAGTTACTTTAATAACAAATTATGTAAGGGATACTCTCAAATGCTAATGGAGCAAAAAACCTTTGACAATAATATAAGCACTCTCACTTAAATTTGGTTATAAACTCCTAAATACAACACAACACCACACTGATCAGGCCTGGGCAACTCCTACAACTACAATTGCGCCGCGTGATTTGCACTGTACACATTTCACCTTCACAAGTGCATTTGAATGAGCAGCTGAATTCGTACATTTCCCAGGATTGTTCTGGATCAGGCGCGGTGAGTGTGACTTTCTCATGCTCTTGACCTATTATAATACACAGCCTCAGAGGAACCACTTGTAAAAGACCTATTAGAACACGTCACTCCGTTTACAGGCTTCCTTTTTACACTACATAGTTCCTAAGTGAGCTATTAATATTAGGGAATGTATTTTTAATATCACGTAAGATATTTTGAATTTCATATGATAACAAGGCTTACAGACGTTTCTCAATTCTGAGCCGTCAAAAAAAAAAAAATTACAGTGACAACTCTTTCAATTGTAGCATCCCTTCATTCTGACAACATTATCAAACACAAGATATCTTCACCATGTCTCTGTTTCCTTGTTTTTGAACTAATACATAATTTAAATATTCAAATCAGCACCACCAACCGCTCATCTCATGCCCTGTCGCTGCCTCAAAGGGATAAAAGAATGCATTAGTCGGGAGCGATTGTAAGAGACTCTGGTCCAATGGGCTGTGTGTATGCATACATGCACCAATAGACTATAGGTGAAAGGATTGGCGATGTATTTGTGAGCGCAGCGCTGATGTCTTCATTGGTGCAGATAGAGTGGTCTCCCGTAGCGATTGCTCTTATGAGGGGGTTCTTTGTATTCAGCGTCTGTAACTGGGGCAGGCAGAGAGGCAGGCGAGCTGAGGGGCACACTACTCACACAATCCTCAAAGTACAGGACGGGGCTGGTTCTTTTCAATTTACCCCTCCTTTCGTGGGGGGGAGGTAAAAATCAAGGGAATTCTATTAGCACACAAAAAGAGGCATTAGAGGGGAAAGATTTTGGGTTATGCTTGTATTTGTAATCAGGAAAAGGGTACCGGGCAGTGTTTTTAGTTTGGCTTTTTTATCATTGAACTATACTTTATTGATTAGTCCTTTTTCAATAAACTAATGTACAAATGTAACTATTAATATCTGTGATTTTGGAGATAACAGATGTAGGATGGACTGATCAAATAGTAAAAGTCGCCAAAACCAGATCAGATGGCTCTGTTCCTTTTGGGCTGTATTTCTCTGAGGTTGGCATTCATCTTTCTCTGTCATGATGAAAGCAAGCGTCCCAATGACTCAATTTAGGTTCTTCTTTCTCTTGGCTGAAAAGAAGGGTTTGTGTAATTGTTACTTTACTTGAGTACAAAGCAGTGCTAACTTCACAGGCAGTCCAAACATTAACACCAGAGGCGCCCAAATACTGTCAGTGCATTTAAAAGGTGCATTATGCAACTTTTTATGCGAAAAAGAAGGTTGATTTTTGTGCGTATTTGACCTTGTAGTGACCCAGTGGCTGACTGTATTGTAGTTAGCATGGCATCTTTACTTTCGATCATGGTGGCCTCTACAATGCTCAAACTTTTTGCAGGTTTTCTGGAGAGAGGGTCCGACATTAGTGAAAACCTTCCAAACAACTGATCCTGGAGCGTCCTGGAGACCACTGTGACAGGAAGTAAAGGCGCCATGCTAACCACTCATACAGCCGTTCACTACAAGCTCAAATACACATAATTATCAACTTCTTGATACATAAAAATAAAAAGTTGCATAATGCACCTTTAATGAATAAAAATAACAATCATGTTTCAGTTATCATTGCTAGGCCGATCATTGCCATCTACTATAAGTTGAATTAAAGTCAATTTGATAATGATAAATTGCTTTTCTATGCATTACTTATTCTTCTCACCTTGATTTGGATTCACACCCTCATACCCAGTGTATCAAATTATATGGCAATTGTTGTGTTGTGTGGGTGGTATCAAAGTCCACATGGACCCCTGTACTAATCCAACACTAACCGGATTAGTACATGATCATAGTTTGCAGAGTTTGTGAGAGCTTCAACAGGGTGAGGGGCAACTGGCTCTATTTAAAAAGACTGGGCCTGTTATACAAAATAATTGACTATACGTAGCTTGCACTGTTGTATAAAATAATCTTCACACAGATGAGCCTCCAACATCCATCCCGTGCGATAATGAGCAAGATAGGTTTTGGCATACGCTGTTTTGATGTGAAAGATTGTGGATTGGTTTTATGAACTTTAAATTTCCTACATTTGATTAATAGTGACCTAAAACAGTGTTAATTTAGGATAAACCACTCACACTGCTAATCATATGAAAGAGTTACATCAGGGCACCGTTGCAAATTGAAAGCATATTTCTTTAGCATTTGTTTGGTTTGTGTATCTTGAAGCCAGATTAGGAAGTTAAAGGGCGTGCTCCAACAACATGACAACACTTGAGAACAATGAAATGCAGTACCAAGACTTTCTCACAGTCGTTTGTGGCAGACTGGCTCCAATTTGAGAGGAAAGGCTAATGTCAGTGCTTATGCTAATGAGTGCTAATGTCAAAAAACGCACACTTTTACACCGTGTGCCGCCAAGTCCTGTAAGATTTATGCCTCACAAAGGTACCCTCTTTTCACGGTGTGTGACATGGCATTCATTCAGCACATTTCATGCAGCCTCATTTCTAATCATTTGTCATTTCCCTCAAGTAAAACAATGGTTCTGGCGTGTTGCTTTGGGAGCCCCATCACTGTCAATCATGCCAAGTTACTGCAATTCAAATAAACAAAAAAATTAAAAAGAATCAAGTTGAGAACCACAAACCGATGAAGTGCAAGGTAGTGTTGAGGCACAATTTATGTAAATAATCCAAAATATGATACATACGCCAGAAAGACTGAGCCTTATTTGTATTCCACTCAGTAACCTACATTCTATTATTCTCAGTTCACTGGGTTTATCTTTTCACTGATTAAAAATAGCCCATGCAGGGTAGCCTCTAGCGTTACCCCCTTGAGTGCAGAGTAGCCAATGAGAAGATTTTCAGGAGTAGGTTAGCCGATTTTAATTGGTAAAACAGGAATTTGAGACACACATACTGTACCGAAGAATGTGTTATCCGTATTCCTAAAACAGTCCTTATTTCTACTATTTTTTTAAGGTTTCAAGTCTGACAGTCAAACCATTTCAAAGAGCAGCGAATCAGGAAGCTGGTTTTGGTCTTTGAACAAAATGTGTTGATATGGCAACAAAACTGTCCTAACATGCCAACTACTTCACATATAATTAGTGCAGCGTTTCACTTGCCCCATGAGTTTATACTTATAAACATATGACCGAAGCAATACAACTTATGCCATGTAAATCTCCCTTGAAGTAGTAGTGTATCATGTTGTTTGAGTTAATGTTACTTTCCATCTTGATTTAGAAAGGCCAACGTTTTTATGTAATTGACTTAACAATGTGACTCTCAGAACACAGGAACAAGACTGCTCCCCTCTCATCCTTTTTGAAGGTTTTCTTTCATTTTTACATCCTGCCTGTTTCCGAACTAATGCTTTTACTGCCGATTGATTTATTAAGCTTTTGTGCCTGAGTGACCAATCGAATGACTGATGAATCACTTTCCATTAACTGTTCTTATAACACAAAAGGCGGGACGACAACAATGACACCACTGCTGGCTCAGCTGGTGTGCTCCCTGAGAAATGATGTCAATAAAAGACTGATGAATCTTTAGTGCTGTGAGGAGAAGGCAATGGAAAATCTATGGATAATAAATCACAGTACACTATAGGCCCTTGGTATAAATACAGCAAGGTTTGAGTGACTAAAACACAGAGATTGGCATTTTAAAAGGCTGGGCCACTTTGACGAACGTAAAATTATCAAGGATTTTATGTGATGACCAGCGTGGTTTACTAGACAGCAGTGCCAGCAGCAGTATGCATAAACTTAACCACATTCATGCTTTGAAAAGAGTGATCGAATGAGCAAACTTGGATAGGAAAAATATAGGCTCAGCTGATTAGATATACAGTAATATCTTTTCCAACTCTGCTTAAAACTAAAATAGATTATAACTTTACCACAAATGCACTAAACTACTTTCCCATATTGTCCGATACTATGCGATTTACGATTATTTTAGACTCCTTGCCTTTTAGCACCAAAATTATATGCGATTACATGTTTTAATGACTATGGAGACTACACACATTTACGGGAATGCGAAACTGGTTTTATGGAGCTCTTATCAGTAAACCAGGCCCTCATCTCTCCCTGTCACTGGAGGAGCGCTGCCTTCAGCATATTACACCAAACAAATGAGCAGCCAATCACACAGTCCAATCTGTGCTTCCAATACGCTCCTCAGTTAATTACACTGCCCGACTATAGACAAGTAATTGCGTGCATGTGCTCACAGTGATAAATGTGATGCTTGATTAAAATTGGACAGAGTTTTGCATTCAGGCCAGAGTAATACATACATAAATCATATTGTGGGCTGTTCAGGTTTGGATTAAAATAGAAGGCAGGGCATAATGCTGCGCTTCTAAATTGACACTTCAATTATTGTATTTTGAATTAACAACTGAGTACCTATTACACAATCTGCTATGAACAAGATAGACAGCCATTTTTTTTCTTGAAGAAAATGGCTTTTACTCATATCAGCACTCTATCAGCGAGTGAATCGGTTTGAGAAAAAAGTTATATTGGTGCCTCCCTAAAAGAAATAAACACCAACAGGACCAGGTGTGAGTGTACAACCATGTCGTCTATAACGGCCCAACCTAGATCAATATTATAAAGCTAAAACCAGTCACAGATGGGTTCATTTATTGAACAAGGCAAGACCTATTTTATATAGTATGGTTTGTAAGTTTGGTCTTTGTTAATTAAGCCACATTGAAATGTAACAAGTTCTCTTTAGCCAATGAGAGTAATCACAATATGATGTTGCTAAATGTATGATTGATGAAGTAATTTGCCATTGGATAAAAGTAAATTGCCACAGGATAAAGTTATGTCATGAAAGGGCACGCGCTCATCTACACTGTGTGTGTGTGTGCGTGTGCGTGTGTGTGTGTAAATGCTGCCCACAGTTCATTATGTAGCTTTACTCCCTTTTGGGAATGTATAGAGTGCAGCGTTTCAGTCATGTAATCTTAAGGTAAATGCCATCATGAGTGCATATAAATATTTTTTTTTGCTGCTGTTCTTTGTTGTTGTTTTTGTTCCTTTTGTACGATGTCCTTTTTATTATTGTGAAATGAAATTTTTTATTGTATTGAGTTGGGGGTGGGTGCTCATAAGCTTCTTGCTTCAATGCTTCAACTTACTCCTTTTGAAATGGAGAATAGATGACCCTTTCCTGTGCCGTGACCAGTTGTCACATTCCAGCATTAGAAAATGAGAAAATATTATTCAGAGTATGCTAATTCTGCAAGACTGATGAGCATTACATTACAGCATAACATAATATAATATGTTAAGTCAGAAACATATTATATTAAAAGGTTTCTGTGCTATCATTAAAGTAATGGCAGTATCAGTTAACCATACTTTTGTATTTTGAGTCATTAGGGTCATGTCTAATATACCTTTTTTTTGTTTTTGTTTGGGATAGTGCATGTTAATGAACACATATGGCACTCATGCATGTAAACACGCCACACATGCGTTAATTTCCATCCGTTGTCTCCCACTCGCACTCTCAAACACACTCTCACTTATTCACCCTGGCCTATTGTACATGTTTTTTGTGGTAGGGAAACCCGAGGAGCCGGAGGGAACCTACGCAGACACGGGGAGAACATGCAAACTCCACACAGAAAAGCCCCGTCCAGGTGGGAATCTAACCCAGGACCTTCTAGCTGTGAAGTACGAGCCCTAACCACTGCGCCACCGTGCCTATAGCTATTAGAGTAATCTAGTAAACTGCTGTTGTGGAGGAAAAAAGAAAGAAAAAATGTGATCTAGGCTCTGCTACTCTACTTCATCCTTCAATGGTCAAACTTTCTGTAGCTCACTATAGGGTGTTGAAAAATAATCCAACATATTTGTAGCATGTTTGCAACTTGTTGGTAAATATGACTATCAGGAAACATCTTGGTCAAATGATAGAATAATAATATAAACTAGATCTCCTTCTATTAGATAGAGTGCTGGACTAAGCAAACATGACATCATTGGTATAACATCGCAACAAAAGCATGTAGGTCTGCGTTACGAGATTGCAGCCAAGTTGTGCTTTATGATAAATCACAAACTGAAAGTAATGGGGCTGTGAACATTTGCATAATGGTAGTAGTTGTGCAAAGGTTTTAGTGAAGAGAAGAAACAAAACAGTTATGTAACCATTGGAATTTTACATTGTTGGAAATCAGTTAAGGCCTGAAAGATATTAACATCAATATTCATATTGTTTTTGCTGGGGTTTTTTTCTTTCAAAGAGTGCCAGTAGAATTGCGAGACTTCACCTCTTCACTCACTAATGCAGCGAATCCAAGTACAGCTGCCAATCTTTTAACAAGGGTGTGTTTGTGTTCTTCTTTGTGTACGTTTCCATTGTAAAATCAACAAAATGTCTGTGTAGGCAAAGGCAAAGTTCTTATCCAATCTTCTTTTTCATTGTATGTCTTCTATGGTATCATAATGGAGAACAGCCGTGAATTAAGGGGCATCTCAGGGAAAGCAAAGCATTTTAAAGTAACATGTGATATTTGGGAGCACGGCCAGGATCTGTCTACAGATGAGACATGGACTTGCTGAAGAGGCTATTAAAGGAACAGAAAAAAAGCAGGATAGAGTAGATAAAACTGTTGGTGTCTGTGCAATGGATAGCCTGGATGTGATATGACACTAATGAACGTGCCGCTGGAAAAATATGATGTGAATTTTCTGATGATATTACGCACCCAGCATAACCGATGGTGGCCTCTGATCTCAGTCCTTGTCCTGCCTACACACTGAGTTACGTTGTTCCCAGCTGCAAAAAGGAAAATAATTTATTTCCTGTATTACTAGCAGGGAGCATGCGTTGGCTTTTATCTATTGCAACATGCTCCGTTTCTTATCAAACACAAAGGAAAACGGACATATTGTTGTCAGTAACATGAATTATTCAGTGACCTTATTATAACCCATAATGAGGAAAAACGCATTAAATTACACTGAAAGCTACTGGACTTTTACAGCGAGATATGGAAATTCTGGAAAACGCTGTTAGTGTTCTTTGGATGGCTCAATAATGGAGGATGAAATTACAGGATGTTTGATTTTAGGTCCCTGGGAATAATCTACTGTACAAGTTTGCTGTACAAGTGCCACTAGATTGTCTTTTTATTTTCATAACTGTGCACATTTTTGTACACCTTACTTTATTAAAAAATAATAATATTTAAAATCCTTTGTACAATAAAATACATGTTTATCTGGAATCCAATCCAGCCACTGATCCATGAATACCAAAATGATGGTTCAAAACCCATTACCACCAGAAGAAAAGATAAATACACTGGCTGGTTTGAGGTTGAGCTGACCGAGACAGAAAAGCAGCCATTATCAAATGCAAATTTCCCCCATTTATCAAACCCCCTTCCACATCACTGCCATGTTTAGCTTGGCACCTCTTTACCTTATCTCCAGCAAAGTACCTGTGAAAATTGCGACTGATACTCTGAGGAGACTGGAGCTGCCGACTCTCCTCTCCGACAATTAGGAGGGTGCGCTGACCTGAAGTTAAAAAGAAGCAGTTTTTCACCCAGATGAATTAGATCTTAAATACTTCCCGTCTGTGCAGTTATTTTTGAGAGAGTACTTATGCATTTAGTCCATTTGCCAACCAAGATTCATAGTGAAGTGCATATACATTAAGAAGCATTAACATTCGAGAGAAGAGTGAAAACTTAGCTGCACGTTTTGGGGGAGCAAGGTTGAGATAATTAGACGAGCCATTGAGATGGGATGTCTTGTTGTTTGCAGAAAACACATCACCAAAATGACCATTTAAATTTTTATTTTGCCCCTAATCTTGTAACTCTGATTATCCACCTCTAAATCCCTAATGAAGGTAGCCTGAATATATGACAAAGCACTATTTTGGACCTTTTCTAAAACATCATCAGTCCTGTGTCATCACTCCCACAAATAGCTCCCTATTGTGCCACAAAGAGCAGCCCTGGAAAACAACACACATCTCCACACTTCCTCTATCAAGCATTGAACACTACACACTCTCCTCTTTTAGGCTCTTATCAGGAGGAAGCAGGAAGAAGCGAGAGGCTATCTCCAACTACAGGACAAATAATCTGGTCCAGGATGAAATATGAAGATGCCAAATCCCCTTCCAAGCATTTTTATGTTCAGAACATGTGAATATAATGAATAAACAGTATTCTAGATTTAGATTTAGAGTTTAAATTTGAACAAAATGCCATTGATACATTTTCCCAAAAGAATCATATTGAAAGGCTGCAAAAGTCTGGAAAATCTGAACATGCATATCAAATGTATATACTGTATAATTTCAGAGTCCACAGTAAGCAAAACGTTTGTCCTGTTGTATTTCCACATTGTTAAATACTCTACTTTCAAAACTGCAAACAAGCTTTGTCCTGAGGAAGATGGGATGAGCATACCACACTCTTCATCCGCCCCTGCACCGTGTGAACACAAACATACAGGAGTCACAAAATACTAAGTGCAGCAAAGGTTAGAGCGACACGCTGGGATTTAGCATCATGAAGGAAGTTTCCAAAAGATTGTGAACTGGAAAACCATCTGACCAATCGGTTTAATTGCAGTTGAAATATACTGTGTATAAAGGTAATTTTTGTCTCTGTATACAGTGGCAGTGAGGCTGCTTGTGTATCGTGAATCAAATTGAGTGATGTAGAATCTTAAACATCAGCACAAACAGTAGTTCTAAATTTGGGAAAACTTCGGTTCTACGTAAATGACAATAAAAAGGCAGAGTTCCATGTCAATTTCAGTTTAAGTAAATATTATTATCAATATGCTTGCTAATATGTACTGAAAAGATTAGGTCAATTAATTTTCTCATTCCCTTTGAGAGCACCTTCAGAGGTTCACTTTAGCTAATGAGGGGTGTGGATGAAGAAATGTAGAATTGTGGGGGCTTTAAGGATTGCTTTTAGATTAATGGTTATAAGATTTTTTTATTTGTCCAACCATTTGTGAATGGTTTGAAATTATATTTCTTTCACCCTTGATTGTGGAACGGGGGAGTGGGGAGTGACGGTTGGGAGCGCAGGGAAGGCAGGAAGTTCATCTTCCTGTTAGCCTGGTGTATAAAACTGTTGTTCAGTCGACTGGACCTGGCCCGTGGATTCCGCAGTCTCGTCCCTGAAGGCATTACCTTGAAGAGACTGTGTGATGGGTGCGTAGGGTCCCTGGTGATTCTGACGGCTTTGCGGGTGAGACGGGTGGAGTACATGTCCTTAATGGTGGTGAGAGGAGCTCCACAGATCTTCTCCGCTGCTCTCACGATGTGCTGGAGGCTCCTTCGGCAGGAGGCAGTGCTGGCACCGTGACACACACTGATGGAGCTGGTCAGGATGCTCTCTATAGTCCCTCTGTAGAGGTTGCACATAACAGAGGCTGTGACTCTGGCTCTTCTCAACTTGCGCTGATTACTTTTCTTGACCAGAGATGTAGTGTGCATGGTCCAGGAAAGGTTCTCTGTGATGTGCACACCCAGGAACTTAGTGCTGGTCACCCTCTCCACTGCAGCACCATTGATTGTTAGAGGAGCATGCTGGACCCGTGCTCTTCGAAAGTCCACAACAATCTCTTTTGTCTTCTCCACATTTAGAGAGAGGTTGTTCTGTGTGCACCACATGGCCAGACTGCTCACCTCACTCCTGTAGTTTGACTTGTCTCTGTTGCTGATGAGACCCACCACTGTGTCCTCTGCAACAAAACTCCAAAACAATACTCTCCAATACATTTACTTAAGATCTTCTCAAATAAGGTTGTTTCCACCTGCATGTGTTGTCTGCAGGGCCATGAGAGTAAAGCCCTTTCCCATCAACTAAACAATTTACTCCATTATCTGCTGACAGGTTCCACATCACTGGAGAAAAGCTGTCAGCGCTTTCGAAAACATTACACTTCTCCTGGTGGAGGGAAATAAGCAGTCAAACTCAACACGGGATTATTTTTCAAAGTCACAACCCTGTGCTGCCTATGGTGAAATCCAACCACTTCACAGTCATTTAATTTTCTGTTCTGACAGCTGTTCAGACAGAAAAACCACGCGCACTGAAAGTTGAGATGCAAACGCTATTGATTACAAAAGCTAAAGGAGGGTCACTGCTTACCATTGCTGTGATCCCCGGATTGGTTTTGGTTTTATATTTCGCCAACAACTGCTCTAAGCCATACATAAAGTGCACCTTGGTTTAAAGAAGGGAAGTCAAAAGCAATTCCTAAGTGTAATATAACGCCACAAAAGACTTATTTGCTTACACAGTTAATGTTGGTCGAAATTTAAGCCATCGTTCCTGAGGTCGTAAAGGGTTTAAAAAACACACAAGGAACACACATGTGGACGGCCAGATAAAGTCATGTGTCCAATGATTTCGACACTTTTCTTTTTGCAGTTTAGAGTCAATAAACTACAGGACTAATGTAAAATGTAAAAACTGGGAATATGGTCCAAATTCCAAAAGTAATGTGTTTTGTATTATAGCAGTCTATATACAAAATATACAATTGCTCATCAAATAATGTTAATAGAAAATGTAGCTAAATGGAAGTTGTGACCATCTAGTAGATGCACCAGTTCCTAACAGCAGCTTTTTGCTCACGAAGAAAAATGTCATGGCACAGTCATAACCAAACCTCACCACAGTCAACCACTGACTACAGCCTGCTTTGAGACAAAAGGAGGAGATGTTTTCATAGTTCCTGCTGGGACAGTTATTCATTTGTGCTTCTGGTGGAGGGGAGTGTGACATGATCGGGGTCACAGATGTTTGGATACTTCAGTCAGACCGCTAAAAGCCACAGCGTGCATTCTATAGTTTTCTCCACAACAAAGACATTATTACTATGTTAATATGTTGAATGGAGTGTTGTTTTTTTAATGATAAATAAAGCACTTACTTATGTACAACTCTGATCATGATCTGATTATTTTGAAACTTCAAATGTAAATTGAATTGTAATGTCTATTTCTTAATTTATATTGCATAATAAAGCTTTGCCTATTGATATATGTCTTGCTGTTTAAAGGAATAGGCCACCTTTTGCACACTGAGAAATGTTCTTACCTTAGCTTAGACGAGTTGATGCGTACCTGTCTGGGCTTTACATGTGCGCTTAGTCACGTAAAAAGACCAAAGATGTTGTTAGCATTTAGCCCAAACAGGGGTGAACTTAGAAGTGATAGAGCTGTAACTGCTCACGTGACCGTATTTAAATAGGACAAACGTGGAAGAGCTTGATCGCTTATATGTGAACATATCTCAGTATGCAAAAACGGTGGCCTATTCCTTTAAAGACAAGTTACCCAATATCTCAGTCTTTTAAGATAGTTCTACATAATTGACAGGACAGAACCGTTACCATTTGCGAAACTGACTTTTCAACAGTTTTTTATTTACAAAGCATCAGCCTCCTATCATTTACAAAAACTTCCAAATTGCGATATTTGTTTCATTCTACTCTCTAAGCACTGTTGCATTCTTTAGATACAGTTGCCACTGTCCTTAACCAATCAGAGGCCTTGTTTTCATGTAGCCAATAGAGCTCATTGTGGCGGAAGTAAAAATCCCATTGCAAATCTTTCTCTGTATATTTACAGTATTATGGTTTAAAAGAACTAGCAGCTAATCCGCTATGTGGTAAGTCATGTACGTAAAACACAATTTATGAAAAGCATTTTGACGTATTTTTAAGTCTTTGGTATTTCTTTCTTATAAAATATCCACACTATGGTCAGTAGATAGCACATAGCTGATTAGCCTCTGTTGTGCTTTTAATCTCTTAATATTTGAATTTTTAATGAAGTCGATGGACATTTTGAATGGGGGTATGACTTATGGCACCTGGCGGAGCTTCTATACTGTTGAGCTCCATAAACATCTACTGTAGGATCCAAAAAATGTTTTGGTCAATTTTCCTGACTTTTAAAGAGTTTTCAGAGTGCACTATTACCAAAATTACTAAAGCCTTTGCGGTTTGCCAAATGCAACCATTGAAATTCCAGTTTTGATTTGACTTCAATTCATTGTTAAAATAGCAATCCAAGGGGTTGATTCTTCCCAGTACTGTCCGTAGTTTAGTTTAAGTTTATATAGTTTAATTTGGTTTAGTTGTTCAGATGCCCTGACCATTGCCCTAAACGAAACACACTTGGCATGATTATCAAAGTGGACCCTTAGACAAAACATCTACTTTGGCCATCTTGTCAACAACTAAAAGCACAACATGTCACAAGGTCACAGGTCCAATAACTTATTTCATTTATTCATTTCCTTTATTTTATCAGGCAAAACCTTAAGAACAAAGTCTTATTTACAATGTTGGCCTGAACCTGCTTAGTGCGCTTAAATGGACGGGGATGGAGAGACAAAACAAATAGTTACTGTATAAATCATTCATTAGTAAAACATTAACATGAGCCATTAAAAACATCCTTGAGCCTGCGTTTAAAGGCAGAGAGTGAGGTCAGTGATTTCAGCTTAACTTTGTTTTGGGACGAATTCCAATCATTAGCAGCAGCTAAAAAGCTCAGCGTGTTAAACAATTTAAGAGCAGTAATTGACTAGTTGCACATTTTAAAAAGGAAACTGATACTTTAACCTTTACACCATAAATCTTTGGGAATTTCTAAGGGGTGTCTGTGATTCTTAACCCTAAAAGAGGACAGCATTTGATGAACAACCAGCAAGGCCTGCGATTGGTATTCAACCGCCTCTATCTCTGCAAGCACTGAACCAACACACGTGTCTATCCCTGAGTGTAAATTATTAGAGTGACTCTGATAGATTCGGCACACAGTTGATGAACACTGAACCTTTACGGGAGTGTGTGTGTGGGTTAAAAGCCAACACAGGGTGTGTGGGTTATAAGCCCAGGGTGTAATCTGTCACTATGGGCTTCTTTCCACCAGACCTGACAACCTCACCTCACCGTTGAGGCTCAACACACAGGCAAACTTGGTGGCTTTATGACTAGGTTTATTGCTGTTTATTAATTGGCTGATGTACAACGTTATACATTATGTTTATGTACTTTCTTTTGGATGCACAAACTCAGTCACAATTGATGCTGAGAGAGAAGGCTAGCAATAATCCTGGACATTGAGCCACAAAGGGCCAACAGGACAGCTTGTACTGGACAAATCAAACATAATATCTCTAAGAATCAATATTAGTCATGATCAGTCTTTCTTTATCATAATACCAAACATAGGGATTTATTGATTTCGTGACAAATAGAATTAAAAGATTTGATTAAGAATTTGTGTTATCTTTTTGTTTTAACCAGCCGGTGCAACTATGCAGCCCCTGAAAATGTGCATTAATTTTCTCTAAACATGTGACTCGACTCCAGACACAAAGGCGCTGTTTTTAAGGAGAAGTTCACACGTGTTAGTTTGTCTATTCACGTTCAGCAACATAATGAAAGGATTACTGCGTTAAAGCAACTTTAAGTTTGACACAAAAGAGGAAGAGTCAAATATAATGCATCCAAAACAATTCAGACCTAGTAATTATACAACTATGTCATTTGCATTTGAAATAACAACAAACGCATTGTAAAACTCGCATAGACGCGGCCAAATAGCGACCCAGCCCACACGCCGCTGCTCCTGTTGTGCAGATGGCAAGTGCACTTTGAGAACGGTTGCTGTACGTACCTGTCATCATAGCAGAAGTCCGCATCCAGCGTGTTTACATAGAGACTTACAGCCGCAGCGCTGCACACCAGCTCCGTGAACATCTCGCCAGGGTCCCACCAACGTGTCACTAAACCGGGAGGATATATCAACAATCGTGTTGCCTCGTCGGCACGGCACACGGGGCTGAATACATTTCCCAAGAAAGACAAAGTGTGGCAAACTTCGTCACGTTGATTCTAACCCATATTCGTTTCTGGAGGTTCCAAGGCGCACAGTGGCAAAGGTATCGTGTGAGTCAAAACCATAGGGCAAAATAGGCGGCATCCTTCCGCCTCAAAGAGAGCATCTCACAGCTCTGGCAGACCGTAGCACTCAGGGCAGAGCGGAGAGGCGCATGTGGGGTTCAGTCCGTGGGCGCATGCGCACTGGGATCGCATTGGGTTACACATTTTTCTTGTCATATTTTGTTTACACCCAAGTTAACATAATCTTCATCTGGATTTATTTCCTTAAATGAAATGGGTGCTACTTTGTTCCTCCCTTTAAACATGTGCTTGTATGGGGTGAATCCTGACCACTCTGACTGTCTGACCACCAGCTGGTCTGCCTCATAGTTAGGGCTTGGGGTGGACATGACAAACAGATGGCTGATCCAGGGGGGGTGTTTGGGGTATCAGAGCAGAAGTACGATCATGTGGACAGTGACAGACCAATATGTCTTAGGTTACAAAATCACACCAGTGTAGTCTGCAGCGGTGCAGATTCACCAACAAAACTAGACCTTGACCCCTGAAATCCATAAAATTGAGGACACATTGAGGCTCACTTTATTCCTGTCAAATTTTTCAAAAGTTTTTCTTGTCAAAAAATAACAAATGGGAAAGTTACATACATACATCTCCTGCTCTTTATGCAAAAGAGAATATTGCGATTGTGTGATTGTTACATCTACAGTGCATTTGGGAATCTGTTTCTGACTCCTGTTTTGGTGATTAAATGATTATTAATGCATTTTATTTCAAGAATTAAGATAAACCATCTCTTTTTCACAGGTCCTGAACCTGTCTGTCAGTGGTGGGAGTTGTAATAAATGTGTTGAAGGCCTCTTGTAACTCTAAACTTCCTCATTTGGTGTAAATCTCCATACAACAAGTTATTATTGCAATGTACTACCTACAAATTGGCATCCAACTAAATATTTAAATAACAAGTATCTCTGGAACTCATGCTTGTCAGTACAAGCTGCAGAGCAGACAAAAAGAGGAAATGGACAATCTTGAATCACATTAACATTCAGTTTCAGAATTAAACTCATTCACGCACAAGCCTTAAGTGTGCATAAAGTAAACAGATAATCATATTCTTATTAAAATATGTAATATAAATAATAGAATATACAAAACCAAACAATAAAACATTTCACATGTATTTGTTCCTTTTTTCCTGTAACAAAGGGATGTCAAAATGAAGCAGTGCCTTTATCCATCACGAAGACAAACATTAACAAAAAGGCTAGAAACATGGTTTTAGGTATGCATAACAAGTTTGACAGGCCTATGGATGAGCTACAGGTGGGCGGGTGGCAGCTACCGTGACAAATAACACTGAAAATGGAGGATGTGATACTGCAGACAGTCTCTTTGTTGCAGCACCAAACTGTATCAACAGCTTTATTGAACTTTATATATTGTCAGAAGTCCGGGCGCAGCGGTTAGCGCTTGTGCTTCACAACGAGAAGGTCCCAGGTTTGATAACCGGGCCGGACGGGGACCTTTCTGCGTGGAGTTTGCATGTTCTCCCCAGGTCGACGTAGGTTTCCCCTGAGTATTCTGGTTCCCCCTACCACTAAAAACATGTACAATATGTTCCCCTCTGGGACAGGGACTCCCCTGAAAATGAGATTTTTAATATTGGTGGAACATTCCTGGTTAAATAAAGGTAATATATATATGGTAAATGGTCTCAACTTATATAGCGCTTTTCCACCTACATTAGGCACTCAAAGCGCTTTACAGCAAGGATCCTCTCACCCATTCATACACCAGTGTACGCAGACACTGGAGGCAAGATGGGTGAAGTGTCTTGCCCATGGACACAACGACAGCATGCACCTTCAGGAGGCGGGATTCGAACCCCTGACCTTCCGATCATGAGACAACCCACTCATATATATATATATATATATATAATAATAAACGGATGAAGTTTGTGTACAACTGGAAGTAAATTTGGTTAATCCACAATCCAGCAGTAATACAAATGAAGGAACATAAATAACTATGCGTTTGTTTAGTTTACTACACAAAACTGAAATATTCTACTTTATTTGTTTGCGTGAAATTATGACAAAGTACAATTAAAGTGACTACTATCCAAAAAGTTCCCCTAAAACAACTACAGCTCGCTCTGTGGTCCAAGTCAAAGGGCAGGGAGAGATGTTCTTCAATCAAATAAACTGACAGACACATTTTCCAGGTGTTTGCCGTATATGTATTTTCAGGCAAAGGGCTTTGGGAAGAGATCAAAGAACTCAGCAACATTAGAAAAAAAGTATTTATTCTTCAAAAGAAGATAAAATTATAGCATGTCTATAGAATTAAGATATATGCAGCATACATAATACTATATCACACTCTTCTTTGGAGAAACATTAACTCCCATAAATGGTTACTGACAGTATAACTGCATTCATTCATCTATTTTTCTTGAGTCCAATGACAGCGTAGCATCTTGGTGAAAGTAGACGATCAAAAAGCTGCACCAGAGCGGAGTATGATACATTCTCCTATGGGATGACAAAATAGACACACAACGTAATTTAAAAAAAGGAAAGCGTTTGATATTTCCTCCAGAGACTCAACATCTGTAATGTCAAGTGGAATAAACTATACTTTTTCATTGTTAATAATAAAAAAAAAATCTATTATTCAGATGCAGCAATTACTGCTAATATTATTACTCCCTATGTAATATTTTCCCTACTGTGGATGCCATTTTATGGAGTTTTCCCATCAAAAGATTGAATTAAGAATTCTTAAACTGCTCAAACAAACTACAACTACCAATTATTTGCTCCACCATCTACCACATTTTCCACTGATACATGTTAAAAAGATTTGCAAAATAAATAACTATCTAAATACGCATCATGTACCTGTTCTTTGAGGTAACACAGACGATCCAACAACAGAAAACCTTCAATGCACGGTGCCAGGGTCACTTTTAACTGCAAAAATATGGATAGTTTAGTACAAAAACAACACACGAAACATTGTTGTTGGATCAGAGCAAAGACACTAACCATATTGAATGCGTGCATTTCGTTCATTCGCGGCCTGTATTTATCGTGGTAATCCTGGATATCACTGTTGGAAAGTTTCATCTCATCAAGCTCCAGTCTTTGCAGAGCTCTCCGCACATAATCCACAAATGATTTAGTCTTGGAGTAAACATTGCCCACTCGTTTTTCACTAAAACAAAACAAAGTTTCTAATTCAATTGTCAATACAATTAATCAAAATGTAAATCACACTTTTTACTTTGGTCAATCTCAATAATCATGAGTAAAATCATGAGAGTTTATCATCGTCAGCCATTTCTGTGGCAGAAATAGCACCTAGTTTTGATGAGACATTCTACCCAAATTCATGAAACAGCTACATGTATTACGTGTACTATGAAAAATAAAATTGAATAAAAAAATCTCGATCAAATTATTATTATTATTATTTTATTTTTTTTGAGAAAAGCCATATCTCCAGCGTTGTATTACTATACAAAAGGTGACCTAGGGCGACATCTGCTGGAGGGGGCACTGAATTACGCATGATTTTTTTAAGCCTATGGAGGACGACCCGCCATCTACAACATCGCCGACATTCTGACATAAGTTGTTTGTTTGGACCGAAATGTGACAGAGACTTGCGTCCTTTTGTATGAGATATTAAACCAAGCTTACTTGTAGGTCCTCCTACACCTCCGAGGAGCTGTGTGTGGTGAAAATTTGTAAATTTACATCAGAAGTTGAGACTCTCCAATATAACTGTTGTGCACACGTTTCATGAATGTTGCGATTTATTAAAATTCATTAATTTGTAATAATAACAATATATAATCATCATAATGAAATGACTGGTGCAGCCAATAAATGGCAAAAGGTTATGAAAGATATGGGGTCAAGAAAAGCCATTGTACGAGCTGCAACACTGACATTTGCTAGTCTCGCACCAATGAAACTGGGCATTTTATGATTAGGAAAATCATACACGGAAAAATGGACTATCCAATTAAATGGTCAGTTCTGCTCTTGTGTACATGCGGAAGTTTTGCTCTTTTTAAATGCAGACAGGCCCTGTCCACACGTACTTTAAAAGTCATTAAATCCCCATATGATCCCTATAGAATGGCACAACACATAATCCCACAATGAACTTTGGAAAGATTGTAGCTGCACTTATAATTTGTGTTTTATGATATGTTTTCTAAATCTATTTGAACAAAACATTATAACATCTGGTGCTAAAGCCATTGACTTTAGAAGATTCAGCAAACTTCAAACATCCTTCAAAACAAAACATCACAGCTATTAATATAAAGCAAAATATTCACCGGGCATGTGTGACCGATGTGAATGGCACTAATTTTATGCACTTTCAAGTTTAGGATGTTTTTAAGGTAAAAAAAAAAAAAAAAAAAAAAAAAGAGTACCTTTTAAATGAACCATAGTGATCCCTGAGTATAACGTGAAGTACTGCCCGATAAAACAGAGACTCCATCTGAATCTGCTCGAAAAAACAAACAAAAGTCACACTCTCACAAGCAATCATGTTTCTGGATTCGAACTCCGGCTCTACGTACAAATAACAACCCACACAATCAATCTCACCACTGTGATTACATTAATATTTATAAATGTTTTATATTGATGGCTGGCTGTTAGTATCACATCGGTCATATTTTAAATCTACTGTCGACAAGTACAAAGCCAGAAAAAGCAGAATGAGTAATACATTAGATGGATTGTTTAGTTTTTGAGTACATACTAAACTCACCCCTTGCCCATGTGAAACCCTCTCCAGTGCCTGATAACACAAAAAGCTTGTAGTTAGCTAAACAAAATTGCATGTTTATTCACAAACTAATCTGGAAACTCAACAAAGAGACAGAGCTTGGTTGACACAGCAAGTGCTACAAACTCACCAGGCATGCAGACATCCTGGCATTTCTTCCACAAAAATATGACTGCTCACGTAAGTACTGACTCAAAGGAAATCCACATACACTCTTTGCATTATCTACAAGGAAAAACAGGCACACACAAACACTGTATTAATTAACTGGTATCTCATTTATGAAATAGAAATTCCTATTAATCCATTACAGCAACATAAATAATACTAAAATGCATTCATCTTGTTCGATATAGGTCAATATATATTTGCCCCTATTTAAGTCATTAGTGAGCACGGGCTTGTCATTCTTACATGTGTGTTTTTGCTTGTGTCTTAACAACATCTTATTTTTTTTCTCTTCCCTTTTTTATTTTTTATTTACTCTCCATTCTAAATATAGGAGCTGGCTCCGAAAATCCAGCCAAATTGCTAGCATCAACGATGCGCTGAACGCTAGGGGGGAAGTCACCCTCACATAGTCAAGACTATTCTACACAGTCTTCAACAGGAATAGTGGCCGGTGAGCTCTTGACAGCCCAACATCCTTATTATGACATCTCTGAAAGGGTTAGTAAATGAGGGAAGGAGCAGTGAACGAAAACAGAGACGGCCGAACGAGGCATTAGCAAAAGCTGCAGCTGAGGTTGGTTGAGGTTAACTGCTCTGTACAAAACAAAACTGAGGAGTAGATAGTAATGAGGACACGCAAACAATGTCTGGAATAAAAGAGTGAAGACCCCATACTCCCAATTGAGCGCTGTAGTTTGGTGCTTTTTTTTTTTTTTCACATCCAAGGGTGAAAGGGGGTGAAAATCAGGGAGAGACACTTGTAAATTGTTTGCCCATGATGCTGAACAGTGCTCCAGCTGGCTCTGCTACATCTAAGAATGACATAACTTAGTGTCTCAAAAAGTTTTTATTGAACCTTTTGAAACACTACGTTTTGTAACAAAACTCTAATATTTTCCAAGTGGTTTATAGTTACCCTGTGCATTTGAGTCAAACTCTTCAGACAGTAGATGATAACAGCAGCCCACACTGCAGACAGCGGATAGCTCTGTTTTAGCCACAAACATTCTCAGGGAGCTAGGTGCCAGATCCCCACAAGTGTGCAAGCCTACAAGGACTGCAGCCTGTAGGGATGGCAAAAACATTGCAAATATGTTAATAAGAAAAAGATTACACACTGAAGATATGTCTAAATAAAAGCAGGTTTTCTTCAGCTCACCTGTAGCTCGCTGATGAGCGCTCGCAGTTCAGTATCCGCTGTGACATAGGATGTAATTGGTGAAAACACGGGACTTTCACTGCCAGTTCTGTTCTGGGCTTTTCTTTCCAAGTTCTCCCTCTTCCTTCTTTCTCGTTCCGCATCGGACAATTGGCACGAAGGGACAGTCAATGATGTAGTCTCAATAATATCTAAAGATAATGCACTCAAAAACAAATCCCCAGAAGATTCTTGGGTTATTTCTTTGCACTCCAAATGCCCTTTCACAGACAAACCTTCGCCTGATAGCAATGGTCGATTTTTCTCCATTATTTCTGATCTTTGGTCATTTAATGTTACAACGTTGGACTGTGTTTCTTCTTGAGGTGTGCTCCTTTGCTGTGCTTTGCTTTGTTGCCGGTAGGCCTTAGAGAACTTTTTGAGCTTCCTGCTTCTTTCCTGTGCTCCGTGTGTGTTAATACTGGAGGAGTCGATACCATAGACCTGAAGGCCATACTGCATAGACAAGAAGGAGCTCAAGTACCCCTTCCCTGATCCCACATCTATAACCTATGAGAGAAAAATATATGCATTGCAAGCATTGATAAACTAAACAGTTTTTTTTGGGGGGAAAGGGGTGGGGGGATGACTGTACTATACCTGTTTCACATCACACCCCTGAGCCAAATGGGCAACTACCTCAGACATACATTGGACTTCATGGGATTTCTTTGTGTTCATAAACTCATGCGTTTCAAACGCACTTACTGTAAAGGAAAAACAGAGGATTTAATCTAGTAGCCTATGCAAACAATAACATATCACTATCCTACTAGTCACACCTGCATCTGCTGTTGAATCGCCAGAAGATGTGCATATTTGCTGAACAGACTGTAGCAGCTCATCTCTACTCAGGCAGATACCAAGACCAGGGAGAGAGAGCATTCTTGCTGCCTTCAGTAGTTCATGGATATTCACCAGACGGTGAGATTCAGGACAAAATCCAAATGTGGTCTCAAGTCCTCCTACAAAGAAATAGAAAAAAAAAGAGAATCATAATACATCTATTGCCATACTCAGTCAGTGACATGTTTCATACATTTTCTTTCATAATTTTCTGCGGCGCAACATGTAACCTTAACCACATGAAAAACAACAACAAAAGAGTTTTAATAAGAGGTTTACCATTTTCCTTGAATTCGTGCTCCCTCTGGTGGTCGGCACACGCAGTGACAGCTGAGAGCACCTCCCTTGGAGCCACAGCCATAAAGCGATTCCAAACATCGTGGGTGTAAAACTCTACAGTGTGAGCATTAGCGATGCTCAAGGCTATAGTAAGAAACCGCCTGACTTCATCTATCGTTTGCTGAACTTGGACAAGGCTCTGTGAGGCGGGCATCATGTTTACAAAGTGTATTTTAAAAAGAGATCCAAGTGAAGCCCGTCAGCCGTCTTCCTCTACTGACATGGTGTAACAGGCATGAGCAGTAGAAAATGCACGGATTGTTTGTAAAATTATATAGTAGTATATGCATAATTTAAAACAACATGGATTATCTGGATATCAATAATATTTAAAAAAGTGTTTTAAACATAAATGATATTAATATGGAAAGTGGAAAAGTGGAATTTTACACTGACATCTGCTTTTCATGTCTGTGTTACGTCATCAGCATGCGCCATGGGCAGCATATTTCCGCATAAATTGTGTTAACTTTAACACGTTCTCAATAAGTCTGAAGGTTAAAGGATGAAGCCCACAACTTTAGACAAAAAGGTAGACAGCCAGAGTAAAAGTAAAATAAGTGGTGTCAAAGCGAAAAAGAAATGGGTTCCGCAACACAAACATTTTGAAGGTAGCGTCGGAGAAGGTAAGCAAAATGTCTGAATTTAGCTACAAACCTGTACAATTTACTGCAATAATATGGTACTTTCATATCTGTTGGATTAATCACGCTGCGTCTTCGACATTTTTCTAGGCCTAGGGTTTGCTTTTAAGAGAAAGCAGAAAGCCAAGTATGAGTACATCAAGCTGCTGCGCAAGGAGAAGAAGAGACACCCTGAGCCAAAGAATGTGTATAAAGACGAGTATCCAGAGCATCTTAAGCATCTCTATTTAGCGGAGAAGGAGAAGCTAAAAAAAGAAGCCTGGACTCACAGAGTAAACAGGAGCAAAGTGAGAATGAAACACAAGGGAGAGGATGAAGAGTCCCATGAAGCTGATGATCCACCACAATTGTGCTTAAATACAGAAGACCCTATATTAGAGAAAACCGAAACTAACCGGGACCCTATACAAACAACAGAGCTTAGTGACGAAGCGCAACAGAGGTAACTATTTACGTGAAAAATGTATTGTATTGTGTGTGTGTGAGCCAGATGTAAAAGTTTATTCTTTTTTTGTAAGTATTCCTATGAGCAACAGAATGAGAAAGAAGCAGCAGCAGAAGAAAACATCTTATCAGAAAACACAAGAGGAATTTGAAAAAATTAGAGAAAATCAAAGAAAGAAGCAAGAGGTGAAGAAATGTGATCTTATTGATGATAAAGTTGTCATGTTTGATTTACTATGTCCTGTTTGGTTGATTTTTCAGGAGTACTTAAAGAACAAGCAGCAGCGCGAGGAGGCTATCCAGAGCTATAAACAGAAAAAGATAGATACTTATCAGAGGCTCTGCAAAAAGACAAAGAAAGGACAGCCCAATTTCAACGTTCAGATGGAATATTTACTACAGAAAATTCAGAGAACTGATAAATGATTGCAAAATGAACTCCGATTAGAAATCTTCTGCCATTGTACTGTATGGAATCTCAACAAAGCAAAACAAAAACGAAGATTTATCAAATTAGTACCATATTAAATGTACTGTTATTTTTGGTGAATAACTGCCTCCTATTGGGCTTATACACACAGACATACACATTTATTTACCCTCAACGTAATTTTTGACAACATTCATCAATCATTAGCGTTATTCGTCATCAGGTCAGAATGTCATTGGCAGTGTGACACGTTTATGTGCAATACAAATACCAACAAACTGGAATAGTGACAGTGAAAAGCTAGACATTTTATTTTATAATATACATTTTATTGTGTGTATCATGTTATTATAGTTCATAGCCTACTGCATAATAAAAGTGAAATAGGAGATTGACTCATAATTGTAGCTGTTTACATCACAAGAAGTATCCAGTTATTGCACACACAAACTTTAACTTAAATGTTATTATTTTTCATTTGATCTGTAGCCGTCTGTCTTTCTGCAGTAATAGGTTTTGCTTGTTTTACAAATTGGTATGTAATGAGATGTTGAAATAGATTTTTGCCAGTTGGTTTTGATGATTTCATGCTTGGTGTTTTCGATTAAAAGCCTTATGGCCTTGAGTACTGTGTCGCCATAGCTACAATGCGCACGTGTGTCCATGGCGCTGCGTTAAAAGGCTGGTTGTGCAGCCCCTCACATCAGGAGCAGTGTCTGGACGGAGGTTTGAAAGCCTTGGGCGGCTTCCTCCTGATATCACATGTTTTCAGAGTGACTTTCCAACTTCATCTTTGAAGCAGAAGTTTCTGAACCAAGAACTTGCCAACTGTGTTTACTGTTGCTGCTCAGGAAGTCTTAATAGTTCTGTATTGAAAAGGTAAGGTATCTTCTATTTTAATATACGGCCGTGCATGACCGTTGTTTAAACGAAACATCTCTGTTTCGCCATGTTGATTTTGTGGCTAATGCTGTTTTAAGCAAGACCAAATATGTTCTCGGTGAGGCAAATATTGTCTTATATTTCATGTTGTAAAGCATGAAATTCTCTAGATAAACACAGGAAAAAGAGGATCTGAGCACTCTGACTTACAGTTTAAAAGTCCTTTATTAAATGGACATGCCTTTAATAAAGGACTTTTAAACTGTAAGTCAGAGTGCCTCGGATCCTCTTTTTCCTGTGTTTATCTAGTTCTATGCCTGATCTTTGAAGAGCACCTGCGCCTACTTTTTTGGACCTACTGATGCACTCTGTTTTTCCATGAAATTCTCTATTTGAGATCATTTCGAATACAAAGTTCATTTCAGGTGAAATTCCGCTTAAGTCATGGTCATCAGTTCAGTGTAAAGTTGTGAGAAAAACAATCCAAAGATCCAAAACAATAAATTAATTCACTGTTATCCTCTTGGCCTGGCTCCCATGGCCCTGCAGGCATTATGTTGTCATGTGTTCTGCATGGACTGGTATTAGGATAATCCTCAATCTCTGTGTTTACATACCATTGTGAGTTGCTTGTTCCAAGCTTAAAATGAAAAGTACAAGTTGCAAAGTTTGTAATGCAAACTTACAAACTTTGTGTAACTCTGTGTGTAAAAATACAAAAATACTTTTTCTATTTTTGTAAAGTTTTCATTCATTGTAACATTTCTAAATAAGTCCACATTCATCAAACAATATCCTGTTACCGTCATTTTTATTTAATTTATTTTATCCTCTTTTAGGGTCTGGAAACATTTAACCACCACAACTTATAATTGCCTTATTAACCCAGTTTCTATCATTATGGACGCCATATATTATCCAGCACATGGGTTTTGCAAAAAGGATGTTTAATCCACTGTGCTCCTAAATCTTTATAAGAAAGACATTGCAGAATGGAAGAGGAAATAAGTGTAAATGGCTTTGGACCCCGTAGAGCTAGAAGAGGCTCAGACTGGGGACACATCATCCATCTGGACAAGACCAAGGAGTTCTTCCAAATATGCGACATGGAGGGCAAAGGCTTCATCACTCGAAAGGATATGAGGGTTAGAAAGTATAGACTTCTCTTTACTTTTTATATCATCACAATATTATTTAAGACAATAAGTGTTGAAGTGCATGTCTGCTCAACAAATACGCTATTCTGTGGCTGACACTCAACAAAGCACAGGGACCTCTTCATGACTTTTCAGAGTCGTGTGGTGTTGTTTCATGATAGTGACGCATACATACTGTACATGGAACAAACACTGTTATTACTATATATTTATTATTTTCCCCTTGACTGACTTGTCATCGCATAGTTTATATTTATATTATTTTAAAGCCCTTTGTGCATAATGTCATTCTCACTGTGTTGTTTTGTTTCCACACAGAGGCTGCACAGTGAGCTGCCTCTGACAGCCCAGGAGCTCGAGGATGTGTTTGACTCTCTGGATATAGACCACACAGAGTTTCTCACTCTGGAGGCCTTTTCTTCAGGATTTTGTTGGTTTTCATTTTATTCATCCTATAACACATCGAGCGCTATAACACTTCGAGTTAAATTATGCTAATGATGTTAATTTCCCAATGCGAATGATTTGTTCATCAAACAAATGTATGAGTTTTCCTATTATGTCTTAATGGTATAGAAACACAATTCCTACACGCACAAAAAACAAATTCAAAACACACACAAAAACAAAACAAAATTCTTGATTGAATAATAATATGTCAATATTTTCATGTCTCAGCCTTGTTCCTGCATGGCCGGCAGATGTCTTCACCCGATGAGCAAAATGTTCTCCGTTCTTCGATTCTGAAAGCCACAGAAGCCCTTTATCAGAGTCAGTGGGAGGCCAAGTTGGCTGGAGTTGAGGACGAGGAGGAGAGGCACTTCTGCATGCTGATGGAGAGCCTGGGTGCCAGTAATTTGTTTGAGGAGTGAGTGTCATAGTTGAGGGTATCTCCAGCCTAATGTTTGGAGACATTTTGAAGGATAATTTAAATTGGACCTCGCCAGAGAAGTAACCATGTCACTCCTCTGCAACAGCCCAGGTGAGGTGCGCAGTCTTTGGGCTCAGCTAAGGCGAGATGAGCCTCATCTCTTGTCAAATTTTGAGGAGTTTTTGGCTCGTGTTACGCACCAGATTAAAGAGGCCCACCAGGAGAAAAAAGAAATGGAGAGTGCGCTTCAAAGGTAAGACAACAAATGTTTTAGTAACAAGTTATTAACTTTCACTAAAGCTATTGTTCTTTGTGATTTGTGATTGATGTAGGTGTCCATTAAGTGTGCGAGAACTTACTGAGCTTAATTTCTCTTTAGTTTTCATAAAAGCGCCTTAAGTGAAGGACTTGCAGCCTATTGGCATTCTTTATGTCAGCTTCCATGTTAGTTATATTATGTATATGGATAGACTGTAACAAATGGATGGATTTACCTGGAATTTTCCAAGCAGCACAACCCCTTTAGCTGAGTCAAGTGACTGTTAATCTTGGGTCATAGTGAGTTTCGACAGCTGCTTGCTTGAATGGGAATACATTGAGGCTATAGTTAGAAAGATATAAAAGATACCTTTGCAAGATTTCACACCATTGTCAGTATTTCTGATACATGTAATTGTTTTTGTTTTGCATGGATGTAGTGGATTAATTTGTGTGCTTACATTGCTACACTTCTTCTGGATTGTCTTAAAAGAATACTGAATCTATTTAAATATGCATGGCGTTAATTACATGTTTAGGAAGGCTGTGACACATGACAGTGAGATCCGACATTTGTATGAAGAAATGGAGGCACAAATCAAAAATGAGAAAGACAAGTTGGTATTGAAGGTAAGAACAAGGTCATACACATTTATCCAGTTATCAAGTTGCAAATGGAATATTGTGTGGCTTTGTCGTCCTCTGCCTTAATCCCTGAGTTATGTGTTGGGGTTAGTTTAAACCTTTGTAACTGGCTTTACAGGACTCAGAACGTCGACAGCTCCGCAGCCAGGACCTCGAGCATCAACTCTCCACAAAAGAAAAAGAACTGGAGCGGCTTTTCCTGAAACAAAAACGGGTTAGTCAAAAAAAAGACTAAACAACTTGGGGGAACTGTATAAAAACAAGACTTTTTATTCAACTTTTTTCATGCAGTTGGAAATCCAGTGTGGAGAGCTGAGCAGTGAGAAACGGGAAAGTCGCAGTGAGAATATTAAACTGAAAATGACAAATGAAGAGCTCTCCAGAGCATTGGAAACCACGAGCCAAGAGCTGGGGTTGGCCCAGGAACAACTGGCCATTCTGCAGGAACAGGCCGCCCGCCTGCAGCAGGAGAAAGAAATGTGGGTGGAGTGACTGGATTCTATTGCAATGCCTGACATCTTACTAATATGTTTTGTGCTTTTGTGTGCATTCTGTCCATAGGGAGATGTACAGAGTCACAGAAGGTCTACAAAGAGAAAAACAAAGTCTCATGAAGCAACTAGATCTCCTCCGGTAATACTGTGATTATACTGTGATTTGAATAATCGTACCCCTGTGTACTCAGTCAAACATTTTCTTTGTGTGTGTTATTGTATTTGCAGAGAAATGAACAAACACTTAAAGGATGAGAGAGATATAAGCCGTGGCGTTGTAGGTGTATTTTGACATGAGTGGTTAGGATAGGATATTATTGTAACAAAATAATGTTTGTTTGTTTTTTGTATAACAAGCCTCGATCATCACTACGAAAGAAGCAAAAGCAGAGAGCTGGACTTTCAGAATTATTTGATGATGTCACCCAAACAAGACGGTGATTATTTATTACCCACTTATTATCTTAATTTTAACCATTGTGAAACATGCAGTGAGGAGGAAAAACAGAGGATATATGACTTACATTTAACAACAATAATTTTAAGTAGCCTTTTTTTAAGTCTAAAATTCGAAAATGACTCAGTATTTGAGTTCTTTAAGATTTATATTTACCCTATTCATTATATACTGTAATGGAGAATATCCTCTGTTTCTCCTGTTTCCAAAGAGTACCCCTGATGGTGAATGGCTCCTACGAGTCTCTTGAGGCCTTGCCAATAGAGCACCTTCAAATCGTGTTTGTCGCTTCCTCCTCCTGTAGTGATGATGACATGCCCAGTGTCACATCTCCCGCTGCTTCTGGCCCACAGCGACAAGCTACAAAGAAGAGCTCTGTCTTGCCCAACGGTCCTGCCAGGACAACGGCACCCGCAGCGCAGGACTCGAAGACAAAGGTCAGAAAGCCTGCCAGCAAAATCCCTACTGCTAAGAGACTGACCTCAAAAGACAGAGAAAAATCAAGGAAACCTGAAAAGGGAAGGAGCACTCATCAGGACGAGGTGGGTCTGGACTCTCCCCCAGACGGATGGCCCCTCCGTCGAGTAATTTCAATAGAGGAGGACCACCTGCCACACCTGCTCCATGGAGGACCTCAACCACTGCTGCACCAGCTGAGCGAAGAGGAGGAGGATGAAGAAGAAGAGGAGGCAGAAGAAGCACAAAGTGACATGGAGGCTAGTGTTATTGCAGATCTGTCATCCACACCGCCAGGAGGAAAAGGCTCTGAACCAGCAGACCCTGCACAGACAAGAAGGTCCCTCTTTACTTGGGCGAAGAAAACACCCCTGTCTCCAAGAGGGCAGCCTGTGGGGAAGGAGACACCGCATGTAGGTTCACAATGCATAAACAATGTTTTTTGTGCTGAATATACATTCATACCACTGTCTATTATACTTTTCCTAAGAAAACCAGTGAAGCGACATTACTGCCCCCTGATCGTCTGTTTAAGGTGGTGCTTGTTGGAAACTCCAGTGTTGGCAAAACCTCCCTACTCTGGTCCTTTTGTGAAGGGCGATTTCACCCTACTACCACTGCTACTGTAGGTGAGAACATTACGCGACAAAATATAGCATTGTGCATGTTCAAATCACTGAAAATAATATAGTTGAACTGTTGCTGTGTGTGTGTGTGTTGCTGATGCTTAAATTGGTTGACTTAGCATCACATGAAGAAGCTTTTACACTAACTCTTTAAAACCCCTGGCACACATTGTACTTAAGATTATGTCCGTTTCTTTTTCATCTTTTTCAAAAGTCACATAATCCTTATTATCTCTCCTTTGTTCTCCAAATGAAAAAAGAAATAAGAAAGTTATCAGCTCATGCCTCATAATAGATAAAAAATGAATGAATGATTTATTTTTGTTTGAATTAGGTATTGACTACAGTGTAAAGACTTTAACTCTGGATAATATGCAGATCGCTATGCAGCTTTGGGACACAGCGGGACAAGAAAGGTTAGTGGCACATGCTTATCAATAGTCAATTCAAACTAAAATCACTTTCTAAAATCATTGACAGTGTTTATATGTAAACAGGTACCGCAGCATTACAAAGCAGTTTTTCCGTAAGGCAGACGGTGTGGTGGTGATGTTTGACGTCACGGTGCTAGACAGCTTTAAAGCAGTTCGACCGTGGCTTATCAACGTACAGGTCTGACATTAGACAATTCCTACAGTATCTCCTGTGTGATGATGCAACAGAAATGTACTAACATAATATATGGATATAAAAATAGAATTGTGCATTTTTAGGAAGCAGCAGGAGAAGGTATCCCTATTCTACTGCTGGGCAACAAAATGGACATGGAGGGAGAGAGGGAGGTCTCCTTCAAAGAGGCTGAACGACTGGCCTTTGTAAATAGATGTTTGTAAACTACCAACAATTACATTCCAGTGAACGTAAGAACTACTTTTCTTTCTGTTTTTTAGGAAAACAACGTGATGTTTTTTGAAGTCAGTGCCTACACAGGAAAGTATGTGGAAGAATCTTTAACGCACCTAGCCCGGTAACTGTCTAGTTAGGCACAAGCCTTTTGTCCATGATTTATTTCAATGAGTTTTATGGAGAAACATGAAAGCACTACCATTTCCCCTCTCTCTCTTTCCCATGTGAAATACCAGAGTGCTAATGGAGCAGGAGGACAGAGTGAGAGACACTACAATAATCCTCACAGCTCAGCCTATTAAGAAGAAACCCTGCTGCAAGTAACTTTCACTTCAGTGATTCATAGGCCTCAATCATGGAGAAACGGAGTCCTCCATAAATGTGGTTGTGGGTGTTAACTTGAAATCACGACACAGACACACACACACACAGCATCCTGTATATAAAGATTTTAATGACATCGGTGATTTCAAATTAAGAAAGCTTTATGAATTATGTCTATTATAACATGACAAAAGAAACGTCCTTGTATGTAATGCCAGCCTTAATTCTGTGAAATCATTGACTTTATTTTTTAGTTAGAAATTATAATAAAACTCATAAATCATTGCTTAGTAAAATTTAACAGGTCTTTGTCAGTATTTTGTCTCTATTGCATCTCAATGACCTACTTTGTTGTGACACTAGTTCAACTTTGAGTTAAACATTCAAGTCTATCTTACAAAACAACGACATGTTCCTCATGCAAATTTATGACATTCCATTTCCATTATTGCACCTAATGGGGGAAAAAGAAAAAGGCTGCATGAAAAGACGCCAAAAATAAGCTTATTTTACATTCACATGGGTTTCATTCAGCTGTCACACTATTGCTGATTAATTCATCAGTGGATTTGCAGGTTACTGATGCTGGAAAAATGCAGCCCAATTCCATTCACTTCTAAAGCTGCAGTATTAGTCACTAGCGCATTTTGTAGTCGTGTGATATGGCTGCTTCACACAGTTGTCCTTTAAAATCCAGTTCCAGAGTGAACTCCAAGTCTCTCTGTAAGAAAAGTGCTTAAAATGTAAGCGCACGGATATACAAATCGCAAGGGCCATAAACATTTCATTTTCGTGCCTCTTACCACATTTTTTTCATTCGGCCTAACGGTGATACTGCCAAAGATCTCCTCTCCCTTTTTGACCGTCAAATAGTCCTCCAAGTAAAACACTGTCTGCTTCCAGTGAGTACTAGGGGCATCTGGAGCTTAAAAAAGGGAAAGATGATTTCACACAAAGATATGGCCGTTCACGTTCACTCTCTCATTCCTTCATAACACAGGCAATAACAGTCATTTTCCAGACACATGCATGTCTTTGGATGCTGGGAGAAAGACACTTATTACATATGTGATCAATTGAAATCATATATGATTTTAAATTATGGGCTGCTGTACCAGTAGAGAAACCTGTCTTCTTATGACACTTGGTGAACTCGATGTTGAAATAAGTGACTAGGGCGTGAACATAGTCATTACGCTGAATCTGTAGACAGAAAGCTGAGGTGAAAGACAGGTCTTCCGGCTTTACAGTGTAAATGTCCAACTCCTGAAACGACATTGAACAGGCAATAATTAAAATGGGAATCTTAAACCAGCAAGTGACAATGCTCTATCCCTCCTCTTTCCCCAAAAAACAAAAATATTGTTTACTTATGCATTTTTGCATGTGGGAAAAACCCACAGGTTGAATCACAGCATGCATGTGAAGCCTGTTCGCAGTACACATGTTGTGTGGGTGTCCTCCGTGTAGATTCGAGGGAGTGAGGTTATGACTCCGAGTTTATGCATAAGAGCATCGCATGTGTGCCAAAACAGAGAACATCTCACTTTCTGTACGTTTGTGAGAACAGAGTTTAAAATGTGAAAGGGAATACATGTTCCTTTTGGATAGCAAGTAAATGGTTACTGCTCCTGCAGAGGACGGCTCAGCCATATGATCTCCGTATGACCAATAATGATTTAACATCGTTGTCCTTTCCAACAGACTGCCCATAATTTACAGTAAATGTGAAGGATGGCAAAAGCTCTTTGCACAACTGTAATAATGCAGTCAAAAAAAATCCATGTTGGAGCAGATGTTATGGTACTTTCACACCAAATGCATCTGAAGCATCAGGCGCGGGAGATCTCTGTGAATTCTTTATGTGAAGGTCTGATTTATAGTCGAGCAGCCAACCCCGTCCAGTGTGATGTATTTTTTATTTTTATTTTTTAAGAACGTAAAAAGTGGAAACACAAAACCACTAAAACAAGGAACCAATATATGAATCAGAAATAACTTGGAAGAGGGAGACTGAAGATGTTTATTGTCTGTTTCCTCATGTATGAAACAACCAATCACAACAACACGCTTGATTCAAGGTGACTTTTTTTGAGTAGGTATACATTTGCGTGGCAGTTGCGTTCAGTGCTTCAGCGTGGATTTGACGCTGAAGTATAAAATTACCATTTACTGCGCGAGTGATTTGCACTGATTAGGCGTCTCAACACAAGCGGGTGGGAGGAAGACAGGAACAACACAACCTCACCTATCGTACATCATAAAGACAAACGGAAACACCACCAGGAAAGAGGAGGAAAAAAGCTTTGTGCCGGGGAAGTGCAGCCTGTGGTTGTATGCTATGCCTGGCAGAAGCTTTAATAAACGTATGAACACAAAAGACACGGACCAATAAAAAAAATGCACTGAATTGTAAACATGTTTTAAACAGGATGTTATTATGGCATGAGGCTGGACAGACGGGAGCTGCATACTCCAAAACACTTGCTATACACTCATAACGCGCAGTGCATTGGGCATCTAATAGCATCCAAGAGTCTAATAGCCTCGGGCACCACATTGAGGCCATTGTGATCGAATGGAATTGTACAGTATTTGTGCCGCTGTTTTAATAATGCAGCTGACAAAATCACATCTAAACACAATACATGTATTTTTAGTGTAGTTTCGAGAGTGTGTTTAATTGGCACGCTGCAAAGGCCGGGAAGCCTAGAAGCCACAGCGTGGAAAGCCATGGGGCCGGGGAGCAGAGAGTGTCAGTAAGTGCATCTCCGAGTGTCCGGGAGAGGCAGGAGGTTAGAAAGCTGGACGAGATTTGTACAAAGTGTTGGAAGAAGGTAGTAGAACTATTCCACTGACACGGTAATCAAAGAATCAGGTAGAAACGCGTAGAAACCTGACTCGACGCGTTTGGTCTGAACATAGCATAAAGGGACTGAAATCTATATACTGTATATACAGTGTCTGCTATTTTTGACTAACATCCATACCAGAAAGATAATACATTTGTAATGTTTAACATAGGTACAATGATACCATAGTAAACATTTGAATTAGGAATCCAACCGCACCGTGATTTCAAGGCTGAGTATCTGTCTTTTGTCTCTGTAGCCTGACTTTTCATTCACAGAGACAATGAGGCCTTCCTGTTCACTCACTCTCATTCAAGTAGCTCCGTCTGATATCACTCCTCATATGGGCAAAATGTTCATTATGAGATGAAGTGACTGAGTCGCTCGACAGGACAATGGGACCCTGTTTTGAGCCGTCAGATTTGTTGAAAATTGCTTATAGATAGAATGAAGTAAAACGGATAACAAAAAAAGCTTCTCTGAAAGCGCTTATCTACTGAGCTATCTACAGCTTTATTATCTAGCAGGAAAAAGCCTGTGCCAATGGGGAGTATTAGGAGACACTGGGAATGGAAACTTATTTGGCATGATTTTTAGAGAGAGCACATATACGCTTGTATGTAATGCATTATTTAGTGCTTTTCCAAACACTCAATGTTATTTTTCAATTGTGTGCATTATTCATCACACACCGTTCAAGGAGTTGAATTAGATACAACAAATATTACATGTTTCATATTTAATTAATTGTATTCCTTACTTACCTTGAGTAGACAGGAGTTGGTTACAATCTGTTTAGGATCTACCACATCCACCAGAGGCTCCTTGATGGCCACATTACGAATGCAACTCATGTCAAATCCATACACATTTTCCCACCCTGTAAATGTGACAAAGTCTTCTATTAGTTGAACAAATTTCAACTTTTGTTTCATCCCTTTAACTGTTGCTATAACCGTTTTACTGTTTATCCCTATTTAGAAATGTTATTCTTTATAAAAACAGAAATAGTCACTCCACCTCCTCCTTGAATTATTTTAGCTTAATTTGGGTTGCTCACACGAAAGGCATGCTTTTCCTCCCACCTTCCTCCTGTCCCTTTGCTACACCTTGCACTGTCAGGAAGCCAAACCCAAAGTCTGCACCAATACAAGTATATCACATTGTGTATTTGAGAAGATGAATTTTGGTTCTTTCACTGCTTTGTGTATAATGCAACAGAACAGAAAAGACCACCTATGCACTAAACTCAGTCGGAGTTACTGACCCAGATTCTTGCCTTTTACAAGTGAAAATGGCACGTCTAATATTGGCTCCTTAATAACAAGGTTAAGTTTTCCTCACCAGCTGTGATAGCTATTTGAACACCAATTCACTAGAGTACGGAATAAATAGAGAACAGGGGACTTTATGTTCAATTATTTGTCAAAACAAACCCATTTTTTGTTGAAGAGGAATTTCAAATTAATTATTACAAAGCAAAAAGCTACAAAAGCTTTTGTATTAGCAGTTTGCGGAACATACATGTCAAAACCTTGACAATATGACTGTTACTTACAATGAATCTTATAGTCCTTGTACTGCCTGTCTTCAATGGCAACCAAGTACAGTGTTGCTCTGTCAGGGAATATTAGTCCTCCCGGTTTCTGAATGTGAGAAACATAGTTTAATGTAGACCCACATACGTACAAGGAGACATTGCTATAGTGAGCTTTCATCCAACCACTTTGTTGTATGTGTGAATGGATGTTGCCCAATACAGTATATGTCAAGATATGAGATTAACCAGAGTTGAATCAAGAAGATTTGAATGCCAATAACATAATTTAGTTTAGTTTATTGGTTTATTTGGTTGGGACAGTGCATGTTAATCAACAAGCCACACTGGATTGTAGCCTTGGGCTAATTTCCATCCGTCGTCCCCCATGCGCACTCTCAAACACACTCTCATTCATCCTGGCCTATTGTACATGTTTTTAGTGGTAGGGGAAACCAGAGCACCTGGAAGAAACCTACACAGACATGGAGAGAACAAGCAAACTCCACACAGAAAGGCCCGTCCAGGTGGGAATGGAACCCGGACCTTCTAGCTGTGAAGCACGAGCGCTAACCGCCATTTTAAATATTACAGATCATATACACTGATCCTGTATGAGGCCACCAAAAAAAACAAATGATTGTTTTCAATTCTACATCTGAGAACATACCAGCCACTTGTCCCTGGCGAAGATGACCGTGTTCAACATAGACTCATAGAAGAGGCAGTAGCCCATCCATTCGGATATGATAATGTCCACTTTGTCCACAGGCAGCTCCACCTCTTCCACTTTTCCTTTAAAGATAGTGATGACTGCAGCACACAAAGAACAAGCACAAGTTTACAAACTTGCCTCAAAATATAAATAATCATCAATCAAGCCCTGCTCTAATAAGCATGTTTCTCTTTTTTCATTGATTGATTCATTTCAGGCAAAAAATAAATAAATAAAAAACAATAATTTCAACATGAAAGGGAGTGGGAAGAGGAAAGTGTATTTCACATTAATATTTACACACTGTGCTTCCCTGTTCCATCTCCCATTTTCTTTCAAACTATGGACTCAAAACTGACTGCTAAAAACAATTTGAATTAGACCATTTGCATTATCCTTTTGCAGTTTTCAGACAGAGGGTATTCTGATTGATGGCACAGACTAAGTTTGACATCAGAGGTGAGCTGCCACTTCAAAGCTGTGACTAATGTGCTTGAGCGTGACGCTAATGATGTGAATACTCAGATCTCTCACTCTGGTGCATCTGTGCAAGAAACACATATCCATTATCCAGGTATGGGAAGTTACCTCTACTTACCATTGTGCAAGTGATTTGACTTGATAATCTTCTCTGAATATTCTGATATACTTGAACATTCAATCTGTGAGAACAACAGTGGTGTTTTTATAAGCAATTTAAACATCAACATCAATGCATATTAAGCATGTGGGCATATATCTTTGTGCTGTCTTTTTCCCTCAGTGCTGCATAAAGATGAATGCATGCTTTAGCTCTGTGTACCATCCTAAGTGTGATGCAGACAGTGAATCATATGTCACGCTCATTAGTAAATCTTGTCGCCCTTTATCAAGGAGGACCACAGTGTTCCCTGCAATTGTATTACGTTACGTTACCCATTCTTACACGAAGTGAAACAATGTAAAACTATTTATGTACATGTGATTTTTTTTCTCTCTTGATGATTTGATGAAAATAAAAATCCCTGTGTGTCTTACCCCATAGACATGTTTAGCACCAGCATTAGCAGCAAACATAGACAGGATTCCAGTGCCACTGCCAACATCCAGAACAATCTTATCCTTAAACACGTGCTTGTTGTGATACATGGCATTTCTGTAGGTAAGGGTCCGCACTTCATCTTTTAGCATTTCCTTCAGAAACAGAACAAACATAAATGGCTTGTCATTTATACTATGAAGTAATGGAGTAATAAATAAGAAGTTTGTTTTTGTATAACCAACAAGTCATTGTATTTCTTCTCATAAGTTTTGTCTCAGTAACAGGATCTTGAGTTATCAACAGAAAGCCTTTGGGGCCTTTTGATACTCAGCCTACTTTCCTTCCTCCTTGTTTCCTTCCTATCTTTTAATGAGGACGCACCTCAAGTTGATAAAACCTGACCCGAATTCTAAATATGGACACTATTAAAAAAAAAGCTGGCACCAAGCATTTCAACAACCTTTTAATGGATCAAGGTTACTGCATCTGTCATTAAAACATTTAAGGCATAGCCCACGCCCGATTTATTATAGCGTTTTACTTACAGACAACTTGTTTTTACAGTTGACAGTCTGCATCTTATGCTTACCTCGCTGAACTTATTTTTCTGGATATTTCATGAATGACATAATTAAATATTTGTTAAGGGCCTGCGATTGACTGGAGCCATACAAGCAATGGGCCTGGGGTGGCTTTCACAATGGACAATGGTGGCTGACAACCTACTTTGCATTTGACATTATAATTTGATGTTTTTGTAACTGATTGAAAACACGCTGATGTGAAAAAGGAAATGATGTGTTTTCTAGTGGAAATGAAAAAAGCTTCTAACAACAAAGCTGCGCTAAAGAGAATATTTATATACACATTATTCTGACCCATCCAGCATGAAAAAAGATGCAATACAGCCTTTGCTACGCCTGATCCCATGAGATCTCGGAATGGAAGTTGTTGTCCCGGTGCAAACCCTTAAATTGTTGTAAAATTTCGGAGACAAAAAAATTAACGTATTAGTATATGCACTGTTCCCCGTAGACTGACTTTCCAAACCTGCATTATGTCTATGTTTCCAGTCTGTCAGCTTGTTGAGATCTTTTTAACAAGTCCGAGGCTTCAATGGCAACTGGAATAGTATGTGTCTTCATTCCCCATATTTTGCTGATTTCAATTGACAAATCTTTGTATTTAGACAGTTTTTCACGAACTTTCACTGAAGTGTTATTATTATCATTACTACTAAAATGTTAAGTAAGACACAGGAAAATCCTATCTGTAGTCCTTTTTGCAATCTTACCTCATGGATGCCAAAGTGGGCGTAGGAGTCAAAGTAGTAGTCCCTTGATGTCATATCCTCTGGACTGATGAACTTTTTGCCTCTGCCAGCACAAGTGGTCAGAGGTACTAGATGAGGAGCATGGGGTACACATGGCACATAGTGGGAACTAGGCACTTGTTTGAGAGGGGAGGGGTGAGCAGACTGGGAGAGCTGCGAGGCAGGCTGTTGGCGCTTAAAAAAGAAGTTTCAAATATTATTCTCCATGAATGTATAAACATATGTGACCATGTGCATATTAAGTCATATTTACAACTTGCCAGACGTATCTTGGAAATTACAAAATTTTGCATATATCAAGAAACAAAAACCTGGAGTTTAAAGTGTCCCTCATCATAGGGGCAGATTGACTCCCATTTTGTGCATGGCTAAACAGGGCGATGAGTGGAGCCTTCAATCAGGGAATCAGAAGACGCTTCACGTCCACGTCAGCACCAAGGACAGCGAAGATATCATAAAGGCACGCGACAAAGTTATTGCACATTTGTGCCATCGTAAACGCACAAGCACGAGAGCCTTGATTCAGTAACGTTTAATCTATGTGTGTCCCATATTCAATGTACAGGACACAGAGAGAGGTACTTTCTTTCGCCTGCAAAATATCCCTGCATTATTCTCATTGCAAACAAAAAGAAATCGAACAGTCTCTACGGATACATCGTGGGTAAATGCGCACCATCGTTATTAACCTATTTCTATTTTAAATTGCAGTTTTCAAAATCATTTATTTCCAGGACATTGCAAGGTTCTTACCTCCGAGCTGTCCGCCTCCGCCATCTTCCGCCGTAGCAGCAAACAACGTGACGAATGCCTCAGTCCCATGAGAGCCGGCGAGATTTTGGAAAGAACGCTAAAACAAGTCAAACTCACAGCTTGTATTTATATCCATAGATTAAAAAAAAATAACAGTAATTAAAAACTGTAGAATAAATACATCCCTCAAAAGAGTTATTAGAAATGTGTTGCCAAATTAAACTCAATTCTTTCACGAGTTAATATAGTTATTTATTCCAGTAGATCTCAGAGCGTCAAGATGGGAAGGTTTCTGGCGCTTCATCCCAACCTACATCCATGAACAACCAAGCGCACACTGCGAGTCTCCTCTGAGAGACCACACCGTGCGCCTACCTGCTGCTCCTCTCACTCATAACATTATTCCATCCAATAGTACCAGCCCACGGCCAAATAAGGCGTCCAGCTGTGAGCTGCAAACAGAGCAAACATGGATGTATTTATCACAGATACCCAAGTGATTTGTTTCAGTGGTATTCATGAGAGCACAGACACTAATACAAAACATAAATCGGCTATACAAATTGGACTTTGCTTTGCCTATTCAGTCAGACGTTCCTGTGATTGACTTCCTCATATGTAAGATTGTGTAATTCTTTAAGAATTACCACTCAACAAAAGCATTTTTGGTTCAAATGTTTCTTTTATTTGATAGCTGCAACTTCAGCTGAGTCCTGCACATTTTGCCGACTACACTTTTCAGCATCGTATAAGTCTAACAGGAAAAATTGACAAAGAAGTCACAAATACATCCCAGCAGGGTGTAGTTGCTTTAATTATGGATGAGTTTAAGTGCTGCTTGAGTACATGGGCCCACGTAACACCCCACAATATGCGCTTCCACTCTACCTCACACAAAACATTGTGGGTGTCACATCAAATGGATCATCACTCTGCAATCATGACTATTAACAGACCTAACGAAAAGTCAAAATTGTTCAATAAATAATATAATCAAATGTTTTTATTGTGTCCCAAATTGACAGTAAATAAATATCAGGCACTTAAAAAAGTAGCCTACCAACCTCTTCCTTTTTGTCTCCATGGAAACGCCATTTATGCTATGCGGCAAGTATATTCTTTACACTTTGAACTTCAGTTTAAGATTCTCTTGAATCATTATCACATGAATGATGTACATTTCTCAAAAGGGTACAGCTGGAAGAGATCTTTCTGTCTGGAGTTTGCCAGTACATGGCACGCAAGTTCCCCCTATACACCAAAAACATACCTCCATCTTGGTCATTCTGACAAAATCATGGCTCAAGATTGTATTCAGGCACCTACTGCTCCCACCTGTTTGCCCTGAGGCACTGGTTGAAGGATGGGTCAAATGCATGGGCACAAAAGAGTCAACCAACACCTTCTGTGTTAACAGTAAAGATGAGTTGAACTGTTTCAGCACTTTTCCAGGGTTTCTGATTAAAATCAAATTGTTGTTGCCTACTCCATTAGTTTAATATTATGTTCAATTTGTTTTTGTTCTCCACACTGGTAACAGTCATGAGACAAGCAAAACACAAGTCTTATTGATATTGAGTCTAATAAAGCTGGATTGGCTTAGGCTTGTGTGCCGTTAAAGTGAGTATTCTCATCCCTGTCAGTTGGACTCATTTTGCCTCACACAATGTGTGAGTGGACAAACACACAACAAACACACATAACATACGAATATATATATATATATATATATATATATATATATATATATATATATATATATAATGCATTTGCTATTTTAGCGGTTTCTTATTTTGAGACTTGATTTTGACTGCATAAAGTGAGGCACACTTGATCCAATCAGCCGTTAGTAAGGAGGAATCAAAGCTAATGTTATTCACACTGTAATATCAATTTGGCCCCTGCCAGGTTACAGTTGAACAGTCACACACATAATACATACACTTCAGTTTAAAGGTGAAATTTAATAAGCACTTAAGGCGTACTTTGTTGTCCCATAGGCCCATAGGGAAATGTGTTGTCTACGTTAGACCAAACCCTCAAAGCAGCTGAGCTGAGGTAACCAGATGAGTGACTGCAGCGTGGCTTATGGTTCCGGCCGTAAATAATAATGCATGCATTTTTGCACTTTTTGTGTGTTTCCTCTCTTAACAATAAAGTTGTAAATTAAACTTTTTTCTCCCTCCTCTGATTAGATGTCTAAAATGACACATATGTTCTCTGGAGGGTAGGTGTCTTAATTTACAAATTATGAACGTTTAACAATGATATTAATAGATAAAAGAAATTCAATTATTTCTAATTTCTATTCTTTGCTTTTAGATTAAATTTAAATAGAAAAGCCAGTTCTACTTGTGTGTTTGCTTCTCAGGTTACCAGATTGACACTAATAACCTTATAATACAGTACAGATAATTTGTCTGTACTAGTATTTATTGTCTGGTGCTTTTGCAGCAGCAGTAGCCCCAATAGCCCCAGTTTGTGTAATCATCAACTGTAGATGTAAATGTTATTCTGCAATGTTGTGTGACCCCTGTGTGACCCTAGCCCGTGGGACTACGGATGGAAATTAGCCTTTGGCTACAATCCGGCGTGTTTACATGCATGTATACCATTTTTGTTCATTAACATGCACTGTCCCAATCACATAAATAAAAAATAAATAAATAATTGGTGCGGGCAGCACATCACTCACAGGCATAGGTGCAATTAATCAAACACATCATATTATTAAACGTGCTATATTATGTTGACAAATTTCCGTACCTGACTGTTAACTTCTGTTCACGAGCCCTTCCATAAATGTACAGCAAACGTGGCTATGACACATAAAGTAGGCTAATGAAAAGGTGGGTCACGTGGGTACATGAAAAACATGGCTCTGTTATTTTTTTGAGAATGTACAAGAGATTGTATTCACAACAAGCAACATAGCTCCTTTTATCTACAACTTCTTAAGCAGTAGGCTGGCCAGTCCAGAATGATACCCCTCTGTACCAGTCTGGGCAGGATGCCCTCGTTTGCCGCTCATGCCAAACTCGTATCAAATTGTTTATTTCCAGTCCTGAGCAGCATCATTCTTGGGACATGGAAGTCCCCTTAATAACAATCTAGGGATGGTGCACTGAAGAGCTGAAATATGTGTTATATGTTTATGTTTTCTAAATGCTACAGTGGAGAGGGCGCCATAAAGATCTGGGTGCTTTTTCCTTCAGTGGAACAATGGAGCTTCAGGTGGTGAACGAGCATCAAATGGCCGCTGGCCACTATATGTACAAATGTTGGAAAGAGCATCCCTCATGACTGAGGGCTCACGTCTGTGTGGTAACCAATGCCAACGCTACAGTTCTTCCAGGATAATAGCATCCCTCTTTTGGACCATCCTGTGTGTTTCCCTGATCTAAATCGACTGAGAACCTTTGAGGATAGCAAGGGAAGTTTACAAAAATGGACAACAGTTCCAGACAGTAGATGCTGTTCATGAGGCCATCTTCACTTGGAGGAATGTTCGCACTCACCTCCTGGAAAGTAATCAACAATAACGGTGGAGTTCATGTGTTACTGAATTTATGTACGGAACTTTTATCTGTTTTTCTTTTCAAGTGCAGTCCTAAACTTTGGATCAGCTGCAAAACAGTCTATTTGAGTTTAATTGTTGTTTTCAATAAAAGCTTCATACATTTTTTGTTTTGCCATCTTTCAACTGGTCTTAAGTTCTTCATTAAGACTGTATACAAAACAAGGTCAAGATAAGAGACATACTTTCTAAACCAGATTTAGAGAGACTAATCCATGCAGGTTAAACTAACGGCCTGCTCACTGGCCAGACAAGCTGTTAGAAAGCTGTAGTACATCCAGAACGCTGCTGCTCGAGCTCTGACAAGAACCAGGAAGTACAACCATATTAGTCCAGTGCTCTGGCCTCTGCACTGGCTTTCTGTTGTTGAGAGAATTTAATTTAAAACAGCTCTGCTTGTGTACAATTATTTTCATTGTCGATTACCAAAGTACATCTCTGACATTTCAGAGCCATTTGAACAGTCTCGGGACGAGAACTTCCGGGAGTGGTCAATAACAAACATGGTGAGGCTGCACTGTTATAATCTGGAAGTCTTCATGAAGATGTGACAGGCCTCAATTCAGACAATGTTCAAATCCAGGCCGAAAACAGTTCGTTTTAGCTGTGTATTTGCCAACTGAGAGTATGTATCTGCCTTCGTGTAATTTCATGTGTGAAGCACATTGAATTACCTTGTGTGGGTTGTATATGTACATGGTATGCACCATACTATATGGTATGGTAAATGACAGCCCTATGACATGATCGGTCTGTCGCCAGATGCTCTTGGGAAACCACAAGCTCCCTCGCTATCTGCGCCACCGCTACGACTAACTTCGAAAACCTGTCACTGGTTAACAGTATGACACGCGTATTACCCTGAACAGGACGCCGATCAACCATGCAATCACTTTTCCTGGAACATTAACTCGTGTCCACTCAAATAGGCTAAGCTTTTGTATTAGATCGGCATGCCATGTAGTTACACGTTAACTAATTTATAATGGCGCTGTGGAATTTGCTTTACTGAGTATGCACCATGTGTGCGCCTACGTCTGAGCCTTAAAGCCCACGCAACAAGTTGACCAGTAAGATCGGAATATAACCATTTATCTTTTGATATTTATACATAAGAGTTATAATTAAATATGTAGTTGAATTACTTTAACTTATTATTCTTGAAGCTGTGGTGGTTTTGGATTGCCGACTCTCGCGTTGTACGTAAACGCGTCATGCGCACTAACCTGCAGCTGGACAGCAGCAGCTAAACGAAGATAGCTTGGCTGGACCATTGGCTGGACCCATCGATGTTTATCTGGCATGTTGAGGATTTTGACGGATAGACTAACCGTTGTGCGAAGCCCAAGAATCATCTACTGTGCAGTTTGAAGCTGCAGACAGACCAGTACAGTCGAGCGTAAACTTTACAAGCAGCATTGGGTTAAGCAGGTGAGGTATGTTTTTCATAGTTTTCTCGTTCTGCCACCTGTTCAAAACATCGCGGCTTTTACTGATTATTATTATTAGAGATATCATAAGACCATCGCCCTTTAATCAAATCGTTAATGATTAGTGAATATATCTTATCAATTTTTGCATCGACGCTGTTATAGAGGTTATAATGGAATGAAAATACGTCACAAAATGGCTGTTTAGAGCATATAGGAGTGTGGTTCATCTGTGTAATGTTGCAAAGGTGACTGTTGCACAGTTAGCCAAACAGTTGTCTTTATCACCAGATAATAATTTCAATAATATTCTTGATAAACACAAATAAAGCATCTTCTATGACAAACTGTAGACAAGGCTGCTTCCATGCATCCACAGCTAAAATGCCAAATGAGCCTGCACAGAACGACTATGTTAAGACGATGTAAGTTAATAATAACATACATAAATGTTCTATTTCAGAGCTGCAGTGAATAAATCATCATGTCGGCGGGTTACAAAGATGACCAAGAGGACTGGCTTACAGTGTGCCTCAAGTACCTGCTTTTTCTCTTCAACTTTCTCTTTTGGGTAAGAGGCAATGAATAAGCACTCTTGGAAAAAATAAAATAGAAATAAAAATGATGCATCCTTGATATATATTGTTGTCTGAAGGCAATGAATAAAAAAGGTGTGGTGAAAAACGTTGGCAGTATCAAACCAGTGTTTCTTAAAACAATAGTGCACTTTCAAGACAGCACTTCTCTGAATCTGAAAACATCTGAATTCCCATGGTGTTTCTAGCTTTTAAAGGAAAGGAGTGGGAGGAAGTAGGAGGCACTTTGAGGCATTTCCTATTTGCCCATCTGTGAAAGTGATAAAAGAATAGATGTGGAAAACACCCCGGAATCCTGTACACTTTTGTTTGAACTAGGCTGCCCTGACTTGACCCCGGATTTTACTGCTTTTCTGCCTGCCCTTTTAGACCACACAGCTGCCACTGAATGTGCCTCATGCAGCCATAATAGCGTCACCATTTCTTTGCCTTGTTAAAATTGTCACACTAAATGTGTCTTTCAGTTGGGGGGAGTGGCTGTTCTGGGAGTGGGAGTTTGGACTCTGGTTGAGAAGAGTGATTACCTGAGTCTGCTGGCGTCCAGTACTTTCGCAGTCTCAGCATATATCCTGATCCTGGCAGGCAGCCTGGTTGTGCTCACAGGCTTCTTGGGCTGTTGTGCTGTGATCCGTGAACAAAAGAGCTGCCTCTCTACAGTAAGCACACATTATTCCACATAGTAATGTTTTCAGATATGTCCTGCATAAAAAAAAGTTACATATTAATACAATAACTCCTCTCTTCTAAAGCATATCTGTTCAGAAGCATGTGATTGCTTTAATATGCAAGCTGAGGTTTCACTAGAGATATTTCCACTGTTAGGTTGTTCTGTCAAAAACAAAGAAAGAAAAAAAGATAATAAATCCATCATTGACAAAATTCTCCCTTATTGAAAACTCTAAAATCAGTTGAAATCGATGAACAGTATGGATGCGCTGGTGCAAATTGTAAATTATTGATTGTGTTGAATGAGAAGGCAGATGTTTTCCAAAGGTTTCACTCTCTTTGCTGTCTTTCTAAACACTATAACATGGATCTCATCACCTCTGCTCGATAGATCATTGCTGGATCCTGACAAATAGCCCTGACAAGGCCCGCACTGTCCTCATTATTTTACTGAGACAGAGGCCTGTGGGAGAGGCAGGCGCTACTGCAGCTCTATTTCGAGCTCTATCCACCCCCTGTTGATGGATAGAGTCATAGAACACATAGGTGCTGCAAGAGAGTGAGGAGGTGGCTGAAGTCAAGTTTTGTTTGAATATCAAACAAAACTGTGTCATATTTATAGATCCGTGAATATAAAAATAATGAGATGTCAGTCGTGGGTTTTGTGTGCAGTTTAGTTAGCGTTCTGTGTGGGCAGCTCTACTTTAAAGAAATGTTTCTTTCTATGCTGATACTTAAGAGTGGTTGTAGGCCTGTGGCATATATTAAATATGCTGATGACGTAATAGCTGTTTAGACATTGTTGTTAAGAAATGTGTTTTTTAAGTATTTATTGTGAATGTGATCATGTTTTGATTTTTATCTTTTAAAACAGTATTTCTTCTTTCTGCTGCTAATATTCCTAATTGAGCTTGTGGCTGGAGTATTGGCTTATGTCTACTACCAAAGGGTAAATATTTTTGTATAAAACAACTTTTATATAAAAAAAACCCAAAATGTTCAAAATGTTCAAATGTTTTGATTTCAGCTAAGTGAAGAGTTAAAGCAGCATCTCAACCAGACCATGACTGAAAATTATGCTCAACCAGAAAAGGACGCCATCACGTTAGCAGTGGACAGACTGCAACAGGACGTAAGGGTCACACCCGCCTTTATGCTTGAAATTACAATTGCATTGTTTTGATTATTTACCATTATTTATCTTCTTAATGTGACATCAAAGAATCATCAAACGTTGCAATTTTTTACGTTGCAGTTCAAGTGCTGTGGAAGCAACAACTCTCATGACTGGGCGCACAGTGCCTTCATACTATCAAAACATTCAGAGGGAAGAGTGGTGCCTGACAGCTGCTGCAAGACTATCACCTCATTCTGTGGAAAGAGAGATCACCCCTCCAATATCTACAAAGTTGAGGTGGGTTATTATTGTAGGATTACTTATTATGATAAACCGTTTGACGTTCAGCAGTGTAGTGTAAATGACTCATTGTGGTATCTTGTTACTCCACTTGGATCCCACTGCAGGGTGGTTGCATAACAAAGCTGGAGAAGTTTCTTGCAGATCATTTATTGGTCATTGGAGCTGTGGGGATTGGAGTGGCTTGTCTGCAGGTAAGTAATAGTACTATTACAGGTTTAATTTTCATTACATAAAATATTCTAAAATTAAACCTGTGATGTTCATATTAAACAAAGTATTACTTGCGGCAATACCTTTCAGACTTCAGTCTTTCTAGTTGTGGAGTTATAATCAGTCATTGAAGGCCGTGTACTTTGATTTTAAATGTTTTGATTACAAACAATTACAGAGTAATTGTTTCTTCACTTAGAGTTTATAAACATGTTTTACAACTTTACTGTCACGGTAATGTTAACAAAGAGTAGCTTGCTAATTCACAATCAATTAAAATGCTTGATAATTAGATTTGGTCTTTTTCAATGTATTTTTAACAAAAAATGATTAGTGTATTAATCATGAATTAATTACAAATTTATCGCATCATATAAATTATGTTTTGACCAAACACACTCCAGTATCTGAGCACACACATTACCTGAAAGACAAAGCACTTGCATTCGCTACATATTGTAAGGCAGGGTCATAGACTGTAAAAAAGAATAGACAGCTCCTCCTCACTCCTCCCCGTTTACCAAAATGACCACGTCCGTGGGGGAAATCAGGGCGGATTTACAGACTCCTCCTCTCCAGCTCTGACGAAGCATGTTCCTAAAAAGGGCATAAGGGATAATCACAGGAGGAATATCTAGCTCTAGCCACTTCTAAAACATTAGGCACCGGGCATTAAAGTTGTTTTTAACGTGTCTAAAGTCCAATGCATTCCAATGGGGGAATAGCGGTCATATAGAGGTACTACAGCAAAGGTGGAGCAATGGCGGCCTCAAGTGTCGTAGTCAAAAAGCAGAGCAGTCAGCGGCCATTGGGCAGGGTCTCCAACCTTTTCACATGATGAGGTACTTTAATGTAACAAAAGTGACAGAGAGCTACTGTACTTATGCATCAAAGAGGCTTGTCTAATTATGCTACTGCAACGAAAATGACTTAAATTTTGTCCTTAAACTCTACTTTATGTATCCAAACGTTTGCGGATTCTGTTCAAAATGTTCAAAGATAATGTATCTAAAATGTACCTTATCAAGCGCGTGTAGAAATGTTGAAAGCCTTGGACGAGCAACCCAGAAAGCGCCAGAGAGCTGCTGGTTGGAGATCCCTGTTCCAAGATGTTGGGCTTTTCTCATACAAATTATGAAACAGTGATTATTTGGTTAATGAAATATGAGCAAATGCGTGAGTGTTTTATGTCGGCCAAGTATTGATGATGACTATAATTATTATTAGAGAAAAATGTACCGCAATCAATGGTGATTATTATCGAATGTCACAAGTGTGATTAATCTGATCTAAGGACCCTTCCACTACTAGAACAACCGGTACAGGACTGGCGCCTTTCCTGAAGTATCCCTTATTATTAGTCTCTAATTAGCAAACAAAAAACACTTTGTTCAAACTTCTTGCCTGCATTTCATGTAATAACATAGCATTATCCAGTCATTGTGTCGTACCACTATTTAAATTCTACATGTCATTGTGTGGTTTCAAACTAACTCCATGGTGCATTACCTTGTCTGTCCTTACTTTGGTTTGTGTGGTGTGAATGTAGTTGGCAGGGGCAGTGTTGACAGCCGGTTTTATCTATCTACTATATAAAGAAGAGGAAGAGGACTTCAGTACTTTATAATTATCTATACGCTACTTTGTGGTTTAATCGGCTCGACTAACAAGATCAGATGGTATTGTGGAATTGAAATTATTTGCATGTATTTGTCTTGATTGCTGTGCCTATAGGTGCCTGTTTTTGCATGTTTATGGCTTGGAATGGCTTCATTAATGAACCATCTTCGCAATCTGGTGCAACACCTCTTTCTCCCTATGAGCTTAATGTCTCTGTATATTGTCCCTCAAATAAAGATTAAAGTTAGTAAACAAGCAAGCAAACAATTAATCCAAGTTTATTTCACTTTACTATGAGACACACAGTGGGATAAAACAATTTAAAAACGCCAAATTAATAAATCCTAGACATAATTCAGTGAGTTCTCAGTGTTAAAAGTCAGTTCGATGAGATGAGTCTTAAAACCTGGACTTAAAAGGGACAGGTCTGAAAGAACACGCAGACCGGTTTAGGCACAACAACAGCAAAGGGAACAATCGCCCCACTGTTTGTATCGGGACCTGGGCACGTCCAGGACCATTTGATTGAAGGACATGAGAGCTCTGCTGGGGTGATGTTAAAATCTCAGTTAAATATAACGGAGTGAGGCTTTGAAGTCCTCTATTGTTTCAATGTATTTTACTTCAGATTTGTATTTCTTTATTTTTACTATATCCTTTATAACAGGTGTATTAACTGAACTGTACTAGACTGAATGTTCACTTTTTAGTGGCCAGTTCATGTGTCTGAGGACAAAAAAGAATAGGGTTTTGGAACAGTTTAATGTTCCCGCTGCCTTTCAGCAGTAGAAGCACTAGATGACTATGCCAGCGCCAAGACCCATCTTTAGGTCTTGAGCTAGGTCTGGTCTGGACTACTTTCTTGGAGAATGTCTTGTCCATGTTTGATGGACCATCATTTGTATAAGCAAATCGTCTACTGTTTTCCGTATTATCTATATTATTGTTATATATCTTTGTTTTTCATATTATGAAAATGAGGAGCACACATCTGTTTAAAATGTTATTATAGCCTACATCTTTGCTAAAGGTATACGTGGCCTTGTGGGTGGTGTTGGTAGAAGAATAGAAAACTGCCTCAGGATAAGTGGTGACCGTCAGTACAGAGCACTGGCTCACTCAATCATGTGTTTTCAGAGAGCATTTATTTTCTAAAGATTGAATCGGCACTCTCGCCTGTTTATCCATCAAATTTGGCATCCAAAAGGGCTCAGTTCAATGCCCCCTCCCCCTACAACTTTATTATGCGATTTATGTTTACAGTGAATTGTTAGTAATATTCTATCTACTCCTTATTGCACCCTTGGCTAATGCAGCAGCTCAGACACTTCCTCCCTATGCTCGTCAGTGCTGGGGAAAAAATTAGTAACTTTTCATCTTCAAAGCTTAGCCTTGCTTCGCGTAGCCTTATGAGTCAGATAGTAACCGAGAGGCTCTCTCTGAATTTACAACTTCCTGTTTCAGATTTGTGGGATGGTGCTGACCTGCTGCTTGTACAAAAGGATCAAGATGGACCCTTATTGACTAAAAGGACAACATAAAATGGAACACTGATAACTGAACTCTTGGTTGGACGTTACTTGGAACATTTTTCACATATTCCACATCCCGAGGGGCGGATGAACTGTATTCGCAATTAATAGTTTGGTCTAAGCTGCTTTGAGCTTCAGTGCTGCCTATATTATGCATGGTTCAAGCAGAAAAAGAAATGCACTTAAATTAATGGCTGTTTTTTTTTTAATAATCACATATTTGACTTTAAAAGAGGTAGGATGTTACCATATGTGCCTGTATTGCAATATCAGTGATATTGTCAAATTAGCAAATAAATACTACTTATAATTGTGCCTGAGTAAACAGTTAATGAATTTAATACATCTTTCCATTTGTTCTTTTTTTTTTTTTACAGTAAAATAGTCAAACTACCCTAATGCAAGACAGATTACTCATACCTTTGTAACTTGTTTTATTATTTACACTTTATTGGTAGTTAGACCATTTTCCCACTAGAGGGAGCCTGAGATTACATTTTGTTAATCAGTTCTATCATAAGAACGTGGGTTATCCTGGTTTATAATCCACTAGTAAATTTCTACAACAAACCCATTTTATTATTTGACTGGCCCATTCATAAATTTATGTCGAATATTTTAAGATAGTTTACACTGTTGTTGGCTTAACGTGCACATGACATGAGTCAATGACATTGACTTATTTAGATGGATAACATCAGTTAAAAGTGCATCAGTTGTATAATTATAGTTTTATTTTAGTGAAGCAGCAATTTTAATGAAGACATTTTGGGCATAAAAGTTTCTTTTTATTTACATTTTTAAGATAAATGTTCCGCAGCAGTTTGACTCACTAATTTCCCATTGCCTATTAAAATAGTTAACCTTCTTGTATGTCACTTCCTGTCAGTGTCCAATAAGGAATTGAAACTATAAACATCCCAAAAGGGGCCAAACTTAAGAAAGCTGGGTACAATCTTTAGCAAAATCTTAAATATAATCGTGTTAACTGTTTTGGCAAAAATTATGTCTAATGTGTCACATGCACAACAAATCGGTAGGACTTGCCTCATTATGACACAGTATATTGCACCAGTCCCTTTGCCTTTAGGACTTTCATTTCCTGCAGTTGTCCATGTGACCACTGTACTGCCTAAAACGGACATAACAAATGCACTTTTGGGTACATTAGCATGTGGTTTCCTGGCCACACCAGGACAGACCCCTCTGAGAGAATCAGGAACAATTGGAACCGGGAGCTTCAGTATGTGAGAAGGGCTTTGTGTAAATGGCCAATGGTACAAGCTTTCACACTGGCACTCACTGCAATGTTGCTTTAGAACATATCTAGGTCATTCACTCATTTTTATATTCGCTAAATGCAGAAACAACTCAATAGTATGTGAGCTTTGTCAGTGCACTGTGAATATTGCCTGAAGTCAGCTTAATGGCATCTTTCAACGGGTTTGCATTAGCTTGAAAACACAATGACACAATTCGATTTACCTGACGTTCCATTCAGAAACGGTGCATGCTTCATCAAAGGGATGGAGAAAAGACTGAATATAAACACAGCCAACCTCAGATGTGTTTAATGCAAACAGCATGAAAAAGGTTTTGGTATGGCCAGGTGCAGTGCAGATGTATTACACAATAGCAGCACAAAGAACTTTTCTGTGTATCTTTCAATGTCATTCAAAAAGCCTACCCACACTTTTTAATATTCATCAAAGCAAAGTGAAATGCATTGTATCTGAACTCTTCAAGTTTTTATATTATCATCATTCATGTTTGAAATATCACTTACATTATGAATATTGAAGCATGCAGGTGTCATATAATTAGAAAATCATGAAAAAGTGCATTCATTTCTGTTATTCAACTTAAACTGTGAAACTAATTAACAAATAACAAATTGTAAGACAACTGCGTGTTAGTAAAAGCGCGTAATATATTCAATATGTTATGTTTTACAAGTCTGTTTTAGATGGCCTACACAAACTGTTTGAGGAGTACTGCATCAGTGTTTATAATCCAAATGAGACTCTTCCTCATACGAACACCAGAATGTAATCTCAATCCTGGCCTAGGTTTTTTGTATTTTTGTTGTAGATGTGGGCGGGTCTTGACCGTGGGAGAGTCAGTCGGTGAAAAATCAATGTGAGAAAGTGTCTGTGGAACCCCAAGTCAAAAATCCTTCTGTTGTATAATGATGATGAGCTTCAAATTGATGAGCGCATTGATAGATCTCTTACATATGGTGTAGTGGTGGGATGTGAAAGCATAGCTCTACAGCACAGGTTATAGAGACAAGGCTGCTGTATATTAAAAAAAGTGGCAATGTTGTAGGCTACATCTTTATACTGACCAGTAACTACCAAATATACTTGTGTAAATACTTCATACAGTAGAATGCCTAATCGACCGAGGTTTGTCCCACCATCGTTTTGTTTCATTCTTGGCACTGAATACATCTATAGATGTAATTTGTGGGTTGTGGTTAGGCCTGCTTACAGTGTGGTCTGACTTGAGTGGGGGGCAGAGTTGGTTTGTTTTCAATGTGATAAATGTTGTGTTGCTTATGTGGTGAGGGTTGCCAGCTAGATTGTGGAATTTGAGGCTTTGGGTATGAGTGCAGGGGGCTTCGACGTAGTTTTCCCCATTGTGCCGTTAAGCTATGATTTATATAGGCCAGTGGTGTTTACAGAATATTGATGGACTATTTTTATTGGGGAGTATTAATTATGTTCTTTGCATTGAAGGATTAGTGACAATGATTTTAGTTAGAAACTTGTTTATATTACATTCCAATATGATTTTAAAATTTTACAACTCAAACAGAAAGGACTGACAACACCTCACAACAAAGGTCAACCAGGTCGTTAGGTCCTGTGTTCTGAAAAAAGGAGAGTCACCAAATGTTTGAGCTTTATAGAGCTTACATAGATTTGTTATTGTTTCTTTTTATATATATATATATAAATTATTATTGTTATTTTATGGTTATTTGCTTTGATGACTGAAGGTCACAACAACAGAAAGCTTGCAAGGACTTGACCACAGTCCAAAGTCTAGGTTATTCTATCAAATTGAGCTTGTTTATCCCAAAGAAAAACAGAAGCAGAAGAGCCAGATATGATATTTTTTAATGACACTGTCTAAAATGTGTGTGTGTGCGTGTGCGTGCGTGTGTGTGTGTTAGTGTGTTACAGAAATAAATTGCACAAGAGGAAGTTTTGCGTCTTCCTCTGAGATTAATGACATGGGACAGGGTGGAGCATGAGAATGACTTGGTCTTGCTCATAATATTGTCCTGAATGTTCACAAAGAAAGTAAATAATTTGTTTTCCGTAAAGGTTGTGCATGCCCTTCATCAAATGGTCAATAAAACATAAGAGACACAGAATACAGTATGTCCTTAAGGATACAGGCAATAATTGCACCCAAACATTAATTACAAAGCAGTAAAACATTTATTTCATGCAGCAATAAAATAATGGACGGTAAAGTCTCTTACAAGGCACATTAGATTAATTATCTTTTCTCCAATAAAAACAACAGCACTTTACAGTATATATGTGAGAGTGTGAGTTATTAGCCGGCAACTTCATTATAAGGTATGACGAAGGTGTGGAGTTTAACAGTTACACTCCCCTGAAAAATAGACTTAATCTCAGTGGGACTGTCCTGCTTAAATAAAGGTAAAATAAAAATGAATAATTACAAACCAATAGAGTCATTGATTCTAATGATAACCTAAACAAAATCAGTAATATATCTGTTATACCATACTCTGAGCTGACATGGGGCATTTTTTCTCTTAAATCAGCAGTGCCAACTTCAAACTTTGCTTTTAGTTTGGTATTTTCTATGTGAAGTAATACAGTAACTTTATTGTTTTAATTTTAAACGTAGATTTATTATTAACATTTTGAACGTGAACTGTTATTTAGACAGAAATATGATTAAGATGTTTTTTAACATTCCAAAAATGCTTTGACCACAGCTCCATGGCCATGTGTGTTTGTGTGCTTTGAGAAGCTTTGAACGACTTTATAAATATATCCAGACACCTCTTTTCCTTTTCCAGATCTGAGTTCACACTGTCTACAACACACATGCCTTACATTACCCCTGGCGTCTTCCTTGTATACATGGACCTGACTGCCCTTTTGTATTTACTTTTGTTTGGAAGAGACATGCACCCCATATGAAACTTATTTTCTGGTACTTAGCAGTAGTAAACAATTCCTTCAATTCATGTCCAAAAAAAAAAATCTAACTTTTCCTGTTTTCAAATCTTGAGTACTAATTTGTAATAGAGGCTACTTATTCAGAACATGAAATAACGACATGAATTTCTTCTTAACCTTTTCAACATTCAGCAATTTAGTTAATGGATTTATTTTAATGTTTAACAAACTAAAATAATTCAGACAACATTTCAGCGATTTTCAGTAATTTAGAGACACTTTTATTTTTCATCCTTTTGTTGGCCTTTGGTTAGAACTACTTCAGTTGTGCTCTTTTCCTAGATTAGGCCTGGTATAGTCCTGTTATCTAACACAGCAAGCTTTTTTCTGTAGGTGTTACTTGATATGAAATGTTTAAGAATCACTGAGCAGTGTACCACTTCGCCTTTTCACCACCAGATGGCCTTGTTGATCTTAAAGTTAATTTTTTACCAAGTACACGCTCACTTTCCCTTTCTATCAATCCTTGTCTGAACTGTTTGCTCATGCCTGCATTGCAATGATTAAAAGTGAATCCGGGGAACAATTCTAATCATAATCAGCAATCCGCAGTAACATGCAAACTGCAGTTTTAACAAGGCCCTCTCTTCCCCAGTTAAAATTGCTTGCTATGTTGAACTGTAGCCACAATATTTATTATGCTCATTTGTGGTGCTCGGAGAATTCTTCGTGTGGGGAAAAATAAAATAGTCAAGTGGTTATGAATAAGTAATTACCCAAGGAACAAACACAGAAACAGATGCAGGGGGCAAGTTCAACACAGGCATTATAGCCATCACCATGGAGACCGGGCCTTAAGCGCACGTGTGTGTGTGTGTGTGTGTGTGTGTGTGTGTGTGTGTGCGCGTGTGTGTGTGTGCTATAGCAGTCTCATGTGTGATGTTTTGCAGAAAGCCGGCCAAAGCGTGTGACAGGCGTGTGCATCTCCGTGTATGAGGACCAACATGCCTCCTCCATTTGGTGAGAGAGATCCGCCATGTCCAGCCGTCTCTGGCCAAATGGTGTGGTGTGATCACACAAGAACAAGGGAGGCGTGAGGAGAGGCACAGAAATCTGAACATACCACTGTACGTATAAATGGAAAGAGCAAGTCACGCACCGCAAGGGAAAGTTAAAGTTGAGATGGGCTTGGAAAAAAACAAAACAAACAAAAACCTAAGGTAATATTTTGTGTTTTATAAGGTCTTAGTTGTGTGCCTATTCTTAATTTTGTTTGTTTTTAATAATTTTTTTTCACAATTAGGTGACCTTGTAGATCTCTGTGTTCTGAAATTACTTAGTATTAGTTTAGCAATGGTCTCAAAATGTTATTGATCCTAATATGTTAAATGAACAGAATCCTTTTTTTGTGCACTTTTTTTATCATTTAGTCCGTACGGTCTTAAGTGCTCTTTGAGCCTGTCCCAACCATAGATAGTTGAACTATGTGTAAAACAAGATGCTTAGAGATTCCTACTCCATTTGCTTTTATTCTTATAGCCATTGAGCAAATATTTGTTCTTTGTTAAAACCACTGGAAGCCCCTGAGACTAACAGTGTCACAGATTTCTGCCAGTGCTCATTATGCAACCCTAAGCTTTGATAATTCCTCCAATGCACCAATTTAATTAGAAACACATGGCCTCGAGATCGCAGAGGAGCACAGTGCTTCTAATGTCTATACAGCTTGCTCTATGAGTAATTGTTTCTCCCTGGCTTTTGCCGAGCCATTTTTTAACCTGCTGACAGCCGGTAAGCAGAAGGGGGAAGGAGTGGGCGACAGGGGGGAGAAGTGTGCGCGATAAGGAAATAAGAGCTTTTAATGGTTGGATTTAGATTGAGGATACAGCAGTGATGTAGCAGGTGAAGAAGCCGTGCTAGCTTCTCATTTTTCTTGCCACTTTGAGCTTGTTCCTGAGTGAGGTAGGTCCCAGGTGAGCAGCAGGCCAGTGCAGGCTGACATCATGACAGCCTACTTCATCAAAGACGGCACAAGCTATTTAGATACCGGCCCGAGCTAAAAAAGGACTGGATACTGTATACAGCCAGTACTGAACTTCACCACTTTGTTAGCAAAAGTTTTCTTATTTCTACTGGGACTTGAACTTAGATTATTTATGCTTATATCCAGCATAAACTATACCCCTGTAGCAAATGGCAAATGAGCCCCTAAATCAATGGAATGAAAATACAATTTAAAATGATAAAGGTATACAGAAAACTTGGTTAGTTTAAGATGACCTTATTCTCTTAGCCTTTTTGAGTTACCCAAAAGCATAGGACAATATTGTACATGCAACTCACATGAGCCACTCATCAGACCTCCTGTGGGCTGGTGAGGTCACTGGTCCGGGTCCCCTTTCACCAGTAGCTGTACATCCAGCTTATGTCACATGACTACTGTTGTGTATTCTTTCCAACTGTTTAATGGACAGATCACTGTATTTGAATGGCACAGATGGTTGGAGTGGGGGGTGAGGCGTACAAGGTGGCAACGGCATGTCTTATCAAGTCATACTACATGTTTCACACTGTGCCATTGTGCCTGGATGCCTCCCACTTAAGTTCCTTTTGTCAATTCTCCATTGTTCCCTCTCTGTCATTAATTAATTTCTTTGTGGCCATTGCCTTTTTGATCACCACACATTGCTTGTTCTTTGTCTCCCTTCCTGATCTTTTCTACATCTCTTTCAATTTCCTTATTGCAGATTATTTTAGCCACCCATCGGTGCGTCTCTTCTGTTTGTTTCCCATTTGTTTCTAATTGGGATGCAGTTTAATCCCAGTCTTTGTTGCTTTCTTGTCTGTCTACCTCTTTCTGTTCCCAAGTCTATTTTTCTTTGTTGGGGTTTCTGTCTGTGTTTTCTTTGTGTACCCCGACAGCCATCTTCCCTTCATTGTTAATGATGGCAAGCTCAACTCTTCTCCATAATACGGTGAATATTTTTCCCACAGGAGATTCCACTGTTGCACTGGTCTCACTTGCATCAGAAAAAGTGGACATTGGCTGGCCAATGTCTGTCTGTCTTTGCGTCTTCCTCTTTCTTTCTCCCTCTCTCTCTTCATCCATACTTCTCAGTTTCCTCCAACTCTGCCAATCTTTATACTATTGCAGCAGGGGGGCAGTTGAACAAGCCTGGTTTGTGCTGGGGAACCACTGGGCCTCAGCTTCACAGAGCTTAATGCTTACACACACTGTAATGACATTTATGAGACATGGGCTAAAGCAATTAGTCAAAAAGTCTTATTTTTGTAGCTGTTGCTACCTGTCAGGTGCCAAAACTGATAACATTGTAGAATTTACAGTCATTTGCCTTTGTTATCATACTTACATTGCTATACTGTGACATCACCTGCATTAAGTCCATAGGGTTGGAGCAAAGAGTCAGTGAACAACTTTGTGACATATGCCTCCCATTTTCCTCATGAGAATACTCTTTGCAACCATGGTAAGGGTAAACTTTTAACGTGGTATTGCAATATTGCACCATTGCACATTTGTATTATGATAATTATAATAATTGTCACTATTAAACAGTTTAGCTACCTACAGTACTTTAAAACTGTAATAGCCAGCATTCTCCCACTTCACCTCGGCAGGACATCCACCAGAAGTTTGCCAATTCATCTACCAGAACCAAAACCAGGCCTTTTCTAACTATTCACCCATCATCTGATTTATCAATGAAATTATCAATGTATTGTTTTAGACCGAGTCCCCTAATTTCTGAATATCTGCCTTTGGTTGAGTGATATAGATCAACTTGCTTAATGTTTCGTAGCATTGGTGTTTACACCATAGATATAATAATAATAGACTCCATCTCCTCACTCGTTCCCATTTGCCATAATAACTACTTTCGAGGGGGAAATCATGGCCAATTACAGACTCCTCCTACCCTGCTGTGACGGGGCATTTTCCTAAAAAGGGCATAAGGGTGGGATCTTCACTGTAGACTCCGCCCTCGCAGGGTGTGTAGTTCCGTCGTAGCCACTATTAGCTCTAATGCTAACGGCCTGTAAATTAAATTCCTGCCCTCATTATTATACAAGATTTCTAAAATGTTTCTTACGAAAACCAGCCTGGTTTCTTTAATCGTAACTAACTCAGCGTTATCACAGGAGCAATATCTAGCTGAAAAAAAGTTCAAAAAAATTAAAAACCAGGCTTACAGTTGCTTAAAACGTGCCGCCCATATATGGAGGTATTGCAGCAATGGCAGACAATGGCGGCCCCTAGCGTTGCGGTCATGAAGCAGAGCAACCAGCAGCCATTGGTTTATACTCAACAATACCCAGCAGAAGCAGTTGTCACTGCAGATCTAAATGAGAATAAATCCTATTGTCAATTTGAACATGCACATCGGTCAAGCGCCATCACTCTTCACTGCCTACTGATAAATGGAGCCCGAACAATGTATCCAAGCTGCTATCTATTCTCATTACTGACACTGCTGTCCACTGCACACTGTTTGCTGAATGCTGGAGGGAGGCTGCAGGACTATTTGCATCAGAAAACTGTCAGTAACAAAGTTGTGGGGATTTGTTATGATGTTTGAGGCAGTGGTGTTGTTGTCAATATTAGATTTACAGTGTACATTTTGGAAATTATAATTTAAGCGAAGAAGAAGATTGGGTGTTAAGCATTTCAACACCTTTAATTCTTTTCCTTTGTTTTGCAATCATTTCATTATTGTCTTATCATCTGTAGCTGAATTCTATTACAAGAGCCATATTTATTACAATTAAATCTCTTAGAACGTCTAAACAGCTCCTTTGTGTGGAGGGAAAAAGGTCAGGCTAATTAGATGTAATGATTTTTCCACAAACAAGCTGTTGTCCTTTAGGTTTTTAATTAGTAGGGAGATTGAGCCCACCAAATTGGGAACAAGCAGGCTCTTGTTATACCAGCGCTTTAAGTCGTCAAATACAAATTTGTTACTTCACATTGGTATAACAAACAAATTACATTTTCATTTTGGAGCACATACAAGACATTTAATTTGGTCTTGAAATGTGATGTGGAAACTGGCACGTCACAAAGGCTACAGGCTTGTTTAAAGCTTTTGCAAAGACATCCTACAATTACAAAAATAAATGTCTTTCCGTGCTAAAATATACTATGTTTACCTACTTTAAAATTAGTACATTGGTAGATAATATCAGTACAAATTAAGTTAAGTTATAAAGAATACAAAATATAAAACACTAATAAACCGATATATCAGTATCAGTATAGGTCTATATTTTTGTAAGTCCCCCAATTGAATGTCATTTAGCTAATTGGCTAAATGACATTCAATTGGGGCGACAGTGGCGCAGATGGTAGAGCGGGTCGTCTCATGATCGGAAGGTCAGGGGTTCGAATCCCGCCTCCTGAAGGTGCACGCTGTCGTTGTGTCCTTGGGCAAGACACTTCACCCTCCTTGCCTCCAGTGTCTGCGTACACTGGTGTATGAATGAGAGAGTGAATGGGCCCCCTATGAGAGACCAACAGGCCCGTTTGGAACCATGAGGCCGTCCTTCTGTGGACCCACCACCTGCAGGAGGAGCCGTAGGGGACTGGTGCAATGTGATTTGGGCAGCTTGAACAGCTGCCCCCACGACCCGGCAACGGACAAGTGGGAGAAAATGGATGGATGGATGGATGGCTAAATGACATTCAAAATAATTTGTTTTAATGTTCATACTGGTTGCCTGCTACCAATGTCATAATGTATGTCTGAGGTACAGAGCAGTGCAGTGTATTGACAGTAATTTAGTTTATAAGGATTCATTATTGGGCTCAAATTATTATGGCTTGATTATTCAAATTATTTTCAGCACAACACACACATATTAGTAGAATTTATGGTCTACTGGATGCTCTGGAGTATAAAAGTTAATATCATTGTCAATCAAGAAAAAAAAGATTGATCTACAAACCACCACTCCTACTTTACTCTGATCCTTTTACACTCATTCAGCCATCTCTGACATCTCTGCAATCAAAGAGAAAGTTCGTTTTCATCCCCGGACATGTCTTTAGACTTGGTTGTTGCAATATACAGTGCCTTGCGAAAGTATTCGGCCCCCTTGAACCTTTCGACCTTTTGCCACATTTCAGGCTTCAAACATAAAGATATAAAACTGTATTTTTTTGTGAAGAACCAACAACAAGTGGGACACAATCATGAAGTGAAACGAAATTTATTGGATATTTCAAGCATTTTTAACAAATAAACAACTGAAAAATTGGGCGTGCAAAATTATTCAGCCCCCTTAAGTTAATACTTTGTAGCGCCACCTTTTGCTGCGATTACTGCTGTAAGTCGCTTGGGGTTTGTCTCTATCAGTTTTGCACATTGAGAGACTGAAATATTTGCCCATTCCTCCTTGCAAAACAGCTCGAGCTCAGTGAAGTTGGATGTGAACAGCAGTTTTCAGTTCTTTCCACAGATTCTCGATTGGATTCAGGTCTGGACTTTGACTTGGCCATTCTAACACCTGGATATGTTTATTTGTGAACCACTCTATTGTAGAGTTTGCTTTATGTTTTGGATCATTGTCTTGTTGGAAGACAAATCTCCGTCAGAGTCTCAGGTCTTTTGCAGACTCCATCAGGTTTTCTTCCAGAAGGGTCCTGTATTTGACTCCATCCATCTTCCCATCAATTTTAACCATCTTCCCTGTCCCTGCTGAAGAAAAGCAGGCCCAAACCATGATGCTGCCACCACCATGTTTGACAGTGGGGATGGTGTGTTCAGGGTGATGAGCTGAGTTGCTTTTATGCCAAACATAACGTTTTACATTGTTGCCAAAAAGTTCGATTTTGGTTTCATCTGACCAGAGCACCTTCTTCCACATGTTTGGTGTGTCTCCTTGGGATGTTTAAAGCTTGGGAAATCTTTTTGTATCCAAATCCGGCTTTAAACTTCTCCACAACAGTATCTCGGACCTGCCTGGTGTGTTCCTTGTTCATCATGATGCTCTCTGCGCTTTAAACTGACCTCTGAGACTAACACAGAGCAGGTGCATTTATACGGAGACTTGTTTACACACAGGTGGATTCTATTTATCATCATTAGTCATTTAGGTCAACATTGGATCATTCAGAGATCCTCACTGAACTTCTGGAGAGAGTTTGCTGCACTGAAAGTAAAGGGGCTGAATAATTTTGCACGCCCAATTTTTCAGTTGTTTATTTGTTAAAATGTTTGAAATATCCAATAAATTTAGTTTCATTTCATGATTGTGTCCCACTTGTTGTTGGTTCTTCACAAAAAATTACAGTTTTATATCTTTATGTTTGAAGCCTGAAATGTGGCAAAAGGTCGAAAAGTTCAAGGGGGCCGAATACTTTCGCAAGGCACTGTACCTAGGGTAACCATATGTAAATATATTTCATGACCTCGGCAGAATTACTTGCGTGCGGTGATTCATATCTTATCCGTGTTGCACCTGTGAAAAGGCACAATGTCATTACTCACCCTGGAGAAAAGAGGAAGTAATAAAATCTTGCATCTGCCAAAACAAGAGCTCTCAGACATCCTATCATATTGTGTTACCATGTAAACATTTTCAACACTACTTCTCTTATATTAATCCTGAGTGAATTGTTAGAAGAACACACCACTGGCAATGAAAGGTGATATTGATGTGTGTAGCTAGAAATTAGAGCAATTTCACAAGAGCTGAGGGTAGCATTAAAGTTGGCGGATGTTAGATTTCAGTCAGTGTTAGTTTGGAGGAAGCTGTGTTCATTTCATTTGTCACTAACTGAGTTGTTTTGTGGACAGGCAGGTTAGTGATGACTGAGTTGGTGAAGCAGCCCTCCATCAAACATGACGGCTGTGACAGTAATGCAGACTTTAACTGCTAATGGCACCGGCGGGACCTGGGTTTGTGGTGGGACATCAATCAGAGTCCTTTGCACTCACTCAACACTCAGCAGATGTCCCATTGTGGGGCTGCAGCCCACATGTAAATAATGGCCATTGTGAGGTAATGTCTGCAAATGTATTAACAGACATAAAATGCTGTTTAAATTGTCATAATTAGCTAATTGCAAACACTGCAATTATGCCCCAGGTATAGATAATATAATGTCCTCTGCAAACAGCAAAATAACTCACTCGGTCCACTGTATAAAACCTGCTAGCCCTGAAGTTTAGACCTTTCCAAAATGTTGTCATTCTGTCTCAAATGTTTGCTCCAAACAATGCACATATTAAACTATGTTTAATATGTGCATTGTAAACTGAATGTGCTAGTAAATTGCAAATGTAATATTTTGTCATTCAACACTAGTTGTTTTTCTAAAATGAGTTAGATTAGATAAAGTCTTTATCCTAGAACTTTGATGCAGTATTGTGCATGCCATGCCAGAACATATTGAAAATACTAATATAATGATATTAATAATAATATAAATGAAGCAAATACATCAATGGATGCTTGATAATGTCACGAATAATAAGTTATACACAGTAATGAATTAGACATAACACAATAAGAAAATTTTCGACAGTAATGTGAGGTATACATTTTTTTTTTAGTTAACCTTCCAGCAGTGTTGCACAGAAGGGCAATACCTGCCTACTTTGGTCCCAGGGGCCTCCCTTAGCTATGAAACAACTGACCTTCACAGAGATACACTAACTTCTGTAGTGACTAGTGGCTCTTTTTCCACAGTTACTCTTATCCTAGGAGAGGATTAGGGGTAGCTAGGTTTTCTTTTTATTGTTTGATTTTCTTTGCAAATTTTGCTTAGTGTGTATGTGTGTTTGAGTGCATGTACGTGTAATGTCGATTTCTGTTGTATCTATAAATGCTTATGCGTGTTTAATAACGGGTCAATATTGAACAGATGAGTGTTTTTTTCCTCCAAAATATCTTTGCGTACCCCCGGGGGCGTCCTGCGTACCCCCCAGGGGTAGACTACCACAGTTTGGGAACCCCTGCCGTAGAAGATGGCTGGAGCAAGACGAAAAATGCACCAAATATTGTTTCAATTTAGAGAAAAGGAATAAGGAGATGTCAGCAGTGAGTAAACAATCAAATATGTGAAAATGAGAATGTCCTTGCCAAGCATGTGGCCGATTTCTTTAGTAAACTTTACTCTAAATACTTTTTTTCAAAAATATTGAGTTCAACATCCACAAAATTGATGATTGCTTTAAAGTTATTTGTGACCAAAAAATTGCAGTTTCTGAAATTGAAAAATGCATTGATGGCCTGAAAGATAATACATCTCCTGGAAATGATGGGTTGACTGGCGAGTTTTATAAAACCTTTAAAAATGAGTTGACTCCTTTCTTGAGGGCTTTCTTGAACTACCTACAACTTCTCAACAAGGACTCATCAGATGAAATGTTCCTTTTAAAATATGCAGCGGCTATGGATCCCATTATGAATGGTGATTATGATTTCTGCACTCGATCCTGAACTCTTGTCGATTTCCTCGCTGGTGCTCAGGTGTCAAGTATTGACAGATTTTGGATACTGTACTGGATGGATGTACAACTAATCGATTGTTGAAATGGTTGTCGACTGTTTTGTTGGTCGATTGATCGTTTTCTGGTGGACGCAGACTTAGGTGGAGCAAAAATGACATGAACATTTTTTGTTTTTACAATTAGGGTATGTGGTGTTTTGTACATCACGTACTTCATAAATGTCTTTCTGTGTCTCATCCAATTAGAGATCGGAGTTGGCACTGAGAGTCTCCAAGAATATTAACTTTGGGTTGCTCCATCAGCATGTCCTCAAGAGGTGCTACTTTGATGAAAAAATAAAGAAATGAAAAAAATAAAATAACATTTTCATACACCATTCACAACCAACTGAATATCGTAAAAATAATCGGTAGATTAATCGATTACCAAAATAATCATTTGTTTGTTGAAGCCCTAAATAGATGATTGAATATTTCTGTATTATTTATGAATTATAGTTGATTTTATGTACAGCTTATTTATGATTTATGTACGATTTTTGTTAGTATGTCTTGTATGTCTTATTATGTTTAATAAAAATAAAAAAAATAATATATATATATATTCATCCTCTGGGAAGAACAAAGTGAGACAGAAGAATGATGCTTATGGCAGCACAGTTCCCCTCTGTATCAGAAATGCTGAGGCAGACACAAGATGCACTGATCTGTGTAAGATGGGCTCTTAAACTGACGGACACAATCGAGTGTAACCAACTGGCAACCTCAAAATGTGTGAAAAATCAGCGTGAACAGCATTTAATCTAATTGCAGGCTAGCAATTTGCACAAGATTGAATGAATTCACTTAGAATAATGCATAGTTACAAGCATAAGAGATGTTTTTTTAAATGTTTCCACCTTTACACAAGGGTTGGGTTGGCCAACCTAAGCAGTGATTATTTTACCAGTTGTTTTCCAATTAGGAATTTCATCAAAACGGCTCATTTCGCCTTTGTTTGTTTACATTTAGAGCAATGGATTATTTCTTCTATTTCACTGTTTCAGTTGTGCTCTGACAATCATAGTGCTGTAAGTTCTTTCCCTTTCAACTGGACAAGGAGGGCTTCTTGTGGTCGCTCTTTCACCCTGCAGCCTGTAATCTCCCTGAGAATAGGATAATTAGGGCAGAGTGGGGCAATTACCAGAGCTCGAGTTGTTTAATTATGGGACTCTCTGAAGCTAGCTGATGTAAGTGACAGCAGAGGTGGCTCCGAGTGACGAGTTCATCCTGACAGGAGCAGCTTGAATGTGATATATATATATATATACAGTTATGCTCAAAAGTTTACATACCCTGGCAGAATGTTAGATCTTTTTGGCAATTTTAAATAGAATATGAACGATAGCACAAACCGTTTGTTCTCACTCATAGTTAGTGGTTGTGCAAAGCCAATTATGGTCAAACAACTGAGTTTACTCTTTTTAAATCAGTCCAAGTGTGTCCCATGCGCAGCTTCCAGGCAGATGAGTGCAGTTATATACAGTTACATACAGTTATATACAGTTGCATTGGTGTACCATCATTTACCCATCACTACTTAATTATGGAAACCTGTTCTTCAGTGTTACCCTGTGACTAAATGAAAAGGTTGATGACATTCGCCTACTCCTGCTTGTTTTTATTCTCATCCTGATAAGATGCTGTCGGTTTTCTATGGAGTGTTAATTGCTGTAGTGCAATACGAGATAGGTGTAAGATGTGTGACAGATCCATTGCAGTCCACGACTTTACACCAACCACTGTTCACTCGAATGGGGTTTATCTATTCTAATGGTTCTCAAACTTTACACATCAAGTTCCACTGCATGAAAAAGCTTCTAGTACCACCAGGCCCAGGTCAAGAACAAGTGACCATACGTCCCATAATCCTAGTCCCAGATCAGCTATAGTAACTGTCTGATTAAAAACAAACACGCACCAAACACCTAGGATAAAACTGGTTATTATTATCTGAGATAGTGCCAGGACACACACCAGGCCTCTCGCAGCGCACCATCGCAGTAAGGACAAGGGTTATGGAACAAAAAACTCAAGTAGAGGACACAAAACAATTTCGCCAGCACTGAGCCGGAGGATCCGATTGGCTGGCCGTCAAGACACTGGACGATTCTCGACCCAAATTAGGCCGTGACCTGTGACGACTGCAGCCCAATAAACAACAGACGACATCTGTGACTGAAGGGCTTTTCAAAGGCCTCGTCTTCTTGAACGCCACCGAACTGTCCGTTTGGACTTTGCGAGAGAGCACCAAACATGGGACATTTGCCTTAGTGGAGGGGGCGCCATAATGATCTAGGGTGCTTTTCACCTTCAGTGGAACAAAGGAGCTTCAGGTGGTCCCGGGGCGTCAAACAGCTGCTGGCTCTGTGCAGATGTTGCAGAGAGCATCTCTCATGACTGAGGCCCTCGTCTTTGTGGGAACCACAGAGGTCTTTTAACAGAACAACACTACAGTACACAATGCAAATGTCTTCCAGGATAATAACGTCACTCTTTTGTACCATCCTGCGTGTTTTCCCTGATCTAAATCCGCTGAGAACCTTTGAGGATGGATGGCAAGGGAAGACTGTAGGTGCCTTTTGTGAGGCCGTCTTCACCACTTTTCTGTTTTTCTTGTTTTAAGTGGTCAACAATAATGGTGTAGCTACTAATTACTGAGATCATGTTTGGAACATGTTTGGATTTTTATTTTGAGGGGATTTTGGGGTGTGTGTCGAGGTTATGGTTAAGGTATACGTTATTGTCCCCATAGGGAAATTTGTCCTCTGCATTTGACCCATCCTTTGATTGTACCGGAGCAACCTGTAAGGAGCAGTGGGATCCATCTCCAGATGTGGAGCCAGGCTGAGAGTCAATATCACCTGGCTGGAGGATTCACCTATTGTACAACGTTTTTAGTGGTAGGCGAAACCAGAGTACCCAGAGGAAACCTACGCAGATACGGGACACTTCATTGGCTAACTAAGCGCTAACTGCTGCGCCACCGTGTGGTGTGGTTTTGATCAGCTGCAAAACAGCCTACTTCAGTGCAACTGTTGTTTTTAATAAAAGGTTTATTAAAATGCTCTCCCATTCCTACTTGTTGCATATTGAATTTCTACTTGGAACCTTATTAAGATTCAACCATGCCATGGCTATTTTCAGTACAACGGATTTCTGCCAATAAAAACACAACGATATGTGATGAAAGTCAGCACTTCCCTTTTATCTTGCCCAACACACCGTAATGTATTTGGACAGCCCTGGATTTGAACAGGAAAAGACCAGCAGACCTAAAGACTTTTAGGACAAAGGTCAAGGGGGTCAATCCTCAAACTGGAGGTAAAGAATTCACCCGACATTCCCCTGACTGGAAAGATGACTCTGTCTGCTATACGTCCAAAAATAGTGAGCGCTCATTTTCCGCCACACACAACCTGTACTGATCCTAGACACGAATAAACTTTACAAAAACTTTGACCAAAAATGTAGATCCAATACAAAACGGTAATGCCAGATACTGTGAGCTTGTTATTCGGTTCAGATGCGCGTCATATTCGTCCAATATGGAAGTAATAACCAAGTGTGCTGAACATATTTCCTTTGCACTTTCTAAACATAAACTTTGTGAATTCCCAGGTTTATGACTGTTGATTGAAGGACTTTTTGATGCTGTCTTGACCTGTTACATATTTATAAGTTCCCAATAAGTTGTTTGTTTGCATTACGTGTTTTATATTCTGAATGTACCAGGCACTTGCCATTGATGTAGATGTAAGATGGAAAATTGCTGCCTTGTCAGAGCTTATTGACGGATGACATTTGACCATAGGGATCTCAACACCTTCGACTTATTTTTGGAATATTGGATTAACAAACTCCTTTTTGCGAGTAACCGCAGCAGCAAGAGCTAACTTTGTGTTGAGGATTTAAACACTTCAGTTAGATTACAATTAGACACACAGTCTTCCAATAAAGGATTTGGCAACTTGCACTGCAGATGCTACTTGTACGACAATGGCGGTCTGCTTGGAAATTGTGTTCTTACATGAACTCCTCGCTTTCATGGGCCCAGCGTGGATAGAAGTGAAACAGCCATATCTGACTCTAGCACCTCATAGTAAAAACCGCAAGACCCTAAAACCATATAAGCCATTCAATATCTCATCCAGATTTTATTTGTTTTCCGAGAGTGGATATTAACACACTGTGAAAGTCAATGAAGCAGAACCATCACCCATGAAAATAAAACTTGGGAACATACGACTAGCTGAGTTGCGTGCTATTTCAGGCCAGAGCCTCGCCCTTTCCTGACAAGGAAAAACATCTTTGACATACTGCACTTAGTATCTCTGTCACCAACTCCACTTATGTTTCTCCCAGAATGTGGAGAATACATAACACATTGGCTTTGCAACACAACTATTAGTGGTTGGTCTGGTAAATTTTTAGACCATTTCCTGTCGCCTTGGGTATTATAGTTGCAAAGATCATCTGGCATCGGAAAACTTACAGGCCCGCAAGCACTTTCATCACCACATGTTTTATAGTACATGGAATGACTTTTCCATGTGTGGTATCTTCTAGTAAGTTAATAAAGATTGAATGGTTAAAATTGTATTTTGTTTCTGACTTCCCATGATCTGCTGTCATAGCAAATCATCTGCTTCCTAGTGCTGAGTGGTTGTACACTTCCAAACAGTTAACCTATATGTGGAAGTGCCACAAAAAGAACACTACTAGGCTGAGTTGGAAAAGTCATTTGCTTTGAGTAAAGAGTATGTCTCTTCATATACTTTTACTGAAGTACTTAGGCTGCATTTCATTTCACTTGCCAGCATTAGCAGAGGGTTTATGACCACACCTATAACTATTCTATCATAAAAATAAACCAGATGCTTTGAACTTTAGATAGATTTTCATACGCTTTTAAAATAAAGAAGATACTTCTTTTATGACCTTTTTGTTTTCATGCTTTTTCTTGACTCTTCTTTCCAATTAGTGAGAGAAAAACAACCTAGCTCAGACGAAGTGAAACAAATCCAATATTTGAGTAAAAAGAAAGCAGCTGCACTGTTTGATCTCCGCAGGCACAGGTAGAAGAAGCCTCACAAAACTGTGCTATCTTTAAAGAAGGTGCAGCTCAACCTCCTCCACCTCCCTGACCTTGTCATTTGGGCACTCTTTCTTATCAGTGGGGTGTGGGGGTGAGCACTGCACTCCATGCTTTTCTCCATAACAAGAGCTCAAGCAAAACTCTCTCACAGTTGAATGCTTACAAATAATTAAAGGGGAGGAGACCCACAAATCGATACTACCCCGTAGTGTAAAGGCAGAAAATGCTGTGTTGAAAATAAGAATAAAATAAATCTCTTCCTCTATGGATTTTGAAGTGCGTCACATGAGGGTCAATGCAGTGCACTCCACTGCCAAAGTCTGCTTTTAATTGGCTCCCCTGTGTTGATCATCGAGCTGTTCTCCCTCGGCCTTCTGAAACAGCAGTGCTGCAGTACCGCCTTGTTGCTTATTAAATCTGACACTTTTGCATCCATCGCTTAATATGTCAGATTTTCTCTTCCCCTTCATAGGACCTAAATAGTTCCAGCAGCGTTTGGGTTTCCCTCTTTTATTGGCTCTGTATGCAGAGTTTTAACCCTGACACCAATGTGTGTCACTCAGCTCAGTAGCCAGCTTTTGTGTGACCTGTCACTTTGGCACAGCGGAGATAAAAGAAAAAGCCACCTGACCCCTTTTTAAAGAGGGCTCCACTTGTGATCGCTCTACCATTTGTGGACTTCCCTGTGGCTCCAGTTTGCCCCCACATTTCATGGCTTCAGACACAAGCCCTGAGATCAAACTCCAACCCCCGCTGGGACTCCTTCTGAATGCACTAATAGACCGTTTGTCCCTTTAAAAAACAGGTTGTCGGCTCTCGTGTTGGTGTCCCTCAAGCTTCATCTCACCTCTGACTCTTTTAGTGATTGCTTTGCCACTTGTGCCTTGGTAATATGACCCTACCCCTCTAAGAGTGGCCAGCAGGGTTCAGCTTTTACTGCAGGTCACTCTGTCTCTGGGAGAAAGTTGCTGGTCTGGTTTAGTACTGGACACAGTGACACCTGCTTGTTGACAGCACAGATGTTGAAGTACTGAACAAGTCAGATCCTTTGTAGATACACAGATTGGACAGTTGCTTGGATGTCTTACAGAAATTTGCATAAGAAGACAAAAACAGAACACTGAACAAACATAAGGCTCAGATCACCCTCCCTATTAGGTAATTTCCACTGGCACCCAAGACCGTGATTTTGGTCCATGTTAGCTGATGGCTGCGGCCCATAGATGTGTATGGAGTAGCGAGAGACAGCAACGCACGCTCCACCATATGCTTTTGTTTATTTTCTCAATGTGGTTAAGGTACGTGGAAGATTGTGCACATACAATGAAAATATCAGAGTTTATAATTGAGTAAGCCGCCGCTAATCACTCCATTCAGAGTCCCGGGCTTCACTAAACACGCTCCCCCTGCACTTCTCAAAGAAGCTCCTATCATGTATTCATTTTTGGCAAAATCGTTCAGTCCAATGTAAGCTTACCTTCAAAGTTCTTTCCTCCAGCTTTTGGCTTGGCACTTCTGCATTCTTTCATGAAGTTTGTCAGACATGGAGGACTCAGCTGAGGACAGAGCTGGCCAAAGGATCCCTCAGACATAGTATAACCTACTGTACTAAAAATGACTGTTTTAATAATGGTACATGAGTTAATAATGGTACATGAGTTCATGCGTGACTTATGCATGAAGTAATGCATGATTTCATGATATATTCATGCATTACTAAATCATGACTTCTCAGGAACAAACATGATTACATGTTGGTTCATGGATGATTTGATCCCTGAATTAAACATCGAACTACTGTAATGAATGTACATGAAAATCTTAATAATTCAGCATGATCATGAGGATCACATAAGAATAACATGAATTCACTAAAACGGCAATGAAATTACAATAAAATAATCAACCAACCATGATCATAAGGATCATGCATGTACATCATGACTCATATGGCGGAAATCTACTTGCAAATGATGTCCCATCAACGAATGTAGTGCATTACCCTACACTTTTTAACCTGTTAAAGACCACCTTAGTCCTGAAGAAGAAGCAATGATTTAACTTTTATTACACATTATTACAAGTACAGCATAACCAGATAAGATCTCCAGTGCTGGTCTTTAACAGATAATGCAAAAACACAAACAAAAACAAATCAGACTTTTCAAACCAACTGTACAGTCGCACTGACTGAACGTGGCGTCCTGTCACTTGTTGGAGGGAGGTCTGTGCTTCACTGGCTTGGGGGCTATGGTGCGTTGCTGGTGTGTCGTCGCGTTGTCGGCCTGCTGCAGCTGGGATTGGCTGAGATCGTTGTGCTGATTGATGCCATCAGGTTGTTGTACATTGCCCTGCTACTGGCTCCAATCCCGGTAATGAAATGATGATACTACAGGCAGTGCTTTAAGTGGGCAAAAAGAAGTGCCGGTACTCTATTTTTTGCTCTATTTTTATAAACGTCAGTGTTTCCCACAGCTTTCAAGGAGACTGTGGTGATTTTTTTTTTTTTTTTAGATGTGTTTTCCTGCATTCTGGTGCATTTTAAGCAAAAATAATAACTATATGTGGATATTATGCTGCTGTGAAAAGAATAATTTCTGGTTAATTTACATAGGGTACAGCTTTTTTTTTTAATAATGTAATGGATCAGTTTTCTTTCAAGGGCGCAGGCCCTTGAGTCTTCTCTCAGCTCCGTCCCTGCAGCTCTCAGATACAGACTCTGAACCTCAGCCTGATGCTGCAGAGAGAAAACACTGACTAACATGAGCAGCTCCCACCTCGTGTAGGCAAGAGCAAGCGCGAGGGAGGGGAGAGAACTAGGGGTCCTGAATTTAATTGTACTGCGATCCAAAACAATAAAGTAGAATAATTATCAAGCAATGGTCTGGAACATAATTTACCGTAATAATAATTTATGTGCTTTGAAAACATTACAACAATTCATCATAGTTTTGTTTTTATTCTAAAATTACATTTTGGGTTTCTAAATAACAGAATATACACAATGTGCCAATGCAGTGCTGTGTTTCTCCTCTTTGCTCAGCTCAACAATGAGCCGAGCCCTGTTTAGTCCAAGTTTAATCCTGGTTTAGTCCTGGTTTGGTCCAGGTTTGGTCCAGCTTGGTCCAGGTTTGGTCCTACTCGCTGCTCTTTTGTTTTAAACGATCGAGAAACAGCCGTGCTGTTTGTGCGTAACTATCGCGCGTGCATGATGACTAGCGTCTTCTTGGTTTTAAATTTTTAGCGAGCTGTATTTCAATCATCAGTTTCTCTTTCTGTTCAACTGGGTTAGCGTAGCGTGAGGGGGAGAGAGGGAGGGGGAGCGAGGGGGAGACAGCGCAGACGCAGCTGCAGGACTGTCACGTCGGGTCTAAAGTTTGGATCGAAGTTTCGGGTTCGGACGGGTTGGCGCATGGGTCCGGAACCAGACTAAGGTTCGCCATTTCGTGACCTCTGGTTTAATTCATTATAGTGACCGCTGGATTAGCAGCGCAGTAAAGAGGTTTTTCTATGCAAATTAGCCATGTGGTCTTTTAGTTTATAAGCAAAAACAAAACTACACGAAGCTGCCTTCATTTTTTGTAATAATAATAGGCTACTTAAACAGTGAGACATTGTTCACTGCTCCTTATTTGTCCTGTTAAACCTGTGCCTCTGCTGCAGATGTTGGTGTTGGGTGAGAGACAGAGAAAGAGAGGGGAGATCGAGACTGTGGCGGATAAAAATAGACTATGGCGGCTGCCACAGACTAATATATTAGTGGGAAACCCTGAACTTGTTAGATGTCAACGCGAAACGGATAAGCATTACTGCTCTCTTGTTAGCGTCTTATTAACGGTAAAAAAGAAAAAAGAAACTACTAGTGCTAAATTATTACTACAATTATAATGAATATTACAATGAAGTTTTTCTGTAAACTGATTATGATGCTCGAACATGAGCAACAAAGTTGTAACTTTTACGGACATGTCTACCTCCGATGTTTCTGACCTGGACAACTGGAACGCAACAACTCAGAGATAACGTTTTACCCTGGTCGGATTTTCCGACCTCCGACATAAGTGGAATGCACCAATAGTGCATATACTTTATGTCCATGTTTGTTTGTTTTTAAATAATTGTACGAGGACTACGGATGGAAAGTAACACAATAACTGTACTGAGTGTTCATTAATGTGCACTATCCTCTCCAAATAAACAATTAAAGCATGTTCATTGATCTATGGTTCATTGGTCACTAACACATTGGCACCCAACTGCTTGTTCTGTGAAATGAGCTACCTTTTTTTTGTTTCTTGACATTGTTCTTCTGGTGTTTACTGCAGCAAATATAATCCTCATTGTGAGGCCATTTTATTTCAGGATTATCGGGGACTGGCATGCTGGCTGGTGAACCTTGACCTTAAACTGCTATTAATTTTGAAGCTTGAAAACTAATAAGCCATTTTGTGTATGTATAACAGATGACAATGGAGCAGCTGTGTCAGTTCCATATGGTGTTTCAGTTACACAAACTATGGCAGGAATGGATCTGATATTAGTGCTGTGCATGTGTATCCGGTGTACTACCCTGATCTGCCCTTCCTCTATGTCAGCAGTTAGCGTCGCACATCATCACATGACCAACATCTCTCACCAACTTGACATCTGTGAACATAATTTTTTACCATCCACCTCCCTCTAGGTGTCACATTACCTTCTAGATAATGATTAGAACACAGATCATTTGACTGACCTTCGCCGACAACAATTTTGGCAGAATCTGTCCCTGGGGTTAAACCTGTGGTAAGTTTAGGAGAGATTGGCACGTGTTAGTAGTGCCCTATCAGTGGTTTGGCCTCATACAGCAGGGGATTGTGTTGTAAGGACACAGAAACACACTGCATGTGTCAAAGACGGCAGTGGCTAATTTCATGTTCTGGTAAGTCAGTATTGAGAATTAAATATCAGATAGTCTTATCCAGATATAAACTTTCATAACATTTCTTACTGTAAGAAGACTTATGTATTTCTGAATAGGAATGTGACAATATATCGATTTTCTTATATATCGTGATTTTTGTGGGATAATACGATACTTTTTATTCTGATATCGATACTTTTGATGACATCTTGCATATTTATGAGCGATGTCATGCGTATTAATAAGGTTGCAGGGCTCCACTGTTTTCACAGTCAATAGAGGCCAATAATGATCAACAATTCAGTTCAGACCAGTAGAGGGCAGCACTACAATTTCAAGCACTGTCATACAAATCTATTACTTTTAATTATAGTTTTTATAATTATAAATAAGATTAATTTGGAGTTGCTTTATTCCTTGTGAAATAGGACTGTGGTTTCTTGGTTATTTAAATGTAAATGAATTCACTGACAGATCTATAGACCCATTTTCAGTGTGTAAGTCAGGGATCATTCATACACACAGTAAAAGGGGTACAAAGCACATGAAAAGAAATGTAAATGATGGATAATATATGGTATGTTAAAATTAAGGTTAAAAGTAGCATGTCTAAAAAAAAAGTGATGTATCATAGGTTATTTTTGTGCAATATATATTGATTATCGTAGTATTGGCATATCATGAAATTATCATTATCGTAAGCCATGCATTGTGAACCTGGAGGTTCCCACCCCTATTTCTGAACCGTAGTTACACAAACTGACTGGTTCAAAGGCTTTTTCTGAAAAGCTAAAATATTTCTGTAAATACATTGCATCAAAGTCAAATAGCCTGCGCCTTAAATGTTGGAAATCTGTGCTGACCGAATGGATAATTATAGTCACAGTAGCACAGACACAAAGCCAATGTGTTGTAAGTGTTCAATAGTGAGTCTTTATGGTGTGAGAATTGATGCCTGCAGGGCTGATCCCACTGAAAGTGTAAGAGCTGAAAACGCCTGCAGAGTCACCTCCAACGCTGCCAACAAAGTGGGTTACAGTCTGAAAATGTGTTAAAACCTGCTGAGGTGTCAAAACTTTATCCTGATACATTACACTTTACACACAGGATAATGCTAGAGATAATATTGAGCTTCTTTTATATCGGCAGGCTGGAGAGGTTTAGGCCCAGGAACAACAACGTCATCTGTTTTGGGGTTAAGATGCTTGGGTAAGACCTTCTGCTTTGAACGCATAAATGAAACACATTGATTCGTCAATTGTGTGAGATCACATTTAAAAGCAGCAAAAAAACAATTCTGTTAATCAAATCTCGAAAGAAAAAACATGTTTTCCATCGGTTAAATTGTAAACTGGACACTAATCCATCATGTTTGACAGCAATCTGTTTCGTGCTTGAAAGAGGGTGAGTCAGAGGTGAGCTTTGAGATACGACTCCTCGGTGTCCTATTAGTCATCTCCAATCCCACCCATGTAACTCGCCATAGGTTGTTATAGAATCTAAGCTGTCTTCAATTTTCTCAAACCTTTATGTTTGTGTTATATCATACATCACATGTCAGGAAGAAGAGCTTTAAACGAAACATCAATTATTTCCTGTTCAGGAGAGGCCTAGTTGAAAATTACCTCTTAAGAAGTCATTTTTCCTATGGGACCGCGCAACGACTTCTTGGTACTGTGTGTAAAAAAACACACACTAAAAACAACATTTCTTAGTAATTCTTGCTGTATAGTTTGGCCAACGGAGGCCCTTGTTGTGGCGTAGGCTGTGTTGTTGTCAGAAATGATTATGGCAAATCTCCTGTCGGACACTGATTGAGTTTGAATATTCGCAGGTCACCTCCAACTAATCTAAATGGGTTTGATAGAACTTAAGATGTTCCATGCCATGGGTTGAGCTGACAAAGGTCACCTAGAAGTCATCAAGGGGTCATATTTGCTTGGAGCATCTCAACATGAACCACAAGCTCTTCAGCTTTCTCCTTGTCCCCCTTTAGCCTGTTCACCTCACCGTCCCTGATCCGGTCTGACCGAGAACCAGGCTAAGTCCACATCTGGATGCAATTCAGGTTTTTTTGTGTTGATTCTGAAAATCTGGTCTACAATTCCTGAGACTAACATGGAGATTTCAATGCGAGTGAGTTTGAAGGAAGATGTAATTGCATAGTGACAGGTCTTGTATTTTTTTTATTTATTATCCTGAGTGTGTTGTGTGAACTGCAGGCCGTCAAATAGATGGAATTAGACAAATGTGACATAAGGATATCCAAAGTCTTGTGGGACAGAATGGACAGTCACAATCTATTAAATCACACCTTGTTTTCAGAATACTGCCAACCATGTTTCCTGTCAGTGATGCAATGGATAAATGAGCACTTTGCACGTGAAACTATGTATTTCAGAACAAGGAAAAAGGTGAAAATGCAGAAAGTTCAAAAACCAACTCAATGTGTAATCCTAAATAAATTGTTCAATAGGGGCTATTGATTAATACCTTGTAAGTATATTGCCAATAAAGTTAATATACTTGTCCTTGTTGAATAACATTACATGGTATTCAACATACAAATGTCCTCCTATCCGAAGAAGTATTGACTTCTCTCATCTCTCATTGAAAGTGTCAATTCAGGAGAAGTCTGTGATGTTGCTCACTCCTCTGTATGATTCGCATTCCTCTTATTACCAACAGTTCTTAATAAGCATAGACGTGCATAAACGTAAATCATGTATTTCTGTCATTGGTGGATCCGTTTGTCAATCCTGCACTAGCTAGATCTTAAACCAACTATGACTGTCAAACATACTGTATAACGTTGTTCCTATATATATATATATATATATATATATATATATATATATATATATATATATGTGTGTGAGGTTGTAAGACTTCGTCAGACTGTACATGGGTTCACAAACTGATTAAGTTGTGCTTCCAGTATTCCAAAGCTCAGCCTGTTTCAATTAACTTTGAGCGAGGCCTAACAGTAGCCTAAACCTCGTCAGATGTTTTTACACACAGGCAGCAGGAAATTATTTGTGAATGCTGTTTGAGTCCGTTTTTGATCAAATCAGGTTTTAGTCATTTTAAATGCTGGGTTTATGCTGATATTAAGTCAAATTGATATTATGGATACATGGCTTTTTAATTATTTGGTAGTAAGAAGCAGTGTAGTTAATGTTAGTTATAGCAGCAGCAATCATTGTAGTTGCTTTTTACGATAATATACATAAATTATAATACTGTGTTGGCAACTCATAGAGTGAGCTATAAAATGAAGAATATGTTATGCAATAGTGCATTTGTGTGCATGATTTGTAATACTATTGTAGAATTGATGTGATGGTTTTTCTAGACGTGTCTCATAAACTTCTAGGTCCACTGGGCTTTAAGAGATATCTTATTAAAGCTTGCAACCTAGTGCACAAGTCTGACTTGCCTCGCCTAGACAAAAGAAAGAAAAAAATAATAATCTGAAGCAGATGGGACATGCCACTCAGTGTTTATCGATATTTATCCCAACCTCCAGAATGATTACACAAACGCTATCTAGGAGAGGTGGGCTGCTGATGGAGAGTCACTAAAAAATATAAATATTCCAACAAGAAAGATGGGTCAAAGCGTGAGAGAGGAGGAAATTCAAGCCAGGAAGAGGAAGAGATGACTGACCGTAAAGGGCAAGTGTAGACAAAATAGACCGAGATATTTTTGCAGCTATTATATCCGATAACCACAGTCTCAGTGGAAATAGACGTTTAAGTAATCTGTTGCGGTCTAGAGATTGTTGTTTTCTGTAGTTTCTGTAGTAAAGGGTTGCTGAAGTTTGAAGTTCCCAAAAGGAAGCCTAGAGGAAGGCCGACTGAATAATCAAGGTGATGTGGAAAGACATCATATTAATAATGGTGGTAGCCTGGCCAGCCATACCCACTACTTTCTCTTTATATTTGAAATATCTTCCAGTTTAGAATAAACACAGTTTAAAATAAACAGAGAATAGTATGGCTGGCCAGGCTAACTTGGTCGTGGTAAGCTACAATTGTAAAGAACAAATTGTACAAAATTATCAAAAAACAGCATTGCGCACTCATTAAAGATGTCAAATATATATATATATATATATATATATATATATATATATATATATATATATATATATATATATTTGTTATATTGTAATCTTAACGTTTCAGCTCTTTTTCTTTGCACCAATGCAGTGGTATTATTATATATTATATATTATTCTGCTCAATTGTTGCTAATATGGGTGGTAGTCTGCAGCATTGGTGCTCCTCAGGGCACCGTCCTCTCTCCGTTTCTCTTCACCATCTCCATGTCATACTTCACGTACAACTTGGACAGCTGTGACTATGTGCACTCCCCGAGTGTCCTTGAAAGCTGATGTGATGTGAAGTGAATTTCTCCATTGCCAGATTAATAAAGTGCAAGCATAAAACGCACTCAACTCACTAGAGACCCTCTGACTGGGTGCTAATTCCTAGGAACAAAATGTAAACGAAAGAAAGGATAGCCCTAGTCAGAATTAACTTTATAGCCTGTGAGACGTTTCAGGGATCTCCCTTCTTCAGTGTCAGGCAAACAAACACACACACAGGTGCAAACACTATATGTAGTCAGGGCCACTCATGTATCCACCCACTTCTCCATAGATTGACAAAAAAGAAAAAATAATAATAGTCATTTAACCATAAGACGATGCCTTTGAATCGCATGCTCAGGCGCTATGTGAAAGATTTAAAACCAGCAAACGTTGGACAATGTTCGCAAGTTGTCTAGGGCTCAATTGTTCAGGCCCAGCACTAGGTTGAAATCAGGAAGGATTGCTATGGTCTCTACTTACAGTCCTATTTCCCAGTCAGTTAAACAAGTCATTGAGAAACATTGGCACATTTTACAGAGTGACCCACAAGTCTCTTCTGAGTTTCAGACACACTCGAAATATTTTTTCTCATGCCATAATTGTGTACAGTGTCACAGCATGCTAAAACTAAAATCTATCACTCAGCACGGGATTTGCATTCAGACTTAAAGGCAGAATCACATGCAGAACATCATTTGTGGTGTATCTTTTGAAGTGTCCCTATAACTTATACTATGTCGGGAAAACAAAAGGAGAACTAAAAACAAGAATTTGTGAACATAAATGTGCAATAAGAAAGAAGGACAAGAAGTAATCTGTGGCGTGACATTTTCACAAATGAAAACATTCGGTCAGTGACTTGAAGTTCTGTGGCATAGAAACAGTGGCCATGCCAAAAAGGGGTGGAGACAGAGACGACCTCATACTGAGAAGGGAATGTTTTTGGATACATTAATTAGACACTATGTTTCCTAATGGACTCAATGAGGAAATGTTGTTGAACTGCTTTTTATAATGGTTGAATGATTATTATTATTTTTTCTTTCTTCTCAATCTATGGAGAAGTGGGTGGACACATGACTAGTGTTTGCACCTGCGTGTGTCTTTGTTTGCCTGACACTGAAGAAGGGAGATCCCCAAAACGTCTCACAAGCTATAAAGTTTATTCTGACTAGGAGTGCTGTCCTTTCTTTTATTTCCAGATTAATAAAGTCCCATCTTATTTTATTTTATCTTGTGGGACTATGGATAGTAGCTAGCTTGCTGTATGAGTTGGTTTAACATAATGATAAAAAGTAATTATGGAAGGGTTGTCATAATCTTCTGAAATGTAAATAAGTGCAGTTTATTTAATAAAGCTTCTTATATATATATATATATATATATATAGCCATGAAAGGGAAAACAAGCAACATAATTATTCATCAGCGATGCTACAGTGGGATTAAAATGTATGTGAACACTTTGGAATTTCTCACATTTCTGCCTAAATTGGTCATAAAATGTGGTCTGATCTTCATCAAAATCGTAAGAATTAACAAAAAGTGTCTGCTTAAACTAATACCACCCAAACAATTATTTGCATATTTTAAAGGCCATATCATGTAAACATTCACAGGACAGGGAGGAAAAAGTCAACTTTGGTTTGCGAAAGAGCACTTGGATACTCCAAAGGACTACTGGAAAAATATTCAGTGGACTGAATAGTTTGGGAGGAACACACAACGTCATGTGAGGAGGAAAAATGGAACAGCACACCAACATCAAAACCCTATCCCCACTGTGAAGTATGGTGCAGGGAGAATCATGGTGCGGGGCTGTTTTGTTGCCTCAGGGCCTGAACAACGTGCTATCATCAATAGAAAAATTAATTCACAAGTTTATCACAATATTTTGCAGAAAAACCTGAAACATTCACAACATGCATGGAATAAGTAAGTGATCCTTTGTATTAAATGGCTGATTCTTCTTTTGCAGCAGTAACTGCTTTCCTGTAGTTGCAGATTAGATGCTCAAAATGATCAGGATGAATCTTGGACCATTCCTCTTTACAAAACTGTTGCAGTTCAGCGAGATTCCTGGGTTCATTTACTTTTTCCTCCCTGTCCTGTGAATGTTTACAAGTTACGGCCTTTACAAATATGATAACATGTAATTGTTTGGATGGTCTTAGTTTAAGCAGACACTTTTTGTTTATTCTAATGATTTTGATGAAGATCAGACCACATTCTATGACCAATTTAGGCAGAAATGTGAGAAATTCCAAAGCCTTCACATACATTTTCATCCCACTGTATAATATATGCACATTTGGGAGGAATATATTTACAAAAGCAGAAAGCAGTCTAATGAGTCTGTCACAGTCTTTCACAAAAAAACACCCCAAAAGTCTCAGTGACATTGCAGTGTGTGATCATTAAGTGAGTGTGACAGGTTGTTTTTGCCCAGGTTGCCTTTGCTGCATCTGTTCCCTGTAGAGGCTCATTAGAGGAATTCCCCTGAGAGCTGCTGGGCCGGTCAGGAAGAAGGTCCCGGGACCTCTGCTGTCTGTGTATCTGACCGAGTCTATAATGTTGAGGTCTGGACAGGACAGCCCAGCCGGAGAGCCTGACCTTTCAGACCGTGATCTGATGAGAAGGTGAGACGCGAGGTCCCACTGTGCAACATCAGCTTTTCTGTGGGGTTTATTTAATGATCAACAGATACAGGCAGGCTGGCTAGCTCAAAAGCTCAAAAACACACTCTCTCCCAGGCTACTTTTGTGTGTGTTATAAACCACATCTCACGGTATCAGCAGGAAAGGTGTTTGCAATTGTTCATACATTATTTTTGTAAGTCATAACTTTCCGTTTCTGTTACCTATACTGACCCAGTTTCATAGTCGGAACTATACTGAGAAGCAGTCTGTAAATGTTCCTTGCTAAACACAATTGCTTGGATTTATTTCATAGCAAAAGTTAAACTATATACTTGTATATTATTTTCAAATGAAAGCTAATTGAATTATGTTTGCGTAGACTCCTACAATTTTCCATCTACATTTTAATTGATATTTTTTGTAAAGGTACAAGTAGTTGACAGTACCTGGGCTTTTATTGAAACACCACACATCTTTTGAGTTTTTAGTTGATCTTTTTAAAAATAACCAATCAACATCCTTAAGGTAGGTGGTACACAAGTGAAAGTGAAAGGCCTACGGGCACGCAAAAACAACAATCAGAATCAGCCATCACCAACAAACAAGGAAGTTGCTTCGGTGCCATTGTACATCACACATAAACTAGTAATAAAACAAATAATAAAGCTATGATGGCATGCAAAAGTATTAGAACCACTGGTGTGCACTGGTGTTTGAATCAGTGAGTGTGTGTAAATGCAGAAAACACAAATGGTAATTTGCTCATGGCTAGCGTATTTACATGTTTACAACGTTTATTAACAATGCACTGCTGCACCAAACTAAACTAAATAACAACAAATTAATTGTCATTTGCTTTAAAAAAGAAAAAAAACTTGTAATTGCATTTTAACTTTTTGTTTTGTTTTAAATAAGGTCCCTGGTTGTAGACATCAAAGAATTTGTTAACTAAGCCTTGCTTTCCATATCAGGACAGATGCATCTCAGCATCTGGTATGTAATTTCAGATTGGGCCTTGCCTTTCTCGAACGCTCTCTGTATCCGCTCCAACAGAAGAAGTGGTTTATTATTACAGTATGGAAATAATATCAGATGTGATGTGTCCGCACGCACTAACTATAATGCCCCTGCCTTGAAACGCACATGGATAGCGTTGACTTTATACACAAATATGCACTGCTCGGCCCTTGGGAAAACTTACTTGTTCTGATTGTCCAAGGTTTCAAGGCCTTGACTTCAATCATAGTTGTAAATGTTAGGACATGTTTGCGCTTGTGCAACTGCCCGGTGTGTACTGCGGTGTCCTGAGTTGTTTGCATCAATTGTATTTGGAAAGGATTAAAGAGCTGGTCCATAAAAAAATAGAGGACAGCTGCCAAGAGCAAACAAGCAATTGAGAGAGCCGAGTGGAAGTGGTGCCAAGAGCTCGCAGACTATAAGGAGACTTGAGAAGTAAAACGCTGATATAATTAACATACTCAAGCCATGGTCAGTCATCTTGAAGTTAATGTGGTGTAATACGGTTTGACTGTGGTTTTTTTGCGGTTTAATTGGACCTTGAAAGACAGGAATTGCAGTGGAAGTTAAGTTCTGAATGAACGTGCTTCCTTGTCATCTCACTACATGTTATTAACTCTGTTTTAACATTGTATGTGACAAATTATCAATCCATCCATTCATCCATCTAAATACAATAATATCACTAATTGGGATGAAAATAAGGCACAATTAATTGATGGGATTTTAATGTTGTTATGATCACATGTCCTGCTTCCACTCCTGAGACTTAATGGAGGTAACACAAATGCTTTCTCTGAAATGTTTAGCGTTAGAGTGTCTACAGTGCCTCCAAAGTCAGTATTAGGCTACCTGAGACATTAGCAGTAGCTTGTAGCACTTAGCCTGGCTAAATTTGCTTGCATTTTGGGGATATCTTTTTTTCTTAATACAGTAGACAAACACGTAGCAGGCCTCCGTTCACTTCCATGTTTTCTTGTGTTACTTCTCAGTCCGAAAGCATGGATGAATGTTTCTATACAATTTCACGTTCTAATTCATTTTGCGAGATGCAAAACAGCCAAAATTAGGGACATTTTATACTATGAAAGCTGAACATTACACCTTTATGCTCTAATGCGATCCACTTAACCTTTTCTGCAACTTTATCTTCCTTTTCTTTCACAGCAGTTTTAATACGTCTAGACACATTTACAATTGTATGCAGTGTGTTCACTTGGTATTAGCCTCTTCCTGGCAGGAAACAGTAGCTGAAATGCCAGCTCTACAGAGTGGCACAATGCAAGTCCAAAACAACTGCCGCACCCAAGTGTAAAGAGATTCCCCCTCCCTCACGGTCCAGTATTGGTGAATATTTCCCATGAGAAAATAGAGGTGATGAATATGCATTTTTTTTAGCACAGTGTCTCTGTTTTCTTTAGCTAAATGACCACCCATAGTAACCGTGCTGTCCAATCAGCATCTTAACACACTTGACCAGCATGTACTTACTGCTCAGTAAATTATCGATTGGTTCTTGGGTCCAGTGGGTTCATATTGATTAGTCATAAATTAAAATATACAGTATGTCTCCGTAAGTGGGAGTGCACAATAGGGCGACCATGTTAAGCCATTGCTAGAGAAAATAGAGATCAGCTCTGAAGAGCACTGCCCTCGCGGCGTGACTGAGAGACTATCCTCTCTGTAATACAGTGTCAGGCTCTCGTGTCAATAATCGAGCATGGGCCGGAAGGAAAATAAAGGGTTCACTTAAGAAAACAAAATTACACTATTGATTTTGACTGATCCCATGCTGCATGTTTTTCACCTTATGTGTCTTGGGTTTTATCATTGTAACAGGACTTCACGTCTTTCTTTGTTTGATCTTTGAGATTTCCCTGGATCTTGTTCTGTAAAGATAGAGATCACTGTCTTTTCTAGTCATGTTTCGCTGTCTAAAATTTTCCCCAAGATAATAATATCGGACTAGATGCTTAAGGCTCTGTCTTTTATTTTTAAAGAATTGACTTGCATTCCTCAAGAATATTTGTCAGCCTCACCTTTGAGTCCAGTCTCACATTTCTGCTCATTATCGTAGCTGTCCCACGGCTGAGCAAGACTGATGGCACTGTACTGGTGGAGAATTACTTTAGGCAAAACTGCGGTGGATCAAGTGTCAGTGTGTCATCTCCTACACATGTTGTGAACTTGAAAATTCATTGTGAAGTAAGCCAGATTATTATCAAAGACATGCTCATATCACAAAAGACTATTACCGATACAATGGCATTGGTGTTGTAATGCCTCACCTTAAAGCATATCGATTTCAACTTTGTACATATTATCCACAGTGCTCAGAGGCAGCTGAAGCGAACCTCTGGGTGATGCGTTTTAGGATTACCTTGTGTGTTGGATGTTTATGTGTCTTTAACCCTTGTAACCCCAGTGTTTCCTCACAAATACCAATAATTGAGCTTAAGTCAAACTGATAGATGACTGAAGAGGCGGCATAAAGGAGCACCTCCTGACCTCAGTACTCTTCAGACGGCTGCTTGTTGCAGCGAGTGCAAGTCAAAACGCCATGCTCTCCAGGGCTTCATGCATCTCCGTCTATGATAAACCTGTGCTCTTAAACCCATTGACCCCTGCACTAATATAGGTAAAACACTAGTCAGCCGAGCAGTGAGGCAGCTTTAGTTGTAGGTATTAACAGAAGAGCTAAACAAACAGAAAGTGCTGGGCTGGGGCATGGGAATCAATGGTTTGGTGGACAGAAGGCCAATGCAATCAGGGGAGCAGAATGAAGCGGGCTCAAAGCCTGCTGAGCCAGCACCGATGTCGAGTGACTCATTTGGAACTAAGACCGTTTACTTGTCCTCTGGGCAACCAGCTCCACAAGCATAACAGAGACAAGCTTTACTTCATGAACAATACAAAAAATGCAAGCTCACAACTTTTCTTCTATTTGGAAACACAGTTGGATTCATTATTATAGAAATCCTTGGGACAGAGATTGATGAAATACATTTAGATTTTTGTGCACTTTTAGTTTAGGGACTGGAGAATAACATTTCCATTAATTGGCTTGTTCTGAGAAGTGCTGCTAAAGGAGAAACTGAAGTTTAAGGTCATTTGGACTGAGCAGTAACACCACTGTCCTTTTCACACGGGTAGGTACGCTTTTGTGTGCTCCACACTAAAGTGTTGGCCATAAACTGCTTGCATGTGGCATTATTATCATAGTTATTTGCATTTAGTGCTCTGTAGAGTGGAAATCAATAGTAAGATGTCAATAATGTTATGACTTAAATGCAAAACGTGGGAATTACCAAATACAATACAAAGCTTCTTACTTGACAAAGACGTGTTGTTTGGTATTTCATTCAAATCCAGTCTACTCTACTGTGGTGAGGTCACTTTCGTTTTCTTCCAGTCAAAGTGTTGGCTGTGGTTTGTGTAGACCACAGGCAATAGCAGTTATCCTACAATCACTCGGAGCCTGAACTAACAATGCTGCAGAATGGGCCAAACATCCCCATGCAGTCTTCACTGGTTGGAATAATACGAGTGTGTTTTCTTTGTCAGAGCTCTTGCTGCTGGTCAACTGACTGCCATGCTGTGTTCCTGTTTAGCCACTGCTGAAGTTTCTGTCCTCTGGCTCTAGTGTGTACCCAGCCCCATGTGTGAGAGCAGCAGGCATTTTTCATTAGTTGTGTTGTCTGTGTGTGTGTGTGACCAAATGACCTCAGGAATTAGCATTTGCACAGGAGGATAATATTTCAGGGCTGAATGGACAGAGGCATAACTTGCATACAGGAAAACCCATTGTTAGTTTGACATTTTTGGAAGAAATAGCAATTTACGGGAGAAGGTTGTGACTCCGATATTAATCTGTTTCTAATCTTAATTTGCAAATGGCATTTTAGTGCACTAGCAGTTCAAAAGACAGAGTTATAGAGTTATAGTGTCATTGTGTCATTGGACAAGGCATACACCACCAAGAGTCTGTTGCTGTGCTTCACTTAGAAGCAGCTTCTACAAATACCGTTGCCAACAGGATTGCTAATAACTACTTTTTCAAGTATGTATTATTAACTGCTGTGAAAAAATTTAGAAAAAAAAAATAATAATTACTATTAAAAAAACATTTACGTTGTGTTGTATGTATGTTGTTATATGGTCATATTTAACTGATATTCTAAATGAACCTATAAGCCAGATTAGATATTAATGTCTCCACTGTGGCACCAGCTGCTTGTGAGTGGGGAGTGTTAGCAGTGTCGGACACATTGTAGTAACTCCGCTCAGGTCAAACTGTCTCTGGGGAGCACAAGTGGAAAGGGTTTGCTGCCAGTCCAGACATTGGGCTATGACAACTGCTCTCGGCGCTATCTCATCTGACAGTCCTATTAGCACTAACATACAGGCTAAAAACAGACGCGTACAGTAGAGGGTATAGTTGTGGAACATTTCACCCAACAACCACGGGACAAAACTGTGACACATGGTCATAACTTTGAGCACTGCAGTCACACGTGCAGTTGGGTGCGACAAGCCCATTTCATTTGGTGACCACAGTGTTAGAAATATGTGTTTTATTTCTGCTCAAACTGTTTGCCAAGAGGAAATTGAAACATCAAACCACGTCAATTATAGTTAATACAATTATTGTGAACTAAAAAGTACAATGTTACACTCTGTTACACGTTTGAACTTTGAAGTCTGCCAATGAAAACTCTTTTGAAGTTCGTAAATTGAATAGCACATGCTTTGAATTGTTCATAACTTTATAAACAACATTAGTTTTGTCAAGAGTTTGTAGCACCTGCACTTTGTTTTTGTTAAATGTGCAATACCTGATTTTTGTAATAGAACAACATTTGCTTTGTCCTCCTTTTGTATGTAAAACTCATTTGCGGGAAAAAACAATGTGCCTCTAATTATTATAATTTAGATTTAGAAAATGTTTATGAACTTGTAGCATTTCTGTGAAAGAGACCCTAAAAAGTGACCCTGCAAGTTTGACAAAATGTGCTGATAAACTTGTCCCTGTGAAGAATCGGTGTGCCACAAATATGTTTGAACCACAGCTTACATTTAAATTCTGAGGCTTCCTCTTTCATTATTTGTTATTCAAAAATCAGATATAGGGCCTTTAAGGATATGGTTCACAAAACCCTTTTATGAAATGATTTTCATAGATTCTATTGTACATAATTGTTTAGCAGTGAGTCTTTTGACCATCCCTCCATACCACATATATATAAGCAATTTTTTGTGTATTCAAGATTCAAGATTTTTTATGTGAATGGTTTGAAATTAGATTTCTCTCATCCTTGAATGTGGAGCCGGGGGTGGGGGAAGAGGGGTGGGAGGGAGGGCAGGGAGTTCAGCTTCCCGATGGCCTTGTGTATGAAACAATTTTTAAGTCGACTCCACCTGGCTCGTAGATTCCGCAGTCTCCTCCCTGAAGGCATTACCTTGAAGAGACTGTGTGATGGGTGCGTAGGGTCCCTGGTGATTCTGACGGCTTTGCGGGTGAGACGGGTGGAGTACATGTCCTTAATGGAGGGAAGAGGAGCTCCACAGATCTTCTCCGCTGCTCTCACGATGTGCTGGAGGCTCCTTCGGCAGAAGGCAGTGCTGGCGCCGTGCCACACAGTGATGGAGCTGGTCAGGATGCTCTCTATAGTCCCTCTGTAGAAGTTGCACATAACAGAGGCTGTGACTCTAGCTCTTCTTAACTTGCAGAGAAAGTAGAGGCGCTGATTACTTTTCTTGACCAGAGATGTAGTGTGCATGGTCCAGGAAAGGTTCTCTGTGATGTGGACACCCAGGAACTTAGTGCTGGTCACCCTCTCCACTGCAGCACCATTGATTGTTAGAGGAACATGCTGGACCCGCGCTCTTCACAGTCCACAACAATCTCTTTTGTCTTCTCCACATTTAGAGATTGTTCTGTGTGCACCACATGGCCAGACTGCTCACCTCACTCCTGTAGTTTGACTCGTCTCTGTTGTTGATGAGACCCGGTGCTTTGCGAACGTTGATCCTGCTCAGAGATCTTCTCACACTCTCTGGAGATAGCTTCAGCACTTGGTCTTCAGGAGGTGGTGTTGACTTTTGTGCCGGGGTTCTGTTGAGTGCCTCGTAGCGAGCAAATAATTCATTTAGAGCGTTCAACAGAGAGGTGTCACTGTCACAAGTTTGTCGAGGAGGTTTATAGTCTGTGATGGACTCCGAGTGTCTCTGCTGTCTCTGAAGTGATCAGTTATCTTTTTGGAGTACTGCTTCTTGGCTTTTTTTATGCTGCGGGACAGGTTGGCCCTAGCTGTCCGCAGTTTCTCCTTGTCACCAGATTTGAAGGCAGCATCCCGAACCCTCATGAGCCTGAGGACTTCATTTGTAATCCAAGGTTTCTGGTTCGACCTGATAATGATGGTCTTAGAGTCTGTAACATCCTCAGTGCACTTGGTGATGTAGGCAGTGACAGTCTCTGTATACTCCTGGAGGTCAGTGATATTATTGTTGTGAATGGCAGCCTGCTTGAACATATTCCAATCCTTTGTGTGAAAGCAGTCCTTAAGTTTCTCTAAAGAGTCTTTACTCCACACTTGAATCTGTTTCCGAACCGGTTTAGTGACTCTAACCAGTGGGCTGTATGCTGGCAGTAACAGAATAGTTATGTGGTCCGAGGCACCAAGATGGGGGAGGGGGTGTGCCTTGTACGCTCCTTTTTTGGTGGTATAAACCAGATCCAGGATGTTGTTTCCCCTTGTTGGAAAGTCAATGTGTTGATAGACTTTGGGGAAAACGCTCTTTGGGTCTGCGTGGTTAAAATGTGTATGTCCTTTCTGAATATTTATTAACAAAATGAATTGGTATTTTACGTACACAGTTTTTCTTCTTTTTTTTAACATGTTGCGTAGCACTAGATCATTGTTGGGAAATGAGTCAAATTTACGCAAACAATGTGCAAATCCATTCCCTTGATTTGTTTGTGTCTTGTCCTTTGTTAACACCTGCAGCACATTGCACACATCGCACACGGATTTGGATTATTTATGCAGCCATCACCTTGTTTATTACATGTTTACAGTTGATGATAAGATTAATGTGTCTGGTCCCTGTTTTGCATTATATTGTTTGTGCCATGCCTTTGATGTAGTGCTTTAGGTTTCATATCCACGTCATTGGTGTAGACATGCTGTGCCTGTTGCTGGTATTGGACTGTTTGATCAGAGGACTTGATTTGTGTTGCCTCACTCTTCATCATCAGTATTCAGTCTGCTTCAGGTTGTTCCTCGGACACCCAGGTGGTTCCCATCAGTTCCAAAAGGAGAGTTTACTGCTCACCAAACCCTTTCCATACAAAAAAGAGCCGCTCTTTTTTTCCGCTGCTCAGGTTTCAAGTCCATGGCACGGGTGTGCTGAGAAGTTAAAGACTGGCTACTTAAAATGTGGGTATTGGTAGCCTTTTGAACGGAGAAAAAACTGTCTTTTCCAATCTCGTGGAATAGGAATAGTAAAAACAATGACTAAAGTGTCGAGAGTATTACATTATTAAAGAAATGCAACCTTCATTACAAACTCCTACAATGTTTGTGATCGCCGCAAGAATGAATAAATAAGAGTCAAGCAGGTCAACAACATAAATCCCTTTCAAAGTGTATGCAAATTACTTCGGTCTTCGAATGTATTTTTTAACTTCAGTTAAAGACTTATTTTCCCCACACAGATTTCTTTCAGTCTTTTTGCTATATATTTTTTTACTTCAACAGATGAATCACACAAGAAACGTAAATAAATATGCATTATTGTATTGGTTTTATATCATGATTGTCTGGACTCTCAAGGATGCTTTCTCTACGGTGATAAGATACTATTGTAGCCACAGTCTCCCCATTTATAAGAGGACCCGTACTACCTGAGCCACTGTCACCCCTAGGGATAACTTGTATAAATGGTTAATTGCTTTGGACCGATTTTACATTAAACTTTCTTAATTTCCAGTAAACCTACAACAGTACTTTGACATAAACTACATAGCTCGTATTTAAGGTCAATTTCTGTATCAAGCGGTGACCGTATTTCTGTAGCACAAGCACGTCTTTATTTCAAAACACCCTGGGATGTTATATTCATGTTCCTGTCATTCATTCGTTTAGATGGAGCAATAATGTAACATGTGCTAGAATAGTTAGTAGCGACCTGTCAATAAAACATAGCTGTCGAATGGGCCAGTTCTAAAGGGCTGCAACAGAAAGCCTGGCTCCATTCACACTTCTCTTTTTAACAGCCCTTGGCCACAGTTTTGGGGGAAACTGGAGCGTCATTTTCATAAGAGCACCTGGAGCAATTTTATTTGCAGTTGATGGAAATGTTCAAGGTGCACCGAGAGGGGACATTTAGGCAGATTGAGGCTCTTGGCTTATATTGTTCTGACCTGTGCCAGAACGTTTTTTTCGTCACTTCCACAATTACTTTTTCTTTGGAAGAGAAAATGCCTGTATGGGGAACTGTTGTACTGCTCTGTATACTTACTGGATGTAATTCAATCAAAGGATGTCAGTGAGTTTTACTCTTTGTGCTGTTTGCAAAGATAAGAAAGCCTTTTTTGCACCATAAGTATCGGAATGGTAAACAAGTTGTATGGGAATGGGATTTTCATGTGATGCTTTTTTATTTCCCTCTATTTGGCCTTTAAAAACATATTTCTCTGATTATCCAGAGTTTATGCCTCTCATTGGCCCAGATAGAATTTGTCTTTATTTATTTCATACTAAACCGTGACAATTATTGTTTGAAAAAGGCTATGGTATCACTTTAGATTAAGGTGTGCTCATCAAGTTTTAATAAGCATTAGTAATCATTTTAGGGTTAGGGTAAGGCTTAAGGTTACGTTATGTGTTGGCTATGAATAAGCGTATTATTAACGGCCTATTAGTATATTAACAGATAAAAGTATAATAAGCAGTGTGTTAATACTTTACAAGCATATTATTAATGCTTATTAATACCTCATTAATACTTAATGAGCACACCTTACTATAAAACGTTACCAAGGCTATTTATTCCCACACCTCCTGGATGAGTAAGTATGTTTAGAGTAAGTTTATGTTTGGAAGGTGTTTTTGTTTCACTTGCCACAGATCATCTACTGTTTCTCTTTTTTAATTGTGTATTTTAATTGTTCTTAACATATAAATAGGACTTTACAGAGGCTCTTGAAAATTGACCATCCAAGTAATGTTTTCGTGGCTGTCTTGAAACCTACTTCTCACATGTACTATGTGACGCTCATACACGCTCACTCACGCACACATCTGGTTTTTGTTTTATGTGCCTTTCCTCATATATGTTACCCATCCATCCTCACACACACACACACAATAGTCTTTTCATCCCGTCTATATCTAGTTCAGCACTATAACGCCACTGCTGCGTCCAAATAGGCCAAACGAATCGAAACATGTCATCAACATAATTAAGGCCATTTAGAAAGCAGAATGTGTCATGTGTTCCATATGATGCCTGTGATTTCCTTTTATAGCTAAGGTAAAATATTCGGGCTTCTGAAAGGCAAAGGGGAAAGTAAAGAGTCTTTTTGTGGCTGTGGCATTTCGCAAAAGGCAATTACCATCAATCACGCTGAATTCTGTGTCAAGGTGGCCTGGAGTTGATTTCTGTACCATAGAGACACAGTTTTGACAATGACACAGGATCCTTTATTGGCTGTAAGCAGGAATGTTGAAGATGAAAGACACTATTGGGCCTAATGGGGCCCATGGACTGAAATGTAATGCACGGCCATTGACTATCATTATGTCCTTGAAAAGCCAATGGACTGCTGTAGGACACTGAGCTTTAAAAGTCATTATAGAGTCAGCAACTAGCATCCATGACATGCCTGAAACTGCACTGTACCTGACAATTTCTGTGACAAGACATAATAGGGAATTAAATATATACAATCATTAAAAACAGATATAACATCAGTTTCATTACACAGGCAGTAACAACTTTTTTTTACTTAAATTTGAATTAATGTTAATGAAATCTAGGTACAGCTTATTTCTGGTCATATTAGATCAGCTGGTTGAACAGCCTGTTAGTTTGAAATCAATCAACGTTTATTCATGAATTGAAATAAAACCAAATTAAAAACAGTTAAAATGTTTACATAGTGAAACAATATAAAAGATACAAATAAAATGTTAAGTAAAAATGTCAAGATGCTTCTGAATATTAAAAGCCAGTCTGAATAAATATGTTTTAAGCCTGGATTTGAAAAGTCAAAATTCAGGGATGATTCACATTTCAGAATTTCAGGATATTAATGCTATACTCCCATCAAAACCATACTTGCACGTTTGAGTAACTAAGTTACTATATTACCATATTCACATGTACTAAAAAAGTCAGCCCACTCTCCAACATATATCACATGAGTAATCTGTGAACTCAAAAGCCTGAATAAAGCATAATACTGCGTATCCATATCAAATAATCACCTGTGTCTTAGTATCTTCCGATCAATGGGCGAGGAATGCGCTTCACTATGGTCCTCATGGCAAGGAGCTGACATTGCTGTAATACCACCCCCTGGTGGCCAGGGGCGACTCCAAAAGACACTTGGTAAACAGGATTATTATGGAACTTCAGACCACCTTAGCACCAACAAAGGGTGAAATATGTGTTACCAAGCTAGTTTTTGTATATCAGCACAAAAAGTGAAAGCATTTTCAGTGCATTGACTGGCTCTAGAGCCTGTCAAGCTCTGGAGCTCTGGAGCTTGAAGGCTCCGCCCGCCTTTTTTCCCTGTTAAGGAACAGGCTTCGTAGAAGTAGATTGGGCAGCCATTAATTTTCACAGACGACTCGGGACCATCATTGTTACTGGGACTGAATATTTCTCTTGTTTATTATATCTATGCTTCCGATGCATGTGTAATCCCAGCAAAGGGAAAATCGACAGATCCCACTTGTGCATTCCCGCCCATCGGCATACAGCATTCCCCAGCTCTGCAGAGGTGTTGGCTAATTAGTCACCTGACCCATGAGGTCAAAGGCCGTGGGTTCACCTCACCTCGGGGGATCTCTGTGATAGTTGAAGGAGTTTTGATTCTGGAAGCAGGGAACTACCCATACGCACCTGCAAGCCATTTTCGAGGTCATTACCTGAGCCGAGTAATGACAGGTGATAGCTATAGGGATGGTACCAATGGTTTTTTAGACCCTTCGTGGCCGCTCCCCCCTCTGAGCTCTCATGTGAGGAGCCCAGATTGTAGTTGATGTTGCTGGGTCAAAGGAGTAGCCCTTCAAAAGCGACCCTGTAATGGTTGCTTCAGGCATGTACAGGAATTGTAATATGTTTCCTGTCGTGAGATATGAGGCTAAAAAAAAGGCCTGTTAAAATACTGGCCGAATATTACACATTGTTCATCCACAGTACATGGAAATCTGTAAACTCTTCAGCATGTGCACTTGGAAATTCAACATAAATACCTGCATGGAGTAATTTGACCTACTCCAAAGTCACGCCCCCACAGGCCCATGCAAACCGGACAGTGATAAAGTAGACGAGAAAACAGGTGTTGCAGGGAAGAAAAAAGAGTCATAACCTCCAAACATGGGAAGCTCTTTCACAAGCTCTGGACTCTACATTAAACTTCTCAGCCTGTATTTCTTCTCCGGCTCTGACAGTTGAGACATGACCATAAGTCCATAACATTCCTTCTTACTGTCTTCTCAACACCACCCACGTGGAATAATAGCTTTTATAGCACTTTCAACACTGTTCCTGTATCCCGAGGGTTTTGAACGTAGCGCAGATGACCTGACAACACAAGGCTTTCAGTTTCGCATGAGGCATGAGGTTGAAGTTTTAAATTGAACATATTATGTAGATGGTTCCTTATCAACTTGTTTTGGGCATTGATTGCATTGATATGTCTTTTTTCAATTCAAAAACCCATATCAAGAAATACTGTATTAATTTATAGTTTTTGCTCTCAGGGTTGAAGTTTTGATTACCTTGCTCCGCCAACGTAGACTTCTTTATACTGTTCTCATTTGATTATTTATGTTTATTATATATTTATTACATTACCCTGTTCTTCTTTGACTATTTGCACCTCCTGAGTCTACTTGGCAGCTGTTGTAAGTTAATTTCTCGGTTGTGAGAGCAATAAGGTCCTATCTTATCTTTAAAAAAGTGTATTTTAACAATGCTTTAAGCTGTAGCCCCCGCCCCGCTCTCTCCCAAACAACTCCTTCATTTAAAACAACAGTGTTTCTGCACAGCGAGAGTTTTACTGACAGTGTAAAGCGTTAGGAGGCCACACAGATGAAATATGTTTGCTCTACCCTGACTGATCTGTACTCTTTATTGTAGAGTTCTGCAGCAGTGCCCCTGCAGGGACCCATACCTAAGTGCATGATTAATGGACATTTTGTTGACAGCTGGTTTGCTTTGGGGGATTTGTTATCAGTTCTTATTTTTAAAAGCACTATTTGACATACGGTGTAAACAATCAAAGTGTCTGTGGGCAGCTGCTGATAAGATATTGTGAACATGAAGACAGGGAAATTTGTTTCCTCTTTTTGTTTTCAGAATTTAGGAGTTCTAGGTGCTTACAAAGAAGAAAGATTGAAAGTTTGAATCCCTGAGCATTGTGCGTGTCTGATAGTGGCAGCTTAGTAGCATTCAGATGCTTTTTTTCCACAATAGATGTCCCTTAACCGAGTGCATTTTCTCTCGGTTTTACCCAAATCCAAAAGATTCTCAACTGGAGCTAAATACGAAAGCTAAGACCTACAAAACTGACCATGACTTGTTTGTCATGTTTTTGTCACTTTTTCAATTGAATTTTGTCCCTATTTTGTAGCTCTTTTGTGGCTTTCTTTTATTCATTATTATTATTAACCTTTATTTAACCAGGAAAGTCCCATTGAGATTAAAAACCTCTTTTTCCAGGGAGTTTCTTGTTGATTTTTAGTTGCTTTTTCATCACTCTTCAGTCGAGTTTTTGTCGCATTGTTGTTGCTTTTCCAGCATGTTTTTGTCGCTCTTTTGCTGTGTTTTTGTCACATTTTGGAATAGTTTTTTTGTGTTTTCCTCTTTTTTAATCGCTTTTCAGTTTGTTTTTTGTTGCTTTTGCAGCGCTTTTATTGTTGCTTTTTGTTGTGTTTTTGTCCCTTTTTCATCAATTTTTGGTTGCTTTTTCATCACTCTTTAGTCCTGTGTTTTTGTCGCTTTTTTGTGTTATTGCTGCTTTCTCTGCATGTTTTTGTCGCTTTTTTTTGTTTCCAGATTTGGATAATGCCGAACGGGAGAAAATGTGCTCGGTTCAGGTGGGGTTTAAGAGGTTAAGAGTATATTTGTTGAAGGTATATCCATTAGACCTTTTTCTGCTTCTTTTTAACACGTGCTATGCCAGGATAAGCCCTTCATATCGGCTAAGGACACATATTTGTATAAGAGACTGTGCTCAGACTGAATTGAACTAATCATCAAAACTCAGTGAAGCTCGCCTGATTGCTTTTATAGCCATTCGTCAATGCTGGTGTCAGGGATTCCGGGGTGTGTGTTGAAACATGCATGTGTGTATCGATCTGCTCATGCAAATGAACATTGTGCCTGGGTCACAGTGGGCCCTCGGGGGACAAATATGTTTTTGAGTGTCAGCTGAGGTCCATCCGGCATCCACTCTCTGGGTTTCCTTACACATAAACATGAAATAGCTCTGAAATTGGTTTTCCTAAAATTAAAATGTTTCAAATATTTGTGTCACACTCTGGAGCTCGCAGTTATTCCGCAAACATAGTCAAATAACTTTAATTACTGTGAAATGGCTTGAAGATATATCATTATCCAAGAGTATCCAGTGAAGGTATTTACTTGTCCAACTGAAAGCACAAGGGGTTATTTGGGGTGGGTTTATAGCGAGTATAACACGAATGTTAGCAGAAAGCGCACAATAATTTGGTCAATTTAATCTTGGGACAACACTGTTTCTTTTCTAAGCTTTGTCACCAAACAAACATATTACATTTCTTCTATCAATGACTGCAATCTTAACGTGGGTTTGATTTTCACAGATACTAGTTCAGAAATTGGTAACAGGGTGTATCCTGTCGCTAATGCCGCCGTTATTATGTTAGTTTTGTCACTTAACGGCAATTATGCTTATCTTTTCAAGTCTGAGGTGACGCGTTTGATCAGATAAGCGTCACTTGATCCAGATGATGTCATGGGTTCTCCAGAGCAGGGATTATTACCGTCCAGTTAGGAGGTCTAAATGGTCCAACGTGTCCTAAAATACTTAAAAAGAGTCGAACCATCTTCATATTTCCTTGTAATCTAGCTGAGAAGGGTCATTGAAAGTCCCAAGCTGTCGAGTTGATGCCTAACTGTCTGGTCTTTGTGCGTGCCCTCAGTCACGCAAAAAGGCCAAAGATGTTGTTAGCATTTAGCCTCTCCTCCTCTCCTCTATGGGGCCAAACGGGGGTGAAGTTAGAAGCGACCAAGCTCTTCCATGTTTTCCTTATTTAAATACGGTTACATGAGTAGTTACACGGTCCACAGCTGTCCGCGCAGTAATATCCCTTCCCCTTACTTCCCCTTCTAACTTCACCCCCGTTTGGCCCCATAGAGGAGAGGAGGAGAGGCTAAATGCAACATCTTTGGTCTTTTTGCGTGACTGAGGGCACGCACAAAGACCAGACAGGTACAAATCAACTCGTCTAAATTCAGGTAAGAACATAATCTCACTATGGAAAAACGGTGGCCTGTTCCTTTAAGAATGGTGAAGACACTATGTGGTCCCTCTGCAAAATGAAAATAATAAGCAATATTAATCTATATCAACTGATCAGTGGATCCAAAATCAATCAATACAGCTGTTAATGCCTGAATCACGCTATGAACGGCGCGAGAATGCGAAGTAAGCTCAGGTAGGTAGACTCCAGACTGCCACTGTTTGACCCACTAAACTGTGTCCTATTTAATACATCTGGTTGCCACGCTGAGTTAACCTTTCCACGTCTGTGTTCATTTTAGAGAGGTAGAAAGTCTAGGGCTGTCATCTTCACACAGAGAGAGAGAGAGAGAGAGAGAGAGAGAGAGAGAGAGAGAGAGAGAGAGAGAGAGAGAGAGAGAGAGAGAGAGCAGTGGATCACATGGCTTCATGGCTGTCCAACACTAAATTAAAATGAGGAGCAATTTCCTGAGGCCCAATTAGCAGAAAATCACCCCTGTCTGTTCGACTGGGTCTCTGCGGAGGAGGATAAGAAAGTGTTTGCACATAGTATAGAGAAAGGTAAATGTGGTCAACTCTTATTTGGGGGTAATTAAATGATTGACTAAAAGTCAAACTAGTTATTCATTTGAATCTGAAAGTGTATTTAGGGCGACGGTGGCGCAGATGGTAGAGCGGGTCGTCTAATGATTGGAAGGTTGGGGGTTCGAATCCCGCCTCCTGAAGGTGCACGCTGTTGTTGTGTCCTTGGGCAAGACACTTCACCCACCTTGCCTCCAGTGTCTGTGTACATTGGTCTAATGGGTGAAAGGTTCCTAGCTGTGCCTAATGTAGGTGGAAAAGCGCTATATAAGTGTCGCCCATTTATCCAGTCACGGCACCTGTTGTAATATTGCTGTATGTAATTATAGCAGCAAAACACTGAAAGTTGTAAAAATCATACTTTTGGCTAGCTATACTTTTGGGGACCACCAATGTATTTTCTCGTAGCAGAGGTGTGGTTTACGATTGTCCATAGCAATCATATGCGTCTGCACCAATCGTATCATCGTATCCAATGACGTATGACGTACCTGTTGTAAACTTTCGATCTAAAGTATTTAGAACACGGTCTAAAGTTTGATCGAAAGATGGCGTCGCGTCTGCTGCTGTCATGTTGGATCCGTAAATACACTTTAAAAAAAAATCCGTAAACAAACTACACGCTTCCGTATGTCAAATAGCACGTCATCGTCTTGCCATCCCTCCTCGTTCTGTGATTGATCCCCAAATCCAAGATTTTGGCCATCGTCCCCAGGCTGCTGTGAAGTTCGAAATGATTCGAGCGCACACAGCAGTGTTTGGCAACATGGTTGGCACGCCCTGGCTCCACATCCATGATGTGGAGCCAGGCTGATGGTCAGAATCACCTGGCTGGAGGATTCACCTATTGCACATGTTTTTAGTTCACTCTGACTTTTGGATTGTGTGACCAAACAAAATACTATTTTCATCAGTGTATCCTATTTGCTTCCTAATTCTTCCTCTTTGTCTCAGGGGCTTACATTGTCCATAGTGTGTCTTGCATTGTAGTTTTTTACCTCACTCGTGCTGTTTCAGAGTTCTTTTGTCCACACATATTTACTCAAGCGTGCAAATCATTTGAGTGTAAAGCTGCTGAGTTTAATTTCCTGTTAATGAGAATTGATAGAAAGTGCGGCGGGGTGATGAATGTGTCCTTTTTGGATGGGCTCTATTGCCTCACACCACTAATCGATCGGTGTACACATGGCAGCGGGGGCCTGGAGGTCTGCGGCTGCCAATGATGCGGGCGATGGACTTACATAGGCACAGAAACACAGACAACTGGGTCAAAGCCAGTCCTGATGATTCGGGATCGACTTATGTGTCCCACGAACATCGCTCAGTGTTAATGAAAAGGTCCCAAATCGATGTGGACCACACAACCATCACTTATGCAGGACTCATCGGGCTCAATGTCTGGACCATCCGTCAAGAGATTTATCGTTCATTCAGTAGTAATTAAACAAACTTTTTTTTTTCTGTGGTTGGCTACCCCTGTGTGGAATTAAAATCAATGGACATCATAAATCTAGCTCTGTCTTTGCAAATTTGGTTGTACTTTTGGTCAACACAGATTGGAAATATTGGTTTCTCTTTTATTTCGTTAGTAGTCAAATAAATGATAGGAGGATATTGGTTATTCTTTCTCACGCTAGATATTATTGGGATGGGAGAGGTTGTAGCACGTTCTAAATGAATATTTTGTCTGAAGAGAGGGGAAAGCTTGTCTGCAGACTGACTACTGAGGTTAATTTATTCTTCCACTTTAAATTAAATTAATGATTGTCCTTCTGAGGTAATGCAGTCCATCATTAAATAACCAACTCTCTTGGGATCAAGGAGTGACAGCTGGAGGGTGAAGAGCATAGACAAATTTAATATCAAACTTTTTGAATGCATGTTTTATTAATTGAGATTACTAGTACAGCCAGATGCCCTTCCTGACTTGCTTGGCACTGGCACAAAGAGTAAACTGCTCTGTAAAGCCATGTCGCTTCATTTAAATCTCTGAAAAATAGAAGTCCTATTAATAGGAAAGAGCTTTATGGTTATAAATATTTCTCACTGTTTCTCAATTATTTTTAGGTCCAACATATTCCCAGACTAAAACTGTTTGTCCTGTGAATGTAGAACACATAAGTGTGAGTCTGAATTTCGGCAGATGCTGCGAAGAGATAGGTCATCGAGCACTACTGGCGTATTGTGAGCTTCCCATGTTGTTCTTTGCTGATAACATTCAGCAATGTGTCTCCCCATCCATCTAATTATCTGTCTACCTGCCTGCCTATGTCCATCAGCACCCCCACTATTGTTACCGCATCCGGGGAGAACAAACACGACCTTCTAACCATTAGAGACCTCTCCAGCAAAGGAAGCTCGTGACCCGTTTTACCTGTGGCTTTTGGGGTCACCGACAGCCACTGTTGCAACGTGACTTGTCATTATTTCAAGCGTCGCAACAAATAGAATCTGGCCAGGTTTCTTCACCCAGTTTCACTCTAAAGATTAGGGCAAGAAGACAACCTTTAGCTTTTTCCTTGCAACGGAATTTCAACAATCTTTTGTGAATTTTAGTATTAACAGTTGTAGTTGTCTTGAGCAGTGGACCTCACCATGGGGGCAGGGCCATTAGGACGCGCAGGTTTTGAATCATGATGTAGTAAAAAATCTCCACATAAGACTGAGTCCAGTTGTATTCTAATGATTATTAATTGTTTGCAACAATTTTGATCGAATATGTATTTATTTCTTATCATTTAATTTTTAATTTTCATTGAAATGTTGAAATGTTGAAATGTTATAGTTACAAATATGTGCTGCTCTTTTTAAAGGGACTAGATGGAAGTTTTGTTATACTCGCCACTGTCACCTCAGGTCTTACACTTAACTGCAGTCTCTATATTACGCTTGTGCATGACAGTGGAGATAGCTGGCACTTCTGCCCGAAGTAACAACTTTTTGAGTGACAGTGCAGGATTTTAGCGGCTGTTGTGGTGAATAAGTCTGCGCTCATTCTACACATTAGGGACTGGAACATGTAGGGGGTAGAAAATACATTTTTTGTTTTCATTTTTAAACTCTGTCTAGTCCCTTTAAAAGGTGTTATTGCGAGAAAAAAATAGCTCTTGTTAATATTTGGAACTGATTTCAATTAAGTGTTTACATTGTTTTTTTCATTTTGCCACCTATGCCAGTTGCATATTGTTAGATATTGATTTCCGGCGTTTGTATCACAGCGTATGGCTAATGGACGTTCACTGGAGAATAAAACAGATTAACAACTAAACTCTTCCCAGAAGATTATGAAAGAATGTTGTGGCAAAGAGGGAGCTGCGCAGGAGGAAGAGGAAGGAGGAGGTGGAGCGGACCAGTGCAGGACACCACGCTCAGAAACAGGGACAAACCCAGGAGGCGCTGCACCGTTTCAGAGGATCAGAAGACACTGAAGGCAGCAAGCCAGGTTTCCTCCGGATGCTACGGTTTCCCCGACCTCCAAAAACATGCTGAACCTCCACACAGTGGAGTCGCAGCGGCTCAGGAATAACACCTGAACACAGTTTTGTTGTACGCTTGTACAATGACAAATAAAGCTCTTACTTACTTATATTTTCTAATATTGGCAAACATTGGATTGTGAATCAAAAGGATTTATTCTATTGTGTCACGACAAAATGGTGTAATTAATGGATTAAAAAAATAAATGTCCGCTCTGGACCTCGGGCCTGAAAATACTTCTTTTCCCCCTTATCTCCCTTCTGGGTTCACCAAACCATATATTAATTTGCACATGATGCCCTTCCCGAAATGAAACACATAAATATATCAGTTTACAGACTCTTTTACTTAAACAGTGAACCAAGTTTCATGCCTCAGCCATCTGAACCTAAAAGACAAAGACAAGATAACCCAAAGTGAAACCAATTGAAAAGCTCCTTTGAATATATTTGACCCAAGTTTATTTTACACTCTTGAGGTTAATATATAATCTCCTACTTGAGCGTTTCTTTTGAGACCCACATGACAAAAAAGTGCCTGACCTGGATTTCTTTAGAGCTTTCTAACTCGTCATACTTTCACGGATATCACTCCTTATCATCCCTCTTTTTCTAAGTAGGATCACTTACTTTTGTTACAATAGAGCTTATTCTGTGTGTGATTGAGGTGCGGCTTTGCGGTATGGTCCTTGATGCACCTGGAGGTAATTTCATGGCTCGTTTTATTTTCACAGACACGAATCAGGCCCAGTGCACCGTTATCAAGCCCTCGGTATTAGGTATCTGACTTGAAGATAGCCTATGGAAGTGCAAACTACAAACTAATTAGAATGAATAAGAAACCTTTAGGCAGTGTTAGCATTTAGCCTCTCATTATACAACATTGTGTCGGATAATAAGGTCAGTTAAATGGGTACACAATATTGTTGTGGATAATAATAATAAAACAACAACTGTAATCTATGAGGCAGACAATAAAAGGCATCAAAAATTGTTTAGTTACTGCTGTGTAACATATTCAATTTAACTACCATGACATGTTATTAATTGCAATGTTATATTAAAGGGGAGTCTTATAATCCTTGAAGTGTTTGCTTACATATGTGACAGAAAAATGCAGTTGCTAAAGAGCCATAGAAATGTGGGTGTAAGCCGTCTTGGTGAAGCTATAGGAGGGATGGTGTGTTATAAGAGGGGGGTCCATGTATCATGTTGCCGACTGTGTGGCTGCTGCCATCACATTAAAGAACAAAGGGGTGTTTATGTCAGGCTTGACTGATTTGCTTTTTATTAATGTTTTACTTCCCTCTCCCCCCACACACCAGACGCTTCTACCCATCAGTCCCCTTCCCCCATTGAGACACTGTGCTTCCTGCACGACCACACCGGCTCCCTCTGCACACCTCAAGACGCACACAGCTCAGATGGGGCCTCTCTGAAACGTGCCATGTATTTTTCTTGAGTGTATGAAGCGCACAGTTACATTCATCCATTCCCCCGTTGAGTAACCGCTTCCCCTCAAGACATTTACACAGTGGGAAAGGTTAATTGCTTGAAACACAGCCGCTGTTATTTCAGCTGATTCTTGAAGCATTAGATTTAATATTAAGCAGGCACGAGATTACTGGGATGATAACTGACCCCGCCAGAGGATTACAAGTAGTACATGTGAATTGGATCAATTATAATTCTTTGGGATGGCTGTTGAAGAAATACATGTGCAGCACCTGTGAATGTTGAAACCTTAGATATAAATATAATCAACCAAGGCTTAAGTTCTCATGGTTTAGTCTTTGTATGAAGTATGTTTTTGTGTCACTATTGACATTTTGTAAAACATTTTGTTCAATATATTTCAAGTGATTTATTTCAATAAGGCTAAAAAAACAACACATGTAACATAATGTAACTGTGCAGTTTGAACAGTATTATGTATTTTGCGTTAGTAAACTCCAACCATCAGCACAAGCACCTAGTGGTATGCAAACGTTTGGACACCTAGGCCAATGTCAAAATCCATTGGGGTGCCCAAACATTTACATACCACTGTTTTCTTACTTTTTTTTTTTCAGTATTTGATTATTACTGCTACAAATGTGTAAATGTCTTATGGCTTATGACTGATCAAAAGAATAAAATAGATGAAGAATTTTGAACAGACACGGTGAGCGCGAGCAAAAGAAACATGTGACTTGGAAAACAAAAATCCCCTTTGAAAGACTGAGCCTGGAGCAACTTATTAAATATGTGCTCTTTTATAGAGGTTTTGCTCTGGTCATGTGTGGGAAGTACCTATTACATAATTACATAATATAATAACTTTTAATAACTAATAAATACAATAAAAAATCAAGGTTTGAAATGTGTGCATGACAAAAAAGTTAGTAAATTGGGTCCACCATTGAAACCACAAAACAGCCTTTTTTCACCTATATATGGATTAAATGTATAGTATATTGAGAAACAAACAGTGTCAGAGCAGCTGGCATCGTCAAACAAATTATTCAAAGAGAGGAACCTTGTTCTTGTGATGGAGCTGGAGAGTGTGGCTTTCTTTAAACACAGTGTTTGGACGAAGGTGCTCTATTCAAACCCATTAGAGCGGATGGGGCCGTGGACCAAAATGGCTTACTTTACATTACAGAGTGGGAGAGTGGCGGGAGTGCAACATTTCCAAACACATTATGGAGGAAAGGCAGTGGCATGTTAAACACAGTGTTGATGGAGAGAGAGGTCAGCAGAGTTTCTGTTTTATTTCTCCGAGGTGTGTGTGCTGTCTCTGTCTGTGAGTGCTGATGGAGCTTTGACGTGAACTCAGACAGAGTACACAAACAGTGCTTTCTCCTCAGCAATATTTTATTGGAATACCTTCATTCTGAACTAAGTTAAGTGTTTTTTGTGCAAATTGGCATGAACATCTAGATTTTGTTGTGTATAATTAGTACCTTGAGGCGCCCAGTTGTACAATCACAGACAGAGCTCCACTCCTGACCCTGCCGATCGAGTATGCCATGAAACATTAAACTCAAGTCCAGCAAAACACTTGTGGACAAGCTTACCCATACTTTGTCTTGGCACTGTGTCCAGCCCAATTAACCTTACAAGCATTCCCTTTTTGAGCAGAAAGACCTGGGGCAGAAGGGGCACCTCATCACTGGCATTTCTCTGCACTTGGCAATGGGACACCTAAAATGCAGAAACATGCAGAAAATGCTCTCTTCTCCTCTTGAGCTCCTGTGGCGGTACTCATGTAGAATCTTTTCAATTAGGCTGCTTGACTTTGCATGGCTAATTAAGTCCCCATCCTGACAAACTGTCTGACTTCTCCCCAAGCTTCTTACTGCAGACTTACAGCCCCACAGGGGCCACTGGCCAGACGGATTGTTGTCCAGCTGGAATGGGATTAGCAGCGCGCCAGGGGCCTGAGTCCCAGAGTCCCTCCGCTTTTGTTTGAATCTGAAGTGTCGATTTGGACGGGGTGAAGCACGGAGAGGATTGAGGTAATCCCCTTCTTCAGCACTGCTCCCCAGAGAAGCCAATCCCAGTAAAGCCCTTAACATTGGACCACCGACTACTATCAGAGCATTATTTACCACCAGAACAGCAGGTACAACTCCTCCAGATTAACAAAACTGAATGATGAAGCTTGATTACTTTGTCCTGTAATCAAAAATACGTTGATTCCAACGATGCTTGTATATTGGTCTGACGGTATTAGCACTCAGAACAGTTTGAAAGCCTCCTGTGTGAGGTGTTGTTTATTGCATACCCAAAGTGACAAATACATGCTCTTAATGAAAGATAAGTGTTTTGATATTTTTTAGATGAGTAAAAAAAAAAAAAGTACTTACAGCTGTACGAAATGTCTGTGATAGAAATGTCAGTTTCTATTGGAAGTTTTCAATGGAAGCCAGTTTGTTGGAGGGCATGTCGTGTTTTGTGAGGTAGGTTTTGTGTACATACTTTGCTGACAGATGTTGTTATAAAGTAATCCCATATACAGTGACAGGATCATGGCTTTTATAAGAGAGGTTGAAGTCTGTGTTATAGAGAAAATCAATTCTACAAAGAACTCAGTGCTTTTTGCCTGAAAGGATTACTTTGGAAAAGCTTCATTCAGTAAATTGTCAAACTTGCTCCAAAATTAGGTCTTGCAAGTTGAAACTAGTTTAAAATTTCTGCTGAAGGTTCAATGTGGCATTTATTAGTCATAATCCCTTTGAGCCAAGTAACATGTTTCCATTTTTCCATTTATAGCTCATCGTTCCTGGATTATACGCTAAATATCCTTTTCATTCTTTGCTCTGCTAATGTACAAACAGATAGTGCAGCAATAGTGTGACCTCCCTTCACAGTAGTGCACCTGTGCCTCTGAGTCAGTCCCTCCACTGAGCCAATACCAACAGACTGTCTTTCATCACAGTGTGGCAGAAGCACACGAGATTAGAGGAGAATCCACCAAAAACAACCGCGCTGATCTCAGGGCTAATCCAGGGCCCTACGTTCACAAGGAAAGAGACTGACACGGCCCCATGTATCACCCAGAGAGAATCCGCCCTGAAGAAAAACACCAGTAGAGACACTGTCCCACCCCTCTGCCACTGGAACAACAGGACGTGATGGAGGGGATAAAGACTGTGCCACCAGCATGGAAACATGTGATGAGCCCAAATCAAACAGAGACACCATTGATTCAATATAATAATAATAAAGGGCATAGAATAGGTCTAAGAAATGCTTTTGCCGCTTGTTTATCCCTTTTTCGTCACTTTTTGTCGCTATTTTGTGGCATTTTTGCAGTTTTTTTCACTACTGTTACATCACTTTTTGTCGCCTGTTTTGTTGAGTTTGTTTTGTTTTTTGCTGCTTTTTTGTCTTGTATTTTGTTGCATTTTTGCCGCTTGTTCATCACTGTTTCATCACTTTTTGTCTGCTGATTTGTTGCGTTTTTGACGCTTTAAAAATGGTTTTACTTCATTTTATTTCTTTGTTTATTTTGTTTACATTTTACATATGTTGAAACACACAACATTGTACACACACTTTTTCTAATTGTGTTAGTAAGTCACCAAGGGCTGCAACGTGTCAAAAATATAATCAAAGTCAAACTGATTCTATTAACCTATAGACGACCTCCCTCAGAAACCCCTAAAGGTAGCAGTGGGGGGGGGGGGGGGGGGGGACAAAATGTTGGCAGGACAATAGTTACACTTAAGATGTGTGATTTGTTGCCAAAGTGTTAGTAATCCTGCTGTTGGAGACACTTGATCCATCCAAATCTATATTGTAATAATTTATTTTTATCCATCAACAGTCCCTGCACCCCCGTCGAACTACAGTATCTTTTGGCTCTCCCCTTTGAAATGCAAGCTGGTGTGGTGTCCGTGTGCCAGTGCATCATCATATTGTACTTGTGTGAGAGGGGCTCCAGTTCTCATCAGCAGGACTTGACACATTATTTTTTTTTTAGGCTGTATCTTTCTGTCCGTTGTCCAAAATGTCCAAGCTGACCACAATGAGAAAAACGAGACTCCAATTGAAGTCTGGTTTTGTGCCAGACGTCCTCAGCTGGGGGCCATGGACCGCTTCATTTTTTTTACCCAACAAGTCCCCGCCCCCACCTCCCATATATACACACACTCCCAAAAATACCCGCCCACTGTGCACCCGCCCCTCTTCCATTTCTGGACCAGCGCAGATAATGGAATTTCTGGGGAAGTGTCCAAACAGATTGTCCTGTGTGGTACAGTGTGTATATGTGACTTGTACCAAATGACACCGTGCAGGATTATTTCATTAGATCTCAATCAACTACAGCCACTTTTAGACTGGGCTCACACTGTTGACCCCATGAGCAACAGGAAACGTTGAATTGGTCTTGTCAATAGATTAGGTGAACTAAAAGGAGACTAAATTCAGAGCTAAATAAATACCAAAAAGCAAGACTGCAGAACTCCTCTGTTTTTACGTAATGAATCAGTTCTACTGGGTGCGTATATTTGGATGTGTAGCCACAGCTTGGATGTGCTCTTCTGGTTTTCATATGAACCACACGAGCGGCTGATGTTTATGATTCCTTTCACCAGGTCAAAGTAGGCCTTTAGAAGTCACAGCCACCATTCACTTTATTGGTTGGACAAAGCTGCTGAAAAGTGGAGGTTCTTTAAAGACCTTTATAGGACAGTAATGTGTAATGGGGTGTTTCATTAGCTGTAATGAAACCGAATCACCCTGTGGACAGTGCTCTGGATCCATCTGCCTTGTGGTTTAATGGTCTGAGTTGAGAGGCAGTGACGAGAATGGTTTTGGTCTACTGCAGTTATTGGAACAGAGGTACAGAAAGCAATTTTATACAAGCTAAAGGTGCTGACTCAGATCGAACCATGGATGCTGACAACTGCAGACATGTGTTGTTCCTTCATTTGTCATTGAAAATGGGATTGCATTGGTTGTTGCTACTTTATTTCTGCTACCCTAAAGTTAGCTGCAGTTCTTCCCGTCCTATTAATTTTTTATGGGGATTAGCTTTAGATCCCCATCCCCTCCTGGAACCGCCACCTTAACGTGGTGGAGGGGTTTGAGCGCCCGAATGATCCTGGGAGCTCTGTTGTCGGGGGCTTTGTGCCCCTGGTAGGGTCTCTCATCGCAAACAGGTCCTAGGTGACGGGTCAGACAAAGAGCGGTTCAGAAGCCCCTTATGAGAGACCAACAGGCCCGGTTAGAACCATGAGGCCGTCCTTCTGTGGACCCACCACCTGCAGGAGGAGCCATAGGGGCTGGTGCAATAGGATTTGGGCAGCTCCAACAGCTGCCCCCACGACCCGGCAACGGACAAGTGGAAGAAAATGGATGGATGGATGGAGCTTTAGAATAAATATATTTCTAAAGCTAACACGGTTGACAGCAGGTTCCTTGAAGATGATCACTTACTGTGGGTTAAGAACTTGTTGTAGGATGTAAATACTTCACCGGAAATTACGTTTGCGTCTGGAAGTTAAAGGTTAAAGGTATTCATGCAATAAAAAATAAATAAAATCAAAACAACAAAATGAAATAAAAACCATAGACAAGATGATTGTGTTCAGATAAATATGTATTACACAATATGCGTAGCTTTGATATTTCCATTCTGTTGGGTGCTTATCACTGTAGGCCACCAAAACAATCTTGCGACACAATTACAGATTGATTGCACTCATTCACTTAACTTTTCTCATCCCAGTATCCCTTGTGCACAGGAGATACAAACTGGTGAAAGTTAAAAAAAAATGTGTGTGCTCTCTTCAAAGCTAACTTCTATGAGACCAGAGTTTTCAGCTTCTCCTAAATAGAAGTTATTATTTTATCAGGAGTTTAATTTCATGAACTCTTCTCAATCTGCAGTGTATCAACTCTGGTACCTGTACCAGAGTTTGAAAACCACTGATGAGTAGATATAAAAACCTACAGTATTACTTCCTAAACTACTCTTTTTTTCCCCTGTGAAAGTCAAGACTGAAAGATAATTGGTCACCTCAGACATTAGCCGAGATGCCGCGATGGAGTCATTTAGTTGCACCTCTTTGCATTTCATCACTTGAGACTGTCAATTATGCTTGATTTACAAGGCATTCGCGGCCAATGTGAAGCATCAATTTGTGAGTGGGTGATTGCGCAGGAGTGAAGGAAGATGACAGGATATATCCCTCATCATCACGGCCGCCTGTCCTCCAATTATCCACGGTCAGCTCTCTCCATCTCAGGTGGAGCCCGGGTGTAGGGTGTGACTGGTAGTAAAGTAACCACTTCAGAAGCAGGAATTGGTTCTGCGGTGATGAACCGTGCTTTCTGTACAGGTGGGAGTGATCGCTCAACGCAGCAGCTTGACTCTATTTACACAGATGGTTTGTATTCACACAAGCCTCATATGAATGCTGTAAAACCTGCAGAATACAAGCACTTTGTCCACACTCTGTAATGAATAGAGAGGACTGGCACTGCACTTCTCAGGGTTACATTACAAAGGCGCGTAAAACGGTCCGGAGTCACAAGCCTGAAGGACTTTTACCATTGACATGAATAACTTATAATAAAACTCAATAGTGCACTGGTATGGAAATAATGTGGCTATAATTTGTGCAAGATGGCTTGCAACCAAGGGGTCAAGGAAATATTTCTTTGTAAAACCCAACAAACCCATGTGGTTTGTTGGGTTCCAGCGTCTTGATAAAGCACTGACCGTTTTTGCTGTTATGGATGGAAGTTTTATCCGGTTCACACAGCTGCAGTAAAAAAAAAAAAAAACACATGCACCGCTTGTCCCACACCTGCCTCATTACATTCATAACATCAATACGAGATATGTTTTGAACTGCAAGTTATTTGAATGGTACTGTATAGTTAATGTACATGCCTGGAGCCAAACCCAACCAAAAGGCTCTCAAAAACACAGACATACTGTACAGCGCAGCTGAGATGAGAACCACGGCACTATGCCATTACCTCACATGGCAGTACAGGCAAAGGAAATAACTTACCGCTATGTTGCAGCACTGTACAGTTGATATACATAATCTGTGTTTCCCTGTTTCTGCCTCTTCCTTATTCAACACACATTCATGGAAGCAAATTCATGGAAGCGAGCCATATTAAATGTCTCCTTTGCTGGGCCGACAGTGTTTGTTTTTTATAAGTTTTTCAAGCATGTGAATATTTAAAATACATAACATGAAGTGACACATCCTGTTAAATGTGATCTTCTTTCGGACATAGTTAATGTAGTTTTTGTACCCTGGAATATCATCACTGTCATATTACAAAGTGGTTGGGCGTCTGACTGTCCATGGATCGTGTGACGCAGACAAGAATATACAAGCTGTTTGCGGTTAGAGATGTGGCTCACTGCACATGTTGAGACCAAACTTGATCCGTATGTAACGAGATGGCAACATCAGCAGTCTTAACCTGAAATGTGGCTCTGGGGCGTCAGCTATGTGGTCTGTGCTCCCAAGAGGAAATACATTTTCTTGTTTGTTTTATTTATTTACTTAGCTTCCGTTTTAAAGGTTTCCATTGTATGTGTCAATAAAACGCATTCAAAGTCGATCCATTCATGTAAAATTGACTTTTCTAAAACGGTCATTACTATTGATATATTATACTATACAGCGTTAACCTACTTAAATATTAAAGACTCGACAGGTTCGAAAACCTTTGAGTGTTGCCACTTTGCGAATTGCAACACCACCCATGTCATTTACAGGTTGGATGGCTCCTGTGGATGTTTTTACATAGGCCGGACAAAAAGACGCTTAAAAGATCGCTTCTCAGAACACAAATACGCCATAAGGATTAATAACCTCAACGCTATTGCTCGACATTTTCAATCCTGTTTCATGCAAAATCAATCTCCTCAAAGTTATGGTTATAGACGCCATCCCACCCAACATTAGAGGTGGTGATCGGTTGTCTCTCCTCTCTCAAAGGGAAACCTTTTGGATAGAAACCTTGAAAGCTACCAAATTTCCTGGTCTCAATGATGACCTCGATTTTTCAGTTTTTCTTTAGTGGTGATATGTTGGTTTCCGTGCTTATGTATACATGTCCCTTTTTTGTACTTGCTTTTTTAACACACTTGCGCAAGTGTTTTTTTTGTAAATATTGAACTTCTATGTGTGACATTCTCGCCTACCCTTTATCTATTTTTCTCTTTATGTTGACTCTCTGTAGGTTTATTGACCTCATGTCGACACATCCATATGTATTTATCCCTGTTTCGTCTATCATGTGGTCTGTTCACGTGACATTTTTTGTCACATGACTTGTGTATTATTTAAACATACCTGGGTACAATTGATTCTCTATGCCCTGACGAAGATCCTGTGGGATCGAAACGCGTAGGTGTCCCTCTTTAATAAAGGACTTTTAATTTAGTGTGGGCCTCGGATTTTTTGCTAATTTTTACCTTTCTCCAAGGGCTTCCTTTTTTATCCACATCCTCATCCTCGAAGAGCACCCATTGTTGCTATTTTCTACTACGCTTCATGACCCAGCGCAGCTCTCACTTTTGCTATTTTTAACCTAGGTTAAATATTAGTTTAATTTAATTTCACTCTTAAGAGTTTAGCAATTCATGGGCGCCATGACTAATTAAAAAGAAATGTTACTATGGGTGATTAAAATAAATGTATTCTTTGGAGGATTAAAAGTTCCTTGACTTCCACTTCACCATTGTCTTTGCCCAGACCAGGATTTAGTGCTGCCAGAAAGCCCTATTGACAGAGTGCGCTCTGCATTAGCATACATATACGTAAAGAATCTTGAGATGTTTGGATTAGGCCAAGCCCCCTTCTCTTAAAGGCTTGACTAAGGACTTTCTGCATCAGCAGTGTTGTATGATGAGCTGTCTTTGAACTCAAACAACTGAGAGCTCTTTCATCTGGGAGCAAGAAACATATAGATGTATAACTCTGCATTATAGTTGTTGTAATTTCCTAATTCCTGTGGAGTCACCACGGAACAAGTGATTCAATGTGTTGCTCAACAAGTGCACCCCAGCTGTCAGAGCAAACAGGCCCATCCGCACCCTCCTCCGCAACAACGTCAGAGACACTCTCCTCAGGAAGTGATTACATTTTTATGAATCAGTCTTACGTTTTGGTTTTAGCACACGTTTCCTGTAAAGTTTATCTGAACCATAAAAACAATGTCACGAGCAAAGGAGGAGTAAATTAGCAGTATATCATCACTATCATCTCCCTCATTCCTCCCTCATTGCACCACATGTTACAGTTTTAACCATGTTGTGAAAGGGCTTCACTGTTTATTTATCCATCATTTCCAGCACTGAATGAATACGGAAACTACGTACACAAGTGTATGAATATTTCACCAGAGGATGTTGCAAAGGGTGATTACACAAGCTCCGTCATGCCCACATTAGGCCCATTGTAAACCTGGGGGATGACCCTTGACCGTTTGGGAAGCGATGAAATGGAGGGAGAGTGCTTGAGTAGATTTTTAAGAAACAGCTTTTCAAGTACAAAGAATTGAAAATGGATTTAGAGAAAATACACTTGCAACAGGCACGAGTAAATATAACTAATTGTGTTATATAAAGCAAAAGGATGTACTGTGTAGCTCCAGGGTTTATTCGGCTTCAAATCTATTGAGTAATTCCATAGTGCAATACTTTTTTACTCATCTCTGTTCTGATATCTGCAGTGCATTTTAATAGGTGTTTGTACTAAAAAGTGGCCATAAGGTTTTCAGTCAAATCCACCTCATTTTGCTACTGTCCTTCCTGCCACCTTTCCTGACAGTGCTGTGACTTGTTCCTGCAGTATTTTGCCATGTGCTGAGCCAGGCGTGCTGTGTGACCCCTTGCTCATGCAGTGGGAGGCTAGGGAACGGGACTGCGAGGAGGAAGAGGAAGTTGTGTAGGCTAGAGGAAGCAATGGCTGTTCAGACCTTGAACCTGTTCTACCGTAATCGACAGAGACATTTGTTCTTCTGAGGTGTGGCAGCGGTAGTGATGAACATAGCATAGATGAGCATAGAGGATGTGACTGAGGAGGTCTGTGGGCGTAGGTTAGAAAAGGGGTAAGGTCATAATCTACTGCACGTAAGGCATGAGGCGTGACATTTCCGATATTCTCAGTAAAACAGACATCAGGGGTCAGGTTGCGGTAATAATTTTCTCTCCCACACAGAGGAATACGCAGGACATTAACAGTGGCTTTAATGCTCCAGACGGAGATATATATCACTGACACTGACCACACACACACACAGCCAATACCCATCCAGCGCGTCCTCATAACTATGGTGTCTCCTGTTCACGTCTATTTTTACCGACAGGCGCTGAAAGCCTCTTGAAGCTCGTTGTCAATGGGCATCTCATTCCAGCACCAACAGCGTGTCACCATTTATTAAGCCGTCATTACTTATGGCGACTGCACCGCCACACGGCCTGGGAGTGTCGCAAATAGATCAGCAAAGATAGGTTTCTGCTTCCCCCAAAGGTCAGGCCATGAGCGGGCGTGTTGTGGCACATCTCACTCCTGCCGTGAAGATCAATGCAGGTGTTAGCGCTGCCATTAGTTTGACTAATGCAGATAAATGGACCTGATGGGGACACTGCAAAAAGACAGAGGTCGATGAAGCGGACTGTCCACACAGTGCTCTGTTTTGGGTAAACAAATAAAAAGCTTGTTTTAACTAAAGGGGTGATGAGATACAGGCCCATGGGAGAAGGAGATCAATGGCCACTGTGGACGCAAGCCCAGCATAGATAATGATAATAACAACATAGTCACTTATTGCAACACTACTGAAGACCAATGTATTAATGTATTGATTGGTATACATTATTTATTATTTATCTCTTTGTCAAAGTTGTTTGCAAATTGGCCATGATTTAGTGTGTTTTTTTCCCGTTTATTTTTATTCTTTTCAAATATGGGCCACCATAATCTTTTTACTGACTATTTTTATAACAGCAAATAAAATATTGTGCAAATTTGCACAATTGTCAAAAAGAACAACAACTCTTTTTCCCAAAAAAAACATTGTTAAACCCGTTTGTAAGTTTGTTTGTTATTGCTAGACTATCAGTCCGCCCTTATGTCAGACCCACCCACATCCCACACTCTATATATCAGCCTCATTCTGGGCTTGTTTTCCTGTGGGCTCTTTAGGTGTGTGAGTTGACACGTCAGCACCCCTGTTTATCAAAGCTTTTATCACCTCCCAACTCCTGTGTCACCCAGAGAGAGGAAAAAGGAGGTTCCCACACACCTGCACCAGCTTTTGGGGGTTGAGAGGGGGATAGTACAGGGTGTAACGGTGTAGTGTAGCGTTGTTGATCTGCAATGTGAATGACTCTACCAGGATCCAGCCTAAACTTCGCAGGTTAACTAACAGCATATTTTCCCCAGAACTTGAAAAGAAGAGCAGGGCAAAATTAACTCCTTATCTCTATTAATGGTACATGAAATGTGCAGGGATTCTATGGATAGTAGTTTGATAACAGGGACCTCTTAATATTTTATGACACTGAAGTAATAAGGACATAAACATTTATGACCGCAAAGTGGTTTTAACATAACTGGGTCTGTCATGCCTTCATCTTCTGAAAGTTACTCAAAAATAGACACACACAAAAATGTAGCTAACAATAAAATATGGGGGAGGGTTAACAAATGGTTAAACTAAACTAAACTAAACATGTTTAACATGCTGTGGATCCCCTGTCCTTGCCTCCTCCCCGTGTCGGTTTCCTTCGGGTGCTCTGGTTTCCCCTACCACTAAAAACATGTACAATAGGCCAGGATGAATGAGTGTGGTTGAGAGTGCACATGGGGGACATGCATGAGACCCATGTATGTTCATTAACATACACTGTTGCGACCAAATAAACCAATTAACAAATAATAAATAATACAGTCTCTAAATATTATTCATCTGCTGCTCTGGAATCGCAACATCCCCCAGTCACCGCTTATGTGTATTACCTGTCTGCCCACAGTTGGTTGGATGATCAACTTTTTTGTTCTTCAAATGTTTTATTTATCACGTTGTAAATCTGCATTTATTTTATCTTTATCACCAATTTTATATTACTAATTGTTGTCTGTATGTTATCAGATGTATCTGCACTGTACGTGCCCAGAGCAAGTTTCCCCTAGTGGGACAATAAACTTTAATTCATTTCAAGTCAACATGTTTAACTAAAATAATATTTTCCATTTTCCATATAAAGTAATACAGTGATACAATGTAACTGATAAAAATGTTTACATTAGTATTTGAAGTTATTTCAGAAACAATTCAGTCTTTGTTAATTCTACCGAGCATTTGGTTAGCTAAGGTTGGCCCGAGTTTGTTTTTACTGTCTTTTTTTCTCTGTTGCTTAGTTGTCACAAGATAAAAGATCTTGCCACGTGCTTGTCACTCTGGGGATTCATGAGTTGGTGGGGAAATTTTGATATTACGCATTTAAACAAAAAGAGAAAGAAAAGAAAATTGGGCAGGGGACAAAGACTATAAAAATGTGCTTTCTGATACTTCTGCACTAAACTGGCTCTTCATCCCTCCCACTCTGTGCGCTCCTCTGTCAGCTGCTCTTCCTCCGTCCCCTCCCCGCTATGTGCTGGACGCGCGCTTTCTCTCTCTCTCTCTCTCCTCTGCGCTCTCTCTCTCTCTCAGGCAGTCTGTTGAAGCCGCACACACGGATTAGAGTCTCGCTGTGAGTGTCTGCTCTGAGACAAGCAGCCAGAAGACACACAGATAACTAGGATAAAGGATAGCGCGGTGGATAAAGAATCTGATGTGAGGTTTAAGTTACCTCTAAGGCTCTGTATCTCCAGTTAACCCAGTAAAGTGCCCACCTGGAGCGGGACAAAATAAAAAAGGACAACAAGTATCCTAACTGGACCTCCACATTGGGAGCCATGTGATCTCCACCACTCTACCCACTTGGTTGTACTTGGTCCCCCCTTTATCCTGGACTGCGAGCTGGGGATACAAAGGATTTTTGTTCTTACCTGAAGCCTGCACTTTGGGAGCTGGCTCTGTGAAGGGACTTACCCCAAGGAAATACTCTTGTTTCGGGGCACTGGCTGGAGTGTAAGTGCCCCCTGGTCTTGCAGGGCCAGCCAGCAGCACTTCCGCCAGCACCATGGATTACCTGTTGGGGATGGTAGTGTTGCTTTGTGGCGCGGTGCAGCCACTGAGAGCACTGGAGCCCAAGCACACTGTACCCAGGCTAAAGCTGTCATTCAAGGGTAAGTCCACTGCTGACTCGGGGACATGCAGGGACCACGCTGCAGCTTTTATTCCCACACCAGCATGGGCATAGTTTGTGTCTTTGCCCGTGGGTGCACTTTTCTCCCCATTCATTCTGTCCCATGTTGAGTAGCCCTTTTTCTCTATTTCTGTAAATGCCTGTCCTGCCCCATTGTTGGTCACTACACTCTAAATATATGTCTCTCTCTCTCCCATTAACTTACAGCTTCTCACTGGTTTCATAGCATCAGCAGTGCCAATCTTTTTTTCTCTTTTTTTCTGTACAAATGGTCAGATTGGTACCATATGCCGAGGAAGGGGGTTTGCTCCAAAATGTATATATTGGCCCATGAACCTTTTTTTCTCCATGTGTTCCTTCTCCATGTGTCCTTTCTGCTGGTTCTGTACTGCCCTGTTAAGTGGCTCTTTTCAATAGCTTCCACCCATAAAAACTCCCCAAAAAAGGGTGTTATGTCTGACAGTGGTGTTTCTTTATAGCCTGTTTCATCCTTCTAATTACAGCATCTAGAATTTCTTGCTCGTTTATTCAGTGCAAAAGTATTGATTTAAACCGGTGGCGATAAATCATTTTTGTAGACGGGAGAGACACAGAGGGAGCCACATGCTTGTTGGGTCTTTTTATACGTGTAAGTTTTTTGACGTACACTGCAAACATGTTATTCTCACAGCTTGTATGTTATTTTGAGGGGAGACTGCGGAGCGCCGGCTCTTCCTCTCCTTCCTCCCTCCCTCTCTCTCTCTCTCTCTCTCTCTCTCTTGCCCGCCTGTCCTCTCTCTGTCTGGTTGCCTCTCTCACACCCTATGCTAAATCAGGCTCTTCATAATAGCAGACTTTTCATCTTCTAGCTCGAAATGACCCATAACATTTTTGTCATTTTTGAGATTTTTTTTTTTTTTTCCCACTTCTTAATGTGAGTGTTGCGGGTTCAGCGTCCCAAAACAAAAAACAAAAAGTACATGGCTCGGCGTGTGGTCTGTCAGTTTTGTGTTTTAGTCGAGATTCTTTCATAATAACTGAATTTATATGGTTCGTGCTTTTAACAGCTGAGAACTTACCCGTGGAGGCATTTGACTGTCACCCAAAGCTGAGGTTTTGCAGATAAATTTAACCCACGTCGAGGAAAATAGTCTTTATTCTTGAAGAGAGTCAATACACTGTCTGTCACTGTAATTGCTGGTCTAACTTTAGCCTCCTCACTTAGTATAACTTATGTTTAGAGGCCTGCTATATGACATGCTTTTTTCTTTATATGTAACACAAGTGGCAATTTGGGTATTTCTCTCCTCCCTTTTCGCATCCAAAAATGAATTGTTCGCATGACAATTTCCTCTGATTCTCCCGGCGGGTGCAGGCGGCTGATCATGTTAATCGGTGATGACACGCGCTGGGGCCACACGATCGAATCAAATCTGGAAAACATCACAGTCAAACTTACCTGCATTAAGTCATGACTCCCCGGGGCGCCGTCATGTCAGATCACACGAAGCTCAGCCTCAAGGCATGATGGGAAAACGTCAGCCGTTCTTCAAACCGCCATCTGGTTAAAGAATGCAAGTACGGGTCCCTGCTTCCCTCTGTGCTGATCCTCCGCGCCGTTCAATATGATGCGTTAACATTTGCGTTGACAACAATACGAGGCTAGAAGTAATTTATGCTACTAACTACATTGGGTCGTTATGGCTGTGTTCATAGCAGAGTCTTTGCTGAGAAGTTACAGTAGAAAAGCCGAGTTTACAGTGGAAGAAAATGTGTGGGGAAAGTGTATCTTTGTGTAAATTGTAATGCTAAAACCATACGCAAAAGTAGTTGGAGGGTTTTAGGGGTATATGCTGTTTCATTTAAGCCACACAATCGTATCTCTCAACGGCTATATAGCAAAACATCTGGTGCCGTGGCCTACATCTCTGTTTCCATGAGTTTAATGTCACTGCATATTGTTCTTTAAATAAAGAATATGTTTTATTGGCAAATAATGTACCAAAACTGAGATTATTAATTAAATCAAAGATCTTTGTAAATTATTATAAGACTTGCACAACTTAGTGTTTCCTATAACCCCTGCATCATCTTTCCTTTTAGTTTTTCTTTGTAATCCTTTGCAAATCTAACTCTTTCTTTTGTGTAATGAATTACATTTTGCTTTAGTTTTTCATTCTAGTTGCCCTTCCTTAAACAATCCTCTCTGTTTACATGGGTTTGGGAGAGTCTACCTTGTGACTCCATTGCTTTTGTTGTTCAGCTTTGTTCACATCTTGCTTCAACACATCTCAAATAATATATTTCTGTGTAATTGCAGTGTGCGCGCAGTTTACGGATCTGTCAGCTCTGGCATGTCTCCATAATGAAACACCTGGTGATGCCACTTTGCTGCTTTTTGAGCCTGCAGACTTTGCATTTTCATTGTCTGCGAGCAAATTTGTATCTGCCGGTGCGTAGTGCCAGTTGGGTTGTGTGCACTCTCTTGTGTGTCAGCGTCTTTGCGCCTCTGTTTTCACAGGGTCCACAGGTGTTTGATGGCTCTTTCAAAGCCTGTCAGAGGACAATTCGCAGTTAGCACCCACGCAGTTGCGGAAAGGGAGGGAAAGGGAGGATGCAGGAGGCAGGGTGAGAGGCAAGGCGATCAGCTCTAATGAAGCGAATGCTGGCAGACTTACAGTAGACGACACAGGAGGAAAAGGGAGGCTAGTTGTTAAGTGGTGTGTCATTCATCTCCCTCTCGCGGTTCAAAGCCGCTGTAGTAATTAAGTCAAATAAACAAGGAGGGAAGAATCCCTGGGGAAGGACAGTCAAGCAAGCGCTGAGCAAAGTAGTCAGCCAGACCCTTCAGTTGGACAGAGAGAATGGGAAGTGGAACAGTTGTTAATGGCCTTCTCAATATTCTAACTTTGGCATAGTCTATCTTGTTCTGCAACTTGTCAGTGCTTAGCTTGGTCAGAAATGGGTTGTTGGTTTTCGTATGTGGGCAAATCAATCAACAATGTTTACATCGAAATGATATGTAAAAGTGTGCAACATTTTAGTTTTATTGTTTCTTTAGGCATTATTTTCATTACAGCACAGTAACAACATGAGAACAGGATAGAAATAACATTGTAACTAAGAATGACATATAATGTATTTTGTTGCCCTGTTTCCATAATATTATCAAGAAATGCCTTGATTTTTTTTTATGGTTATTATCTAGGCGTGTAACAATGCACCGTACCATGATATACCACAGAGCTAAAATCTGACAATATGCATCACATTTAAGTGACGGTGCAAGTTTTTGCCTATATTTCCTCATTTATAAGCTCCTCGATGCATGTCGTGCGTCATCATCACTAACCGCTAAACTCCAAGCTTGGTTTGATTCGAAATACTGCCTAATAATGAACATTTAGGCGAATTTATTTGTAGCCTAAATGCCTATATTATTTATATCGCACCTGCACCGTGATGCACTGAAACGTGACATTGCTGAACCGTTACACCCCTATTATTTACTATAAATAATCTGTTTAATTGGCATAAATAATCAATTAATTAGTTTGATCGTACCTTGAAATAATTTAGGTTTGTCTTTTTTTCCATATAATTACTGTAATGATGTTATTACACTTTTAGGTGCCTTCTTCTTTATTTTACCAGACTATTACTGTGCTATATCATAAAGTGCCACCGTAATTTTCAGGTTCTTTGGCGACAATTTGTTAATTAGTAAGCCAGCGCGCTATGCTTCATTCAATCCTTTAGACAAATTTAACTGTTTCACAAAAATATTTATCATATTACTTTGCACATTTGCACGACACTAGATAGATGTTAGAATGCGTGTGTATTTTATTTTATTGGTTTGTCATCTCCAGTTGAATATGCAAGCTCAGTCCCATGAAATCCCCCCTTAAATGGGTGCTGAAGACCCCCCTCCATGGACACATCTACTCAGACAAAATGAGTGATTTTCAACTTGGATGCAGGAGACAGGCGCATGAGTGCAGAGTGGGCAGTTTGAGAGGTGAGGCAGCCGAGGAATGGCAGCAGGTAGATACAATGACCTCTCAGGGGAGCGACTCCGAACGACTGCCCGGTCAATGATTTCCCAGCGGGCTCAGTTAGAGATTCAGAGAGATGTGACTTTACAGGACACGGCAACGATCACACCAGTTAATGATTTTCTCTTCTCCTTCAGACCAGAATAGCTTTTACTTTCCACATCCGAAGTGAGGATATAAGGAGATGAAGAAACATTAACCGTGGTGTCGAATAATATCGCTGAGGAAAGATATGGCATCCGTGGATATCATACTTCTTTATTCATGGGGGAATATGCTTGAATTGCTTGGGAACATTGAAGATAAAGGTCCTTCTTGTGATGCGTGTGAAGATATCGGGCAACAGTCTGAGGCATTTTGATAGTTAAATTGAAAGTCCCTTATTGAACACTGGACACCAACACTTATGGCCCTCATCAGGCCTTTCATTTGCAAAAGAAGAAACACTTCTAAATATCACCAAGTGAGATAACCGCAAGAGCCAAGACAGGCAAATGTTTTAAACAAACACTTAATCGATACATAGGTCAAGGCTTTAGAGTGAGGCCAAATTGGATCCACCTGTCCATGTTTATTGGGTACAAATACATATTTCCCTCGGGTGCACTGGTCTGATCCTCATCTTATAAGAGCTGTATTTAATATTATTATTATTTCATCTATTGGACAGTAATAGCCTAAAATTATACTGCATGTCTTTATCCTATTTTATTTTTTTTTATTAAATTTATTGACAAGCGTACATTGTGGAAAATACGTTAAATTGCGTCTGGAGCCTTATAAGGGGCAGATTCAGTGTTACTATTTCCGTTGGTAATTATATGAAAAAATAATTATTGAAAATGTGTGACTTTTATTCATCAAATGTGTTTTTTTCCCCTTTGTTTCCGTATGGCTGATACTTTATTTTATGTATTTAATCATTTATTTGATAAGTACAGTTCAAATCAACCTCTTACGTTTTGTCGTGTTTTTGACGTTTTTTGTTGCATTTTCATCCCTTTTGTTCCCCTTGCTATTTTTAACGCTTGTTTGTCTTTTTTTTTTTTGCATGTTTTTGTCACTCTTTGGTTACTTTTTTGTTGCGTTTTCATCCTTGTTTTCGTCGCTATTTGAAGTTGTTGTTTTTTCAAGAAGCTTTTAGATCTGGGTAATGGCAAACTGGACATAATAAGTTCGGCTCAGGCAGGGGTTAAGAGGTTAATGAACAACTACAACGACTTCAGCAACGATGCTAGTTTCCATCTGTAGTCTCTAGACAGAGATAAAACATACAACACAATTAAGCTACAAATACAAATAAAAACAGGTGGGGACTAAAAATGCTCACAGGGGCGGTTTTCCTTTAGCCACTGTTTTAGGTGTGATTAACCCTTTATTGGGCAAGTGATCATTTACACACACTTTGCATATTATGGCCTCCCTGTTGCACATCAGGAAGGTAAAGGAGCATGTAGTCCTCACTCAGCCAATCAGAAGCGATCACCCTTCATCACAGATCTCACTACTGTGGCCTTTGACCAATCAGCAGAGACCGGTGGTGCTCTAAACTTCCCGTTTGCTCTGAAGTCTGAAAAAGACCCAAGTCTGGCTAAATTCATGGTACATTTCTTTACACAACTTTAAAACTAACCATGGTAAGTTGATGATACTCACACATTTTATCAGTGAATAAGTGATGGTTTATGTTTGTATGTATTGGTTTTAGAGGACATAGTGAAATAAGTGAATTTGCAGCATGGAAAAGGCAGGCCCCACATTTGATTATACGCCCTGTTCACTTAAACCTAAAGTTAATTAGTGTTAGTAAAATCTTTAGGCAAACAATATTGGAGGTGACTGACCCCTCCCACTGCACGTAAAGCTCAATCACATTTACAAAAACTCTTGCTTATGACAGGTGTGATCATTCAAACCTCAATATCACAAAACACAACCTCTCCTGAATACCAAACCCCCCGAGACCTGCAAGTACTTTTTGTATGTTTTATAAACCTTATTGTATTTTTTTACCACTTAAAGGGCAATGTACTAACTATGGTAACTTCGCTCACATTGATTTTCTGCATGATTTTGAAACATTTTTAATAAGAACCAAACTTCTGTTATGTCCCCCAATGACACTCTTAAGTTGAAATGATTTATTTCAAAGTATTTCAATGAGTGCCCTATAAAGGGTTAAAAAGTGGGGTCTCTCTTATTGATAATGGGACTATTCCAGTACTTAGTGCCCCTGATTGAGAGCACAGATGTAGTTCGCCAGTGAAACCTCACCGTCCCCCTGAGCACCATTTAAACACATACAGCATTAATGATATGCGATGCAGAAAATGCCTCCACACTTCCATTGATTATATCTAACCCTGCACATTTCTCTCCCATGATAATACAGTGAGAAGCAATCAGGCAAAACACTGACCCCTAAAGGTTAATTGATGCACCCGCAACACGAGTGTCGAGCAAATGCCACTAAAGACAACCAATAAACCTCACTAGTGAATCTATCGTCAGCCATAGTGAAAGTCCAAAGTGCCCAATAAAGATCATGATAATTAGTATAGGCCCTGTTAATTATGCAGCCTGTCGTTTGACCTTTCCCTGCCCCCCTTTAGCTCGACAGCTAAGTGAGTGGAAATGAAAGACAGACGGAGACTTGGGAATCTTGAACAGCCTTTATAATAGACGCTCAATGTAGAACCACAGCCACAATAAGAAACCCGGGCCGTCGGAGTGACTTTAGGCGTGAGAGAGGGTCTTTTTTTAACTCCACAATGTGAGGAAAACACACATAAAAGTAATAAGTTCATGCTGCTCCAAAATGTCTCTAACCCTGATGACACCCGCGCCTATTGATAAGGATTCTTATTCATAATGAATAATTTTCACACAAGCACAATTCAGTACCGATTGTAGCTTTCTTACATGGAGACGTTTTGACTTTAGCTGAAGTTTATGCTGCATTAAGTAATATACTCTTTTTTCAAACTTTGCCCCACTTACCGTACAAATATGCGTGTTTGTGGGTGTCCGCATTGCCAGCTTTACATTCCTAATGCCTGAGTATGCTTGTGAGTAAACCCAAACTATTTCTGTCTTTGGCTTTGTGCCTTTTGTTGTATTTGACCGTGGTGTGGGTCGAGGCTGACTGAGCGGATGTAGATAATTATAAGGTAGCGTGCCATTGCTCTGGAGATGTCTGCCTCCATCACTTTCTCTCTCTCACATCTGTCCTTTATATCTGGCCCGCCGCCCGCGTTTTGTCTGTAGCGCGGTCGCTTTTCAAGAAACCTCAAAACCACATACCTTAAGTTCTGCTAAAGAAGTCTCCCAAAGTGTGTGTTTGACATTTCCCTAGTTGCTTTTCTTGTCTCTTTGATTGCACCTCAGTAGATCCATATCTTTTTGGCCAGTGGCGTCGGAAGCGTTTGGAAAGTGGGGGGGACACATTTCAAAAATGGGGGGGGTCGACTACAGTGGGACATGGTCAGGACAATAACAGAGCAATGTTATTGCTTTAGCGGGACTACATCCAAATCGAGCGTTACTTCAAGAATACGTGAGAGAACAGCTCCTCCTCCTCGCAGCTGGGTGGACATATAGGGCGGATAACAAAACACCTGTGGAGCCGCTGTTCTCCTGTCCAGCCCTGGCTTTATGACGCTTTGTGAAAAAACTCTTGAAGCTCTTATGAGACGGCGCTTGTGTTTGTCCACATTTATTTAGATTCAGCCACACCCGTTAACTCCTGCCATCGCAAACAAACATCTCAACGCTCGTATCTTCACATTTCCCACAAACGCAGATAAAATTGAGTCAAGGGGTAAAGAAAGCAAACCTTTATCAGTCAAAGGAATAATTCAGATATTATTTGGTTAAGTTAGAGTCCAGACAGTGAGGTTTAACGGCGTATTGACCGGTTGAACACTCGTGCTAGCCCGGGGCAGTTTCCCCACACTCACGCTACACTCAAGCTTCATCACCCGCTTTGTAAACACATAAAAACTGATGTTCCTCACCTTAAAGTTACTGGTCAGGCCCTTTGTACCGATGAAGACACGCTGTCCACCTGCCGAGGACGCGAAAAGTCCTGCTCCCCCATGTGAGAATCCGTAAAAAACTCCGAAAACATGTGCTTCGGTTTGGTCAAATCTGTCCGTCCGTCCAACGATAATCCTCAGTATTCTCACTTTAGCCGTTTTTCAGCGGTTTACAGAGACATGTTTACATTTCAGCCGCTCTGAGGTGATGTAGCGGACCTGCATAGACACAGCTACGCAAAGCAGAGCGACGCGATACTGGCGCGGATAATGGGATAATGCCAATATATATGTTTTTAAATGTATGGAAAATAAGGCGCGGGTCATATTTAATTGTTTGGCCTCGGGGAGCCTATTGAAAAGATCCAGTCTAAACTAGTAAATGTAAAGTCAATGAAAATTCACGTTGTGAAAGTGGGGGGGACCAATCAACCACTTTTCAAAAGTGGGGGGGACACGTCCCCCTCACAATGAATGGTTCCGACGCCCATGTTTTTGGCCCAGCCCTCTGTATAACTCTGACGTGGACACCCATAGAGATCTGCCCTCGCTCTGCTGCCACATTCTAGCTGTAATACCACAGAATTGTTTTTCAGCCTATGCCTGAAAATACATTATTGTAGCATTCTCGTGTCACTTTGGGAAGATTATTTATTATTTTGTTACAATTTATTACACGCACTTAGCTGTCCCAGTAATTTAATTTTGCTTTCAAGAACGTATGTGTAAAACTCTGATGTTGACTTCTCTCACACATCTTTATTTGAATTTTATGTCAGATTTTTTGGGACTGACTGTTTCATAATGTTTAGGACATTGCCTTGTTTTGAAATTTGCTTTGACTCTCTGTGCGCCAGATTTCAAAAGCGGAGAATTTAGCTTCATGTAAAAAGAATGACAAGAGGCTGCTCCCAACTGTGTCTAGTAGATGCTCTATATTTGCGTTCACAAGCGTACATTTTAGCTCGTGCGTAATGAGCAAACTCACGGACATTACATCTCGGGCATAATCTGCTCCTCCTCTGCATCTGTGTTTTGGGGAGCATCGGTTTGGGTTTCAGCCCCGCTGCAGACCGCCACACACTGTGGGTATGAAGGGGTCCCGCCACCTGCTGAAGCTTGTCATTCACATGGACACGGGGCGCACCACTCAATCAGCACAGAGTCGAGTTACAAATGAGCGGGACATCTCTGCGGAAAGAAGCACCCACAAAAAACAGAAGGGAACAAAGGCGAGGCAGAAATAGTGAAAGTTAAGCACAGTATCACTTGGCATAATTGGAAAGGCGTGTGGAGTTGTTAATCTCGCCGCTCCGAGTACTTAAAATGTCACTTTAAAGGTTGCTCATAATAACTACCGTTGAAGCTCTTAACAATCCTGATAACTTGAGTAAAATGGTTATTTCCTCTTCTTGGTCGTCTCTCTGTGTGGAAAGCTAGGCTGCTATAATGGTCGGAATATCGCAGTTATCACCATGATTACACAAGAAGATTTATTATTAGTCTGACAAGTGGAACAACATTGTCCAAAAGGGCTTTGAATTTGAGTTTAATTTCAACTCATTTTCTTATTTTGACTCCTTTCATCAGGAAAAAAACAAGACAAGAAACAGACTTGATATTCCATAAAAGATGTTGACACATTTTTACAATATATTATGATACACAACATTGCCTGCGAATATGTCGGCTGCTTTTATTTATACATTTACTATCCATCTTCCGTCTGGACTGTATAATCTTTGGCTTTGGTTTGCATTTGCAGCACATGCTCCGAGCTCCTCTGAGTGAGACACAAAGCCTAATATTACGGTGAAAATGGTTTGTTCTTGCGCCGCATTAGGCGTGTGCACTGTTTGCCGGCGACACTTTCAGGTTAGTAGCGTCGCCTCATTAATTCCCGATAAAATGGCAGCGCTGACACTGGCTCCTCGCCTCAGCTGACAGGACGCACTAACAGGCGCTGGCTACAGACATGACCACAGTCTGCTTCCCTTCAAAGTTCATCCGTCAAACTTCCCCTCCGCAATTGCACATCTCCCACAGCCGAGGAGCGCCGAACACTGTTTTGATTTTAAGCCTTTGTTGCACAGTCACCCATTATTATTCCGTTTTCATGTTGAGATGAATCGCTTTTCCTTTGCATACAACACACGGTGAAGTGGCCTCATTGCTGCCATTACAAAATGCACAAGTCAAAATGATGCAAAGCTAGGTGGTTTGTGTTTAGAAACCGGTGTTGTTGACATTATCCTTGCGTAAATGAGCTGCACCAAGACAAAAAAACATATATGATTTTTTTAAGAGTCAACACAATTTAAACATGTCCAGGAGCATTAACATTAGAGAGAAAACTGAAATATAAGCTGCTAAGTAAAAAAAAAAAAAAGAATGTATTTCAGAACATGTTTGTAAAAGGACTATATACTGTTTAATAAATGCACACGCCAAATTGAGATTTTGATTCAATTGCGATTGTGTCTTAAGGGGAAAAAAGAATTAGGATATTTTCTGTAGCAATTAATGATCTATCCATAACATTATACACAATGTAAATTTAATTATATTGCATGAATGTACAAGTAAAGATTTCTCTACTAAAAAAACACAATTCCAAATCAGTCATTAGTTGTTATAGTAATAGTTGTAGCATTTTCAAAATGATTTTATTTGCTTTTGTTAAATACAAAGATTGTCTCAGATTATTTGACACAGTTAAAATAATTAGCCTTTTTTTCCGTCCCCATTTCCATTCAAAATGTCAGTGTGCGTTTGCTTTTCAGGCCAGGTCTGTGTGGGTTTTTCCCTAAATGAAAAGTGAAGCGGGGAGCCGGAGCAGCCTTGTTATAGTAGTTGTAGTATTTAGTGGCGTGTGAGTGGGTCTGCAGTGGCGGGCATGACCAGGCCTCGAGCCGTCTGTGGTCTGTGCGGTCCAGTCGGCCAATGTCAGGCAGAGACACTCACTAATGAAACGGTTCCACGTCCGACCGTGCTGCAGTTGTAAGAGATTTTTTCTCATAAGCTGGATTCATGTTCCCTGTTTTTATTTGCTGTCATTACACTTGATTTCTCTTCCTGTCTCTGTGCCCCAGTCTCTGTTTTTCTTTTCCCCGTCAACTTCCCCAGCATACGTGGCTCTTATACACGCTGTCCTTCTTCGCTCACCGGCTTTGGTTCTCGAGGGAAAACAGGAATGCCTTTGTGGTGACAGGGAAATCGAGCAGTCGGCTTAAATAAGACGAATGGGGCTGCGTGGTCAAATTCATCACTTCCATAAAGCATAGTCATATACAAAGATTTATGTGGTTTGGAACAGAGCTGCATTTTTCTGCTGCAAATACTGTACAGCATATGGATTGAAATATCAGTAGGGGTAAAAAATACAATACTGCTGCAATGGTCTTGTACTTTTGCCTTGAATTGGGACTTAAAATAGCAGGTTTAGTGATGAAAGAAATAAAAGCTTAATTACATATTTTATCAGACGTTTGCATTTAAATCAATAGTAGATCACAGAAATTACAACATACACATTTTTCAGTTATTTCTGCTGTTTCATTGCCTATTATTGGCATGCTAACTTTAATATTACAACTCTATTCCTATAAGATTTTCATGTTCTATTATTGCCCCTTTGCCATTATGACTATCAAACAAACTTACAGTGGCAAACACTTCATAATTCATATCTATTGCCATAATATTCATCAGTCGCTCAACACTATCCTCCACCTTTCAATTTTTCCCACACTTTTATTACGATTTTCCAATAGTCCCACGTGTCCAGCTCGTCTCCTCTGTACTGTCACTTGCACCTGAACAAGAAATCCATCTACTGTACTTCAGGTTGTTTTATGGTAACCGTTGTCATGGACACCGGCCAACACCTGCTCCTGTGTTTAGGGAGAAAGAAAAGAGCCGGGGCAAACAGGGCGCGGAGGTGAACATTGGAGGTATGCGTGGATATCCCTGAAGCTTAGGGTAATATTTGAACACTTTGTTAACTAAAGCTCTCCGCAGATTTTCATTGGCCGCGCGTCTCATCTCTTTTGCCGACACCGGTTGTTTTGTGGCAAAGGCCGTTGTAAGAGCGGTTAAACGTGAGCCTCACCACACACGGAGAATAAAGGACAAAACTGGAGGGAGAGTTTGGGAAGTCTGGCCGGTTGACATGCCAGACCATACCGCCGCAGAAATGACTACTCTCGCTGACTTACTTTGTGTTTGAAATGTTAACACACGTAATTATTCGGGGCCCACACGTTCAATGCTGCCTTTTTTCTTTTTCTTTTTTACTTTTAAAACTTTGACATTTTGCATAGGTTGATTAAAACAGAAAGCTGGTTGGTTTGCTGTTTTTTTTTTCATTTTTATTTTTTTTATTTTATGTTTGTGTCACTCAAGCAGACATTTCCCATTGAACATACACAGACAGATAAACATCATTTAATGCCCTGTCGCCTTCCCTTTATGAGCTCCCATCACTCCGCTGCTGGCTGCACGTGGGCGTCTAAATGCCTGTCTGCTGGAGGAGGGGACAGGAGAGTGCTTCACTGACAATTGCACTTGAAATTTAAATGTGATTCTTCTATTTCAGTTCAGGAGCTTTCAAAAGACAAGGCCCTGGTTGTTTTGCATAATGAGGTTTGATAGAGAGACACATTATCATTTATGTGAATGGATTAAGTATGTACTGTTTCAAATGGACACATGGGAATACCACATAAACAGTGCTCTAACGGTGCCTTCTTTTGTTGTACATGCATAATGAAGCAAAAATGGTTTTATATTTTATCATGCTGGCATGACGATATGTTGTTGTCTGGCATTCATTAATATACAATGACAATTAATTTTTAACTTGACAGCTTATGAATTGTGTTGCATAACAGCTTCTTTTATTCCATTTTTCTTTTCCAAGTGATTTGCCATTCAAATCATGCCATTATTTGAATGGCGTGATTTGACATTTGTAAAAACAAAAAAATAAATACAAAAAGGTTTTCTTTCTGTTTCCATACTCAGCGATATCAGTGAAACTAAAATCTTTTTTAGGAGTTACTTAAAGGAGTTACTTAACAGGCCCTATACCGGTTTTGTTTTTTTGTTCTAGAAATTAAATTCGTTTTGTCTTCCTTTAGTATATTGCAGACTCAGACATTTATGGGGAAACACTGCATCTAATTATGGTAAATGGACTCAACTTATATAGCGCTTTTCTACCTTTATCAGGCCCAAAGCGCTTTACAGTACGGAACCAGTCACCCATTCACTCTCTCTTGTATACAGCAATGCACGCAGACACTGGAGGCAAGTAGGGTGAAGTGTCTTGCCCAAGGACACAACAGCAGTGTGCATTTGCGGGAGCTGGGATATGAGCCCACAACCTGCCGATCATGAGGCAACCCCCTCTACCAACTTCACCACCAATTATAAGGCATTTGCATCAATTTCATGAACTTGCAGGCGAGTTTTCTTGCCTGTGCCTTTAAATTCGTCCCGGTGAAGAATTGGGATGCAGCAAATATGCAGGAAACTTACGAATTAATTTGGACCACAACTAACATTTTAATTTATTGGCTTCGCCTTTTCATTGTTTGTAATAAAAAACATTATGTATTGGGCCTTTAACATTTTTATTGCATTAAAATAGAAAAAAAAATAGGAGCACACCTGTTTCACCGATCTGCTTTTGCAAAGTTATTTATCAGGGAATGAGACGTGAGGCATGATTGCTGAATAAATAGATTATTGTGGCCATTGTGTCAAGTTGTGCATGTTTCCAAAATGCAACACTACGCTATGCCACTGATAAACTGAACATGAAGGGGTTTGACATACGAACACATGCAGGTGCATGTACATATTTCTTGCAAAGTCATACATGTTTACATACAGCTCAGCCTATAGGTATAATGGCGTTTGCTAAACTCACATAACCTGGATTGTACGCTCTGTTTGAAGCAAATGTCGGAGTGAAAGACCGCCGACTCTTTGTGTAGCAGGAGACGGTGGGACAGAAGTGGCTGTAAGAGACAAACCACAGCATCAAGATTGGACAATGCACATTCTTTATTATCTTGACTTATCATTGGCAAACAGTGTGTATCATACATGTGCACAATGGTGTGCGTTTTTTTTCGTGTTGAATGTAGAAGTTGCTGAGTTCGGCAGTATTCCCTGGATGGTGCTTGCCTAAGCGAAAATGCTGATTGGATTACAACTGTTGTGTGTTGTGAGCATGTCAAGGCAGAATGGATGTGCTGCAAACATGTAGGTCAATGATAATATCATGCATGTCACTTTAAGGGTTGCTGGTTGCTGTTTTTCCCCCCATACTTTGTCAGACCTTAATGTATACATATTCAATGTTCCAGGTTCTCGCCTCTGTTTTGATTGGAGGTCCTACGCTTGCCCCACTTCCTCCAAATCGCCAAACCACAGTTGATTCCAGGCCCGATAAGGTGCATTTTGTGTGTATTTGTATTGGTGAACTCAATGTCAGAGATCACCACATGTTGAAATATGCATGCGTGTTTTTGTTCTTTGGCCCGAATGGAGGAAACCTTTCGTGACTGACCTCTGAGACTCCAGCATTCCCGGTTGAAGGCTTTAGATCTCACCCGAAGATGATTCAGTTACATGCACGGTGCCAAAGGAGCACTAAGTAAGAGTGGGAATAGATAGCTTCATAAATCAGAGAGGGCAAGTGTATAATTTTATTGGTCTGCATTTTGTATGCTATAGTCCTCAGGTTTCTGCCCTGAAGTTCTTCAATAATGCCCCTGTGGACGTAGTGTGTCTTGAGACTGTTTTAGCATCTTTGTTCTGTGATCTGCTGCACTGTGGATGAGCCTTGTCTGAATTTGAATTAAACTGTAGAACTTTAGCGATCATTCAATGGACCTTTTTTCATTTGTTATTCAGTCTACATTCCTTTCGGATTCAACGCATAACAATTGTGCCAGAGTGATCGAATTACACTATTTATTATTACTATAGTGAAAAAGGTTTATAGCAGAGATGCGGCCTACTGTGCCAGGTTTTGTTTATGTGCAGTTTGTTTCTGCACAGAACAGATCAGTGTGTGAATGCAAATCAACTCTCTCCAGCAAGACTGAAATCATTTTTGGCCATCAGTCACCTTGAGTCTCTCTTTCTCATATCCAAAAATCAGGTTAGACATTTAGCAGCAATAATGGACTGAGATCTGAACTTTAACAGCAACATTAGATTGATTAAATTGATTGTAACCATCTTAAAAAACGCCATAATTAAATGAATAGTATCTAAACCAGACTTAGAGACACTAATCCATGCTTTTGCCTCTGGAAGGTTGGACCACTGTAATGGCCTGCTCACTGGCCTCTCTAAACGAGCTGTAAGACAGCTGCAGTACATTCAGAACGCTGCTGCTCAAGTCTTGACCAGAACCAGGAAATACAACGACATTAGTCCAGTGCTCAGATCTTTGCACTGGCTTCTTGGCACTTGGAAATTAGACCTTAAACCAGCCTTGCTGTGTACAAGTCTCTCTATGGCCGTGCACCACTGCACATCTCTGACATGTTATCCGCATTATGAACAATCTTGGGCCCTGAGACTCTCAGGGAGTGGGCTCCTGCTGGTGCCAGGCTACGTTTTAGTTTATATGATCCTAAAGATGGCTTCAGTCCAGCTGTGCATGAGAGAAATGAAATTATTTTGTATCTATTTTATCTATTCATAATAGCATTTGTTTTTGTTTTATTTGTTATTTGTCATTTATATGTAATTGTGTCCTTCCGTGGACCCACCACCTGCAGGAGGAGCCATAGGGGCTGGTGCAATGTGATATGGGCAGCTCCAACAGCTGCCCCCACGACCCGGCAACGGACCAGTGGAAGAAAATGGATGGATAGATGGATGTAATTTTGTGAATTTTAAGATGGCCTTTTCTGTAAAGCACTGTGAATTACTTAATTGTCCTCTACAAATAAACTTTCCTTTCCTTGCCAGTTTGATATTAAATTAAATGTCATCTTATAATTGCTTGTCCTATAACGTAAAGCTGTGGTCATCAATATTTGATATTGTAGCAGAGTAAATTTCATTGGAAACACGACATTTGTGAAAGCAGAGCCCGTGTGCTGTTGTGTGTCAAAATATAGTGCATTTTCCCCCAGCGTGCATCAGGAACTCAGTGGCTAAATTAGCACAGCATTAGCACTCAAATCTGTTTCTTTGTTTGTATGGTTATTTCAAACTTACAATGTACAGATTGTAATGAGATCTCTTAGTTACAGAGCAAATAATGAAAACATTTTTTTTATCAATTCAATTTCCATGCATACAGTCTGAAAAGAGGATGGAAGGAGCAACGCTTGTTGAATTCCAACCCCCCACACAGCACCACTCAACACGAAACAACACAACATTGACAATGACAATCAGTACTAACACAAGACAAAGGCAGACAGACGGGCCAAACCTTACTCTACACCGTTTTTGCCCTACAGAAACACATATAGTAAACACAGTAAACAAGGAATAATACCATGAGGAGTAGGCCGAAGCACAAAGCTTAACGGCTCCCCCCTTTACAGTTTGCATTATGGTACTCAGTATTGTGTTATTTATGATTAATATTTAAACAATAAATTAATATTATACCGCTATGACTTGATTAGTTCCTCTCAAATTATAGTTGTGATGGGCATCTCTTGTATCTCTACATAGATTTTGGATGTTACCAGGCAGGGAATTGTTTTATGCCCTGTACAGAATTTGAAGAAAAACTCTTGCTATGATCTTTGAGATCAAGTGAACAATCGTGATGTGTGGAAGGGGTATGCGAGAGCTAGTGTTCATCATGGATAAGGAAACATTTGAAGAAAATCTATATTGTAGGCTGGCTATTTTTGTACGTTGATCTTCACTCTATCTCCACATATGTCCTTTGTGTGGCTGCCAGGGTGTTGGCCTGTCCAGCAGGAGCAGAAATACCTCAACTCTCACATCCAAGTGTGCATGCTCAGTCCATCTGTGCTACAATACCCCAAGCATCACCAAAGACCTCGATTCAGGCCAACACCCACCGTCTTTATTTTCTCAAACACGTTACTCTGAAATGGCTCTGACGCCGATGAGCTGTGACTGTCTTTATTATGTGACAACCACTCCCCTCTCCACCAGCGCTCCCACTCTCTCTTTCTTACTTTCCATACTACTTCCTTCTCTCAATCCCTTCTTTTATGTAGACACAGATGTCCAAGATCTTACACACACTGCGAGTGGGCACAGATGGCTCCTATAGCAGCCCGTCAATCAGTGCTCCGCTGGGAGGGCAGACCACTAGAATGCATGTGCATACAGTATAGTTACAAGTAAAGGGGGGGTGCACATCTCTAGCTTTGGTGAAGGTCTATGCTGGTGACACTGATGATGATGGACGATGTTGTGTGATTGTAAAAGTGATGCATTAAAGGCTGGTACCTGCGGTGAGAAAAGAAAAATCATGTGTTTTTTTTTGTTTTGTTTTTTATAAACCAGCCAGTGGCAGACAGGTTCCCTTTACTGTTGTTTGTGTCATGATGTAAAATATATAAATCAGGACAGCGACAGCCTGATTATACTGTTTACATTGGTGACTAATTATTGTGCAACATACAGACAAATGTTATCTTAACAGTTTATTTCAAATTCACCCTACATTATCTTAACTGATTATTGCTTGATTAGTAACGCTAATCAAGCAATAACTTAATGCTTGACAGATTACTTTTATTTAGCTATATAGTATTTTAGTCTTCATACTTTGAGCACAAAATACTGAGTAACACTGTGGCAAAATAAATGTTCCGTCACCATCTTTTAAATGTTAATTTTCATAATAAGGCCTTTACAGCTAAATGCCACCTACACCCACTTGAACTCAGACACACAGCCTGGCCCCGACATCCGATGAATTATTTAACCAATCACACGGCTCAACAGTCTGAACTGTGTCTCTGATTGGGACATGCTGTGTTCACTCTGAATGTCTCACGCTATAACTGAATTACGAGTTGTTTTTGTGAATGTGTTGGGTGGAGGGCCGGCCCAGAAAATAACAGACATGTCCAATGGTTCCCGCAAAACAATATTTAAATCCTCTCTGTTCTCTGTGATGGCTTGGAAATAAGTGCTTGATGTATAAAAGAACTTAATTTGATGATGAAACATCAAATAATTTATGCTTCTCATCGTGACAATAATACATTTTCCTTTTCCTTTCTGTTTTATTTTTCAGAGATGTTAGAGTCTAGTAATCTTATAACCTTCAATGGCCTATCAAACAGTTCGAGCTACGATGCATTTCTACTTGATGAGGAGCGAGGGAGATTATTGGTGGGCGCAGAAGACCATATCTTCTCTTTTGACCTTGTGAACATTAACAGAGACCACAGAATGGTAAGGATTCCCTTGCACTCTTCCACTCTTCTCTCATCACTTCACTTCTTCATCTGCTGCCTCAGGAGACCATAATTCTTTCTTCTCCTGCTCTTTTCATCCCTCTCTTTCCGTCTGGTCCAGACAGGGCCGTGCATAATTCCATTACAGCACCTGGACTAGGTTAGCTGCTCTTTTATCTGATTGGGCCACTATCACAGACAAAGAGTCAGTCTGCAGGTTATATAGAAGGGGTGAAGCAGCACTGCAGTGCGCTTGCAACGCCTCTGTTTTATTTATCCCTCTTTTGTTCAAAGTAAGTAGTGATTTAACAAAGTACAGTGCGCTTTTTTTTCTGTACATAAATTACTGTCGAAAGAGTAGTTAACTTGTTTGTGCCATTGTCCCATTTAAAAAGACCATGTGTGGACATCTACAGAGTGTATTCATACCAGAGCTGGTCCACATGTGTGGCCAAAGGTGACTCCCTCTCACTGGATATAGGGGATGTAATCATTTCCACACTGCTGAAGCTCACACCACAGTCATGCTCCATGTGTGTGTTTACACTCCTGACACCGGAGGCCACAGATGGATCTGCCTTTAAGACAGCACTAAGCCATTATTTATTTGACAACCAATCCTATCCCTCATAACAAAGTACAACCATATGTTCAAGAATTAAACTAGCTTTTGGATTGAGAATTTGAACATTCATATTTACCTCTCAAAAATTACCTCCCCCTTCCGTTACCAAAATACACAATGGTCTTGGAATACGTTACTGTGAGTGCGACATGCAAAAATCCTTAACAGAAGGAAACAAATTCCTTTAAATATTATTCTTACTGCATTGACAACTGCAATTGCAATCGTTTATCAATTCTATTCTATTTGCTGCTTGCTTGTTTGTTTATTCCATATTCACACCAAATATATTGCCATGGCTAATTTGTGCCACAGTGAGGGCTTTAAACCGGTAATAATGCAGTAAATGGATATGAAATGGATCCAAAAAATTTAATAATATCAGTAAATAATGTTAAATAAGTAATTGTTGAGCGGGACATGACTCAAATCTACCCCCCTGCTTTAATGGTGTGATTTTGTCTTTGCACAGATTGCGTGGCCTGCCACCCCGTCAAAACGAGATGAATGCAAGTGGGCAGGAAAAGATTATGGGGTAAGTCAACATTTGCATGACCAGACTTTGACACACAGAGACAGGAATTTGTTTTGAAGACTGTCATTTTTGCGGCCTGTGGCGTAAATGAACTATTTGTGTTGTCTGTGTGTCTTTTGTACAGTGGGCCCAGTCTGTGTAGATTTATGTGGTCAAGCATTGTTTAATCTCCTTTATCGACCTAAACAGTTTGCACACAGGACCCAAAGTATATGTCATTAGGCTTTGTTTGTGTGCTCGGTGCTATTGGTAAACGTTATCACATCGTGGCCATTTTGCACATATCTGATCTTAATTTCATGCCTGGTTGGGTCCCGACTGCTGTGGGTGAAGGGTATTTTCGGATTATCCAGAATCACATACTTCCAAATATCCCAAGGATTCCACTAACCCAGCACTTTGGATTGTATGTTCACATCTAAGTCGCAACCACACAACTCATTGAGCGGGAAGCGGGTGCCAAATCTCGCAGAACACAGTGATGAGGTATTTGCGTGCCGTGTGAAAATGTTTACCCTTGGAAATGAGGGAGTGAGAGCAGCAGAGCCGGAGTGCCTTGATTAGGACATTACCGAAGCATTTGGTGAGTGCTCTCAAATTGGTCCATTTCTCCAAAAAACACAATTTATAGTCGACCACCGAACAAATGTAACAGCTGCCTCTCTACAAAAATGCCTAATGGCTGTATCACTCTATTGGCAACACAAGCTCGTAACATGGCTCGCGATGTTGCAGATGATTTAATGCAGAGAAGAGCTTAGCATATGACAGCAGGTTCACAAGAGTCCAGTGTCATGATTTATTATCATCGGGTCAATTCTGTATCAATTTTCTTTCTTTTGTTTTTTTGTCAGAAAAGATGTACACTTGTGCTATTTCATAATAATATTGCTCACAAATAATGCTTGAAAAATAACAGAAAGAAGGATAGATAGGTCTCTTTGGATCCTGAGTCACTAAGAAAATGGAATTGAAATTGAATTGAGATGAATCTGTGTTTTTAGAATTTAACTTTTACTATTACCAGACTACTTACTCATGTTTTTAAATAATTTATGTAGAGATGCACCGATCCAAATGTTTTGCTTCTGATACTGGGGATTTGAGTATCTGCCGATATCCGATACTAACCAATACCAAGAGACTTTCTGAAAAGTGGTTCCTGTGAGTGAAAAAAAATACCCTCTTTTCTCCAGTGTGAGATCAATAGAGTCTATTTTTCTATTGCAAACAAGATGTTATCAATCATAGGCTATCTATTACTAAACTGTTATGGAAAAGTTGACCTGCATTAGCACGTTGCCGCTAGCTTTAGCATACTGTTGCTAGCCGCAGAATTTTGCACGGCGATCAAAAATGCGTTTGCCTTGGGTACAACTAACTCAGCGATTGGATTCTCCAGGTTTTTAGCTTCAAAATGACATACAGCATGCCTATACTCACTTAGATTTAGTCGGGGAAATTTGTGTTTTTAAAGCGCTGAGGGCCAAAACTGCTATTGCTTCAGGAGCCTATCGGATAAAACATGATATCGGGTATCGGCTATACATTTTATAGCCGATACCCGATATCATGTTTTTTTCCTAAATCTGGCATCTACCATTTTCAGTTTTTACCTACCACATACGGTTTATGGGTTGACTTTAGGGCGCCCATATCAAATCCTGAACAGAAGTTGAGCTAGAGTTGATGAAATGTGTGCAGTAGATGTGAGAGCTGTTGCTGGACATTAGGAAACACACAGGGGAAAATCATTAGTCTGAACTTGGGGTCAGCCGCAAGACGTTGTGCAATTTTTTTAATCAGCTGCGGGCTTGTGGTTTAAATGGGCATCGCTTTGTTGGGTCTGTCAGTAAATAGATCCCATGCATCTTAAGGTGTGAATACTTTGATAATCCCCTGCAAGTTCGGCTCTAAATAATTACACGGTAAAAATATTTGATCTTGACCGTGAAATGAAACAGGCACACTTGTTGGAGAACAAAAGTAGCCCTGAGATCCAAAAGTCAATTTACTTTTAGCTCTGTAAAATGTCCGGACTTTTATGCATTTAATATATATGTCACATGAGGGACGTAATTGTGGCTTCAAAACAAAATGTGGGAAGATCTCGAAACCAAAGTATTTACATGTGGTATAAAGAAGAAGATAATTTAGCTGTCTCCAACACTCCCAAATCCCTTAGCTCGTGCGCACGTATTTGTTCGGCGGATATCAAGGATGTATTTATAATTAGGCAAACCCAGGCTTAATCTCTTAAACACATGTGCCCAAATCAGTTCCTCTGGGCTGCTAATAAGCCGCCCCACATTGACCAATCCTGTTGATTAGCACTCTAATAAACAGTCTCACACCGCTGGGACTATAGCAGCATGTGCCGCTGCGCCAACTCAAATAGCCTTAGTAAATTCAAACATGTGGATTATTAAAGATGTGAAGCAGACCTTGAATACAGGTTGGGTTTCTTTAAAAAGAGACTCGATTGTGAGCCCATAGAAAGTGGAAAGTTCCTTTCAAAGCGTATATACCAGCAGAATTATTGTGTGTAATTTTCTGCTTTTGATTAGTCTATTCTAAAATACATTTATTTATCTAGAGCTAAAGTATATTAAAAGTATGAAGTTTGATTTGAACATTATCGTTGGAAGGCAAGAAGATTTGGGAAGAATACACTTCATAGCATTTTCAGAAAATGAACAGGATGGTTTGCGTTGCGTGCCAGTGTAGAAAATTCAACCATATGGATTACAAGATAACCAGAGGGAGGTACTGCATATGGATGTAAATTCATTTGGCAGCTGTCATTTTGATAAATAAAATGTTCTCTTTTATTTTCCAGAAAGAGTGTTCCAACTTTATCCGTGTGCTACAGCCGTACAACCATACACACTTGTACATCTGTGGCACAGGAGCCTTTCATCCCATTTGTTCTTATCTGGAGATGGGCAAAAGGGCAGAGGTGAGGCCTGGTTCACACTCACATCATGTGTTATTCTGCACCTGGCTTAATTATTTACATACAGCTCTGTGCAAATGTCTGGGGCACATCAAATATGCAGTTTACCTAGTGTGCTTGAATAAATACTGTTTTTAAGTCATCATCATCATCATGTTATCACGGCTCGGATGTTTTTTATACTGTGCAAGCATTGTATGTTCATGTGATGGGGGGTATTTTCATCAACGTTTCATCCGTCTATGTCCATTATTTCTTTATATCAATGTCTCCTCTTCGTGTTTGCGTTAAAGTTTAATAAGTCATGTTGATAAAAGGTCTGCAGGTTAATCAATATAGCAGCATGGGCTCTGCAGTGTGTGACAGTGAAGAAAGGAGAGACAGACTGCACCATGCTGTTGTTTAGACAGAAGTTGAGAGAAAGAATAATGATTGATTCTTATAATTTATTGTATTAGATTTGATGTGTTGTTTTTCTTCTTTTACATTCCTCTTAAAAAAGGCTAGAGGTTTATGCTTTATAACAGCCTCTCTTTGAACTGTGACCTTTTCTGCTCCAGGACAACATCTTTCGAATGACCCAACATTTCGAGAACGGCCGCGGGAAAAGCCCCTACGACCCCAAGATGCTGTCAGCCTCTCTGCTGATCGGTGAGTTTGATCTTCCTGATTAGTTCCAGGAAACATGCGGTTAGAGCAAGACCAAATCATCTCTAACTCTCGTTCTGTTTGGCAGATGGTGAGCTGTACTCTGGCACATCTGCAGACTTTATGGGAAGAGACTTTGCCATTTTTCGAACTCTGGGAGACGAGCATCCGATCAGGACAGAGCAGCACGATTCACGATGGCTGAATGGTAAGTTATGCTTGTCCTCAATAATAAAGACAGCATTTGAATTTAACTCGGTCTGATCACTTCTGTGCTCATGCTCGTTCAGACAATTCTGTTGTTGTTGTTTGTTTGTTTGTTTTGTTTTGTTTTTTCTTTTGGGGAAAGTGGCGTTTGATATAGGATGGAAAGTTTTAAAGTTTTTTTCATTCTGAGATATTTACAAATTATTGACTGAAATTATACAAAACAACTGAGATATCCCCTGCAAGCGTTGTTGCTATATCGGTGAATAATTTAGATTTTTAGTTTGCTTGAAAAAAAGAAAATGTACGAATTTTATCTTACTTGAAACAACACATCGATCATAGAAATCTAGGTGGAACCTCTCAGCTGTTGAGGAAAAGACCACTTTGATGCATTGAGCTTTAAATCCCCTCTCAGACCATCATTTCCATTCTTGTGCAGACATCAGATACCACAGCCCATTCAGCAGAACCATGGATTTGTCTGTCCTAGTCAGATTAGCCCAGTTATCGACTCCTCAGTGTTTCTCGCTATCTGTCAGCACCACCGTGAATTTACCGAGTCACAAAGGGTCACTTTAGACTGTGCCATCCTTTCTCCCGCATTCCCACACGGCTAATCCAGTCTCAGCTGTTCTTTCCTATGGCGGAGTCGGATTCCTAGATCGGCAATTCCCCCCCATCCTCATCAGAAACATATACAGTCTTTAGCCACGCTGATTACTCTGACATCCTCATAAAGAGCCGGTTTGAAGGTGAAACTATTGTTATGACGTTAATCCCCAATCGATCTTTCACCCGTTTCAAACAAATGGGGGATTGTTTTCTTTCGTACAAAGCACAATACTTCTAAAAAGCAGGGATCGTAATTGTGCAGAGATCATCCCGGGTGGAGATGTTCTATTGAGGCATCATCAGAAAGCTTATGGTATTCATTACACTGGAGAATAAGAATGGGGTAATAGTAAAGTGACTAAAGGAAGGGATTATAGGCCTGTCCGGCCCAGTGTCGTGAGGTATACCATATACCGTATGGATATTTCATGGGATTTTCCATTAGATTTCTCTAAACTGCTTGGCATTTCAAAAATCCTGACAGAAATCCTCAGTTTATTACTTTAACCAAAATAATAATATGAAGGTATATTACAAATACCAGTAACTTTAACCTCTTAAATCTCAAAATATGTCCGCTGCAGTGTCGGGGGTCGGACCAAACCACCCCCTGAATAATGTTGTTTGTGTTAGCTGTTACGTATAATGAATAGTGTGACCTCTGCGGGTGCTGACAGCATGTTGTTCTTATGCTTGCGCTCGTGCAGTACACTTTATCATGCGGCAGTAAGGACGTGTTCATAATAGAGGACTGAAGCGCGTGTGTGTGTGTGTGTGTGTGTGCGTGTGTGTGTGTGTGTGCGGGATACGCATTTTTCACAGTCATACAACACATATAAATCTGGGTCCCCCCTTTTGGCCACACTCGCCTCTTTCACAGTCACTCTCCTACACAGTAAAAGGGCACTCCTTGCATCTCTTCAACTAATAGTTTATTTACAGGCAGTGGTGAAGAGTAACTATATTTGAGGCACATTTTAAAGTAAATTCACTGACCAAATGGATTTTATTAAGGAATAGATAATGGTACAATATGCCATGATTTGCAACATTTGTATTACTATATTATATATTATACGTTTGATTGCAGTACCTGTTTAAGAGATTAGCAATAGAATCAGTGTTATGTAATTATAGTGGTTGAAAAAAGTTGAGGTAATGGTAACAATATTGCTCTGCGTTGTTGTATTATTTTTATTTTGTGTTGCCTTAGCGCTGCCACACTGGCTGCATTTCTTTGTCCTCTTGCCCCGGTAGGAGATATCTCCACCCTCAGGGCTCTATATATTGTGCTTAAATAAAAGTTTAAATTTATTCAAGTGTGGCCCGGGACAATCAGAGCCATGTGTGTCTGTGAGGATGTGGTCTGGGGGACAGGGGTTATGTGGGATTTGGATTTGGAGAGACTGCTCGGGGGTAAAGTCAGATACTGTAACATAAGGGTGAAAAGTAAATGGCAGATATTGCTGAGCCGTGACTGGATAATATCATAAGGGATTGAATCCGGAGGTGTCAAATTGGGGTGAGGGGCTTGTCGTAGGGATACAGAGGTTAGGTTGTTGTAATTGCTTAGTTTTGAGGGCCATATTGCAAATGTAACTTTTATACTGTGATACTATAACTTTTTTATTTTATTTATTTATTTATTTTAAAGATCCAAGATTCATTAGTGTGCACCTCATCCCTGAGAGCGATAACCCAGAAGACGACAAGATTTTCCTGTTTTTTAAAGAGAATGCGATGGATGGCGAGCACACAGGGAAGGCCACCATTGCCAGGATCGGACAACTGTGTAAGGTAACGCACATTTTCATTTATACAAGAATATTATTTGGTATCGCTTTATATTAAGGGGTACTCGTTAGGTATTATTAGGGTATCATAATCTGCTTGTGGTTATGGGTTAGGATTAAGGTTAGGCCATGAATAAGAACATTATTATTATAGGCCAGTGTAACGCCTCATTTGAAACCTAAGACTTGCATAACATTTTATGTGTTTTGTCATTGCTTTTTTACTTACGTTGCTTTTTGACACATTTTTGTTGTGTTTTCTTCAGTTTTTCATCGCATTTTTCTCACTTTTTGTGGCTTTTTTAAAGCTTTTTGTTGCATTTTCATCACTTTTTGTCACTTTGTTGTGGCTTTTTTGTTGTGTTTTCATCAGGTTTTTGTCACCTTTTTGTCGCTTTTTCATCTCTCTTTAGTCGTGTTTTTGTTGCTTTTTGGTCACTTTTTTGTTGCGTGTTCATCGTCGTTTTCGTAGCTATTTTGACACTTTATTCCAAGAAGCCAAACTGGAGAAAATGTGCTCGGTTCAGGTGGGGGTTAAGAGGTTTAAAGGACTAGATGCAAGTTGGTCATTTTTATACTCACTACTGCCACCACAGGTCTTACGGGTAACTGCAGTCTCTATATTACGCTCGTGCATGACGGCAATTCGGACCCGAAGTAACATCTTTCAGAGTGACAGTGCAGGATTTTAGAGGCCGTTGTGGTGAAAGGTCTGGGCTCATTCTACACATTAGGACATTGCTGGAACATGTAGGGGGAGGAAAAAACTTAATAAAAAAAAAATGTAAACTCTGTCTAGTCCCTTTAATATCTCATTAATACTTAACGAGCACTCCTCAATATAAAGTGTTATTGTGATTCTAACATAGAATTTATTTAAATATATTTTTAAGTTTAGTTTATGTTTACGTTACTATATTTAAAATATCTGCTACAATGTTTTTTTTTTTAAGTTTAGACATTTCAGCATATAAAGTATTCAAAATCTCTTGTTGGCATTGCCTGTTGATGCAGAATGACATGGGTGGCCACAGAAGTCTCGTCAACAAGTGGACTACATTTCTCAAGGCTCGCCTCATGTGCTCAGTACCCGGGGTCAATGGCATTGACACACACTTTGACGAACTACGTACGTTTTTGTCCTTTTATTCATGCCGTTTATTGCAAGAAAAAGTAATCTCACTGGTGTTCCTTCTTTTGTCATTTTAGAGGACGTGTTTCTTATGAGCGCCAAGGACCCCAAGAACCCACTCATCTACGCTGTGTTCACCACTTCCAGGTACGATCCAAAACAAATCTTTTTGATGACAACCTCCAAATGTGCGGGTTCTTATTCTCAGATAGCTACATACTGACTCACGGATGCTGGTAGTGTCATATTTGTTTTGTTGATTTGTTGCCTGGAGATGAGCAAAACCTAATATGCATTCAACATGCCGCCATACTGGAGAAGTTATTTGGACTAAATCTAAAACACACACATGCCTCGGATTTCTTTTTTCTTCATCCTTTTATCTGAAATATCTAAACCATTTTGAAATGACACGGCAGGATGCGAGCCACCAAGCACATTTCCTGAAAGCAATCCCCTCTCCCTAATCCATTTACAGGTGTCTTATGGCTGCTTTGCTTTTTCGCCCAATACCTCTCTCCAAATTTCCACTTTTTCTTGTTGCAGAGATTGCTTTTAGCTGAATCCCTGCTCCTCGCTACCTGTCCCTATTGAAAAGCTTGGCAGCACAGGCTTGTAGGGAAATCAGATTAGAGCCAGAGAAACACGATATTCACTCAACAGGAATGCATGTCTATCCCCAGGCCACTGCCCCGCGGCTAAGCTGACTTTCCAATGGGCTGGGTGTGGTGGTTTAAACAAGCATGCTCTGAAGGGAAAACATAGGGGAAAGCATATACAGTTATAATGAGGTATGAAAAAAGCTATTATCGGTTTTTGTTGTGAATCTTTTGGGAAAGGTCAGCAATGTAGACCAAAGATACTGTTAGTCATTATCCCTTACCACTGAGAGTTAAAGGTTTTGAAGTAAGTAAAGTAAGCTCTGTAACTGTGAAATAAACTAATATTTCGGTGGCACAGTGGCTGAGCGTTTACCGGTGTTGCTTATGGCAAGAATGTCCTGGGAACAATTTCAGGACAGGTGCAGACTTTCTGTGTGGAATTTGCATGCCCATCCCGTGTCTCCATAGGTTTTCTCCGCAAGCTCCAGTTTCTCTTACCTCTAAAAACATATACAATAGAGTTATGGCCTGTCTACACGAGCTGTTAGAGCTGCAGTACATCCAGCGCGCTGCTTCTCAACAATCTCAGTCCATCTAAGAACCATCTTAGTCAGGACTAAACACGGTGAAGCTGCGTTTCATTTTCATGCAGCTAAAATCTGGAACAGTCTTCATGAGGATGTGAGACAGGCCTCAACTCTGACAACTGAAAGTATATTATCTGCACTCTTACTTTTTAATGTCATGTACTTTATTGATTTGATCTGTTTTCTTGTCATTTTGAAGCACTTTGAATTGCCTTGTGTATGAATTGTGCTCTACAAATAAACTCGCCTTGCCTAGAGTTCAATAACCTTTAACTACTAGTCAAATTGTGCAATTTCAAAACTTAAATGGCTTTTAAAAGGTCCTGACTAAAACCGGACCAAAAACTGTTTTGCAAAACAGTTTATTGTTTCTCTTTGAGGAAACTGTGAATATTCTTGTGATATGGATACAGTTTTATAATCAAAGGTCGTGATACTAATCATTGATATTATGCAAGTATGCAAAAAACACAAAATCTTATCAAGTAGTAATGAGTCATCATATCTAATCTAATAAAAAGATAAAACATTTTAATATCAATTATTTATTCAATAATTATAATATCCTGCACACTGACCACACCCTTAAGTTCCCCTTATTTCTGCACTTTGGGGAATGAGGTTATGAAAATTGCATGTGTGCATGTCTCTTACACTCATGCACACTGTAAAAATCAATTATGGGGCATCGAAGAAAAGAGTGGTTTAATTGGTTTTCTAAGTAGCGCATTTTCAGAGATGAATAGGAGAGAGATTAGGGGCTTTTTTTAAGCTTTTAATATCCCTGCTTAATGAGGCCCGGAGATCAATGTTTGATTGTGGCATTGTGTGTGCATGAAGTCTATTCATTTCTGTCATCAACTGTGTCTATGCAAACATATGCCCACTCTTTTCCTCAACCACACACACAGCACGAGTCTCGGACTTAATTGAATTTTGTAAGTAATTAACATTTTCAAATGCTAATCCATTCATCTTCCATGCTTTAGTGAGCCCCAGTCATTGTATGGACGGCAGCAACATCCCTAATTTGTGAAATACCACTTCCCACTGCAGTTAGCAAGACAAAGCACTTTGCAAATTGTACCAGTCTCAGAGCTTCCTACAAGCACTGTGCAAAATTTATCGTACTGCCATGTGTATTAAACTGCATTTGCAAAATTAATAGGTGAACGTGAGATGGAATTTTACATCAGACTTTAAGCTGCGTAATTACTCAGCAGGAAATAAAAAACCTTGCTTGGTAAGAGGTTAATAGACACTGATCGTGCAAGAATCTTAAAAGAGGCTTCATTAATGTTGCCTTTTCAGATTATCCAAAATGTTAAAGGAATACTTGCAGAAATGCACACACTGACTCAAATGAAAGTAGAATAAAGTAAAAAGTACAGCTGTAAAATAGCTTAGCTGTAAAAGTAAACATATTCAGAAATATTCCACGTATTTTGGATCTTACCGTCCTTAAATCTATTTTAACTTGTCATGGCATCTCTAGGATGATTTTAGACAACCTAAAATAAAAGCTAAATAACACCCAGTAACATTTTTATTCATAACGGATTGATCTTGCCTCACTCTGCCACTCATTTGCTTTTACAAATGAAATCCACCCATCTGGCTCATACAAAGTGCTAGTTAAATATTGGAGAGTGTTTTGAATACTGTCTAGCACAGGTCCCGTTTGGTTGGTGGCGTGCCCACATTCCTGTCTGTTCTCAGGAGGCTGGGAGCAATCACAGAGAAGTTCCCATCTGTCAGTCCATACTTAGGTAATCACAGTCCTCTCCGATCCTCGTCTTTGTGTGCCGAAGGGTCATTTTGTTGTCTTTCTTCAAGATTTCACAAGTCCCTAATCCATGTCTTGTGTGACCGATTATTCACAAATCCCCATTGTTTATCGGAGTCATCCGTCTAGATTTCTGCAGCTCGAATGCTCTCCAACCGTTTTTGTGTAGAGGTTTCATTGGTGGTACGCAGGCCACATCTGGGGGTGCTCAATACTGTTGAATTTCAGAGTCCTAGTTTGTCGAAAATGATACTTGAAAAACAAATATTGTGTGAGGTGTTTGTTGGTTTGAAAATCTTTCTTGTCTCTCTGCAGTAACATCTTCAAAGGCTCGGCAGTGTGTATGTACAACATGGCTGATATCAGGAGAGTGTTTTTGGGACCTTATGCGCACCGAGATGGCCCCAACTACCAGTGGGTACCATTCCAAGGGAGAGTACCTTACCCTCGTCCTGGCACTGTAAGCCTCCTCAAGACAAATTAACATTACAGTGGCTTTCATAGTATATAATAAATATGTACAATATGAGTAAAAGCTTTTAATTTCCAGTGTCCCAGTAAGACCTTTGGGGGTTTTGACTCCACCAAAGACCTGCCCGATGATGTCATCACCTTTGCCCGTGGTCACCCAGCCATGTACAACCCAGTCCAGCCCATAGGAGGACGTCCCATCATGGTGCGGACAGATGCAGACTACCAATTCTCACAGCTGGTGGTGGACCGGGTTGAGGCTGAGGATGGGCAGTATGACGTCATGTTCATTGGCACAGGTGCCTAAGTCTACCCTGCAGTAGGTCTTTGAGCTCTTTTTAGTGTGCATCAATTATACATGACTTTTGGTATTTCTTACAGACAGGGGCACTGTGCTGAAGGTGGTGACCATCCCCAGGGAGAGCTGGCATGACCTAGAGGAGGTTGTCCTGGAGGAGATGACTGTTTTTAGGGTAAGTCTAGTGAATCATTCAAGGTGACATCCTTTGTCAACCAGGTAAAAAATGGGCTCATCTGTTTCTTGTTTTACAGGAACCTACTCCCATCACTGCAATGGAGCTGTCAACAAAGCAGGTAAGAACATGTTTCACACATCATAATTTCAATAGTTGTGGACAGATGTCATCGCAATGAGAAAATTATAAGAGTCCTTAAACACTCATCAAAATTCTTAAATGTACAAATGTGATGTTTTCTTTGAGACTCTGACCACATTCTCTTGACAAACATTCATTCAGCAAGGGTCAGTATTTATGTCTTTGTTATTACTCTGTGCTCCCACAGCAACAGCTGTACCTTGGCTCAGCGCTGGGCGTATCACAGATGTCTCTGCACCGGTGTGAGGTGTATGGGAAAGCCTGTGCAGAGTGCTGCCTTGCCAGAGACCCTTACTGCGCCTGGGATGGTACCGAGTGCTCGAGATACTTCCCCACTGCCAAGAGGTATGAGCACTTACCAAACAAATGCTCTTCTTTAACCTTATTTATCCTCAGAGGGATTGCCAAGGTTGTGTGGTTCTTTTCAGCAACATAGTCCCATTGTATTTATAACGTCACATGTGCTCACACCTGGGAGTTACGTATCACTGCACCTGGACTTGGCTCTGCTCTTGGCTTTAATGCGCCTTGTTATAAATGTTTTGCTCAAGGGCATCACTGTGCACAACCTTGATTCTCTGACCTCAGTTTCCAGCAGTCTGTGAATCCAAACAAGCACACAGATGCCAGGCACACAATGTGTAAAGAAAAGATACATCGGAGAAATCTCAAGCTTCACTATTGCACCAACATAAAATACAGTAATTATTTGTGCTCAGGCAGATACTGTACTCTGAGAATGTCTTATCAACATCCAGAATCCTGCTTTCAGCTCCTGCCAAAAAAACTGTTTGTCTAAATGCTACTCCACAGCACAGTGCACACAAAAGACACACGGTAAATTACAGCCAACAGGAGATGTCTGACCGCTTCACCCCACAGCACGGAGGTATGAACAAGCTCACCCTCAAATTACCCTCTGCTATATCCGGCGGGACTTACTGACCACTACAGCTCACACATTTGCACACCACAATGCACAGCAGGCCAGTGGTGTACTTGAGTCTGACACGGAGAGTGCAGTTGGCACACCCCGTGGTTAAGGCCATGACCAACTCCCCTCCTTTATCTACCACATGCAGAATTTTTCTCTTGTCTTGAATGAAAACCAGAAACTCTATACTGCACATGCTCAGACAACCAAAAAGACGGGAAGGGGGACCAGGAAATGAACATATTTGGGGCATATATAGTACCATAAAGGTACAAAGTCATATAAAGGCATTATAGACACAACCCCATCTGTTTCTTCTTTACTTGTGCTTTTCTATTCCCACTGCTTGTCCTTTTCCATACCTCACCTTTGGCTTACATAAACTCCACAAGTCTTTGATTTTTATAGCACTTGTCAAACACTATTATTTCACTGTGGCAATTAGGTCCTGGGGAAAAATACTTCAGCACTTCAAAATGTTCACAGCCACATACAATGAGAAACAGTGCAGCAATACATGCTCAGAGAGCACATGTACTGTTTTTCCATTGGCAATTTTCTGACTTTGCATTGATGCCAAGCTTTGGTTTCTTTTATTACCAATCTGATACACTGAATAAGCAGCAGTGGTAAAAGGATAAAACCTACCTACCATTGAGGGAGTCGTAATGTAATGTAATGTAACATTGCCCCCTTGTGGACAAAAAATAATAGCACCAATTTATATTTTTGAAGCAGTACTTTTCAACTCGCGTATGTGTACCTTATCCTTGCAGGACAGTTTATACCACAAAGTTCTGTGAAAACTGAACTATAGACCTTAAGAGAACAATTAATCAATTGTGGTATCGCTATATATTAAGAGGTGCTTGTTAAGTATTAATAAGGTATTAATAAGCATTACTAATCTGTTTAGAGTTATGGGTTTGGTTTACGATTAAGGTTAGGATTAGGGAAGGCCATGGATATTCATATTATGCATGGCCTATTAGCAAGCTAGTTTATAATAGTATACTAAGTATCTTATTATTATATCTTTACGAGCATATTATAAAGGGTATCCCTTTTGGGAACCAACCCATCATTTGAAAACTGCTATTCTATCAGTGATATAGAAACCACTAATGATGCTGTTTTATGTTTTTCAATTTGCTTGATATTTTATTATGTATTCCCTTAGATATGGAACGAATGTAGAAATAAAGTGAATAAAATGAATACTGTTCCTCAGGCGTACCAGACGACAAGACATCAGAAATGGTGACCCTCTGTCCCAGTGCTCAGACCTTCAACATCATGGTAAGTTCACAGTAAATTACAGTTCATCTACACACAAACAAAACACAATTGAAGGGATGTATCTCACTTTTCTTTGCATTGAACAGATGATATTGAAGGGATGGGAGGCACCATTGAGGACAGGACTGTATTTGGAGTGGAGAACAGCAGCATGTTTCTGGAGTGCAGTCCTAAATCTCAAAGAGCGCTAATCTATTGGCAACTGCAGAGACCCAATGATGACAGAAAAATAGAGGTTTGTATTTCTAAACCCTAATTTTCTGATGTTATTCATTGTTTCACTTTCACTACAAACTCATTTGCAAAATCATTGTTACCTGTGGTAATATGTGTAAAATATGGGTCAGTATGTACTACGTGTGCAACTACAATACTGTTTCCTAATGTATTTTTGAGGTGATTGAATAGGAAGCAGCTATTTTTGTGTGTATACATTCTTTGATAGATCGGCGTGGGGTTCAATAAGTTTTACTTCTCCCCTCTCCATTTCAAGCATCAGTGAATAAGTGATTATAATTGTGTAGCCCATCCTTTCTGTTTTATTCTTGGCACACTTTTTGCTTAAAATAAAAAATTGAAATTAAATTAAATTAAATAAAACTACAGTTCTGTCAAAACTTCCCAGTCTGCCACAGGCTGTACCTTTCTTGCTCTGTATTATTTTGTAATGAGCTCTTTGGCCACCTCATAACTGTTGGGTGGAGATATTTAGATTGACTTTTGACCTTGGGATGTCTTTCATTTCTACACACATGTATACTTATATATTTCCACTTAACTGACAGTGTAGTGGCTTTTGTTAGTGAAGCAATGGCATAACTGTAAGATATAAAATATTTCCGTGGACACACTCATGTCGCATTGCTATTCTCCAGTTTAATTAAATTTATGTTGTCAGGACAGTGCATGTTAATGAGCACACATTACGTCCTTATGATTGACCATGAATAGCACTGTTGAATCCTCCACAGTGCTTTTCCGACCAATGATTGATAACAAAATGAAGCGTTTGTACATGATGTATCCTATATTTGTTCATTTTGTTGTGGTTTTCTCATTGTAGATCCGATTTGACGACAGGATCCTGCGTACTGACCAGGGCTTGCTTATCCGCACTCTGAACCCGTCCGATGTCGGGACCTACCACTGCCACGCTGTAGAGCACGGGTTCATCCAGCCCCTAATGCGACTCAACCTTCAGGTTATCCCCACACAAAAACTCGGCGACATCTTACCAGGTTTTCCTGCTGCAGCCAACGGTGGGGGCCCCTCTCCAAAACACAGAATGTGGTATCGGGATTTTCTCTCTCTCTTGGACCACCCGGACCTCAACAGCGTGGAAGAGTTTTGCGACCGCGTTTGGAAGAAAGAACGCAAACAGAAAAAAGGGAAGACACCTAAAAGCAAATCTGACAGAGCTGGCCCTAACCCATTAATACGGCCAAAATCTCTTCCACCAAACGCTCAGAAGCAGCAAGGCGCTCCCCCACAGAGCAGAGCGTGGCCCGAAACGGCAGCGTCGACAGCTGAGGGGACACAGCGGAGCCTCAACCCGCCACAGCAAAACCTCAGCAGCCAAGCGTCTAAGAACAACCAGAAAGTGCAAAGTGGTCAAAAGGTTGTCTCCCAAACTGCCGGGGGAGTGGCCAGACTGACCAACCAGCATCCGGCGAAATGGAGACGAACGCAAGAGAACAAAAAAGGACGCAACAGGAGAACCCACGAGCTGCAGAGACCTCCGAGGAGCGTCTGAGCGAGGAACGAGCACTGCTGTAGAAGACATAAGCACAAGCCCCATGCGTCTAAGCATCCTTTAGTGTTGTAATCAGTGTATGATCCAGTGACCTCTCCATTAGAGCAGTTTTAGGTCCATTACATCACAAACGCTGCTGCAGAAACACACGTATAACCTGTGAAAAGGACAGTGATAAAACAAAAATGGTTTAAACTGGAATTGTAACTGTAAATGTGTGGGGAAAAGACTGCCTGAGATGTGGTCAGGCAGCCTCTTAATAATGTATATAGGTTACAAAATGGACTAAAAGTGTTGTGTGCCTACAGTGGACGTCCCGTGAAGAGACAGTATTAAAGGAACAGACCTGGTGAAACAAAGAAACTTGTGCAACTGTACATTGTGCCCTCTCCGACCTGAGCATGTGAACTGCAGAATACATAGAATGGGATATTTTAGTGACCTGTTGGAAGGGGAAAGAGCATTTCATGGAGACATTTAAAGTGACAGAGCAACAATGGCGCCTTTACAGGTGAACAAAGGCTAGCTCTGCACCGGTGACCCTCATGTTGAAGCATTTGATCACCCTTGGTGTTTGGACAATGCTTTATGATTAAACTTGACATGAGGCAGGAAACGCATTGTGCATGTTGTTGTCAATCAATGTTTAATAAGCTAGTTCTTTTATTTACTTTTTCTTTTTTTTACACCCTGCCAATTGTTACATGCATTCTTTTAAATGTTCTCTTCAAAATTCGTGCTTCAAATGATAGAGAAGACGCACCTCATACAATCATTGTGCATCATTGCTATTCTACTGTTGCCCTATAACTCGTCAGTTTTCTCTGGGATTATAGATTCCATACTGTTTCAGGCTAAATGCTAAAACCCACTTGTTTGTGTACATACATAATACAAATATCGTTGTGTATATACAGCATAAGAACACCACTTTACTATTATTTATTGCTCATAGTTTTGTGAAAAGGTTGCATTTATTTTTTTAATATTATTTTTTCTCATTAGTATTAAGAAACAAAAACAAAAAACAAAAAAAACAATGGCATAACTGACTATGGACTGTGTGTTGGACCAACAGATTGGAACTGGATCCTTTTGTAGATACTGTATAATGGATGAGAAATGCACAAGTGGCTTGAGACATGAGCCACATTTTCTAGCTCCCACCCAATAATAAGCACAAGTTTGTTACTCATTTCTTCAAGTCTTTCGCATTCATTGAGTTACCATCGAATGTAAGATAAATCCCAACCTGAAAAAAAGATTAGCTGTGAATCTCTGTAATAGTGGAGAAAATGTCAAATCTAGTCTGAGGACAAGACATGTTATACTGCATGTGAATGCTATTTACAGTAAATGCATCATTGTAATGTCTCTTAATGTTTTGTGAGAAAGGTGAAGTTCCCTCAAAGCAAGGTGTGAATTACTTTTTTCCTTTTGCCAAAAACAGTGAAACAGTTCTGCCAAAGTTGAACTGTTCTCAATGATTCAACAGCGCCCTCTGTTGGTCTTTCTCTCTCCCAGCATACGACAGAAAAGGTGTTAGTGCAATAAATTATGCGCGGAAAGTGTACCCAATCTTCTTGCCCTTCTCCCATTAGACAAATGAGAGAGCTAAAAGTTACCACTGCTGTAACAGTACGTTCTGGCATGCATTCAGTTGTCTAAATAAACATCTCTGTTACAAATCTCTTCGTTTCATTGTTAATCTGCATCGTGGTGCATCAATTTATCACATGATTAAGCCATACAGCCATAGCCTGTGCGTTATATTATGTGAATGAAAAGATTGTACGTGTGGTTAACACCAGATTCCTTATTTGTAATTTCCACTTCCATCACCAGATGACCCCATAAATGACCCTTTACAACTCACATTAAACTGACGATGACTCGTAGACCCCACCAGAGGTCACTCTTGAGCATTATCACGTGCCACTTTGACTGTAATCTGCCTCAAGGCCGTGGTGCGACTAACACTGGATCCTTGTGAAGGATATGTATGCATACATCCTTTTGTTTAAATAACGATTGCTGTCTCCTTTAATAGTGCTATTGCTGCTACTGCTACTGTGTGTGTCAGCAGCAGAAGTGGTTTTCGAGAGCTGAAGTGGCTTGTCTTCAAATTCCACACATTTGCTTTCAGCCGTCTCCATAGCGACTATCCTTGATTTTCCTGTGTGCGTATGCATGAGCATAGAAATCAAAATATTTCTGTTTTTGCTCAGGTTAGGATAGCCTAGACCCGTACTGTCAGACTCATTGGGTTACATTTTCATCCATAATTTTGAAAGTAATGTATATATATATATATATATATATATATACACTAGCGTAGATCAGATATCACGTGTTCATCCTGAGCTGCTGTGACTCAGAAGGAGGTAGGGGAAACCGGGGTACTCGAAGGAAACATACGCAGACCGGGGAGAACATTCAAATTCCAAGTTCCAGACAATTGGGTATCAAAACTTAAAATCTTTTATGAAAAATGTTTACTCCTGATGAAGCTACCATCTTATAAAGTCGTATGCAAGTCTTGTCCGGATACCTCCTTGTTTGACCCTTTCTTGTTTCCTGTAGCACCTCTTGTGACACCTCACTGTGTTGCAGCATTTATGGGTAATACCACTGCAATTGCTGGCCTACCCACATGAAACATAAACAGGAATAAGTTCCCCTAGTGTCTCTGCAAAAAATATTATTAAAACGTTATTATTATTATTATTCACTCACAAAAGCCTCATTGCAGTCAGTTGAAAGCACATTAAGCTCTGGACGACTTACTATGGCAAATTTGTGGTCCCAATAACAATGAAGTTCAACATTGGATTAAGGATTTTCTCAGAAGGGCCCCTGGAGTCACATAACATAAAACGGTGTGCCTGAAATGACCTCAAACTCTACAAAAAACAACATTGTACTCTTTCCAGTCATTCCAACGTTGGTGGGGAAGTGTATTAGTGGATAGGAAATTAACATACATCAAATGCATTAAAGGAAATGTGGGGGGGGGGAAATAGGATATGCTTCAGGATGTGCATGTGAGTTTAGTTCAAGTGTTTCCTCAGAAATGCATCCTCATTTGTTTACCTTGCTCTCTCTAATCACATGCTGTGCCTGGGCCTGCTTTGTATACTGCCATCTGGAAGATCTATTTCCCTGTGTGTTGGGGGAATCGAGGATTTATTATAGCCATGTACCCACCTCCTTAACACATTGCGACAAGACTAGGAGTCATAAACGATGGCGATCAACACAGCTGCACATGTAAGAGGAGAGATAGTCACTCGTGCACATACAAGAAGACACTGCTTTGACCTCATCTCGCAGCCATTCAGTTGGATTGCTTTATTGATTGGCTGACCACTGCCCCACACGTTTTTGTCCCTGTCTAGATTCATGGCTTCACTGCAGACTTGTGGTCAAGGACAAGATAAATCAAAAAGCTTTTTACTCTTCCGACTTAGCAGCATTATGATGAGCCAAAGAGGAGGTTTGATCAGAGGCAGTGTTTGGAAAGATGCCGAGGCTGACTGAGACTTTGGATCTCTATAAAGACGTTCTTGTTAGGCGTCATGATGTCATGGAATAAAAAAACTAAACAGGGACCTTCCCACAAACGAAAATAATGTTGCCATGTTTGACGCACCGCCTTGGTAACAGGTAACATTAATGAGCATGTGGGTGAGTGAATCCTGATCGCCCCTTGACAGGGAATTTAATCTTTCTTTCACTAAAATAGGCTCCTTTTGTCATTGAAAAGTTCCACCCTGTCCTACTCCCCCGGCAGTGATGAATCAGGCAAGAGTCTCAAGCACATTAGTTAAACAAGGCCACTGCTGTCAGTTCCTGCAGTGAAGAAAAGGCGATTCAGGGCCCTAAATGACCAGTAGAGGCCATAGAGCTTAGTGTTTTTCAACAAGTGGTTCTGGGACTCCTGGGGGTTTGCAAATACTTGGAAAGTACTAAAAATAATTTCAGCAAAAAAACAATTTTGAACAGAACACCTTTTTATCATATGTCAAAGAATATTGATTGTCAGTGTCACTTTGCTAAACAAATCTAGGTTCCAGTTGTCTGAGCGCTATAACAGTGTTTCCCAACCAGGGGGAACTTGAGCACCTGGCAGGGGATATTTGGAATTGCCACATAAAAAGATGGTGAAACTGAGTAGAATTTCAATATAACTTTCAAAGAAAAGTTAGTTTTAATTATGTTATTTTTTTTCAGTATAAGGTTTGACTTTTAGAGTATTCTAGCTATATTGTTGACCACTCTACTAAATAATGAATAATATAGAATAATAAAGACGTTTAGTTGCTCACAAATTTGCTCTATAACAGCAACACTTTTTAGTTACGGAGTAAGAAATATGATTCAAAACTTATGTGTACTGTATTGAGTGAAAAGGTTGGGAATCACTGATCAACACACAACTTTTGCAAATGGCATGGATAGAAGAGTTAATTAAGCTGAATCTTACGTGCAGATGGTGAATGGCGACAATACTCACAGGAATTCACATTTCTGAAGAACAAGACATCAGCACTCGAGCATGCCACACTATCCGAGAAGAAACACAATTACAAATGGGCTGATTGAATAATTTGCAGGGGGAAATAAATATGTCAAAAACATAATGTGAGCAGTAACTTTTGTTGATGTGTTGTTGTCTTGTGCACTAAAGTAGCTTTGCAGATTGGCCTCCGGCAACATCGTCAGACTGGGAAATCCTCTTAACAGTAATGGTTGAGTTTTTAGTGAGTGTCCTTCCAGTGCCCTTTTGGCCATCACTGTACTATATAGACTCAGGTATACATTCATGAGTAGTTACTAACTTCTCTGATTAAGTCTAAGGAAAAACTTTTTTTGTTTTGTTTATGTTTGTGACAAGAGACTTCAATAAGTTAAGGTGTCTAACTCAGTTTGACATAATAAAAAGAAAGACATGGTTTAGGCCTAGAATAGGTGTACCATGTTTTTTTTTTTTTACTGTAATAAAATCAGATCTAAGTACTAAACTCGACTGATAAAGTGGCTGAGTGGCAAATACAATTTTAAAATGTCTATTTGGCTTGTAACAATTTACTACTATTACTACTAGTGTAATGTCAAGCCCTGGTCTTTAGGATCAAGAGAATGTGCTAGGTTTGACCCTGAATAAATAATTTATTTACATGAGCGTTCATTTATTAAAATGATAGTCAAGAAGGTAACTTGACTTGAGAACTACAGCATGTGGACAGAGGAAGAGCTTACACTTCAGAGAGGTGTATTATTGGCCTGTCTCTCAGGGGAAAAGAGGATTACATGGTCCTCTTATGTCTATACAAACGGGTGTCTTTGTTACTAGTTGCATGCAGTAGGTGCGTGTGCTGGAGTGCAGGTGCTGCAAGCATAAGATCGAGAACAGCAGCACTGGAGTCGCTGTGACGTTAAAGGTATTTTTAGTTCAGGGTGTCTCGCTGGCCAGAAGCAAATTGGCGTTGATGGTGGAATGGGGCACATGCCAGGTAGCTAATAAGGATGAGGGAGGCTCAATCCAACTGTAGCAAAAATTGAACGCCTCTGAAAGTACACTGGGGACTTGAGTCACCTCAGTACACACTGGCTTCAAGGATACTGGCAGTCTCCACTCCACAACAAGCTTCAGTAAAAGGTATGCTTGCTTTAACTTATCTACATTTCTGAACGATTCTGGCATATTTGTAGAGAATAGATTAAAGATCTCTGCAATATAACGTTCAGGTTTATTCCATTCTACGTTAGAGAGAGTTTATATAAAGTGATAATTTGGTAGGTTTGTACTGATTTGTTCATGCTGGGCATCTTAAAGAAATATTTTATTTTGCTATGAATTCAAATTTTGCTTTTTGTCAAGAACTAAAGGTTTTCTATAGTAACTGTGTTACATGGCTACTGCCAATTCAAATTTAATGAATCGGCACACAGTGTGTTCTCTGGTTACATTTCTCAGGTTACATTAGTCAAGATGCAAAATCCACAATCCAATCCGCCTATTTCAAATAACTTATGGCGTTGCTCACCTTTTCTTGTTACAGTTATATGTTCAGAGGAGTTACTTTAATCATAATAGGATTAAAAAGCTTGGTGTTTAAGCAGCAAGCACTGACACAAGGCTGCTGATTCAAGTGTAGACTACCTGCAAGCCTCAGTTATACTCTTGTTTATCAAATAACGGCAGATGTATTGTATATAATTGACAGAACAATCAATTCTATTTCCTGTTACAGAAGCAATGTGCACGTATAGGTTCAGACCTGTATTTGACATAGTGACTTGTAGTTGTACACCTGTATGCATTTGTTTGTCTGACTGTGCGCAAGAGAGAGCAGCTTCTGCGTGGCAGCATCGAGACAATCAGGCCATGCTCCAGCGACCAGTGGGGGAAGTGAAGTGCAGGAGCTGGCATGATTTATCACTGGAGAGATTCAAAACTTACCTCCTACACAAATGCAAACAGATGAAGAGATGAGGAGAAAGTTGTGGGAGAGTTCCATGAAATACTATATTGAGCAGATATGTTGGCAATAGGTAGCGTTCACGTGACATCAGAACGTTCTAAAGAGCCTATAGTTTATCATTGAGGTGGAGGGCCACTGAAAATTCAATGGCTGTAACCATAGTAACGCTCAAAATGCAGATTTATAGTCCTAAATCATTGCTCATTTCTCTGTAATTCCTGGACCAATTCACATGAAACAAACGCTGTCACAAAGTTCAAAGTCACATCTTCCAGCACATATGAACATATGTCTAATTATTTCTTTACAAAGGCGTCAAAAAGTCGAGACAATATTCAAAAACATGTGCTTGATGTTGGCCAGTAGAAAAGACTTTCAGCCATAAAATTCACATGTCAGGTTTGTGAATCCAATCACTATCACAGGATGATCAGAGAAAACATTTGGATATTTTCTTTTTGGACATTTCTTTCATAAACTGTTTCTCTCCCATAGACTTGTATTGACACCTGCCCTCACACAGAAATAGAATTCTATAACGTGAACGCCACCTATTGGGCCCCGGCGCAGTAATGACTCCCATGTTACTGTAGCTATGTAATCATAAGATATCATACATTTAGTTTCAGACATGTGATGCTTCGGCTATCTAATGATATAATACAATCAAAAACACGTTTTTAGATGTGCATCTTTTAAAGTCAATGACACATGTGCCCCCGAGCGCCGTCCACAAATGAGAACTCACTGTCAAAACACAACATATCTGTTTCATGCCCATTTACTGTCTCATATTATCTGCTTCACAACCCAGTATGTGGGTGGTGTATATTATGTAATTTTGCTTGATTATGTCATCCTGTGGTACATTTGATTTAATTTCAAAAGAACTGTTACATATTTACCAAATAGCCTTTATGATAAGATCATTATTAATAATACTAATTTATTGAAATATAGTTCACAAATCCTTTTGCTGAACAGGAGAATCCACTGCTCAGTGAACAATCGTATGATAATGTTGAGTGCACAGTAAAACGGGGTTCTAGACATACAACCTATGGTTGGGTTAGGGGGGAACACATTATGCATGTTCAAAGTGCTCCCCTGCCATATTTAGCAAGATTCCACTTTCTAATGACAGCGCCCAGACTAAATGAGCCGCTTATCCACGTTACACCTGTTTAAACTATCACACCGTGAGGATTTAAGAGAAGTCAATCTGCTTTAAAACCACTATTTCCAGTGCTGATGTCTCCTGATGGCCAGTCACAAGTGGCGCATGCTCGACGTGAGTCTGGTTGAGAAAGCGTCAAGTTAACAGTATTGTTGTGACAAAAGGCGGAAGAACATTGGTTTTACTGAGTTGACCTGAAAATAATGTGCAGTTTACAAAACAATATTCTCGACCTAGGGGGGGATTTTACAGATGTTCGAACGTACATTATTTTACATGTCCAATAAATTATTCAATGAAAATTAGGTAGAGCGTAAAAGTGTGATTGTGGAGAAAACAGATGGACGTTCCCTTTTGATTTGTATATCAAATTTAGAACTTGGACCTGCTTTATTTTGTAATGCGGATGTTGTATAAGTCATCATGTACAGTAACAAAATGGAGACCCTGTTCATTGAGCGCTGTGGTAACCGTGGTACAGCTGCGGAGATGCGCGACAGAGAAAAACAATGAGGTACGAGGAAATAAAAGCTCGGCAACAGTAAAACGAAGTGAGCTGCAAATCTTCGTCTTTTACGATGATCCAAAACACAGAAGAACGCCGTGTCCGCTCCGCGCTTTGGACGTAAAACACAGATCGGTGTACGGGAAGACGGGAGGGGTCCATCATGGGAAACGAAGCGAGTCTGGAAGGAGGAGAGGGGCTTTTAAGTGGGCTTCCCGAGGGGCTGGCACCGGATGGGAAAGGTGGATTTGTACGTGTTCCAAGCGGCATCCCGGTGGACCTGAACGAACTGAGTGAGGATCACAGAAAGCAGCTGGAAGTGGCGATGGCGAGGGCGCAAGGCAGGCAGCCTGGAGGAGCAGCACGAAGGCACGGCTTCCAATACCCGCTAACCTTACACATACGCTACTACTCACACTCAACATAGCCTATAATGTGTACAGCTTCGTTTAGGACATGAATAACAAGCTAATGTCCAAGAATCAGTGTATTTCACAGCTATAGGCCTATAGGCTCAATAACAGTAACTAATCTTGACACCATATATTGGTCAAATAGATTAGGCCTACTTGTTTTTAAAACCGTGTTGTTCTGAGCTACTGTGCTGTAATTTCACGATATAGTCTTATTTGGTCTTCTTCCCCTTCTTCCCCACTGTGTGAGATCATTGAGTTAGACACACCTCCACTTGACAATTGGAGAGAAAAAAAAGCCTACTGGGTAAGAAAATCTGTCATGTTTCTTGCTCCCCCTCTTATCATTTGGTGCTATTATAACACCAGTCTGACACAGGACTTCTATTCTCCCACTGTCTTAAAAAGAGGACACATTCTAATAGTAGGCCGATTAGTCTGGAATCTAAAGACAAAGGTGGATCCAAAGCAGCGCACGCACAGAAGTATACCATTTGTTAGTGGAGCTGTAATGATTAATCGGCTAATAAAACTGCGCCTCTGTTCGATCACTCGGTGCGTTTCAGTTAATTAGCTGTAAATGGGAAATCATAGGTATTTATATCTAATCTAGGGACTGGGGGAGGGGTGCATCAATATTAACGTGACTATAAATAGAGCGACTTGCAGTGATGCAATAGTTTATAGTCATTCCACACATGAGATTGTGAAGTGTCGTCCTTGTATTGAGTGCCTGATCGCTGGCCATGGTGCTGAAATCTCCTGCTTATATTTTTGCTCCAACTCGCGCTGCAGAGCATTGACCCAAGTGCCGTATTATAATCAAAATCATTCCTAACAATAATCACACTGCTATGTGTGTTAGAGCATTGTTTATTTTATATATATCCATGATGATCACAAAAGGCCCCGCACTGCTCTGCTATATTGACTAAGTGAGCTAACTTAGCTTACTCCAATGCAGTCTGTATTTTTTCCTTTATATTACTGATCAGTGCTTCAGTGGTGTTTCTGTTAGAGATGCTTTAGGGCTCTTGGCTGGCTACACATTTTATGTGATGTGGACTTGAACGATCTCTGAAAACAAGAGTGTTGTGACCAGACTTTCCTTGGTGTGAATACATGTTATAAGTCAATTAAAGGAATGTATAAGAGAAGCATTCACAAAAGCTAAGAAATCAAACTAAGAGCTATTTACAATATTTAACATAGAAGTTCTAAACAGGTTAAAAAAGCGCACAAAACCATGTTAATCTAAAACAAGGATCTGCAACCCTCAACATCAAAAGAGACACTTCAGCCACTTTCAAACCTAATGAACTACATACAGAGCTGCAATGCCAACAACAATGCTTACATACTTACTTTAACCTTTATTTAAGGGACAATGTACATAAAGCTCGCAGAGACAGAAATATACTGCACCAGATTATAGCTAAATAGCTAGGTTTCATCTCTAGTTCCTGGTTTAAAAAATAAATTAAAAGTACACTTTCAATAATAAACAGTAACAACCAATATAACATATTGTTATATATATTCATAATTTATCATATGTTGCATATGTTCAAATTTTTAGCAACTCACCACTCAAAAACAATGAGTTTACTTGTTTTCCATCAAAGATCAGAGGAGCTGCACCAGAGTATTTAAAGAGCTGCATGTAGTTCTTGAGATACTGGTTGCCTACCCCTGATGTAGATTTAACAAACGGCACACACACAAAAAACAAAATACCATATATGTCTACAAACAAACGTTTTTAATACTAAATGACTGTCCATATCAAGTGAAAACCCAACAACGGTTGCAGAGCAAACCAATGGCACTCTGGCTACAAGGACCAACAGTTAAGGTGTGGCTGCAGCAGGTGACGTAACACGAAACGGCAAGGTGTTGCAGCCTATTTCAGTTTAGGCTAATTGTATTTTTCAATAAAAGGTTTACTTAAAAAAAAAATGTTTTGCCAATCCCATTAATTCTTATTGCGTATTGAACTTGGATCCTTAATAAGATCCAACCATGCAAAATGTGAATTTCCCCCATCTTTCAACTGATCTTAAATTGGTCCAATCAAATCGGGACTGTGCTACTGAGATTAGTATTATATTACTGAGATTTGTAGACAAAAATACATGTCATAACTGTGAGTTCAAGATATCTATTATAATGTGAAGTCTCGACCTCACAAGGGAAAAAAGGACTGTTGCTGCTAACACCTACATTCTTCATGTAATTGCAATTATACTGATATATTCATTGGTCTGACTCTAGTCATGTGTTTGTGTTGTATTTTTTGCTGTGAACTGACATTTGTGACAAGACTCCCAACAAATGTGACCGGATTAGTAGAAAAAAGGAACAACAAAACTAAAACAAATATACGTCTCTAAGAATAAAAATATGAATCTAACCCTTGCTCTCTTTATTGTTTTCTCATCAGACCTTCACAAGGCGATGTCCAGCAACGTTCCCAACAGGCTGGGGCCTCCAGAGGCTCTGCAGGTCTCAGCAAGAGCCGCACTGTAGACGCTTTCAACCAGGGTCCAGTTGGAAAAGCCTCTCCAGGTCGCAGCCCTTCATCCCTAAGCCTTTTTGAATCAAAATTTCGGCAAGAGCCAAAGAGCACTGAAACAAAGTCTTCTGGCATGTTTGGCTCCAGTTTCCTGAGCGGGGCAAACCCCCTCAGTGCTATGACCTCCTCTGTCTCTTCTTCTTTATCATCTATGGGTGATGCCGTCAACATCCCTAAATTTGGCATATTTGGAGATGAAGAAGAGGGTGCTGAAGCAACAGCCACGGCCCCCCAACAGCAAGGATCTAAAGGACCGCAACCAGGGCAGGGACCTAAACAAGGCCAGGGTCCTCCGGGACAGGGACCTAAACAAGGCCAGGGTCCTCCAGGGCAGGGACCTAAACAAGGCCAGGGTCCTCCGGGACAGGGACCTAAACAAGGCCAGGGTCCTCCAGGACAGGGACCTAAACAAGGCCAGGGTCTTCCGGGACAGGGACCTAAACAAGGCCAGGGTCCTCCAGGGCAGGGACCTAAACAAAGCCAGGGTCCTCCAGGACAGGGACCTAAACAAGGCCAGGGTCCTCCAGGACAGGGATCCAAGTCAGGACAAGGGCCCCCAGGATCAGGGGCTACACAGGGTGGTCCTCCGCAGCAAAAGGGCACCCCTCCACCTCAGGGACCTGGTCAAAAGCAGCAGGGCCCGCCTGGTGCAGCTCAGCCTGGATCAACAAAAAGTGCTGGGCCTCCTGCTCAACAAGGAGCTGGGAAAGTTGTGCCCTGTCCTTTGTGCAAAACCACACAGATGAATGTTGGGTCCAAAGAACCACCAAACTATAACAACTGCACGGAGTGTAAGAGCCAGGTGTGCAGCCTGTGTGGCTTTAGTCCGCCAGACACTGCGGTAAGACCACAGTAACTATTCTTCTGTGTATTATATGATTAGTATTTCAAGGGTTGCTTGTGACATTTGCAAAATGGGTCTGTCTCTGTCATAACATGATGAATAACCAGTCTGAATGATGCACAGGAATCTGATATCTGATTACATTTGCACTTACAAATGTGCTCATGGAATACATAACACCAAACTACCATCGTCTTAAATACTGTACATATTTCATAAAAAAATAGAGTATATTAATTGAAAAGTAAATTTGTATTATTACACTATTATGATTATATCATTTAATATTAAATATTATAGATAGATATACAATAAAACAACACTTGTCGTGTCATGATGCTTTTCATGGTTGCAGAAATGTAGAATGCCTTAACACTTGTTCTCCTTTTCTAGGGTAAGGAATGGCTGTGTCTAAACTGTCAAATGCAGCGGGCAATGGGCGGCATGGACCCCCCAAATCCCAAACCAGCCTCTGTCCCGCCATCACCACAGAAACAGGCTCCAGGGAAACCAGGCAACCTCCTCATAAAGCAGCAAAGCCACCAGAGTGACCAGGGCTTGACTCCGCCCACAACCCCTAGGCAGAAATCTCCTGGTTCCACCTCGCCAGGACCACTGTCGCCAAGCTCCTCCATGTCAGGATCCCCCAAGATTGACCCCAAGACTGGAAAGCCTATCTTGCCTAAGTCCAGTCCGCAGCAGTCTCCATCCAGACCCAAACAGGAGTCAAGTTTTTTTGGTGGATTAGGTGGTATCAGTCTTGGAGGTCTGACTGAGTCAGTTAAACCTTCTTCAACATCTTCACAATCAGAGTCGGTTACAGGGAAACTCTTTGGCGGATTTGGTGGGTTGATGGAAAGTTCAAAGCCCCAAGCTCAGACAACACCCAAACAGGAGGAGTCAGTGGCTGGGAAGTTATTTGGTGGGTTTGGTGGGTTGACTGATACCTCCACAAAACCTCCTGCAGCTGCCTCTCAGATGTTTAGCTTTGGGTCATCGTTGTTGAGCTCAGCCACCAATCTCGTCACCGGCGAAGACATCAAACCAGCAGAACCTTCTGAATCTCCACCACAGTCTCCTGCTGACTCCGGTCCCGGATCTCCACCTGACTCTCCCTTCTCTGCTCCAGGATCCCCCCCAGATACTGACTCCGCTCCAGATACCCCTTCCGCTAAGTTCACCAAGCCGCCCAAGTCCATTTCTGTCGATGAGGAGGAAAAACCTGCATCAAAGCCACCCAAACAAAGCTGCCCCCTTTGCAACACAGAACTCAATCTGGGATCTTCAGACATGCCCAACTACAGCCTCTGCACGGAGTGTAAAAAGACGGTGTGCAACCTCTGTGGATTCAACCCCACACCACACTTAGGAGAGGTAAGATTTTTCATGCAACAACACTCTCCAATACAAGAGCAATTTATGCATTCTGTCATATATAAATAGAACGCAGACATCCACTGCACGTTAGGTTGAAATAGGTCACTGGAAAGATGGCACAGAGACTTGTCTGCTCAGTGTTTTTCCCACATATTTGGTGTAAATAACGGTGAGAAGGAGCTATTGTTGAAAAATAACCCTTAATACACTTCCAGTTTTGACCATTGAACTGATGTAGATTTTTATTGTGACAATACTGTGTTATTTACAAACATATAAGGTTTCTTCAAACAAGAGATGCTAGTCTCTGATATCGCTTCTGCAGTAGTTGATGTACTATCACTGATGGCATCATCTGATGGTAATTAGCAGTCTTTTGATTAATCATATTTATCTTGAAAATGTAGTGGAGCAAAGTAGTAATTTTTCAAAAAAAAAGGCAACTCGAGTAGACTAGATCCTCAAAAGTTTACATTACCTTTATTTTATTAACACTGCTACTTAAAGTCCATTCAACAATTGCACCTGTGAGACTGATTAAGGCTAAAACATTTTGTAGCTATCATTCTAAAAGAAAGTTTTAATAGTAATTGCATAGATATTACCCATAAACCAGTTGAAAATATCTGAATTTTGAATTAAACTAAGCAGCATATTTTTGGTCCGTAGGTATTATTATTCAGGTCCGCTCAGGGTGACAGGGATTGTCAAATTGTCAGAGCCAGGACTCAAACCCACGACACTAAGGTTGGATGCAGTGGTCCATGTACATGGCAGCAGCCTTAACAACTCGACTGCATACTCAAGCTGCATACTCTACCATAGAAATCTGACCTATCCTCCACCTTAATATTATTCTGTAGGTTTGTTTGAAAGTTTTGATGTCACGTGATTTATTTCTGTCTCACTCCTCTTCTTGAGTTAGATTTAATGTTGTAGTTCAGATTCTTTTTTTCTTTTTGCAGAACCAGGGCAGATGAAAACAAAGACTGCGATTTAAGTGAATGATTCTATCAACATGCACTGTTTGTAACAAACTGCAGCAAAGTTGCCAGTGTAGAGATCAAATTCCTATCTGGGAATTTTTACAATCCTGGTTAATACTGGTTTAGGCTCATTTTCTCAGTGGATTAGTCCCTTGTTTAGACCTGGCTTTGGACTTAGTTCTGATGCAGGTTTAGTCTCCACTTGGTGAAGCCTTGGGTATATTTTCAGTTAGCGGACCTCTCATATTGATTGAAACTCTGCTGCGCATACAATTTTGGAAGAAAAAAAACTCATTGCAATTTTTCTGTTATTACTAAGCATTTTGATAGCGATTAGCACGGAGCATGAACATTTGCGAGAACACTGAAATGCAATGTAAACGGCTAAAATAATACAAATGATCACATCCATTTTAGAAGATATTTGTAGAGGTCTATACTACGCAATGAATCCTTGTCGAGAAAGTTTATGTGTTATTTTCAGAGGACTTTATATTACCTAAATGATTGCAGTCTTTGCGGTTTGCAAATTGTGTGAATTAATCAGTTAATCAAGTTCATTTTAGTGTGGTCAACTCTGCACAGTTTTGACCTGGTTTAGAAAACTGGTCTTTCTGGTTTTCCTCTTATGACTTGTCTTGATATGGATACCCAGATTGAAAACATAACAGATGGTGCTACAGTATGTGTATGTGGTGTTAGTGCATTATGAGAATATGGGGCCAAAAAATGCTTGCGCATGAATTGTTTCTCAGCATGCTTGCTAAAGATACACACATATTTTACACCCAGTGAAGATCATAAATCTCAGATATTGTAGTTACTGTACCATCCCATTGAAAACCATGAGGCATTAACGATGGAAGTCCCTTAGGGCATAAGTTACAGAGTGGTCTAGGCAGGTCCGGCTGCTCTCACGTGTTTGTCAATCTACATCCTACTTTCACGTGTTCCCGTCTGTATTTAGTAATCCATGGGGTATTTCTGTCCCAGCATAGGATATTTCCTCTCTAGGTACATAGGTGATTAGATACTTGCGAAAGTACTAATACACGGTGAACTTTTGCACATTTTGTCATGTTTACAACCCTAAACATAAAGATTGTATTTTGAATTTTTTACTGAAAGCACGCCCGACTTTCCGGTTTTCTGTTTTGTACAAAAAATAACAGAATCATGTATCATTTTGCTTTCACTTCACAGTTGTCTGTTACTTGTGTGTGAACTTTCAGTAAAAAATCTAAATAAAATCTTTACGTTTAGTGTTGTAAACATGACAAAATGTGCAAAGGTTCAAGGTGTATTAGTACTCTCGTGGAACTAATCTAAAAAAACATTACTTACATTTGTGACAAGGCAGATATTATTGGAAATATCTACATTTCTGTGGACTATGGATAGCATTAGCAACTGCTGTAGCTAGAATTTGGTGCAGTGCATCTTTGTGTATTTGATAAACAAAGATGACTATACTAGTGCTTAATCAAACCAGAACAAAGGCGCTGCAAAACATGATTTTGGCCTAAGCTGTTGAGTAACATTTAACCTGGACCAAATTAAGACATAAACGATGAAGCATCTTCTCTTCCTTGCTGTCAAGTGTAAAACTGGTAACACACAAGCTAGAGGCCTTAAACGCTGCCCCTTCCTGAGGAGTTGGTGTCAGGACTACCATTTCTTGCCTACACTAAAACACTTTCCCCTTGTTAGAATAGTCTTTGTTGTAAGAGGGATCGTTAGGTACCATTTACATTAACAAAGCCCTGCTGCTCCTGTAATCTGAGGCGCCCATTGTAAAGGAGAGTCAAATTATACTCCAGTCCACCTCCAGAGTTTGGGGTGGCTTTGTGCTTTTTCAAAAAGATGGCCTCCTTTACTCATCTCACAAACCACCTTTTCTCTTTTGCTTGAATGTGTACAAAAGATCACAAAATGTGAACATCTAGAACTAGGTGAGAAAGGACAAATTAAATAAATAAATCATTAAAGATTATTTTAACATTTCTGTATTCTTCACCTCTAAATTGCATTTACAGCAATCACTTAGCTGAGAACAAGCATGGGGGAAAATGTAATTATGTTGTACAGATGTCCACAGATGCTCTAATTGGAGATACGTAGATTTGTATTACGGTATCTTTATTTTACAGGACCTTGATACATTGTACCTAACTAAATTTAGTACAATGTAATGCTCTGTAACAATCTTTTACCTATGGGTTAGATACACAATGGAATAATAATATTGTATTAGCACTTTGTAGGTACATAATGTAATAGGACACGAGACCTTTAGGGTTAGAGCTCAAGATTAGAGTTATGTCTTATTACATTATTTACCTACAAACTACAATAACATATTATTCCATTGTGTATATAATCCATAGGTACACACTGTTACATTACATTGTACTAAATGTTGTTACTGTACTGTAACAGTACAGTGTATTAAGGCTACTGTAAAGTGTTACCTTCTTCACAACCACATCTTAAAATCTGGATTTAGCAACTACCAAATAGGGTACTTTTCACATGGAGTGACAATGTTATACTGTTCAAATATGCAAAGTAGTTAAAAAATGCTTCAGATGATACAGTTACTCACACAACACCTTGGTTGAGTCATCTGCCCCTCCACACTGCTCCTCAGTGGCTGTCGTAATGCCGACTGTCAGCGAGGGTGCTCTTGCTGACGCATGTGAATGGGTCACACAGTGTGGGGGCTGTCGTGAACTGGGAAACTGTATGAAGCTTCAGTGGTATTCGGGATTTGCTTGGTTGCTGTAATTTCTTGCTTGTGGCAATGCAGTGTGATGTGGTGATTGTTTCTCTACCTTCAGTACCACTGGGGCAACATGTCAGGAGCGATGAGAACTGCTGTGCCTGGAACCCAACTCCGGATCCTGATCTACAGCTAGATTGGGTGTGCTCTGTTGCTGTTGAATTTATCTTTTAGGGTGGTAAGCAGTAGTAGAAGTCCTCAAAGTATATGCAAGTAAAACTGTTGGTACAGTATGGCTGCATCGAGAGAGAGAGAGAGAGAGATTGGTAGATTGCTTATTGTCTCCTATACATGTTTGAGGAGCCATGTGCATTGTCTGTTAGTTACGTCGCACTACTGACTTGTGTATGTTTGTGTGCTGTCTATGTCCCGTCACGTGTGTAAGCGTAATCTTCCTAAAAGGATTTAACAGGAAGTCATCTGTTTGGGGCCTTGATCCTAAGGTGTTTCTACTTAATCCCTCTTCATAAGTATTGAAATGGACGTCTCAGCAAGAAATACACTTTTATTTTATTTTTACTAGATCAATCACAGTTCCAATCTTATTCGCACTTTATATGAATGTAATTATCTTTATTTTATTTTTTTTCAAAAACCTTGTGTTCAATTGTCTCGGCTTTAAATGATCACAATATGAGAGCTTTATTTCAGCTAATCTCCTTTAGACTATTCGGTTCTTTTGGATTCTGAGGTTGACATAACTGCTTTATACAACAATGTACCAAATTTAGCATTATTCTTTCATAGATCTCTTTCAAGAACAATGCCAGTGATAGTAACCATAGATCAGCCTTTCTTAAAGCCGACAAGGCAAACCGAAGATCTCTTGAGTTTTCGTCGGTGGCATGTTGCGTTAAATTTTGGTGACTATCTACTGGGTCACTAATCTATTTTGTAAATCGCATCTTCAACAAAAATAACTAATTGCTTTAGAAAAATTGAGCGATTACAGCCCTTTGCATGTCACAGTATAGTAACATAATGGCAAAACAACAAAATGTCTTTCCCTGATGCCCTGGAATAGTTAGCAGCTACATAGAAGCCTATTATCAAGGTCACAAAACTGTGCCTTTGCAAAGACGTCCGATTCACGTTATTTCAGCATTATTTTCAAATCTCAATGAATCCCTCAACATTTTTAATCTTTACAGTTCCTCTGATACTGGACTTTAATTTGGCACTAACCTTTTCTTCTTGTGTTTCGCAACACCTCTGGTGACAACTTACTCTACCTTTCAAGTAACCTGTGCTTGAGATACAGGACAGGGTTTCTGGCAGCAAGTCAAATTGAATGCTTTTTGCTTTTTAGGGGAATGAAAGGAAATTCATTCCCCTATGAAAGGAAATGTTTATACTCAAAATGACACAACAGACAACTTTTGAGCAAAAGATTGTGTTAGATTTCAGTCAGAACTGTAGCTGAATTTGTTTTGGACCACAGTGTTTGTGTTTTTGACAAATGTATTGTTGAAAATAGCGTATTCTTTAGTGCTGGATGAAAGGATGGAGACTCGGTATATTATAATCCAAATTCATTACTTTATTTCCTATTACAAGCTAACAGTCCATCTGTTCAGCTGACCTCCATGTTGACCGAGCAGATCCCAGGGGGAGAAGCGAGGAGAAGGGGAGAACGCTTCTCAAGCAGGACCATATATAGTAGGTGTGTCTTCCCCCCAACCAATCAGCTCTCTTGGGAATGTCTTATCACTTCTCTTGCGCGATCTGACTCCTCCTTACAGCACACTGCCCCCCAGTGGATCAACCATACATATAAGCAACTACAATGTCCACCAAAAGAAATGTATCTCAAAGCACAGTTTACAGATCAACACAGTTATATATATAATCACTAAAACCTAATATGACAAATATGTATATAAATAATTCCACATTCCCCGTATTGATCTCTACAAAAGAGATCACAAATCAGATTGAATATTTGTCATATGAAATCAGTGATAGATGCTTGTCCTTTAACTGGTTGCCTTGGTTCTGTCAGGTCGTTGTCTCGGTTCATGCTTCCTCGGCGTCCGCTATAAAAACATACTCACCACTAAGGGTGGTTTTTATTGTTTATTTTTTCTACATCATCATGTTTTGGTCAACTTTAATTGTTGTAAGGCGCTTTAAAAATACAACTTTATTGATTTGGATCAAAAACTCTCATAATGACGACCACTCACAAGCACCCACAGAGACAAGGAACCAACAGAGATCTGTAACAGAAACACAAAAGAACAGACAAAAATTACAAAATAAATTCTCATCAGGCCGCTCACCGTGAGAACAACCATGCCAGCTAATCTTGCAAATTATGGCTGGACTCAAAAACCTATTTAACTTAATTTATCTGTTGGAATGCTAGGGTCAATTTTATCTGGAAAATTCAGGAATTCAGGTTTCATCAATCTACAGAGAAAAACTCTTTTAGCTTCTGTTTCCCACATTTACCACAGATTCTGTGTGCACTTCAGAATCACAGCAAACGTAAAAAACAGAGTATTATAAATTTATTTACCTATCTGAAACTGAAATCTTAGTTGGCCATAACATTTGTCAATTCGTCACTTCATGTTTTCGTTTGTTTGTCTTTTAGATATATTTGTCTCAGTTCTTTCCCATGCCAAAATAAACCAAATTATAATAATTTTCTCATATAATTAACACCCCCTCTTGGACTGAGGAAAACTCAGTCCAATAAAGAGTCATGTAACATACATAAACAAGTGAAACCTCTATCCTTGTACAGGAAACACAACCAACCAATTAAAATTTCACTGGAGATTAATACCTCCGGCACCTACATAACACAAAGAAAACACAAAGAAAACAATAGCAAAATAACAAATGTCAGGTTCAGTCCAGGGAGGTTGAAGGCGGGTTTAAATGGGTCGACAGGGCGAGTGAGAGGTGGACACCACTCGTCTGGTTTGCGACCTGGACAGCATGTGAGGTCCTGGGAGTGGCCTCAAAAGGGATCAGACCAGCACTGGTTTAGTCCAATCGCGGCAGAGGACTGTCAGACAGGCTGGGAAAGGAGCTCTCAGCAGCTCCCAAAGTGAGATCAGCAGTCACCTCCAACCTGAGTGCATAAACTAATGAGTGTAGATGGTTTCAATAGGGATTATAACATACAATCTTAAGATCAGTGTCCACTGGATTCCCGTGAAATCAAAGAGGAGCCTGATCTCAGGCGGCAAAATGGCCTGTTCCAAGTTCATAAAAGTTTCCTCTCGATCTGCTCACGGATTGACGCCAGGAGCAGAGCAAGAGAAAGGGCCGAAACCCAATTCACTTCAGCTTTTAGACATAATTTCAGACAATTTAGTTTTATATATTCCAATTCATAGCTATAGCATTTCACAGTCCTATCACATGTCAACGCCCTCTAAGGCTTCGTTTAAATTTTGTATTGAGATATTCAGACAAATGCATTTAGTTGTAACTTAAAGATTATCGATTAAATTTAGTAAATAAACCAGCATCATCAGGTCCTAAAGACCATCTTTATCTGGTGCATTAAGATATTTTTCAGTCAGTTCATAAACACATAATTCTCTATCATGGTGTCGTGGAATGATGTTCCAAAACGGACATAAGTATAGCATTAATGTCCATAGAGTAGGCAGACATGGATGGAGAGTACAGGACATTCTAGAAACTTCAATTGCTTACCAATCTTTTGTTTCACTCACGCTTTGGTCATGGAACAAATTCTTTAGCCTATTGTCCAGGAGAGAGAGCAAACGAGTTATAAACACATCATATTATTGTTCTATAGGGTGTAAACAGTTCGCAGTCACACCTTGTTTGCCTAATTAATTTTGTTATTTTAAAAGGACCATTCATGTCCACTAAGGTTAGCCTTAAAAGCTTTTCTATATCATATTAAAGTACAGTGATCAATGGGTGGGTGGCTTTGGCAAAGTGAATGTTTGATCCAAGGTCAAACGTCAGTTGTACAGTCCTTCAGCTCTTCCCAGGAGATATCTGCATTCAGCAACCACTGTCCTGTGAATGATTCAAGACAGCAAGGTGTTTGTCCAATCAGGGAAAAGTCACTGTTAGTCCATCCAGAGAGCACAAAACTGTTGCTCTCTTCCATCAGCAAAGCACATCCGAGAAGAGAAACAGGAGTCTGAGTTGGCGTGTCAGATTCAGTCCTGTGAGCTGACTAGGCAGTGGTTCGAAAGGCAAAACATGTGGTTTCCCTGTATCCACCCAGTAGATGGTGTCCGTTAATGATCACAGTCTCATAGTTCACAGATGAGTGTCGTTCACCTTTATCCACCAGCACGTCAAGAGTCTGTCCGTTCACCTTCACAGGTAACATGAATTCTGCCGTCCCATGCCTCTGGACTCAGCAGCAGCCAGTGATCAGAGTAGCATTGTTCCCATCAGCGTTGTTGTAAACGCCTCGATCCTCGAACGTTGTTGGTCATCTTGTCTGAAACAATCCTTGGCCACAATTACCAACACCACACCCATAGGTCACTGCACAAGTAAACTCCTTGTTACTCTTTTTCATTATTACTTTCATTACTCGCATCAACCTTTAAAAGTTGCACTAATTTCTTTCAGTTCAATTTTGCTCTCGCTTCTGTTCAAGGGCGTTCTCCATATTCTCAAAATGTATTCATTAATTTATTTGGTTTTCTTTAACAATAATTTGAATTTTGCATAATTGCTCCTTCATAACTTTTGGTAATGCGTCCAAAATGGCGCATAAAGATCAACTTAAACTCTAAATTAATAGTGGTTTGTACTTTCAATCAATGTATTCAAACTCACGACAGGTCTTCCCTGCTTCAGTTTTCATTCCATGGCGCCACCGTGTGGAGAGAGGTTCTAATTTTTTTTTTAGCAACATCTCTCAGAGCCCTAAATGCTCCATTAATCACAGGCTCAAAAAATAATAGCATTTGTCTCACACTAATTTTGGATATTTATTCTTCAAATGTATGCTGTGGAGACATAACTCTACCACCAGCAGAAATGTTTCTCTATAAAAAACAAAAAAACAATAACTTTTAAAACAATAACTTTGGTCAAAAATGTTCTTTTTTTTTTCTTCTTTTTTTTTTTTTTCTCAATGAGGGGCGGAGCAATTTCTCCACTTCCCCTCCTACACGGATGTCTGGGTACAAAGGAAAATGGCCACTCCTCCAATGTACCCATTACTTCCTGTTTGATCATTTCCTACGCCCACATAACTGCAGACACAGCAAATACACGTTTAGTTTTCTAATAAAAACAGTGTCCACTCAACATTCACACACCACATCTCTGAGTAAGGAATGATCTTATCTTAAAACTTTCTTTCAACCGTCCTTCTCACTTTCAATCACCTTTCCATCACGCTTCACATTCAATGCCATTTCGGCATCCAGTCTCCTCAGAGAACCATCTATCACCGGTAAATGATCAGATGCATTCACTCCAATACTTTCCAAGTCTTTCTCTCCGTTTGCTTCTCCGCCACTCACAGTCTCTTTCAGCGATACGAAAATATCACTTTTGTTTGTTTATCCTTCTCCACTCGTCCATCACACTGCTCACTCGTCACTCTGGACACACTCAGTCACTCTACAATAAAAAGAACATTACACAAAAGACAAGACAACAAGACACACTAATTTCACATATACCCCATAACCATGTGCGCAAACATCTAAGCATAATCTGGCCAGTCATTAACTCTTCAATTTTCCTCTTCTTTTATTCTCTCATCTGGCCAGTACAAGAGCTCTTTGCAATCTGGCCAGTAGAATATTTTCACTCATTTATCTTTATTTATTTATTTTTTTTTGTCTTTTATCTTCAAATTTAGTCTCCTTTTCCGTTATGTACATTGTTTTTTTGGGGGCCACAAATTTCCCCAACGTATAACCAAGAACGTCGCATGGAATTCATACGTCTATAAATCCCTCCAGCTACGTCGTAGCGTTTTAGGGCTGTCCTCTGACCAAAACCCACGGACGGACGTGTCCACCTAAACAAAATTTTCACCGAGATTTACAGCCAAACTTAATCTCATTTCCTAAACTAGCAGATCGACGTCTACTTGGTGCGCCCACGTCTACCGTCTCTTTGTGTGGTTTTTCTAATGTTATAATTTTTTATTTGTATTTTATCTTTTATAATTTTTTTATATTTTCACCAACAAACAAAAAAAACAAACAAAACGGCAAAACAGACAAACAGATAAACAGACAAACTTCTCCCGCCTCTCTCCCCGCCGGTCAACAAAATCAGATAAAAAAAAAAAGTACTTCAGTTGCTTTAGCTTTGCTAATTGTTCCGTTTTCAGATAAAAGATGCCTGCGAAGTCACTGTTTAAAGCAGATGTAAAACAAATTTATTTCGAAAACCAGCCTCATTCCTTTAATTGTAAATAACCCAGCGTCATCCCAGTAAGAATATGTAGCCATAAGTGTTTAAAAATAGAAAACAGGCGTTAAATAGTTTAATGTGTCTAAAGTCCGATGCCTTTCAATGAAAATTTAGTGGTCATATGGTGGCACTACAGCAATGGCGGCCATAAACTCCGATATTACAATACAACAGCCAAATAAATTTACTCCAATGCAGCCAAAAGGAAAAGGGACATCAATGTTCTCCAATCTAAACAACCAGAATTAAAAGTGGGAACAAACAAAAAAACATCCCAGTGGCTACACTGGAAATGTCCTAATAACAGTATCACATGGAGAAAGCTAAATGCTAAGGCTAAATCCTTTGTTCTCAGAGCCAACTTAGCAACCTCGCATACCAACAGCAAACAGATCATATTGAAAACAAACCATGCACCACACTTCAATAAAATCCTTCACTACTACACAGAACAGCCTTCAGTGTCCACACACTGAGCTGGGTTTAACACATTTGTGGGTTTATTACACGTTAATCAACAATAAGCTGTATGCTAACGCACTAAGCTAACCATGCGGTATGCTAGCGCACTAAGCTAACGATGCTAACGAAAGCTAACAACACAACATTTAGCTGTAATTTGACCAAAATATTGAGGAAATTATTTTTCATAGACAATGGGGATATAGTTAAAGATTCACAGAACATGCCAACAGCAAAAATGGGAAACCAATCATCGCAAACAGTTATTTTTCCAAAACACACACATTTCCAATAAGGCCTTTACATTGCAGGCGGCCATAACTTGTCTAACTTCAATAAAAACATCTACTTACATGCCTTAAAAAAGCACCTTAAAAATCTGCAAGGCGTACGGTCTAAACACGGAACAATCCAGTCAAGTTTCATTGCATTTTTAGCTTCGTTTCATTTTTTTTTTTTTTTTATGTTTTAAAAGTATCGCCAAATATCTCAAACCCCCAGCAAAAACATACGCACACACTTCCTTCATCATAGCCAATATAAACAAATTTGCTATAAACAATTCGTATTCTTACCCATTTTAAAATCGGTGTGCACGTCTGCTTTGTGAGCGAAAGAGCAACAAAAAAGCATATTTTTTTTCTTTGTCTATTCACTAGTTCCATCCAATCTTCCACAAATCAAAAACATCACGTCGGGGTCACCAATTGTTGAAAATAGCGTATTCTTTAGTGCTGGATGAAAGGATGGAGACTCGGTATATTATAATCCAAATTCATTACTTTATTTCCTATTACAAGCTAACAGTCCATCAGCTGACCTCCATGTTGACCGAGCAGATCCCAGGGGGAGAAGCGAGGAGAAGGGGAGAACGCTTCTCAAGCAGGACCATATATAGTAGGTGTGTCTTCCCCCCAACCAATCAGCTCTCTTGGGAATGTCTTATCACTTCTCTTGCGCGATCTGACTCCTCCTTACAGCACACTGCCCCCCAGTGGATCAACCATACATATAAGCAACTACAATGTCCACCAAAAGAAATGTATCTCAAAGCACAGTTTACAGATCAACACAGTTATATATATAATCACTAAAACCTAATATGACAAATATGTATATAAATAATTCCACAGTATGCTGTAAAAATAGTTGAGCAATGTCTTTGTTGTGGGTTCTGTCTCTCTCTCTCATTAATGACTTTTAAATACCTTGCGGAAATCCTGCGGGAGTGTGTTAAGTCAAAACATATGTGATAATTACATTGAAAAACGGACAATGCGAACCAGGAAGCTACGTTAGCTTCATATCGGGTTTTTTTTTTTTTTTTGCTTCTTCTGAACAATGTGCTGTGAAAAATATCCATGGTCCCAATTTTGGCTTTGCTTCATTTGTATGTCATAAATATGTTTATAGTCCACCAGAAAGACTGAAAAATTGTGATAGATAACCTCACAAAAACAAAACTTGAGATTGTGGATTATGTATACAATATAAACAATAAAAAAAATATAAGTTAATAATAATTAAATTATAACATTTAACTTACTCAAAAATAATATGACAGATTAATTTTAAAATATAACTTAACTAAAACTTTGTAACTTTTTTGTATGTTTTATTCAGTTGAACACTTAAACAAGATTTAATTTCACACATCCATTGTTTGATTAACCTGAGCCTTCAGGTTTACAGTGCAGGCTAAGTTTAGCGTAGCATGACTTTCACTCATTATGGATCCTTCAGTAATCATGTGTTTGCATTTAAGCAATAAGTCTTTTCCCTAAAAGTTTAAATAAATGAATATAATAGTGATGTTCAAATCTAAACCAGTTTAATGGACACTGGAGCTAATATTTTGCTAATAGTAATGTAAAATATTGTGTTGTTTTTTACATCCAATGGAATTCCCATTTTTGCTGTGATCTAATAGCAGCTCCTACCAATGTAGCAGACCTACACTCATTTACCGCACAAATTAGCTCAAGCGTAAAATCTTACATTGTGTCCTCTTCTTATCTCATTGTTATTCTGTCGTTGTAGCAGTGCCTCCACCCACTGTCTGTACCCTTCAAACTATGATCTGCTGAAAACATGATTTTTTTTTTGTTGGAGTATGCTTAAAACCTCTGTCCAAAATGAGCGGTCACTAACAACAGAAATGGCCACTTCAATGGATTCACTGTAAATTATGATAAAAACCTAGACAATAAATTATAGTGTTGATGGGATGTGAGTATGTAAATGTTTGTATGTGTGTGTTTGCAGGAGGCGGGAGTGGTGTTTTTTTGTTTTTGATAACATAAAAAGTCAAAACACAAAACCACTAAAACATAGGAACAATATATTCATGGAAAATAACTTAGAAGAGGGTGTTTGGTGTACAATCGTGTTGCGATCAACCAATGACAGAACTTGCGCTTGAGGGGACTTTCTGGCGTAGTTGCACGTCCGCACCACGTCCGCGTTGCTGAAGCTGCCGCAGGCTCACTGTTTGGCGGCCAGGTGCGTTCATAAACTGGCCTTAAGTCTTAACTGAGGGTCGGAGAGAGAAAGAGGCTGAGATTAGTGCGGAGTCTCCTTAGTACTGAGATCAGGTGGCTCCAATTAACAAGGCCCTCCTGCGGGAGAAACCACCCCAGAATAGGGGATGGATAGACATTTGCTACAACCGGCCCAGTGTTGCAACAAAGGAGGGAGACCAGACCGGGTTAAAGCACTAAAGAAAGATTTGTTTGCAAAGATAGAAATAACAGTAATTTAATACCACGTAAGATGAGAGGTATGGCCATATAGGTCAGTAATGAGGGGTGTGAAGTGCAAGGGAAAACGTAAGGGGGTAGTGTGGGTGTTGGCATGTGTGTGATAGTGTGTGTATGTATAGACAAAAGACAAATAACTTAAATGTGCATGCTGGACCAAGGAAGCTGACGAGGCAGCAGGGCAGGCAGCCTCAGGCCAGCGGGAGCACAGATAAGGGAGGAGAGATACACTGTTATTTATTATTTATATGACTTCAACATAATGTTTTCTTTTTCTATTGTGTTCTTCCACATTTATTTAACCAGGGAAATCCCTCAGAGTGATAGAACTTCTGATTCATGGGAGTGTTTGCTGCTGTGTTTGCGCTGACCAGCACACAGTGGAATCAAGTACAAGTTATTGAGGTCATTTCTTGTACTTTCATTTGGATTGATTGATTTAAAGATCAGTTCAGTAATTTATTTTTATTCAGTATGTTCCGTCTATGCCAGAGTAATCCTGTACAGGCGTATACAGTAGAACAGGGGGCAACACACCTTACTAATATAATCAACTACACGTTTTGTTGACCTGTAACAGCGCCTCAGTTACAGAGCTTAGCGGAGTCTGTTGAAGTGCCTGCGAACCAAAGGAATATAAAAATAACTATAGTCACAAAAGAGCCATAAAGGAGACATTGCATCAGCTGCAGGGCATCAGTCTCATATACTCTCAGACACCCTGAGCTTCACAGCAAAAATATATTATACAGCTTTGCCACACTAGACAGTTTTCTTGGTGTTGCATGGTTTTTAAAGATTTTATTTTAGAATTTATTACATTTGAGGTCTGTGTCACGTAGGCTAACTTCTGCCAAATCTATGTATTTCTTGCTCGGAGGGAGATTGTTTTTGTGGTGTCCCTGGTGCCACACTTAGAACGTCTAGTACAAAGCCTCTACCAAATACAAATTTAACTGCACACTGACAGAGAACGTTTATTTGCTGTGGTGAACCGCAATGGCAGAGGCTAAAAGCTTCTGTTATTGTTATGTTATTGATACTATTCACATTATTTACTAGTGCTTACATGTGCAAGCCTTTGTGTCAGCCACAATGGGCTCTGATTGGTGGGGAGAGAAGCTTAAGACCTTTTGATTTGCTAGTGCTGAGTAGTGGTGAGACAAGGGGCAGACAAGGACAGGATCGAACAGCCTCACATACCTACACTTGCTGGCACTGGCTCTCCCCGTGGTCCACTCTTTAGTATAATGACATTCAATGGGTCGCCCTTGCCTTCCTTGTCTTTAACCTGACAAAAAATTAAATAAAATCTAATCTAACGCGAAATGGTGTTCAACGTCCATCTGTGTTTCCCTATTGGTGCTGTGCAATGTTTTTCTTTCTGATTTCAATTCCTCAGTTGTTATTTTGCAGACATGTCATGAAAATCCAATTGGATTGGATTGGATTTGTGTTATTTATCTGCAGAAGCCCGGGCCACTGCTGCAGCCTAATGAAATAAAAATAAATAAATGAAATGAAATAAGCATGTGTTGAAAAAACAAGTAAGACTTAATAATGAAAAGAATGCTATTATTTGTACGGAAGGGTATAGGGCCTTGATGACAGAGTAATGCAGAGGCGGTATCACTGAAGATATGGGGGCCAGATTCTTATGCCCTAAGCTGCTCAGACCACGACAACGTGACTGTTGTGGTTAGCTTTAGCACTTGTGATTCATGCCTCTCAGTCACAATAATGGCACTTGAACGCAAACCTTTACATCTTGCAGAAACACCCAGCTACAAACTGCAGTAACACCTGAGACTCACCATTCAAAAGTAGCATTGATTAGAGGATTGTATTGCATAGTTTAGATTCATCCATTTGTCTCGGTCTCTTCCTACATATCACGTAACAGTGTTTGGCATCACAGTTAAGGAATTTGAAGTGGCTGAAAAACGAATGGATGCCTGTGCTCCTGGCCATAGATAATGGTGTCTAAAAAGAAACATCAATATCATCAATATAAACTCATTAAACAAATAGTTGGAGCCTCACATCTCTCCTATGGAAGCCACTCATTAAAAAGTAATCTCTACAAGACACAATATTATTTTGGCTGGGGAAAAGTGCAAAGAATGGTACACCAGCTTGGGACTTAAGGTGGCTAATTTCTAACATAACACAAATTCACTGTTAAAAATAGTTTAATTATTTGCTTTACTGGCTTATCCCACTCATAATTGGGTTAAAAATAGCTCTTGTCTCATGTCATGCCCAGTTATCCAAACTTGAGGCTTAATGCTTGTGTAACAGGTACGTTAGCTAGTATGGTAGTTCTTATTATTGGGCTAATCAGAAGTCTAGATCACGACTCTTGGAGAGATAGGACGGACACAAACATTTCTTTTAGATGGTACTGTTGTAAAGCGCATTCTTTAGTACTGGACGAAAGGATGGAGACTCGGTATATTATAAAAAATCATTGTTTTATTCCCTATTACAAACTAAAAACACACATACTGTTTCGTGACCTCCATGTTGGCTGGCAGATCCCAGGAGGGGGAAAGAGAGAAGGGGGAGAGCGCTTCTTGAGCAGCACACGATATAGTAGGTGTGTCTTCCCCCCAACCAATCAGCTCTCTAGGGATGTTATATCCTCACTTCTTCTTCTGCGCAATCTGACTCCTCGTTTCAACACACTGCCCCCCAGTGGATCAACCGTACATACAACAAAATGTCCGCCAAATTCAAATCAATCTTAAAGCACAGATTACAGATCAACACAGTTTTATACATAATCACTAAAGCCTAATATGACAAATATGTATATAAATAATGGTCCCAAAGTTCATATGCAACAGTTCATACGGCCACACGGGTTGGGGATTTTTATAACAGTTCGTAGTGAGAATACTTTAGTTTATGGAAACGGTGTGTATGGGATAGTGCAAAGGGCCGCAGAGTAATGAGGTGCGGGGCAAGGGGTTTTGGCCATAAGCCGCCTACCGGCCCGACCAGAGCGGGTGGAGTTCAGGTTAGACGAGAGGTGGAGATCCTTGGGCTCGGGCTCGAGGCCTATCTACAGCTCGCTATCCAAGATTTAGGGACCTGGCCTGTGTAAAACACAGGACCCTGAGTTCAATCATTGTGCGCACATAAAAGCAATCCATCTTTATCAACCTTAATACTGCTCATATTAACAATACTAGACTACAATCAATGTCATACGTGTAATATACATATTAATACTAGTACATATACACAAGAACCAAATGCGAACGTACAGTGTTGTTACTATGACCGGTGTAACTGCGCACCAGCGGCAGTTTTCATTCATTATCTTTACCGTAGCATAAAACGTTTAGATGGCCTTAAAACGCCACAACACTTCGTCACCATTTATACATACATACAATGAAGACTCGACATAAATATGACTAAGATTCATTCAGAGACATGGAGGAAAACGGGGTTAAAACCCAATGCTTAACACATCTCTGCATCAGGCTGTGGTCCCAACGTGCCTCAAAGCGACCACCATCATTCCGGTGCCAAAGAAGTCACCTCCCTCCTGCTTTAATGACTACCGCCCAGTAGCACTCACTCCAATTCTTATGAAGTGCTTTGAGCTGCTCGTCATGGAACACATCAAGTCTGTTCTGCCTCCCACCCTGGACCCATACCAGTTTGCTTACCGGTCCAATCGCTCAACTGAAGATGCCATCTCCACTGCGCTTCATTCAGCCCTCACTCACCTTGAAACAAAGGACATTTACGTTAGAATGCTGTTTTTAGACTTTAGCTCAGCATTCAACACTATAATCCCACAGCAGCTAATACACAAACTGCTCCACCTGGGGATCAACACATCACTGCGCAACTGGCTGCTGGACTTTCTGACAGGGAGACCACAGGCTGTACGTGTCGGCGGAAAGTCCTCCAGAACCATCACACTGAACACGGGAGCTCCCCAAGGCTGTGTGCTGAGCCCCCTCCTGTTCACTCTGCTGACCCATGACTGTGCTCCAAAGTACGACTCAAACCTCTTCATCAAGTTTGCAGACGACACAACAGTGGTGGGTCTCATCAACAACAGAGACGAGTCAAACTACAGGAGTGAGGTGAGCACTCTGGCCATGTGGTGCACACAGAACAATCTCTCTCTAAATGTGGAGAAGACAAAAGAGATTGTTGTGGACTTTCGAAGAGCACGGGTCCAGCATGCTCCTCTAACAATCAACGGTGCTGCAGTGGAGAGGGTGACCAGCACCAAGTTCCTGGGTGTGCACATCACAGAAAACCTTTCCTGGACCATGCACACTACATCTCTGGTCAAGAAAAGTAATCAGCATCTCTACTTTCTCCGCAAGTTAAGAAGAGCTAGAGTCCCAGCCTCTGTTATGTGCAACTTCTACAGAGGGACTATAGAGAGCATCCTGACCAGCTCCATCACTGTGTGGCACGGCGCCAGCAGTGCCTCCTGCCGAAGGAGCCTCCAGCGCATCGTGAGAGCGGAGAAGATCTGTGGAGCTCCTCTCCCCTCCATTAAGGACATGTACTCCACCCGTCTCACCCGCAAAGCCGTCAGAATCACCAGGGACCCTATGCACCCATCACACAGTCTCTTCAAGGTAATGCCTTCAGGGAGGAGACTGCGGAATCTACGGTCCAGGTCGAGTCGACTTCATACACAAGGCCATCTGGAAGCTGAACTCCCTGCCCTCCCTCCCACCCCTCTTCCCCCATCCCCCGCTCCACAATCAAGGATGAGAGAAATATAATTTCAAACCATTCACATGGTTTGACAAATAAAAAATCTTGAATCTTGAATGCTAACCGCCCATAGGAAGTACATAGATGCGGCTAGTAGCTACCATCAGCAAACAGATTGACTTACCAACTCCGCTTAATATCTTAGCATCGACACACTCTCCTGTCACAACTCAGCCCTGATGGTCGGCACCTATGAGTTAACAATTAGTTGCAAGCTATTGGACGGTTGTTTTAGTGATAGGAAGGTAAACCAGAACTTTACACATACCGGCTTCGAACTTTCCCCCGAGGCTTAGCCACCGCACCTGTCAGCCATATTGGAACGCTGGATAATATAGAGCGCGATAGGCTACAGCGGGTGACATGGGCGGGTGACGTTACTCTCGCAAGATTAAACGTGGGAACGGCGCAGGTAATGCAAAGGGGTGATATAAACTTAATTCCCACCCGTGTTACACTTGTGTAACACAAAGCTCCACAGCTCAATTACATTTGCACATTTGTATGGGTCTCCACATACAAACCTAAAACCTCATTTTGCGCAAACCATTTAGGCCAAAGATGCTTTTGGCTTGTTAAGTAACTGTGTGTTCTGTCTAGTGCATCCTAATGAAACTGGCCACTCAGCAGCGCCCATCACTGAGGAACACAGCACCGGCTACAAACTTTAATTTTAGCTAGAGGTTTAGCTGCACTGCATAGAGGACAATCATTTATCAGCCTTATTTAGTGAAGTGTTTTGGGACTCAGATTGCATTGCGTGTGAGTGTATTATGAAACCACTTTACAGTTTCAAATTTTACGTGACAGTTTTTCTTGGCGGGTCAGTCATGTTTAGTCGGTTTTGAGCATGACCCAAAATTTTAATCTTGTTTGTTCCCTTTAGTGCTACTCGATAAATTAACCTGTTATCGGTTTATTATAATTAACATCTATATTGGACAATATATCACTTAAAACAACCTAAAACAAAATGGTAGGTTAAACATTTGCAAAAGTTCAGTTCTAGTCATAATTCTCTTTTTTTGTGTGAAATGTAATGGATTTTTTTTTATTTTAAAAATGGGTTTAGTGAAATATTGCAATAATATTATTATTACAATATTCATGACAGTTATCAAAAATATTTTCCTCACATCATACGGCTTTATTTCTCACCTTTTTTTTAGATGAAGACACTTTCAACCTCCAGTGTAACTTTCACCATTTATCAGCGCTTGTATTTTGTCCTAAGCCTTAGGGGATGTTAATCAATCATCTCATGCCGTCAATATTTCACACAAAGTACTTATTGTATATGTGGTGTTTTCCCACCATCCTATAATCAACTAGTCATTTATTCTTGCATAACTTTACCTCCTGCTGCCTGTGTGTGTGTGTCTGCTTTGATGTGTGCTCAGACAGCAGCTTGTCTGATTCAGTAACGCCAGAAAGCCTCACACCCCACAAGAACATTTTGAATCTGGAAACATGACACTCCTTAGGAGACCAGCTAAAGCATGGACTGCATGGACTTCATTTTAAATATAGTTTTTTTTATACTACAAATGTTGCAATCGTTAGTTGTAATAATCAGTAAAGCGCTTTGCACTACAATTCTGTATGAAAAGTTCTGTATAAATAAAGTTTTAATTGATTGATTGATTGAAAAATCATGATTAATTGAACAATTTGCCCTGCCCAAACAAAGTATATCAAAGTTTTGATCTTTGCTTATTCTATGTCTAAAGCCACAAATATGACTCAGTGTTTTGTGAGGTTTGTATCTTAAACTGGCCTTGGCCTTGAGACGGTGTGATAAAGAGTATCTTTTCAACATTCACTATCTATGACCATCTTCCTCTCATCTCTGTGCCTGTTCCTGCTTTAACTGATAGAGCCGTCAAGCTGTATAAACTCTCGAGCACGCCCCATGGGAAATCTTAGGGCCACATCATGTGTCTGGATTAAGTGAATGTGCTGTCAAGTTATTGGACGCAACCCACTAATGTCCGCAGTCTATATTGAAGAAACCTATTTTTCTTTGCCTTTTCTGGAACATTCCTTTCATTCTTTATTTTTGTCATCTTTTAGTTGACTTGAAGACTTCTAAAGGTCAACCATAGATGAAAAGGATCATGAAAAGTCTAATGTATTTATTATTCTTTTATTATTCATAATATTGTTGTTGTTTCAGGATTATGTATTTATTGACTGTTTAAATCTGCAGATTAGATCATTTACAGATAGGGAACTGTTTTCAAGATAGAAACATAGTTCTCAATCAATGAGAATGTAACCAGTGTTACATTGGCTGTCTTGTCTTAAACATTTTACCCAGTCAAAACACCAGTATTGCTTTTATTCCAGGCCATGCATGACACACTGTCTCATGCCTTATTTACATACTGCTGCAACACTCTCTCAGTCTGACCTGCTTTTCCCTTCCTCTCCTCTTGTGTCTCTAAACCGGAGAGTTGGAGATATCGGCTGCAGAGCTTAACACTGAGGCTGTGAACTGCTCTGAGGCCTGACTTTAGCACAAAGCCTGTGTTTAAGCCTGCTCATAGCACTCATGCATACACTGGTGTCACTGGGGCGTGTTAGAGACGAGGGAAATGTAAAAGGAGGTGTTTGCGTCACACACCTTTCTGAAGGAAAACTTGCCGACTACAGCATCTTTGAACAAGTTGTGGCAGGTATCTGTGATTAAGTGCTTTTTTGTTTTTGTTTGTTCAGAACACACACAAAAATTGCTTCCAATGATTTGAAAATACAAACATTAATGCTGTACATAAACAACAATCATTCAAGACTGAAGGAGATGTGCTCAGTCATTTTTCATTTGAAGGTTCATATTTTAACTTATTTCTAAAATAGACCAATGCAGCATGTGTATAACCCAGTTAAGTTTGCTCAGAGGATGGTGTGTCTGCTCAAGGCTCAGCCCTCTGTGACATGCCATGGTGAAGCCCTGCCCCATTACCATGCATTATGCATGCACAGGTCTCTCGAGTCCCATAAATGTAAAAGCGTATCTTGAAATAGTTACTCTGTTGCTTTGTCACAGTGACGTTTTAATGACGTAAATGTTTGTTTTGTCCAACTGTCCATTTTGCATATTGGGATTATTCAAATAACTTTACTCACCATGGGTCATTTTACGGTTTCTAAAATGCCACAATGTACTGTAGTTATGTTAAAGGGAAGTAACACTTCAAAAGATGTCTAAATACAACGTAAATAATATTTATATATCTGTTTATTAGGCAGGTGAGTTCCACCTGTATGCGGGAAAGTCTGACCTACATAGAATCACAGTATGTAAAATGTATACACAATATACACATTGTCTAACAAATAGACTTAGTTTGACATTTTATGTTATTTTTTTATTTGATGGACATAACACAGCTCAGTGGCATAGTTCTTGTTCTTGTATTTGATTGTGTATTCATCTGATTATTGTGTGTGTGTGTGTGTTTTTTTGTTTGTTTTTTGTCTCCCTCTTGCAGAAAGAATGGTTGTGTCTCAACTGTCAAACCCAGAGAGCCATGTCGGGGCAGCTGGGAGACGCACCACCTCCAGCCATGGCATCTCCAAAGAAACAACCACCTGCTCCTGCAGCCCCCACCCCTTCCACCACCCCTACCCCTGTTGCCCCTGTTGCTCCCGCAACTCCTGCTACCCCTGCTTCTGTAGACAGAAAACCTGTAGTGGGACCAACAGACCTGAACCCTGCAGCTCCTGATACAAAGGTAGAAAGTACAATCGATTCCATACCTGACATACCTGACATTGCTGGCATTGCATCTCCTCCTATTAGCCCACATTACCAGGAAGTACTCCAAACCAACACTGAGAACCATGGAACAGGGAATATCCCAGAAGTCCCAGCTGTGATACAAAAACAAAACAGCTTAGACAGAGCGGAGGGTGGCCCTAAACCTGAGGCAGGCACTTCCAGCGCTGAGCTGTGCGTACCTGTCAGCGTAGCAGGAGATCAGGAAGACAAAACCACACTAATTCAGCCTTCCCTGGAGGAAAGTGAGAAGCTAAATCTATCGACCAAAACAGAAATAGACAACACAACAGTGCTTTCTGAGCTGCAGCCAATTCCGGAAATTAGTCAGAGTGAGGCTCCTGCAGATAAGCAGGAAAAAGTGTCGCCTACATCAGACAAGCTTTTAGACGAGAAGGCCGATTCAGGTGAAACGAAAACAGCATGGCAGCCTGAAGCCACTTCAAATGATTATAAAGAATTAATAAAACATGAAGTGACTCATAAAGTTGAGGAAGCACAGTCCTCCCCAATGGTTCAAGACAAAATAGATAATACTACAGCCACATGGGAGACCAATGGTGACGATGTTGCAGATAATAAATTAGACAACTTAGCAGTAGAGCTGCCTATAGAGAACACACAGTCCACTACCATGTGTTCAGTTGATGATGATAAGATGATGAGTACTGAACATGAGTGTGACCCCAAAACTGACATTATTACAGAAACTCAATCTGAAATGAATCCAAGCCTTCAGAAAAGGAGAGAGCGCTTTGAGGTTATAACAGAGTATGTTCCAACAACTGAAAATCAGACAGAGGAAATAGAATCAAATGTAAAACCAGTGGCTGAAAATATTGTTGAGGTAACACCCGGAAATAGCAGTGCTGTGGAGGGGGAGATTTTGAAAATGGAAACTATCGAGCAGAGTGCAATTGAGAGCCCTGTAGTGAACAAAGCACATGATAGAAAGGCATTTGAGCAGGAGGAGGTGATGGCAGAGGGGTCTACTGAGGTAAAGGCAGCTGAGGGTGTGGAGAATAGACAGGAAGATTTAGGAATGGTCGTGAGTGATGAAGAATTATGCACAAAAAAGACAATTACTAATTGGGAAGATAACACTGTTGTGTTAGAGGCATCAAAAGAGGATATCGCCCAAGCAAACACACATATAGAGGAAAGGTTAGTCTCATCTGAGCAAAATGAGTCATCTTATTGTAATGAGCAAGGTGCCACAAATACTGAAGAACCCTTGCCAAGTGAAGATGCCATTCAGGTTTCAGCTGTCTGTTCAGATGAAGTCAAAAGTGAAATCTCTGAGGAAAAACAATGTCAGAGCCAGGCAAACAGTCCTCCAGTAAACCAAAATGAAGTTAGCGATGATCCTTCAGTACTGACAGGATCTGATGAGAAACAACTCCAGGAAGTCACTGAAATAGAAGCACCAGACACAAAAAAGGAGGATGAGTTTAACACAAACGTAGTCGAGTCACAACCTGTTGGAGAAACTCTTAAGATATCTATTTCAGACACACACACAGAGGGTGAGAACAATGCCACCACAGAGTATGACATAGAACAGAATGAACAAAATCAAAGTTTATTTCAATTAGATTCAACACCTCCTCTAGCAACACCTGACATCCCAGACTTTGTAGTTAGTAGCTCCATTTACAAAACTAACCATGAAGAGAAAACAGAAGATGAATCCACAGTAAAGCCCAGTGAAGAAGACACATCTGAGGTGACTGCACAATACCATGTTGCAAAAAATATAGCTTTTATTAGATGCATCTCAATTAATTTGTCCTGGCAATTCACTACACTCCAACAGTGATTCTCAGTTAGTGGATTGGGACCCACTAATTGGCAAGGCAAGGCAAGGCAACTTTATTTATACCGCGCATTTCGTACACAAGGCAACTCAATGCGCCTAATTGGTCGTTGATCCATTTCTAGTGGCATGTAGGAGGCGGAGCCAAAAGTGGTTTGAATTTTTGAGTTGACCTTATGATTAAGGTCAACAGATCTCTGTAAGAAGATGCTATATTTTGATATAAAATGTGGGTGTAAATCTGGGCCAAACTTCAAATAGGTTTTATTATTATAATTATTTTATAATTATTTAGATTATGCCTCATCACATTACAAAATTTGCTCTCATATGTGACAGCGCTAGCATTAACACTCCTCCTACCAGGAAATACCTCAAAACCATAAGGAGAACCATGCAACAGGGAATATCCCTGAAATCCTTGTTGTGATGAAAAGAACAGTGTAGATAGAACAGAGGGTGACCCTAAACTAGACAGACACTTCCAACGTTGAGTTGTGCATTCCTGTCAACATTATCTGGAGATCAGAAAGACAATATCACACAATGAGAATCCAAATTTGTCGACCGTTACAAAAAAAGACAACAGAATGTTGTTTTTAATTTAATAAAGTAAGTGTTTCACATTGAAGAATATTGTGAAATCAGCACAATTACTTTCCTATTAGGCAAGGCAAGTTTATTTGTAGAGCACAATTCAAGGCAATTCAAAGTGCTTTCACAGTTGCATAAAATTACAAGACAACAGATAAAAAAAGAGCTGTTTTCTGCCTAGATTTGAACATTGTCAGAGTTGAGGCCTGTCTCACATCCTCATGAAGACTGTTCCAGATTTTAGCTGCAGGAAACTAAAACGCAGCCTCACCGTGTTTATTATTGACTCTGGGAACCACCAGGAGACCCCTGCCTGAAGTTCTCAGGGCCCGAGATGGTTCATACGGCTCTAACATGTCAGAGATGTACTTTGGTGCTAAACCATGAAAAGACTTGTACACAAGCAGAGCTGTTTTAAATTCTATTCTCTGAGTGACAGGAAGTCAATGCAGGGACCGGAGTCCCTGCACTGGCCTGCAGTAATAGTCCTATTAGTGCAGGCATGTGATGCTATTTTTTATCTTAAAACAAATAAATGGTCATGCTTGCTTGTAAGTGTTACAAACAATTTATTGAGATAAATGTTTCCTTATCACTACATTTTTCTTTACAGTATGTTTGCACTTTATTTTCTTTTGTTACAGATGAAAACGACAGAGACTTTGCAAGCTGCAACAGAAAAAGAACCAGGTGCTAAGGAAGGCAGCCCAACCAGCCCATCAGACTTGGCCAAACTGGGGAACACAGTCCTTCCCATTCTTGAAAAACAACCCATGCAGGAAGAGCAAAAGAACTTAGACACTCCCAAAACAAGACGCAAACTGGAGGTCCTTCCTATTATGCCCGACTCACCAAGCTCTGAAGAGGAACGAGAAATACCAGAGCAAAATGTCAAAGTACCTGAAAAGAAGAAGCTCTTAGTGCCAATGGATGTCAGGGGCGACTCTTTGGAGGACAGCAGTGAGAGCATTGGCAAGGAAAGTCCCGTTTCAGGTGATGATGAAGATTTTATCCGAAAACAAATTATTGAAATGAGCGAGAATGAGGATGCTTCTCCTACAGATGAGGAAAATCTTATTCAACAAAAGTACGAAGAGCAAGAGAAAAAAAGAGTAGAAAAGAGTGCAACAGGTAAAGCCAGGCGTCTCACAAAAAAAGCAACTATAAGCCCTGACGATGATGAAGGGAAGCATTTACAGGATGCTGAGAGTAAGCCTGTTGATGGCGCCCAAGACTCTAAACTGAAAGAAAGTGACACAGCAGTTTGGACATTTCAAACTATGGAGCTTAATGCACCAAGTATGAGAATAGCTACAACTGAAGGAGAAGTAGAGATGGAGTGCCTCACAGACTCACCAGATGACAGGTCTAAAGGCGAGGGGTCCTCCAGTTTACACGCATCCAGTTTCACCCCAGGGACATCTCCAACATCCGTCTCCTCTTTCGATGAAGACAGTGACAGCAGTAGTCCCAGCAATATGTCCACGGGTGAAGGGAAACAGCAAAGAAAGGCCAAACACAGACAACCAGGACAGTTGCCAACAATTGAAGACTCCTCTGAGGAAGAAGAGCTTCGTGAGGAAGAGGAGTTACTCAGGGAGCAGGAGAAGCAGAGAGGGTCAGGGAAAAAGTCAAAAAAATGCAAAGAGGACACAAGTCAGAGGAGACGGGATCGGTCGAAAACCCCACCGAGTAACCTATCTCCAATAGAGGATGCATCTCCGACTGAGGAGCTAAGGCAGGAGGCTGAAATGGAAGAGATTAGACGATCTTCATGCTCTGACTTCTCCCCCAGTTTTGAGTCTGATCCTGAAGGTTTTGAAATACATGGCTCAAAAATCGCAGCAGTTCAGAAATCATATAAACTCCCAGTATCTTCTCACTCTCCCACTGAAGAAAGAACAGAAAAGAAACCGCTTAAATCTGCAGATGAGACCTATGAAGAGATAATGCTGAGGGCTAAATCTCCAACCACCGAGAAGGTTGACAACCAACCAGGGAAAGAATCACTTTATGGGGGAATGCTAATTGAAGACTATGCTTATACTTCCCTCATTGACAATGAGCGGGAAGAATCAGAAAAAATCACTGTTCCAACTCAACCCAGGAAGTTGAGATCTCCAGATGAGGTTTATGAAGACATGCTAAAGAAGCGCAAAGAATTTCAAAAGCTGGAGGAAGAATATCAAAAAATGCAACCAAAACAAGGACTACCAGGTACCACTCCTGAAATTGTATTGCAGCCTGCAGAGAATACCCACAAACCCACGACAGTAACAATAGACAATGATGGAAAGCCTTTGTTGGATGCCGATACTGCCTATGAAGAGCTTATGAAAAAGGTATTAACTCCAGGGACAAGCCCAACTCAACAAGATCCAGATGTGGAAACTACTGCACCCAAAAGAGCACTTCACCCCATCCCAGATTTAAAAGTGACTCAGTGTTCTTCAGGAGAGTTGTCGTCAGATGATGACAGTTTTTATAAGAAGGAAGAGGAGCAGCCAGAAGCCCCAGAAAATCCACCAGTGAGTGGAGTCAGTGAATCTAGTCCAGTTTCTTCACCCGAACCATCTTGCAACACTGTTACATCAACTCAGGCTGCTCTTGATCTATCTGCACTTCCAAGAACATCAACGCCAATGATGGGCACTGTGACACCATTAGCTACAGTTCCCCAATACACTCCTGGCGTTCAGAGTGTAGTGTCAACTGCCCCACCTGTACCCCCCAAACCACATGTCATGCGAAGAGGAAATTCTCAGGAAAGTGCAGATTTGCCTGTTGCGCCACCCGCCACCCCACCCAAACCGACTGTGTTCCCAAGAAAGGCCCCAGTTCCTTTGCCACCTCAGGCATCAACATCTCCAGTCAAGCCAGAGGGTCCAATTGCTATGTCTCAAGGATCCCCAACAAGACAGCCAACAGTTACACCGACATACAAAGTGCATGTTCCCCCACCAGTACCCCCTAAACCATGCATACCTCCCGGGATGAGTGAGGGACCAAGAGCAGCACATGGCGTCAAACCACCGATCGCGCCAAAACCAGGATCACAGCCGACTTTGCCAGCACATAGCTCACATCCCCCAAGACCTACAAAGCTACCTACTAGTCCGGCTGAAATAGCTCTCAATCTAAGCCCCACTTCTGAGCACAAGCAATTTCAACCATCGCCAAAGTCTCCCCCATCTCCAAGATATGCGAGTAATCTTCGTGACACCTATGTGGTCATAACACTGCCATCTCAACCAAGCTCTCCAGTAGACACCATTTCAACTCAAGCTCCATCCAGTCCTGGTCCAGTGTCTCCCTTGCGCCAAGTTCTACCCCAAAGCTATCCCCAACCGCAACATCAGGCCCATCCACCTCAACAAGTTCCATCTCAGCCATCAAGAGTACCTTTAGCTTACACACGAGTCACAGAATCTATTGAAAATCAAGAGATCTGCAGCCCAGCGAAACATGTGTCAAGTTCATGTCATATCATTGAGGCAATATCCGCTTCAGCTCAGCCGCCTGTTGTAATGCCAAATATAATTTCTCAAGTAGTTACTACTGAAGTCCAAAGAACCACTGTCTCAGTTGTTCATGAGAGAACTCCTCCACCAGTGCCAGCCCCAAGAGCTAATGGAGTTCCCCATGACAAGTCTAAGCCGCAGATACCAACACAGACTGACAGACAAGCAGTCCAGCCTTGTGAGGTTGTGGATCTCAGAACAATGAAGGTAGACCAACAATCAAATATGAATGGTGTTGACCTTTCTTCTAGCCCTGACTCAAGACGCCAGTCCTATGTAACTGATGCCAGCCGTCAAAACAGTGCCGTGCAGTCCCCTGTGGTCAACCTCAGTTCTGAATCCTCCACTGTTTCAATTGTGACAGACAGCATCACTATTGTCACATGTGCAGCCACAATTCAAAAATGGGTTAATGCAGAAACCACACAGGCCTCCTCTGTGCCTCTGCAACTGACAAAAAACAAATCATTCGAACCTCTTTCTCAAATTATCTATCGCCCAGTTGATGCACAGCCCCCTATTCAGTCTGGCACAGAAATACCCATAAATCTCTCAGTCGGATCAGGAGTGGGGACATACCAGAGTGCCCCTGTAACTACAGCACCCCCATCAGTTACAAGTTGTGCAGCCAATGGTCTCACAACAGGTACAGCCACAGTAGCAGGGGCTGTTGATCTTAGCACGTCTAAACTATTCAACACAGTAGTATCAGTCGATGGGGCCTCCTCAGAAGTGGTCACTGCCGTTATCACAGATGATGATGGAAAACCAGTGGATTTAACTGCTGGGAAAAGAGCTGTGTGTTGTGATGTTGTGTATAATCTTCCATTCGCAAGAAGTTGCACAAGCCAGCAGCCCACTACACCCCTGCCAGAAGACCGCTTTGGATATCGGGATGACCATTACCAATATGACCGAACCCCTTATGGAATGAGAGGGTTTGGAGGAATTAAGCCTTCGATGTCAGACACCAATCTGGCAGAGGCGGGGCTCTTCATTTATAAGAGTAAGAATAGTTACAACTTTAATGGCACCACAGACGGTGCAGTAGATCTTACTTCAGCAAAGATCTCTGATGCAGGTCAGTGGAATGATATTACAGACCTATCTCTTAAATGTCATTTTGAACTGCTGCCGCTCATTTATGGCTAAAATAACTTGTTTTGTTTCGATTAATTTTGCATGGACATTTTATCTATTTTTTTATGATTTTTGCGTCTGTCTGCATGCCGTGGCTCTCATCTATTTTATGCTTGTTGGATCCATTTCCAGTTTTATTCATTCATTTTTGAACGTTTTGCTCCACTATAAAATGATTCAGCTATAAATTCAACTGACACTTTTGACTTTTAACAGGTGAAGCTGTTGACTACTCCAAAAAAGGAACATATGCTGGAATGACTATACCACCATACTCTGATGCTAGAGCCACAAGTGCTGTTGGTACAATTTTTGGAACAAATATTGCTTTGAGGTCCTCAAATGGAATAGTTTATTCCGCTGTGGGATCACCAAACCCTTCAACATATGCCATTACCACTCAGCCTGGGTCAATATTTAGTACTACCTATAACAACCAGTCTGGTATGCATACAAGTGACACCATGCCGTCACTGTCCAACATTCAGAACATGCCACTCACAAGATCACACAGTTTCCTCTCCACCATATCCACAACAGACGCTGAGGCCCCACTTAACCTTGAGCTCTCCAGATCAGGTACCACAGGCGCATACACTGTCACTACAGCATCACTGTCTCTGGACACTTACACTGATGCATCCCTGGAAGCCATTGCCGCCTCTCTGGAGGCTCTCTCGTCCCCCATGGTCGCTGGAGATGGGCAGTATCAAGCGGAGCGTGAACGACTCGAAATGGAGAAACTCAAACAACAACGTTTGGCTGAGGAACTGGAAAGGGAGCGTCAGGAGATTCAGCGCTTCAGGGAACATGAACAGCTCTTGGTGCAGAAAGAATTAGAGGAGCTGCAGTCCATGAAGCAGCTGATTTTAAATCAACAAGAAGATGAACGACAAGCTCACCTATTGATGCAAAAAGAGACATATGCACAGCAACAGCAGCAACTTGAGCAAATTCAGAGACTCCAAGAGCAGCTCCGTTTGCAGCTTGAAGAGCAAAAAATGAGACAGATGTATCCAGGTGACATTCCTGGCCACGGTGTACAGGAGGCTGTAGTCCTTGGACCAGATGGCACAGTACTGGCTCGAAAAATCACAGACAGTGGATGTCAGACAGATGAAGAGGATGAGACAATTAGCAAGGCATACACAGCTGGAAGAAAGAAAAAAAATGTTAAAAAGAGTGTAGATAGCTGTTGTCAGACTGATGATGAGGACCAAGAGGAATGGGAAGAGAATAGAAACCGGCGACCACGCACTGCCAGGGGAGATAGGAGTGCCCAGCCAGAGGTATCTCTCCAAGCCCACACTGAAATTTCTATACAAACTGACTCAGAGGGCAATATTAGAATGGAATCCAGAATGGAGTTGTCTGACTCTGAGCGGACATCACCAAAGAAACGTCCCATTCCATTAGAAATAGGACAGTCTGCTAATGTCAAAGCTGATTCCTACACCCTGCAAGCCCCCAAATCCCCTAAAGTGCTACATTCTCCCCAATCCCCCTGTATGTCCCCAAGCAAATCTCTTGAGTTTGTGTCCTATGAGAAATCACTGGGTGGTACAAACCCACAAAAACTAAGTCCAAGGGGTAAAGCCATGCAGAGATCCCTGTCTGATCTTAAGCCCATGAGTCCAACAGCAGAGGAGAGGGCAACATCTGGTACCCAGTATGGTGATAGCAATTCTGTGAGTAATGCAATTACCACATTTAAGCCTGCACTACTTTTCCTGAACAGAGGACTTCTTTTCTTCCTTTGCTTTCTTACAAATTGTTTTTAATTGATTACATTTATAAGAAAATTGAAATTATTTGTTGAAGCCCTATAAGGAAAGGATAATTTGTATTAGTAACACAAATAGAATGAACTCATGGCAGCCTTATTTTTATTTATTTAATATATGTATAAAATAGAGAATACCTATTATATTCATTGTTATGAATATCAATAGTTTTCTTATCAGTATATGCATACAATTTCCTGATATGCAGTACAGTAAATTGATTTAAAAAAAAAAGAAGAAAAAAGAAGTCATCTGGTTAAATGGACAGGACAAGTGTATTCCCCTCCCCTCTCTAACCCATAGAGTTATTTCAACAAAACATTTGTATTTGATCTAATACAAATCCTAATACTAACTACTAACTCATACTGATTCTAACTAACACATCTATAGATTTTCTCTTTAGTTACCATTTCTGGAACTTTCCATTCTAATTGCTTTGAGATAATGAAACACTTACATACTGTATCTCCATATATCCACCACTGTATATCTAGTTGTAATTTCTTTATCTGCAGGGAAAAGCCAGCACCCCCACAGGCACTCAGAAGAAGGTGAAGAGGACCCTGCCTAACCCTCCTTCTGAGGAGGAGTCCACCGCCACAACCACCGCTGGACAGGCTGCTTACAGCACTAACTCAGCTAGGAGACGCATGTGCCGCAACTCCAACATGGCACGCGCTAAAATCCTCCAAGATATTGACCGGGAATTAGACCTAGTGGAACGAGAATCTTCCAAACTTCGTAAACGCCAAGCCGAGTTGGATGAGGAGGAGAAAGAGATCGATGCTAAGCTCAGATACCTTGAAATGGGCATCAACAGACGGAAGGACGCTCTGTTGAAAGAGAGGGAGAAAAGGGAGAGAGCATATTTACAAAGTGTTGCTGATGAACGAGACTACATGTCAGACAGCGAAGTTAGCCATATACGTGAGACTAGAAGTGTTATTGGGGCAGTGGAGGATGAAGAAATAGAGGTCCATGGTTTAGAACGGCCCAGAACAGCTCCCCAGTCTGAACTAGATGAGTTTGATAACCCTCAAAACAAAAACGAATATGACAAATACTCTCAATACCCATACTCCCAAAGCCAATACCAGCAGTCCCTCTACCAGACGCCCCAGTCATACCAGTCCCCGTCTATCTACTCCTCTGTCCCTTCACTGACTAGTGCCCAACAGCAGAGCTATCACCAAATGCTGCTTCTCCAACAGAAAGCCGCTCGACAGGCCGCTCTCCTCTCTGAGCTTGATGCCACCAAATATGAATTGCTTAACCGCCAGCCTGATACCACCTCGTCGGCTTACCTTGGGGTCAAGTACGATAAATATGGTAACCATCTTGACCTCCGGGCTCTGGAGGTGGGGAGTATAGCAGGCACCCCCATGTCAGCTGTGTCTGATTCCTACTACCCAGATGTAGACCACCACACTCCTCGTAGTTACATGCTACTGGAGGATGCTGCAGAACTAGCTAAGGGGTCCACTGCTCTGTCTTCTTCCTATAGTCTGGCAGAGAGAGAGCTTGCTAAAGCAGAAAAGTTGCTTAGGCGGAGTGCTGCTGATTTGGGGTCCACTGATTATTTGGGTTCAACCTCTAGGTTACACACATATGGGAAAACCCCTGATGAGGAAGATACAATGGAGGAACCTTATGAACTAAAACTTCTAAAGCAGCAGCTTAAGCAGGAGTTCAGGAGAAGTACAGGTGGTACAGAAAATCTAGACCAGCATTACTACACCCCCACATCAGGTCTATCCAGTTACTCCCAAAGGCAATATCCCAAACCGGACAAATACAGCATCAGCCGGCTTACTTTGGAGAAGCAAGCAGCTAAACAGCTCCCAGCATCTGTTTTGTACCAAAAGCATAAGACACCAGTGATAGATCCAAAGTTATCTTCAAAATATTCATCCATTGCAGACAGAGGGCTAGAGTCAGAGTATACCAGTTACTTGGGTTCCAGTGGGTCTCCAAGAACAAGTCGTCTTATGCAAGACGAGATCACATTTGGTCTTAGGAAGAATATTGCAGAGCAACAGAAATACTTAGGGTCTAACTTGGGGGCCAATCTAGCAGGATCTCTAAACCTGGGTCAGAGCTTAGGCTTAGACTCTGCCTATCCCAGTGGTAGTCGCTCTAGACCCCCTTCCAGACCTACATCTTGCTATGGACTTGACCTGTCAATCAAAAGAGACCCTTCTAGCTCTTCTCTAAGGCTTAAGGGAGATGGTGAATCTGGTGACGGATCGAGTTATCAAACCCCATCTGGTCGCACCAAACCCACTAGCCTTCCTATAGTGCAGAGCGGTCGCGGAAGGATACCAATAGTTGCCCAAAACTCAGAAGAAGAGAGTCCTCTTAGTCCCGTGGGACAGCCAATGGGCATGGCTCGTGCATCCGCCGGACCCCTCCCACCCATCTCAGCTGACTCGAGGGATCAGTTTGGGTCGTGTCTGTCCCTGCAGGACCCGCAGCAACAACAGCAGTTTATCAGGGAGGAGCCCACAAGGGGGAGGGGCTCTGCAATCCTGGATGATCTACAGGGCACTATGTCAGATAGCGAAGGTAAAAATAGTTATGCTCTTAAAAATTTGTTTTTTAGGTCTGGCTTCCATGCATTTATTCCTATTGAGTTGCTTGTTCTTTTGTGTATGTCATTTATAAAATATTTCACCTTACCTTTCTTGTGTTCTGTCAGTAATGTTTGTTGCATGTGTTTGCATGTGTGACTGTTCAAAGTAGCACTGTCCTAGAAGCAAGCATGCATTCTTTCACCATGTACCATTTCTGTTGGTCTCTATAAATCGTATTATAATTTAGTTGGTCGATCAGGATTTGCTCAGTGTTACTGCAATTAAAACCATAGAAACAAACGTGTAGAATGATATCTTTCACATTTAAGTGCCTCCAACCATCATGAAATATGTGTGTAGGAATACTAATTGTTTAATATTAGTTCATATAGTTCTGAAGAACTTTGAATGTAATAAAAGTTGTATTTTTATACAATTATTTTTTCATTTCCATTTTGCATGTAGTTTGTCTTTATTTTTTCCTATTCTATATTCTACTGATTGTGGTTAGTTTGTTGCTTGGCATGTTGAAGGTAATGGTTATTGGGTAACCTGGCAAAAGATTAATATTACAGTGAGTGCAGCAAACATTAGCACAGTAATATAAATCTGGAAAGGCTCTGATTTCAATCGTCCGGAGAGGGGACACACAATGCTGCTGATTGGATCAAGTACCTCATTTCAGCCAATCATAGTCTAACATCTCAAAATGTAGCTAAGCAGCATACTACGAGAGCAATTCAATATTTAGTCTGTAAGTATGTAGAAACCTACCCTATATTTGTAATTTCCAAGTTCACAAAAAGACAAGTCGTTACATTATTTACTGCAAGCGTAATATAACGCTGTACAATATTTGCAAGGCATTTCACTATTTAATGTAGTTTATAATCTTTTTCTATGTTTTAATTTAATGAATGTGTGTATACTATGTTTGTGTACCATTCATGTACTGAGACTATAAATAGTGAAATGTACATTTTTAAGTAAACTTCCGGTGGCTGGTGGCGATGCAACCCATGGTATAGTAGCACATTAACACCTGCAAGCCTAATACTAACTAATATTGGATTAATCTCATAACTCCCACCTGAACCAAGCACATTTTCTCCAGTTTGGCATTACCCAAATCTAAAAGTTTATTGAAAGAAGCGTCAAAATAGAGACAAAAAAGCATTGGAAAAGCAACAATAACACAATTAAAAACGCAACAATAAAGTTTATATCAGTTACACTGGTTGTAAGGCTGTAAGCTTCAGTCGAGATGCTTTTAGATTTGGGTAAAACCTAACTGGAGAAAATGTGCTCGGTTATGGTAAGAGGTTAAACAACTTACTACATGTTGTGCACTTTTGCATACTTATTCAAAATTATTCAAAATATTGCAGCTATATTTTTGCACACAAAAAAATCTATGTTAGTGAATGCACTAATGCTATTATTAATGCTAACTGTGAAATGTTGCTGTATCATTTTATGCTGCTTATTGCTAATTTGTCTCCAAATTTAATAACTTTTCCTGTTCTTCTATCCAAATATTTCCTAAATACAAATTAGAAAGCACAATTGTGATTTTAATTGGTCATAAAGCAAAGGATATGTGTGTTCTTTAAGCATATCACCTCCAATGTGAAGAAACTGACTGGTTCGAAAAACCTCGAGCTGGACGACCAGATGCACTGGACAAAAGACAGGTGAAGCTTCAGTATAACTTAAATATGGGCCTGTAAATGCATACAGCACATAGAGATAAGCCAGCTATTTCTGTGTGCGATTTATGCCCATTTATTTATATACTCTTGACCTAATGGCTCTGCCTACTGTGCAACTACCACAGGTAAAAGGCTCCTATTACCCCTTCCCTCATCTCAGGGTTAAACTGCAGCGGGACCCCAAGGACCGCTCTGTCTCAGGTAATGCACTGTGTGGTGGGACAATATCTAAAATGTTGCTATATTAGCATAATGATGATGCCTTTGATGGCCATTACTGTCTCATGTATGCCTTTGATACAAAAAAATGAATAAATTCTATCAAATTATGTGCAATTTTATCTTTTTTTTACAAAAGGAAATGGTCTCGGTATTCGTATAGTTGGGGGTAAAGAAGTTCCTAAAAGTAATGGAGACATTGGAGCTTATGTGGCCAAAGTTTTACCTGGAGGAGCAGCTGAGCAAACGGGAAAAATCCTTGAAGGTAAGAGCTGATTCCCATGTTAAGCGTCTTTGAGTGTCAAAAAAAAAAAACACAAGTGTGATGTATTATTATTGCCATTATTATTATTATTATTATTATTATTATTACTATTATTATTATAGAGTGTTATGTATTGCCTGTGATGCCACCCTTAAGTATGGAACATACGCCAATGCCTGTTGCACAGTTGTTTAAACTATGAAGTTGCTCCGACCTCTATCTCTTTATTTATGTTATTTATGCATGAAAGTATATAAAAGAGCTTTCAGATACTTGCATATTGACTAAATTAAGCAAATGTATGGCCCATAAACATATACAATTAAAAAATATATTAGATAGACAGCTGGAACAGAAGAACCAGAATCTCAAGATGAACATTAGAATTGATCTTGATAAAAAGGTATCACTTATACAGAGCGGGGAATAAAATCTCTCTCATTAAAAACTATAGTTGGATAATTTTGGATCATAACTGGATTATTGATAGAAATGTGTGGAATTATTGATTTCATATTGTACAGTCAGGAACTGTGGATGTGCCTGTTCCCAAAAGTAGTGTTGATAAGTAACTTGAGAAGTTTTTAGGTGCAGCCAAATGTATAGCATTGTTTTGAACATCAGTGGAAGAAATCTAACAACATAAATAATTCTAATGTATAATATGGCGATAATGCCAGGTCTACGTTTATATCGGCGGTGAAAATGTACACTATGATAACAGGTTTGTGACAGAACAGCTGTAGAGGGTAATGTACAAGAACAGGGCCCTCGTACCTCTTACCTCAATTTCACATAATAAGAGCGCTATTGTTTTAAAGATCGATTGAAGGCCATCAATGTTTAAATTGAGTTAAAATAGTAAATGTTCCCTGTTCCCAACGTCTTCAGTCCGAGAGTATCGTCACAAGCACAGGAACCTACTCATGAGCTGCTTCAGACCATGTAAGTCCTGCCTCTTCGCAGGGAGTGTTGCTGAGTTTGCTGTGTTGTGTGGATCCTCTTCTCTCCAACTAAATCCAGCCTGTTTGAATCTCTTTTGTGCTACACTTCTTTTTTTTTTAGCACCATGGGTTTTAGAGTGTTTCTTCTATGCAATATTTTTTCTTTTGGTTAATATGTTACTGGTAATAATTTGAGACAAGAAAAGCTCTATAAAGTGTGTCAAATGCTGTTACATACACTTTTATGTCTTGTTGTTTTCAGGAATGCAAGTTCTGGAGTGGAACGGTGTGTTCCTGACGGGGAAAACCTATGAAGAGGTGCAAGGGCTTGTTGGTCAGTCATGTAATGAGGCTGAAGTGTGTGTCAGACTGTGAGTAAAAACACTTCGCATTCAGACACGTGTATAACCAGTCAATAATACTTGTAAAAGTATTGAACTCACTTTTCTCTAATGCAGAGATCTTAATATGCTGGCTGAGTCAGAGACATCTCAGAACCTGAATTTCCAAGATCACAGTAAAAGTAGGTTCACTGTTTGAACTATCTTTGAACTATCTTTCAGTAACATTTGGTATTTGTGGCCGTTGTTGCTGTCCACCACATGTCTGATCTAACAGCATTTTCCTCTGTCAGTGTTGAGTTATGTGTCTTTACTGTGAACATTGTTAAACCAACTCTGTACAGGCACTGTCAAAAGCTGTTATTAAATGTTGTTGACATGTGTGCATCCCGTTAGGTGAGCGACCTCCCAGGTCTCCAGGTGTTGACCCTAAGCAGCTGGCAGCTGAACTGCAGAAGGTGTCGCAGCAGCAGGCCCCCACTGCTCTACCTCCCAGCACATCAGCCACATCAAGCCCCGCGCAGCCAGGTTCACCGTCTGTCAGCAAGAAACGCCACAGCAGCAAGGCAAGACACTTGCTATTGTTTTTTTAAGAAAAAAAAAAGTCATTAAATCCATACGCTTAAATGATGCACTGATTCTTTCATCTGAAGTGCATTTTACTTGATGCTGTTCTCTGTTACAGAGCGGAGAGAAGACTCATTCACACCTCATCTCAGGAGAGATACAGGTATGTCAATATAAAGCATTCTCTATCTGGACTCTAAAACATGATTCCATGATCTTTTTCTCAGACCTAAGTGCATACTAACTAACAGTGGCAACTCTCAGTAAAATTATTGATTCTTTTTGACTCCTCTTTTAGCTTCAAATCCACTATGACAAGCAGCTGGGAAACTTGATCGTTCATGTGCTGCAGGCCAGAAACCTTGCCCCAAGAGACAACAATGGCTACTCTGACCCATTTGTTAAAGTGTATCTTCTTCCTGGGAGAGGGTGAGTCAACGGGCACATACATATATGTAGTTGATGTATTTATTACTGAAGATGATGTTCAGAAATAGAGTTAAGTTGCTTTTGCACCATTCTTCTGCTCCGAAAACCTATGGGATAAACTTTAAGATTTTAATGTTTTGTCAATACACATTCCTAAACTCGGCTGAATGTCCATCCTTAGATTGCGTTGAACAAAAACTTAATATTATCTGTCCAATGCAACAAAAAAAAGACACTTGGTCATTTGCAGCACTTGATACATTCTGTTAATGTGTAATTGGAAAATACTTTTAGTGCTACAAATCACTATTGATTTTTGTACTATGGTCTACAAGTGCATATTAGTAGGGCTTCATTCATCTTGGAACACTGTATGTAACTGGCTATTTTGTTCCTGACTACCGGTATTTTTAGTACTATTTAATCGTTCCCATAATATACATATAACAGTGCTCATACACTGTCCTTTTTTTTACATCAATGGGTTTGGAAACATGCATGTTATGCTATGCTACATGTCACTGTCACAGCTTTTTCAGTTTTTTGTTTGTTTTTGTTTTTTTTTATCACAAATTCATTGGCAACACATTAAGAACACACACACGTGTATATATATATATATATATATATATATATATATATATATATATATATATATATTATGGTCAACGTGATTAAATAAAAAAATATATTATTTTACAGTCCTATGACAGGTCATGAGTATCATTATCAATTTTCATCTATTTATCAGTCCACTAAAGTGGCTGTAAAAAGATCTCCTCACTCACTGAATAGAGTGACATAGTGAAAGTGCACAATACATTCACTCCCCTTCAGAAACATAAAAACCTTCAAAAGTCAGGTCTGTCCACAGTCCTCGGGCACTCGTTTGGCCCCTCCCCACTCCCTCTGACTATTGTTTCTGTATGTTGTTCTTTATATTTAATGCATGCTGGATCCCCTCAGTCAGGTCATGGTTGTCCAGAATGCCAGGTATGTGATTTGCCCAATTTAACTATTATACTTTGATCCATTGGTTCTGTTGAAATGCAGTTGTCTCTTCTTGGATGTCAGTTTTATCAAGGTAAAACAGTGACTAACCAGGATTAAGTTAATTTACCCAGGTACTCTAGATTCTGCAATGCAATATTTTAGTAACCTATATCCATTTGTTGGCCGCACTAGTGTTTATAATAGTATACATAAATTTGATATACCTAACCCTTTCTACTCATCCAAATGTCATATATTGTGTTCCAGTAGACTACCTTCAATTGAAAACCCTCCCTGTCTTTAAAAACTAACTAATATTGAAACTAATATTGAAACAGTCGCACTTACCCTGCAACCTTCAGTCTTCACCAACCCACATACTGCAAAAAACATCCATTTTACCAACAGTACAATATAGTACATTTCTTTTAGATATCACAGTATGGTTAATCCAAAATGGACTTTTTTGCAGCACACCCCGACGTTGTAGCCCACTGCTCATGCACACAGCCCGGGCCTTGTTCCTGTCACATTGTGCACTCTTCCAACAATGTGCATCGCATCATCACCTCCCTTTGCTGTCACCGTTTTCTGCACTGTGTACTATTTACACTGTTCTCACCTCATTGTGGTGGTCTGGTAAACTGCATGGGCTGTGTTTGTGAGTGACCCCTATTACAATATGCTGTGTGTTGTCATGTGTTTTTCAGTGCTGAGAACAAGCGGAGGTCCAAGCACGCTGGCAAGAGTATCAATCCTGAGTGGAACCAGACTGTGATCTACAAGAACATCCATCTGGAACAGGTTGATACAACAGACATGTCTCACTAATAAAGAGAATTTTGAGTGACTAGAGAAAGCTAACTAATGGGAATTCTATGATGTCAAAGCAAAGTTAATGAAAGATTTCAAATTCAGCTAAGCCCCACTCTTGAGTTATACTGACAGTACTCGTTGCTGGTAAGGACCAACTTGATTTGTGCAGAATACAGTCTTGGAACTCTGAATGTGAATCTGCTTTTATCATTTACTTTGGGTCAACTTGAACTATTTATTGTTTTCACCTTACTATGCTGCAGCTAAAAAAGAAGACCCTGGAAGTCAGTGTGTGGGACTATGATAAGTGCTCATCTAATGATTTCTTAGGAGAGGTAAACTTGATTTGATCCTGTTACATACTTAACCCATAACCCTTTTTGGATATGCATCACTGATTCTTTTTCTTTTAGGTCCTTATAGACCTGTCCAGTACAGCTCAGCTGGACAATGTGCCTCGATGGCTCACTCTGAAGGAACAGAGTGAAGGGGACCACCACCGGCGATCCCACTCAGGACAGAGTCGTCACAGCTCCAAAACTTCTTCACAGCATTCCTCACCAAAAACTGGCTCAACACACGATATACAGGATTCACCTAAATCATCTGTCACTAAGAGCCGAAGCCATGGTGTCTTTCCAGATCCAGCAACGGGTAGGAAAGGAAAAACTTTATTGCCCTGCTTGACTTTAGCAGTATCACTACCAAAACCCCAGTACTATATTTTTTTAGATGTTCCCTTTTGTTGATGCCTACTTTATTTGTTACAGTTAAGGTGCTTTGATCAGTGCTGCTTCATCTGTCTAGTTTCTCACTGTACAACTTGCTCTCTGCTTCTGCACTCATTATTTTGCATCTATTACAATCGTCATGCTTCTTGCTTTCCTGTGGTCTGTGTTCTTGGTTGTCATAAGTTCACAAAAGTCAAGGACCTTGCTCTAGCCTTCCTTTGATTCAAACTAACACAGATGGCAGCATGGCTGTAAAATAGTTGTTAGTGTCGGCATTTTAGAACGTCTTAATAGCTGGATTGAAGTTGTGCAACACCATAGCTGTGTGTTGCAGTAAAAGTAAACCAAAATGCAGATATTTAATAATTTGGTAATCTGGTTGTTTTAGATGCACAGGTTCCCTCTATTGAGAAATCTCACAGTAGCCCTGGCACAGCGAAGCCTTCCCAGTCTGAGGGCCAGAGCCAAAGTCATGGACACAGCCAACACTCTCGCTCACATGGTGCTCACTCCAAAAGCACCACACGGCACCATCAGGACAGCGGCAGCGGAAGTGGCATAGCCACAGGTGATGCCCCTCAGCAATCACTTCAGCAGCCACCACAGCGCCTCCAACCAAGTAAACCAAGACGCAAATAAAGCCCACGCAGCATGGCTTCCTCACATTCATCTGTTCAGCCTTCTGTTCACTTATTTATCTTTTCTTCCTTTGGTTTTCTTTTGGATTCTTATCCTTCACAATGACTCCCCGTGGTACCTCCCCTGTTTTCACCTTGTTATCGTCCCTCACACTTCTCTTCTGCATGTAATGATAGACCAAGTACTTGTAAGCACTTTTACTGTAGCCATGTTCCAAATGCTTTTGGAGTACTAACAGTATCCCACAAGCAATAAAAGGTTTACCCATAAAAATCATTGCTCGGTAAGAATAAATGTGATCCCATGTTAATGTAGTAGTAAAATAAACCTTTCGTGAAGTTAGATCAGAAAAACTAATCAATAATCAATACATGCATAAATACTATTAATAACAGAAGAAAGTTGTACCGTCCAAACATATTGCTCTTTAACTTTTTTTTGTGCAATTCCCCCCCCCCCTTTTTTTTTTCTAAAAAAAAAAAAAAATCATCCTTATTGATGATTGCTCTGCATGCAGTTGGTTACCTCCCTTCATCTGTTTAATCGACTACTGGGCACTATTCACCTCAGTTCATGCTGCACAGCCTGCCTCATAGAGACATGCAGGAGGCACCAATGTGCACTACTCACTGTGGCTGCATGAAGTTGGTAACCATGGTGAAGAGACAGTGTTCCTCTCTCTGAATCTCCATCTTGCTCCTCCCTTCACCATCTTAAACTGGAACCATGACCTTTGCTACCTGATGTTGACCTCTCATGTGCGACTCACGCCCACGTTAACAATGGATCCAGGCCAAAGGGGCCGTTTTTCTCTGAGGCACCAGCGACACAGCGTAGTGGGTGTGCTCACCGTTCAGAGAGCCCAATCCGACTGGCTGCCCACCCTTCCGCCTGTGTCTGATAGACGCCCTTCGGACAACAGACATGTCACCCTGAGGAAGGCCTGGTCAGAGGAGAGGCCCCAGAGCAGCGGAGGTGAGAGCTGTGCAGTAGGATGGAGCCATAAAATGTATGCAAAAGATGCTAACTACTAACGCACATCTGTAAAAAGAGTGAGGGGCATCTTACTAAACTTACTAAAAGGAGCATAAGATAACTTGACTAAATCACCTTTAAGATTTATGCAGTTAAACACACTCTTTAAAAGACAACCAGCCCAGTTCACATTAATCATCGCTTTCACAAAAACAAGAGACGCTGGTGTTACAGAGTTCTTTTTAGAGTAGTCACAGAGATGTGTTTAGCATGAATCTTGCCACAAACATTTCACATCATTCATAATCGTTCAGAATCAATAAACAACTCTGACGAAGATTTAAAGAAAAAAAGTGCGAGCTTTAACAATCATGAATACAATTGTAAAAGAATAAAGACTAATTAAACTTTAAATGGAAGATTTGCTCATTTTTTACATACAGTTCACTAACAATATTAGTTTGGGATGTCTCTTGCTTGGTCTGACCTCTCCATAAACATATTCCTATGTCTGTAATGTCTCAGAATAAATCATGTTGTTTAAATGTTCTTTCATTGCATTACAGCATTACAGCTGTGTCGATGATGACATTGTGTGCTTCTTGTCAATAGTTTGTGTGATTCATTATAATAAGATGTCTGTGTGCATTTAGGGCAATTCCCTTTGGATAATATGTTTTATTTGAGCCATTATAATGATTCCAAAATATAGAACTTTCAGTTCTGACCTCAGCAGTTGTACAATACTACATGTATTTAGTTGTGGTGTTTGTGCAGCCCGCTCTGCGTACAGATCTGGTGAAATTCCAGTCACTGCAGCCTCCCTGGACAGCGGGCTGAGTGGGAGTGTCTACAGCCTGCTGGACGAAGAAGCAGAAGCTAATGAGGTGGATAGCGCCATCTTCCAAGTGCCCAGGATGTGAGAAATTGTATTGACCACTTTCATTTCAATGTAAAAAGGAAATGTTAAGATTTAATTTTATTTCAGTGGAAAGATTCCCAATGGCACAGACATGGTGAAATCATCCATGGGGCACAATGATGGTGAAGGTAAAATGAATATTAATAACTTATCTAATGAATGTTTTGATATTTTATTGATGACAGCTAAGACATTTATACAGTAAATATTGTATACATCTGTAATGCAAACTTTGTTTTAATGAATACCCATAATGCAAGGCCCTGGTCGTCAGATATTGTGTTCTTATTTTCTTTCTAAACTAAGTAAATAAATAATTGAGCCAATTGTCCTTATCTGAGATCAGCTGCCATTCTTGCTACACAGTGTATGCCTGTAACTCATTGTCTGAATGTTCTATATGTTTGTAGGCAAATCTCATGTCATGGGGGAAATTAAGATTGCGCTCAAAAAGGAGGCGAAAACAGAAGGTGACCATCTGGTCTTGGAAATTCTTCAGTGTCGCAATATCACCTATAAATTCAAATCTTCAGACCACCTGCCGGGTATGACTGTACCTGTTACAAGTTAGTGACATGCATATATTTCAATCACAAACAGGACAAAACATATCCATCCTATGTAATATTTTGTATTTGTTTAATGGGATGGGACAGTGCATGGTGATGAACCACACATGGGACTGCATGTAAACTCGCTAAGCTGGATGGTAACCATGGTCCCATCATCTCCATCCGTTACTCCCCCCCTCCCCCCAGGGATCAACCTGGGACCATCTAGCTGTGAAGCACGAGCACTAACCACTGAACAGAATGGCGGTAGAGCTGTTAACGCTCATATAGGGTGCTAACAGCTTATCTAATTTGCATTGTACAAAAAATGCAAAGCTATAAAAGTGTTCAAACATTACCATATTTAGGGAGCACTCTGGCTCATTCACACTTTACAAGACGCAAGAACTTCTTGTTCTTGCACCCTGAGCTGCAGAACAAAATGAAGTCACGTTTGCCTTGTCGCCTTGGAACTGTCGTCAGTTACAAAACGTTTCCATGGCTACAAGGCAAAAGTGACTTCATTTTGTTCTGCAGCTCAGGGTGCAAGAACAAGAAGTTCTTGCGTCTTGTAAAGTATGAATGAGCCTAGGGCCTGTGTGCCCTTAAAAACCTGTATTAAAATCAGTCTGTATGTGATTTCTAGACCTTTATGTGAAGCTGTATGTGGTGAATATTGCTACTCAGAAGAGGATCATCAAGAAGAAGACCAAAGTTTGTCGTCATGACAGAGAACCATCTTTCAACGAGACTTTCCGCTTCTGCATGAACCCCACGGGACATGCTCTGCAGGTGACCACTTCTGTCTACACTAGAGATGCACTGATCATGCTTTTTTACTTCATATACCAACACTCTTGCAAACAGGATGTTTTTCCATTAATACAATGAAAT